>CM056050.1:296879299-297479299 GCA_029574335.1 Rana kukunoris
GTGTAGAATAAGTGAAAGTCCCGTATTCCAAGTGATGAATAAAATAAATTAAATTAAAAAATCCATTAATCAAGTGCGGAACATGTTATGCATCTGATGGAAACTGATAGCAGAAACAGTTATTCTTTCCTCCAGATAGATGGTGACATCAAATGCAAAAAACCTCAGAAACAGTGCATGGATAGATAAACACCTCCACCTTTCAATCACACCGCCCCTTACCAGAGGGGAAGATCCCAACTAGAGATCTTCTGACAGCAGATGGCTTAATCCCCAGCCAGGGGTTAACGTGGCAGGATATCCAAAAGCCGAGACTTCTCCAACAGTGGACCGATGATCCGTGTTGAAATAAAACCAATAAGGAGAAGAAAAAAAGCTACATAGTGTGAACCCATATAACTTGTTTAATAAAAAAAATTAAAATCACACTTACAGGAAAGTAGATAAAATTCGCATGTGAAAATATAGCCGGCAGGCTAGCACACCCGTTCACTCCGGGACACAGTTTGCGGTTTAGAAGGACGTCAGCACGCCGCTACCCTACGCCGTTTCGTCTCAAAAGGACTTCGTCCTGGGGCACGAGCGGCGTACTGACTCACCGCAATTTATATCTAACTGACACAGATGGTACCGCCCCCATCTGAGCTCCCAGAATCCTTGAAGCTAATGTGGCCATCTTGGATAAGGGATGTGTCCAATATGTGGGAATAGCAAATCCACTAATGCCTCACCTATCTGACTGCAATTATTGCCATTGTCAAACAAGGAAAGAAAAAAGGGATAATAATGTAAATAAAAACAAATATTTTTTTTGGCTACTCAGGCCCCATACACACGATCGGACATATCCGATGAAAACGGTCCGCGGACCATTTCCATCGGATATGTCCGATCGGGAGTTTGATCCGATGGCGTGTACACACCATCGGATCAAATTCCCCGCCGCCGGACGGCGCGGTGACGTGGCGGTGACGCGGCGGTGACGTTGACGCCGCCGCGTCACCGCCACGTCACCGCACCAGGAAGTAAAACACTTCCGCGCATGCGCCGAATCCATTCGGCAGCGGCGCGGCGGCGGTGGGGGCCGACATGTCTGCTGGTAAGTGTACTAACCAGCAGACATGTCGGGCGGACAGATTCCCACCGGATAGATTTCAAAGCTTGCTTTGAAATCTGTCGGGTGGAGAAATCTGTCCGCTAGCCCATACACACGAGCGGAGATGTCTGCTGAAACGGTCCATCGGACCGTTTTCAGCGGACATATCCCCTCGTGTGTACGCGGCCTCACAGTAATTGGTAGATTATAGTATCAACCATATAGGATCAGGGATCACTCATACAAGTCTGTCCATGTCCCTATTTATGGTACCTCCCTGCTCTTGGTGTGAGCCTCCATGTGTGTTGTAACCATCCTTTTACTGTGAGTGAAAGCCTGATCATCCAGAGCGCGCTGCGCTCTACAGTATAAACAGTGGTCACATGACTGCTTGGTCAGGTGAGCAGTAACACCGATAGAGGCGCAGGGAGGGTGTGGGCAAACCTTGCCCACACTCGACACGTCATGTGTGCGGTCCGCGCGTGCCCGAATGATGACGCGCGCGATCGCAAACACGACGTGATTGGGCTGGACGTCAACACGCCCCCCCATCAGTACTAGCATGATCTTTGCCCATACTAGACGCTGCGCGTCCCCCGATAGTGACACGCACAATCGCGACTTGTTTGGGTGGACGTAAACACGCCCACTAATCGGTATTAGCCCAAACATGGTTAGCACACCACCAAGGAAGTGCAATCTCCCATGATGCAAGCAACGCCATTTTGGTAGAGGGAAAAGATGCCCTAATAGACAATTGTTTTTCTCAATCCAGAGCAAAAAAAACATGTGTCAATGGGGAAAGAGAGTAACCCCAATTAACTAAGGTTGGGACGAATCCCCAACTTAATAATATTGTGCATATAATTGTAAATTTCTATCTGTGGACAATATTGCATTTCTGGTATATAAACCTGAATACAACAAGGAATTAAAATGTGGCCCCCCCAGTGGATGAACTTGATATTACACCTGGGGGTTGTAAGCCTAATTAAGTGATCTGATTAGCAAATGTTCAGGGTAACTATCATTACTTGTTGGTTTCACCAATATATTGTTTAACCAGGATTTAACTGGGAACTCAGATGTGATTCACAATCAACTAATTGCTCAACTATTGTCAATAAATGCATTAACATCTATGTCGATGTTCAAACCATGGGGTGTATAACACCGTACCCTGTGGATCCAAGCCATTTCCATTTTAGATAGTTGTCTGACTAGTGAGTCACCTCTCCAATGGGGGCTATAGCGTTCTATGCCCAAAAAGATGGTATTGGCAGGATCACGATTATGATAGAGATCATAATGTTTTGAGACTGAATGATCCTTGTAGCCATTCCTGATGTTAGTGATATGTTCCCCTAAACGCACCTGCATAGCCCTCTTGGTCCTCCCTATATACTGGAGCCCACAAGGGCATTCCAAAAGGTAGACCACGCCTATTGAACTGCAAGTGACAAAGGATTCTATTTGGTATTCTCTCTGTGTGCTTGTCGATTTGAATGATTCTGTTTTCTTATTTCTGATTCTGTTCAAAGAGCAGAGCTGGCATTTTCGACATTGATGGAAGCCCTTCAGTTCCCTTTGAAAGAAAGATACCTTTTTGGGTGGTGGATCCACAACATTCGGTGCCACCCTATCTCGGAGAGAGGGTACACCTCTAAATATTACCTCGGGTTTAGCTGGTAGAAAAGTGCTAATAACCCGGTCATTAGCCAAAAGATGCCAAAGTTTACGAAAAATTTTGTTAATCAAAAAGTGTTGTGAGGAGTAGGTGGTGACAAAAGGGATCAGTAGCCCATCCCTCTTACGTTTAGGGCCATCCTTTAATAATGAGGCTCTTTCTAATTTGGCTACTTCTCTTTGAGTTGTCTCTAGAGAATCATGATTATACCCTTTTTCCAGCATTCTCTTTTTTAAAATGTCAGACTGTATTTGATAGTCATTGATCTCTGAGCAATTCCGCCTCATGCGTATAAATTGGCTCTTCGGTACTGATTGCAGCCAAGACTGTTTGTGACAACTTTCCAATGGAATGTAGGCATTACTATTACGAAAGAGGGTACAAATTTCAAAACTATTTCATACTTTAAAAAAACTGATCGGAATGCCTACATTCCATTGGAAAGTTGTCACAAACAGTCTTGGCTGCAATCAGTACCGAAGAGCCAATTTATACGCATGAGGCGGAATTGCTCAGAGATCAATGACTCTCTTTCCCCATTGACGCATGTTTTTTTTTAGTGGGGACGCTTCTCCTTTTCGAATATTGTTTTTAAGTTCAGCATTTGAACAATTTTTTACTTTTAATATTTATACATTAGAAATTCCCTGCCGGGATCATTAGCCGGAGGAAAATCCCCTTTTGTATTTTGCCTCTTTTATCTCAAACAGACTGAATCAGTCTGCTCTGGATTGAGAAAAACAATTGTCTATTAGGGAATCTTTTCCCTCTACCAAAATGGCGTTGCCTGCATCATGGGAGATTGCACTTCCTTGGTGGTGTGCTAACCATGTTTGGGCTAATACCGATTAGTGGGCGTGTTTACGTCCGCCCAAACAAGTCGCGATTGTGCGTGTCACTATCGGGGAACGCGCAGCGTCTAGTATGGGCAAAGATCATGCTAGTACTGATGGGGGGGCATGTTGACGTCCAGCCCAATCACGTCGTGTTTGCGATCACGCGTGTCATCATTCGGGCAAGCGCGGACCGCACACATGACGTGTCAAGTGTGGGCAAGGTTTGCCCACACCCTCCCTGCGCCTCTATTGGTGTTACTGCTCACCTGACCAAGCAGTCATGTGACCACTGTTTATACTGTAGAGTGCAGCGCGCTCTGGATGATCAGGCTTTCACTCACAGTAAAAGGATGGTTACAACACACATGGAGGCTCACACCAAGAGCAGGGAGGTACCATAAATAGGGACATGGACAGACTTGTATGAGTGATCCCTGATCCTATATGGTTGATACTATAATCTACCAATTACTGTGAGTAGCCAAAAAAAATATTTGTTTTTATTTACATTATTATCCCTTTTTTCTTTCCTTGTTTGACAATGGCAGTAATTGCAGTCAGATAGGTGAGGTATTAGTGGATTTGCTATTCCCACATATTGGACACATCCCTTATCCAAGATGGCCACATTAGCTTCAAGGATTCTGGGAGCTCAGATGGGGGCGGTACCATCTGTGTCTGTTAGATATAAATTGCTGTGAGTCAGTACGCCGCTCGTGCCCCAGGACGAAGTCCTTTTGAGACGAAACGGCGTAGGGTAGCGGCGTGCTGACGTCCTTCTAAACCGCAAACTGTGTCCCGGAGTGAACGGGTGTGCTAGCCGGCCGGCTATATTTTCACATGCAAATTTTATCTACTTTCCTGTAAGTGTGATTTTAATTTTTTTTATTAAACTAGTTATATGGGTTCACACTATGTAGCTTTTTTTCTTCTCCTTATTGGTTTTATTTCAACACGGATCATCGGTCCACTGTTGGAGAAGTCTCGGCTTTTGGATATCCTGCCACGTTAACCCCTGGCTGGGGATTAAGCCATCTGCTGTCAGAAGATCTCTAGTTGGGATCTTCCCCTCTGGTAAGGGGCGGTGTGATTGAAAGGTGGAGGTGTTTATCTATCCATGCACTGTTTCTGAGGTTTTTTGCATTTGATGTCACCATCTATCTGGAGGAAAGAATAACTGTTTCTGCTATCAGTTTCCATCAGATGCATAACATGTTCCGCACTTGATTAATGGATTTTTTAATGCACACTCTTTCTTCAGGCAAAGTGGATTTAATCTTTAACCCTTATTAACTCTTACCAGCCCTCATAAACGCTCCCCTTCAGTCATGTTACCAACTGTATCAATAATAGAGACTCCCACACTATTAGTGAAACAGTTCAAATTGTGATTTGAACCCCTCAGTAGCTAATAAAACACAAAGTACACAGTATGATTCAAATTTGATTAGACCTTACCCAAATAACAGAAACCTTTGTGAACAGGTCAGCAGAAGAGGGGGAAAACGTGCACTTTATTTCCTATGTCAGGCTCAGTCCCTTCTCTTTCATCAACCCACAGGTTACTAACAGTATTACAACATGACAAACAATATGCACACTATTGTGTTCAAGTTTGTTGGCTCTTTATAAATAAAGTTCCAGCGCAAAAAGAACAGACCCTCTCTGCTAAAACAACTTTAGTCACTTGAGCAGATGAAGAGAGGGTAGAAAAGGTTAAAGTGCTACTTCCTGAAATCCAAAAGTCTTCAGCTAGCTTTGTTGTAATGATGTGATCAAAGGGATCCTTGGCAATATGATTTGATGAATCTGTAGTGTTTATTTTACTTTAAACGCTTTCTGCATGATTTTAACTGTGTTGTATCCAGTCAGATTACAAGTAGCAAAGATGTGAACAGGGCATATATGTCTGCATACAGTGTTCCAAAGAATATATGAACTAGCTTCCAGTGGCACCACAATTCCCAGCAAACTGGACAGAGTAAATGATGTCTGTATGCAGTGTTCTCAAAATTCAAAATGAGATATGCATGCTCACCACTCTGGATAAAGATGCTGCTGGAGCAATGCAGGTGATGAATGAGACACTTTCAGGAACTCCCTCTGGATCCTGGCTCTGAGAAATGGCATCTGGCGCTGTGGCCTACCCGTATCTGAAGTGCAGGCCTTGCTTGATAACCTGGAACAGCCTCCAGTCTGCTAGAGGAGAGAAACTATGCTGTCCGCAGAGGTCCCTCCGGGTGCAGCTCAACGGCTCCCCATTGTGTAGGCCACAAATCAGCAGCAGCTCACAATGACACAGAGCTCCCTGCTGGCAAATTCAAACCAGTGTCCCAAGAGAGGGCCACTCCAGTCCTTTTTTTAACCTCTCCCAGCAGTCTGTTCTTCTGTTCCCAGCAATCTGTTGTAGTTGTAGTTCAAGCCAGTCCCGCTGGAATGGAAACTTCCGCGTTCTGAAGTACACATCCCACAATGCTTTTGCTCTGAGTTTTGTCATAAGAACAAGGAACTGACACATATGCCTTGTACACACGATCGGTTTTCCTGGCAGTAAAAAGTCTGCCGGGAAAACCAACTACCTGCTTGGTAGCTTTTTCCCCCTACACACGGCCGGGTGTATGCTCCACCGCAGGTTTTCCCCATAGGGAAACTGCAGGCTTAAAAAACACCGGGAATCAAGAGAACACGTTCCTTTTTTTCCCCCCAGGATTCCCGGTGGATTTCCTGTCGGGAAAACTGCTATGGAGCATACACACAGCCGGGATTCCTGGCCAAAAGCTCTCATGGGCGTTTTCCTGCCAGTGTGTACGGGGCAATAGGGTTTAGCCAACACAAGAGGGAGCTAACACCACATTAATAACACTGCAACAATGTCTCAGAATTGCAGACATATTAGCCAGCTCCTAGCTACATAAAAAAAAAAAAGATTTAATTGTAAAGATGTTAACTTTTTAATTTTTATTTAATTTTGTTATTTATTTTAGTGTTACAATCAAAATGTTCAATATTGAAAAAAAAAGCCTTTATTTTTTAAATGTCTTTTACAATGCTTTATACCAGAAACATAACAGTAGCGTCATTATAAATGGAAAAGTGAAAGCATAACAATTTTATCTTCAATGACACAAACGGTGGTCAAAGTATGTTCTTCATCTAATGTTTTTTGATAGAGGAGGGAAGAATAAACCCCTCAGTTTTTTTTTTAGCCAACTGTGACCCATTGGGGAGATTTACCCTGTATATTGTATAGTAGAAACAATAAGAAGTAATAGGAAATCTTTCCAATGTGAGAGAAATCCTTTCTTAGACAGCTGTCACCAGAGTAATTTGTTATCCTTTTATTCTTGTTACAGTGACAATCTAAAATGTTGGATCTTTCCTCACTTTCAGTTCTGGTAACACTGGTTACTGAGAAAATTAGAAAGGGTGAATCTGCCCAGTGGGGATATAGACAGCAATAAAAACTTGACAGGGTTATGACCCTTTCATACTCTATTCAAAACTAAAGGAAAAAGTTATGGTTTTAGATATGCCTTAAAATAGATTATCATTTTACAGAATGCTATTAAAGCGGAACTTCACCCTAAAGGTGAAGGTCATTTCCTCTTCTTTTTTTGGGGGTAAGGGGGACCTGGTTTTGACAGGTACCCCCTCCCACATCCATTCAGATAGCCGCGGAAGATCCACTTGAAGTTCTAGCACCCCCCCACCCGCAGCTTTCTGGGACACGTCACAGGTACCATTAGGCTGCGGGACCATTCACAAAGCGAATCCTGTATCTGTTTAGTCATTTTGTTTAAATACTGTATGTTTGCTGTGAAATGTGCTGATCTGATCTGTTTAGGGGTCTATTTATCACCCAAGATTTACCCAACTTTAATCCACCCAGGCCCTTTATCTTTCTTTGGTTTAAAAGAAGTATGTACAATCTTTCAGGTTTCCCAAAAATTCAAGATGGTACCCAATAACTCAACTAACAAATGCTAGCCACTGTATGCTGATTAAAAAATATGCATTAACTTATCATTCCACCCAAAAGCGATACTTCAATTTTAAGCAGCATTTGCGGGATAATTTCATCCCTAGCTTTGTATATATATGTCTTGGATACTCCCAACAGCAAGATCTCTTTCCATAATTCATGGCTCTGCTACCTGGGATTTTCAGTCTCCTTGTTGCATTAGCCATTATACACAATAAAGTAAAACATCCAATAGGAAGGGTGCTGCTAGAGCAATAGTATGGCAGTGATATGTCATTAATATGCTTTTTTTTATTTTTTATATTTTGTTCATGAAACACTGCAGCAGGTCATTGAGACATTCACATCATAAATGCCACTTATGCTCCAGTTATCTCCAAGATCATACCAAGCCTTTTTGTCAGTTTGTCAGTAGTTGTTGATAAGCAGTATGCACTCTGTAGATCTTTCCTTTTTTTTTTTGTACCTCGTTGCTTACTTTGGTTTTGAAGACCTTTTGTATGACACATCAAATACCAAAGTTTCGTAAATGTTTGCATAATACAATTTCAGGAACTCAAAGCATGTAAGATAGTGGAACCTGAAGGGCAAGTAACCTGGGACAGGTAGCAACATATAATGACACAGAATAACAATGGTAACAAGGCTTTAAAAGGGATATGTTTGCTTTTACTAAAGCTGAACCCATTTAGCCAGATTCAGAAAGACTTACGCCGATGTAACTACAGATACGCCGCGTAAATATGTAAATATGCGCCATCGTATCTATGCGCTGTACCCACAGAACGAGGTACGCCTGAAAGTAGGCTTCCTCCGACCAACGTAACTTTCCTACGCCGGCGTATCGTGGGCGCATATTTACACTGGACGCATCTGTTGCTCCCATTGATTTCCTATTCAAATATGCAAATACGGCGATTCATGCATGTACGTGTGCCCGATGCAGGCTACGTGCGGTGCGCGTAAGTCGTATGTCCGGCCTAAAGTTATTCCATCAAAAAGCTGGTTTGTCTCTGCACCAGACGTGCACAGGTCAGCTGGAGAGCAGCTTCAGCAGCACCGTTACGGACGAGCTGAGCAAGCTGAGCAACCCCACTTGCAGGACAACACATCTGTCTGCCAACATGCCAGGGGCAGCCGTGGTCCTAGCACTACTAATGTGTCCACCGACACGTAGGAGGGGACGGGAGAGGGCACGCGCATGGACGTCTTTGGCATGGGGGATACGGAGGTGTATCGCATCTTCAGATTCAGCCCTGATGCCATCCTGGAATTAGCCCCAGCCCTGCAAGATGTGTGCACCAGGTTGTCCCCGCAATCAAGCAGACATATGTCCCACCACATCATCAGACCCACCCATGAGCACCTGCTGCAGAAGGCAATGCAGGATTTCTACCGAATTGCAGGATTCCCACGCACCGTGGGGGCCATTGATTGCACACATGTGGCACTACGGCCCCCCCGTGCCACAGAGCACATATACCGCAATCGGAAGCAGTGGCATTCCATCAACGTACAGGTGATAGCCGATGCCCAATGCCTCATATGGCACGTCCGTGCCAAACACCCAGGGTCCAGCCACAACGGCTACATATACCGTCAAAGCCCCATCCCAACAGAATTTGAACAGAACGTTTATGGAAACAGCTGGCTGGTTGGTGAGTGACATGGGAGTCAGGCATGACTGTCCGACCCCATGATGCAGACATCACGAGGGGCACATGCATGACTAACATCCTCCTGTCTTTTCCCTTCCAGGTGACTCGGCATATGCACTTGGGCCCCATCTCCTGACTCCATTCCGGAATCCCCAAACCAGAGGAGAGAGAAGATATAATGATGCACACATACGTACCCGTGCAGTGGTGGAGCGCACATTTGGCCTCCTGAAGTCCCGTTTCCGATGCCTGGATAAGTCCGGGGGGACCCTGTTGTATTCCCCAAACTTTGTGTGCCAGATCATCGCTGCATGCTGCACAACTACGCCGTGAGAAAGGTCCTGCAGATTGACATATGCGATGACCTGACCCCCGAACCAGACAGTCCTCCCTGCCTGAGGCTACCCCATCTGCTGAGGGAACAGCAGTCAGGAGTTGCCTCGTGGTAGGCATCTTTGGACGTTAAACACACACATTCATTATGGCACACGGGCAATGCACACATGCACACCACTGTGGTCCCTAGCTCACACACACCACATCCACCTCACATTGGATTAGCCCAAGTCCACCGTGCAGCAATGCCGCCTCAAGGCCCCAATTATGTTGCTGTCCATTCATACCATATTCACACGGTCATGGGGATAACTTCTCCCCGACGACCCAGGGTGACACCCCTTACTGGCAGGAGTGTCACCCCCACATTCACACACCAGACACACTGTAGCCTGCACTACTGACCGTGTGCAGTCATAAAAAATAAAAGCCTCATGACCTGAGCATATCTAAAATAAAATACCTCATATCGTGAGCACATAAAAAACATAAAGAAGCTCATATTGTGAGCACAACCAAAAAAAATACGGCACTCATTTGCCCTGATGTGGTCTGCGCCTGGTGCCACCTCTCTGGCTCCTCAGCTGCCTGGGGGGATCCTCGAGTGGGGGGGGGTGGGGCATCTGGAGGTGGCTCATCCTTGGGGTCTGCCACTCCTGGCAGGTGATGGCTGCCTGCCCTTCAAGGCCACGGCAATGCGGCTGAGGAACCGATTGGTCTGGGCCTGCATCCTCAGCTGGTGGGTGATGTTGTGCCGCTGGTTGCGCTGCCTCTGCCTCCCCTCCTCCTGAATGGCAGCCGTGTTGGCCTGGACCTCCCCAGTAAGGGTCTGAACCTCTGCCACAAGGTTTGTTGTGGTGAGCTGCAGGCCATCTGGAATCTGTGCCGAGGAGGCCAGGCTGTCTGCTACGGTGCAGGTGCCCGGCTATTTCCCCCATATGCCGGGTCTGCCGGCCTGGTCCCTTGCAATTTGTTCCTGCACGGAATCAGGAACACCCCTGGTCTTCCATGTCGCCTTCCTGGGGTCAGAAGATGCTTGGGCCCGGCTGTATGGTGAGGCCCTTGAGGGGCTTCCCCTGCTGGTGGCTGAGCCAGAGGGGCTTTCCCTGATGGGGGGAAGGTGTGAGAGGGCCCAGGCAACACAGAGGACTCCTTGAAATAGAGGCAAGCCTGCGCAAGGTTCACAGTCTCCTCCTCAACCACCTCCAGAGGAGAGGTGTGGTCTCTCCCCTCCACCGCTGGATCTTGGCTTCCTAGGGGGTCAGGCTGAGGATGTTCGGGGATGGCATGGGACGGCCACCGGCAGCAGATGGACCCGCTCCCTCCTGCACATCTGTGGATGACACAAAGCATTCACATGTCGGTGGACCCACACACTTGTCACATGTCCCCTTCCACCCCCTCACATGCTACACACCGGATAGGGGATAAAAAACACTTGCCTGTCCTCGAGGCATCATCAAGGGAATCAAAGCCCTCCACGCCCTCCAACTGCTCCCTCTTCAGACACCGGACGACCACCTCCTCCTCTGGGGTCAAACTCACTTTACATGGTGGTTCCCCCCCCCCTGTGCCCCTCTGGTGCTTCCTGATAACGGCCACCTTTTCGCAAAACATGGTGCCTCAGGTCATTATTTTTTTTATTAATGCCCTTGGCTCTCCGGGACTCATTGCCAAGGGCATTAACTTCAGTGGCGATGGACTCAAGGATGACCTGTTTCCTGGCCCGGCTGGTATCGTGACTCTGGGCACCATGGAGGAAGAGGTCATACCTCTCAATAGCAGAGATGGGGACTGCCTTCTCCTCTGGTGAGAAATTCCTCTTCCTCTTGTCCTTTACTGAAACTACAGCAGCCATCGCACAACAAAAGTACCTTGCTCAGGGGGGAAAAAAGCAGGATGTACTTTTGCGTCGGACGGGCGTATGTCTGGGTGTATTTATGCACTCGCGTAAGCCAGTGGGCCGGCGTATCCCAGGAAGTTGTGAGCATGCGTGTAGTTGTGAGCATGCGCACAGGGAAGCGATCATACGTCCACGTCACTGCGCATGCTCCGTTGATGATACGCCAGGCGTAAGCCACTGCTCCACGCTCAGGCCATCATTACCATAAGGTCACACCCAGTTACACTTACGCCGGCTTACGCCTTCAAATTTACGTTAGCCGGTGCAAGGTTGGGAGCAAGTGCTTTATGAATACTGTACTTGCCTCTCTAGGTTTCGTTGGCGTAGCGCATATGAGCTGCGCTACGCCGGCACAAAGATGCGCCCATCTACCTGAATCTGGCTAATTGCATGTAAATGGTGGAGCATCATACTGTATATAAACCTGAGGAACAAGTAACTTGACAAAGATAGTAATATAATCTAAAATAACAGCAATAGTAGCAGGGCGTAAAAAAGTTCATGATTTATACCAGGGGTCTTCAAACTATGCCCCTCCAGTTGTTCACGAACTACAATTCCCATCATGCCTAGTCATGTCTGTTAATATCAGAGTTTTACAATGCCTCATGGGATGTGTAGTTCTGCAACAGCTGGAGGGCCGTAGTTTGAGTTTCCCTGATATATACAATTAAAATTAAAAGGTAAACGGCTAAATGCATAGATAAAACACAAATAGCTGATATACCTGTGAAAGATTTTCTACTTCTGTTGATTTGGTCGTGAGATTTAAAAAGCAATACAGACAATGCAATTAGACTGGTGACACAATTTTCCTTAGATACGGTAAATAGTTTGGTCACCTCCCTGCCCCAGCCTGTGATTGGACAGTAATGTTTCATGCACAACATGTGTTTAGCCCTGGTGCATGAGGTTGGCATTTAGCTTCTTCTGGAGGGCACGGGTGTCATCTTGCATTCAGGACATTTCATCCCTGGGCACATACTGCCTCAAAGGTTCCCCCAGCTAGCTGTACTGCCCAGCCCCATCCAGCATTAACAGTTGTCAGACTGTCATTGAGTTTGACAGGCTGCCAGCAGCAGGGCTACACATGACACATGTCCCCTTTGCCAAAAGCTAAACGCTGGACCCCAATGCACTGGGGCTAAATGGCCAATGTTCATGGGGCCTTAAGAAGCTGCAGCACACTTGACAAGCTTATTCCTCTGCTTCCTCCTCCCATCTTCCTGTTACTTGTTGGCACAAGTGCATGCAGCACACCTGATTGGGAGCTAGTGTTACTTCTCCTGTTTCCAATCTGAGTAATTCAATAAAGTGGATGAAAAAAAGTAATTTCATCCCATGGATCACTTTCAAGCCAGGAACAGGCTGAAAAAGTGCTGTCAATCAGAGACCGTGAAAAGTGAGCAGGGGCGGGGCCAAGTCCTGCTGTCTGTGTCAATGGACGCAGCAGTGGAGCTCAGGTGCATTTCCCATGTGGGCACTGGGCAAAGGGGAGGGGCCAGGAGTGCCAACGGGGACCTCGAAAAGAGGAGATTTGCGGCCACTCTGTGGACAGAGCAGATAATTATAGACATGTTTTTGTTGTTGTTTTTTTTTTTTCTATTTATCTTTACAATCACAGAGTTCACTCTTTGGACATATGTAGCGTGTTCAAAGAGCTTAACTAGTTAACTAGTTAAATGAGAAGTTTGGGTTTTAGGAAGAAACAAAAAAGAGACTCGCCAAGGAGAATGCAGCATCGATCTGATGCTGTATTTCTCACCTGCCACTTCTAAGACTGAGAACTGAGCGATTAAAGACCATTGATCAATCAGTTTTCAGTCTTCACTGAGCAGAGAGATGACAACTATCAGTTACTAGCTCTCTGGTCTGCCCCTCCACAACTCACTGGAGCACTGGGCTGTGAAAGGGGTGGGAGCGGCTGGCTAAGAAGTTGAGCCAGCTGCTGGTCCAAGCATCTGGGTAGATCCTGACAAAGTCAGGGTCTTTCCCGAGCCTGGAACAGAGTGATATCAGCTGACAGTGGGCTTTAGTCTTCTGTGACCTATAGGAGAAGCAGAGCCAAAATAGCTTTGGCTATATGTCTCTTATAATGTAAAGGGAAGAGTTTAATACTACAGTACTTTAACTGCTGCTATCTCCAGCTGCACATATTCACCTTTCTTTGGCCCCCTCCTCTGATCAGTTCAGCTGCTTTTGAGGCAGTAGAAGAAAGCAGTGTAAACTTCATATTGCACCTTGGAGCTTACATAGAGCTAAAAACCCTCTACCCACCTCCACTTGGCACCAGTGTCACATGGAGACAAGGGGAATGAGTCATATGCCCCCCATGCCCAGAAATGTTCTGTGTTTTTTCTTTAACTGGTGGCCAAATTGAGTGGTAAGGGTGAGTATGTGCAGCTGGGAAGAATGACAGTTTGGTAGACCTGTTGATTTGTACCCATAAAACTGTCAATTTCTAAATAACATTTAGAGAGGGAATTTCTCAGCAATCAACTGGTAATCTACGTGTAGCGGGGTCATACTATCATGGACCATTAATAGTAATGTAGACCTGAATCCCCACCGGAGTTCCAGTTATATTGTACATATGTGTTTGGTTTTCCTTTAAAAAAAACAATGCATTGTGAGACTAGAGAAATGGACTAGATTGACAATTCGTAGGAACAGACTACATTTCCCACAATGCCTTGTCTTCCTGGAGCACATGACATCTCTGCACAGCCTTATGGGGAGGTTACTTAAAGGCGGGGAGGAGCTGAAGTCGCTCTCGGGATCTGCGCTCTTCCCTCTGCGGGACAGGGGAGAGCACTACAGCTTAGCAGTTAGGCCTGAAGCCTGAGAGGAGATCCATCTGGAGACCGGCCATCCAGAGAAGAACAAGACCAAGTGCTTCCAGCTCGTGCTTCCAAGGGACCGGAGAAACTCACCAGCTGACGGTCGTAGCAGTGGAGAGACGGATACCGGAGATCATGTGTCACAGAGTGACTGATTGGCGCGTCATTCGTGAAGGCCTCAGGCGGATTGGGCCTGCTCGGGTGAGAGGGCACTTGCCCAAGCTACAATATTACCCCACCCTGTGAACTAATAACACTCCATGAGTCGGAGCCATGTAGTGTTCACTGATTTAGCTGAGAGGCCTAAACATCTGAAAGTTACGCTACCAGAGTTGACTGACGTTGACTGGATGATCGGTCCACCAGCATTTTTGTTCATCATACCCCATTCACTGAGTTTAACTTCCTTTTTTGGATTACAATTAAATTGAGTGCACCAATGTTTTCAACATAGACTTCATCCTTTTAAGGACATTCTAAAGTTATTTGAGCCAGGCCTGGCCAGGGTTTTCTGCACTCATGTCTTACAGAGCTGCCCACTAGGGGGAGCTTGTGAGCACAAATCACTTAGTTACTCATTTGTATTAACCTTTTAGGTTTGTTTTGCTGACTACTGCAGGGACTCTTGCATAGTCATTGTTATACGAATATTTATGTGTGTTTAACCTGTTGTTCACACCCCTTTACCCTCTTTACTATAAGACAAGTAAAGTTACCCTTTTTGATTTTACTATATTGACTGTGTGAGGTGTGTTTACTCTTAGGAGCCGCAAGCTGAAGAAGGTAACAACATTATTATATTGCCATTGCATATTTCATATGTTATTGTGGCCCCAGTCAAATAGGGGACACAATACTATTATATTTGTCTGGTGTGCCAAGGGAGGGTTCGAGCCACTTCAAGGGGGTGAATAATTAGTGAGAGAGTAGATCCCAAATCTATCCAGCGGCTCCTGCGGGGGTAACGCTACATACGGTGCTGGAGAGGTTTCTTTTTTTTTTTTTTACAGGTACATGCTTTACTGAGATTTTTAAAAATGTGACTGTCTCACTTTAAATACTGTAACGATCTGCAAGAAACACAGTAAATAAATAGAAAAGGCATGAAGTCTGTTCTTATTACATTTATTTAACTTGCAGGTTGCACACCGGTTGGTCAGTTCACACCTATCGAACGGACAAGCAAAGAAAGAATCAATGTTTGAACGCAACTGAAGTAGCATCAATCCTGGAAGTTATCAGAAGAGCTGAAAAAGTAGACACTCTGGAGCAGCAGAGAATTGGGTATGTCTGAGTATCCAAAGGTAATAGGTAATAGGTCACTGCAGCAAAAATAGATATTGCAATTTTCAAAGTTGATTGACACACTGGCGTCTTACACCACTTGGGAATGACAATAGAATTTCCATGCCTGGGCCGCAATCACGACATAGAGGTTGTACTCTCTAATCGATTTTTCATGCATTTACTTTGAAGAGAAAACAGCAGGAGGACATGATTTCCATATGCTCGTCTAGCAGTTGGCTTAAGACTGCAGTACGAAAAGGGGAAAAAAGCAAAAAGACCAGTTTAAGAATTCAGCCTTTCAACATCTACCCATAACTTTTTATCATTTGATGGCTTTGTTGTGAATATCACAATTTTGCTACATTGCAGCCATTTGATATGCTACATGATAGGTTGTATGCTTATCATGGAAAGCCATAATATACAGACAGGCTAAAGTTAAAGAGCCAAGTCACCTAAAAGTGATATTTCAAGCTCAGCTCCCATCACTTCAGAAATCTCTCCAGTAGGGGGACACACTGCAACAAAACTATATTTCTTATTCAAAAGACAAATTTGTTGCGCTCAAAAGATCAAATAATAAAATATAACTGTATAGCTGCTAACACAATATTGTTGGGTACAATCGTAAAAATAAGGGGTAAAGGTGTAGCTTTAAAAAATAGTGGTAATATACTTTTATTTCACACTGTAATGCATGATTTCTATCCCACTTCTCTTCACTTCCCCTCTTTTTTCCCAACCCCCCCCTTTTTTTCTTCTTTCCCCTTTGCTGTACAACTTACTATATATGGCAAAGTTATTAATCTGATTATTCAATGCTATCTATGGTATTTATTGCATCTATTATGGTTTGTTACACAATGTGAATTTGTTATATTCATTATTGTTGTTCTTCAAAAATGTCAATAAACTATTTGGAATCAAGATAAAAAAATAAAAAAAATAGTGGTAATAAACTGCAAAGTCATGAAGCTATAAATTAAATCCAGACATAGTTCATCATTGAAAAGGAAAAACGATATTTTGAAAAGTAAAGAGACCATCACCAACACCCAAAAAAACTGACCCTTACCGTCAGTGTATGGGACATAAACAAAAAGGATTGCTAAGACGATAGCCACAGTGCTTACTATTCGTCAAACGATTCCTCATAAGCGATCCCCTAACTGGAAAAGAGATCCTTCTTCCACTAACCAACCAAGCACAAGTGAACTTAATCACAGCAAAAGCTCAACCAGAGAAATAATCCAAAGGTGTACCGGTGATAACGTGTGGGAGAATGAAAAAAAGCATCTCATTGCGCAGACATCCCACAGAAGGCAAATTATTAATTAAAAAGCTATAAGTACACTTGCATGTATTATAAGCATGACAGGCATGAAAAGGAAAGCGACCAGCGCTTCCTACCAATAAGATGGCAGCCACTTCTCCATCAGCAACAGTACATCAATAATCCCTTCACTCCACTCTACGTTTTGTAACCAACGTGCATCTTCAGACGCCCCAGCACTTTGGGCACGTATTAAAAATGCACAAAGGTTTTTTGGCAGAATTTCTACATTTCCAGTGACAAGGCTCCTGTAAGTAGGAACCCAGAACCCTGAAGGTTGGCACAACACTATCCGCCGTGATGGGTGAAGGCTGGATCTGTCTGTGCTCAGCAGTATCCTGCGGCGGGGATAAGGTACTGTAAGTGAAGACAATCCTAGGTAAAACCTTGAGGATTATCTTCTGTGATTAGTTTGTATTGTCTTAGCTGTTTCCGCCACTGGAGGGAGTAAAGAGAAATTTCTGGTGTTTTACTTACATGCTCCAGGACACCACCTCAGTGAAGCTGGTCTGTGATCCGCTCACCTCTTCTGCTGCAGGCTCTGCCACATAGGTTGAAAGGTGGGGGTCCCAGAACGTCCTGCAGTCCCCCTGTTGTGTCCTTTCTTCCCACGGCTGGCGCCATGTTTTCCTACACTTGCGTGCGCGCAGGGGGCGCACTTTTACGACGAGAATGGTGGGGAAGGAGGGGGGCCTGGTTGCCAGGGCCGTGCATGCGGATCAATGTGCAGGTGCGAGGTGGCTATTTTAAAGCTAAGGATGCCAAGAATCTGTAAGCGGTAGGAAACAGAGCTGTGGGCACGTAAGCATCTCTTGTGGTTCAGATCCAGGTATACCTAAGACACCTACTCAGCATCAGGTTGTGCAGACTAGCAAACATTAATTTTGTAAGACTAGGCACAATAGTGTATGCATATATACAGTACTAATGCCTCTGCTTTGTCAGCTTAGGACTGTGTCTCCCCATAAGAGGACTTCAGGGGCAGGTAAAAAGGACACTAAGAGGTCACCGTCCGGATCTGGGGGCTCTAGACATGCCTGTATGATACCATCCTCACCTGAGAGACTGGAGGCCGCCGCACAGGATGAGTCATTGCCCCTGTCAGGCTTTGCAGCCTCTACCGACATTGCAGCCCCTGTATATGTCACAGAGGATGCATTGACAACAGCGTTGAGTGGCTTAGAAGGAAGGATTACTGCTTTAATTACAGCATCCTTAAAAAATAGCAGAAAGTGGGGTAGGTCCCCTTCATCTCCTCTGGGCTCAGCAGTCAGCAGTCTGATGATGATGATATAACACCATCTGGGGGCAAGGATCAGGATCAGGAACAGTTGGACGAACCAGGGGATGAGGAGAAGTGTCCTCTGTTTCCTCCTTGGGGTCTCAGAAAGGTTCTAGCCCCGCCCCTGGCAAAACGAAGGGCTCAGGGGCATAGCAGTAACGGCTTATCTAATTTTCTGCTAGTAAAACAGTCCGTAACACGCTTAGCCCACAATGTGATTAGCACTGTAAAATGTATCCTTACAGCCCCTAAAGAGGCTGGCGTATTTGGGCATGTTCATAGACAGTCCAAAGCAGGGTATTCTTACCCATCCTAGAAAATAGGATTTTTAAAACAGCTTACCTGTAAAATCCTTTTCTTGGAGTACATCACGGGACACAGAGCTCCCCGCCCCTCTTCGGGATTTATGTATATATACGTTGGGATGCTTATTGCTTTGCTACAAAACTGAGGTACTCTCCATATAGGAGGGGTTATATAGGGAAGGAACATGCCTTGTAATTAGGGTTTGCCAGTGTCCAATCACCTGATGGTGACTATCTAACCCACTCAGTAATTAAGAGAGCTCTGTGTCCCGTGATGTTCTCCAAGAAAAGGATTTTACAAGTAATGTAGGAAGGAGAAAATGGACAGCCGCACTCCAATAAGATGACTAAGCATCGGTTGTCGATGTGAAACGCGCCAGCTCTGTTACCCCACTGTTTGCTTTTTTGTTGCTGTTGTAGTTTTATTTTTACTGGAATAAAAGGCACCATTTTTTCATCTTAGGCCTCGTACACACGAGTAAATAGATTTGTTCAAAGCGATCTGTCCGACCGATTTGAACAAATCTGTCTGCTGGCATTTTGGTTTGCTCGCATGTACACACGAGCAAACCAAAATCCCCGCCAGCAGACAGCGCGCTGACATGTCGATGACGTTAGCGGTGACGTTGACGCCGCCACGTCATCGCACCAGGAAGTAAAACACTTCCGCGCATGCGTCGAAACCATTCGGTGCGTGTGCGAGAAGACATGTCTGCTGGTTAGCGTACTAACCAGCAGACATGTCGGGTGGACGGGTTCCCAGCCGACAGATTTCAAAGCATGCTTTCAAATCTATCGGCTGGCCAAATCCATCGGCTCGCACGTACACACGATCGAATCTGTCTGCTGAAATGGTCTAGCAGACCGTTTCCAGCAGACAGATTTGATCGTGTGTACGAGGCCTTAGAGTGCGGCTGTCCATTTTCTCCTTCCTACATTGCTTTGTGCATTGCCTGGGTTTTGAACCTCACCCACCACTGAAGATCACCTGTCTGGAGCGGCGGTTCTCTCTTCATATTGTCGATTTTACAGGTAAGCTGTTTTAAAAATCCTATTGTATCAGTAAAATGTGAAAGGGTTAAAATCTTAAAAACAAAATCTTGCTTAGTTTATTACAACTGTATGTGTCTTTTGCCCTGGTGACCCCTGCTTTTTATTTAATTTCCTGCTGTCACAGTCACAGAAAGTGAGGGGAACCTTTCCAGTAGGGTCTCAGACGGCAATACAAATTTTACTTTTTCTGGTCTATTTATAACTGAAGTTAGGCTTTCAGTTATAATATAAACACTGAAAAGTAAAAATAATGGATACAGACATCAAAAGAGTGTTAGAAATAGTACAATGCGGCTACTTGCGATTATTTGCTCTAAAATATATTTACAATATATTTCTAAATGTTGTATCATGTATAAGAACATATTTTTTTTTCTTTATTTTGGCATCTCTTCTTTTATAACTGTTAGCCTATATCTATATTTTTTTTTTTTATTATTTGGTTATGGGTGAAGTGTTTTTTTGTTTAATTTCTTCTGTGTCTGTTGCAGCTATATAATGCCTAACCCTTTCTGGGGAAAAAAGCTGCAAGAGCACGTCTGGAGTTTTTTATTAGCAGTAATGTGTCTAATTGTGCCATCTCCTGGTCAAAAAGTAAATTTCATGTGAAGATTTCCATGCCTTTTAGCTTAATCAGGTGTTAGTAAAACCACATGCGTCTGATAATGTTTTAGCAATACTTTTTTTAATATCAATTATTTTTGTGATACTCTGGGTCAGATTCACAGAGCCCTTACTCCTGTCTAACTCGGATTGGATGGCCAGGTCAAAGCCCTTATTTGAATACCATTAAAATTTTGTTGGGGAGAGCTGGGAGGTTGAAATGGGCCGTTAATGCATGTAAACCCATACACATCTTGCAACTGAAAAAGAAATTTTGAATGGAGTGAAAAGGATTTACATGACTGCACCATTACCCCTATAGATATTTTTTGTTGAATAAATGATTGAAAATGCAGATTTTCCTTGTTTTTATAAAGGGATGCCACCTTTTTCTGGAAACGCTGTTAGAGTAAAAATATTTTCTTTATCGAACATCACAGGACACAGAGCACTATAGTAATTACTATATGGGTTATACGCCCACCTTTTAGGTGATAGGCACTGGCATAATCAAGACAAGAAGTCCCCTCCCTATATAACCCCTCCCATACAGGGAGTACCTCAGTTTTTTCGCCAGTGTCTAAGGTGTTGGTCACAGTTAATAGTTTGCTAAAAAGTGCTCCATAGAAGACCTGGTCAGTGTCAGAGGACTATGCTATCGAATCCATTCAAAAGGTCTATAAACACACACCGCTGCTCCATCTCTCCACAGAACAATCAGCGGGTCGTGGCGGCTGGACCCACAGATTGTCTCCTGCTGTATCTAATCACAGCAGGAGAGGTGCACTAAATCACTTACAGGTACATATATGTACGGTGGGTATTGCGGGAGCGGTTAAAGAACGTTTTCATTTTTATTTTTGCACTTTAAGCATATTTAAAGATGCTTAAAGTGCAACATCTTTAAAGATCCTGAAAAAACAATTGTTTTACATTTTTTTTTTTGCATTGATACATCTCCCCCAGGGCAGTACCTGGAACCCCATAGCCCTTTTATTGCCAATTACTTGCATAACAGCTTTAAAAATAGGGACTTTGGATTTTTTCTGTTCAGCTCCCATAGACTTCAATGGGGTTCAAGGTTCAGGTTAGAACTTTTTCCCTGTTCTGGAGTTCTGCTGCGAACTGAACAGGAGGGTGTTTGACCCATTTCTAATATACAATATATTCTGTTTGTGATCCCATTGGGGGGATTTCCCCTCACTTTCCATTCTAAATACCACAATAGATGTGAGGAGGGGGCACAGCAAAGTTCGGTATTGCATTGCGTCCTAGATAAAGAGATTCCCTACTCTCCCAGTGACTCTACAGGAAATTAAAGGAGATCTTTTCAAACTAACCAAGGTCCCCTGCTCCCTCCAAAACTAACATAAAAAATGGGCTGGAGTTGTGTATCACTATGATGCCAGACAGAAAACGTACATTGTAGTAGGTGCAGTGTTCTCAAATATGGACCGCTATACCTGTTCTAAGGTAGACATCTCTCTGTCTATGACCACTTTACGAGGCGTAGTTAGACCTAGTAAAGGCTGTATTTATAAAACGGAAAAAAAAAAATGGTCATACTGGTAATTGCCATAGCAATTATAAAATAGGTCACACATTTTTTTTTTTAAGATTTAATAATTCCCTTTATTAAATTAGCCTAACTTGTTTAATTACTTAGCAAAATATTTAATAACATTGGGCACATTTCTGTTCAGTTATTTTGTGCACGTTTTATGTGCTGCTATACAGATGCCATTCTTTTGAATCTGCGTATACTATTCTTTAGTAAACCACTTCAGTTCTTCACAGCAGTAAAAACAAGTTAAGATTGCAGTTATCAGCTTTACGTGTTGGAAGATATCAGCATCCATCAAATCCATTATGATGATGAGTTTATTCCTTTTGCTTACAGGCGCCTTGTGGAGAGATTAGAAAACATGCGGAAAAATGTGATGGGAAATGGGATGTCACAGTGTTTGCTTTGTGGAGAGCACCTTGGATTATTGGGAACAACTTCTGTCTTCTGTCAAGACTGTAAGAAGGTAATATAAAATATTATTTAAGACTTTTACATAAAGTGGTTCTAAAGCCTAAACATTTTTTTACCTTAATGCATTCCTTGCATTAAGATCAAAAATCTTTAGGCATCAGATAAGTTTCTTGGGCCATTCAGTGCTAGCAGAATTCTTGTGATTTTTGTAGTGGCACTGTCAGTAGTATCAGCTTGTAGGGTGAAACCATATCTGAGTCGTGAGGTCAAAGCTGGCATTGTGACTATGGGTGCCCGGCTGTGGCCAGGCAATCATCTGCAAACTGTGGCTTGTCCCAGATGATTGCCAAGAGGAAGGGGAAGAGGTGTACTTCCTTCCGATGCTGCGGAGCCCCGGGAAGAAGTGGGAGCTGGAACTCTCTAAAAAGAGAGTTTCTGCCCCCCCCCCACAAAAAAAATGACATGCCAAATGTGGCGCGTCAGAGGGTCATCTGCTCTTAAAGCGTAAGTTCCATTTTTGGGTGGGACTCCTCTTTAAGTCAAAAGATACTTTGGTATTGGTTGGCTTAAGGTCTATCTAAAATGTTCAGCCCATCAAATATCTTGTTGTGATTTGCTAATACAAATCCATTTGTTGTTACTGTATGTTCTATCAGAGCATTTAGTTACTTCTTGCTCGTGTTAGTTCACAAACTACGCAGTAGAGGGTTTATAGGTTGTTTTTGCTTGTAGCTTCTTGTGTTTCAATACTTTAAGGCCCCGTACACACGAGCAAATAGATTTGTTCAAATCGGTCGGACAGAGCGATTTGAACAAATCTGTCTGCTGGGATGTATTGGTTTGATCGTGTAAACACGATCAAACCAAAATCCCCGCCGGCAGACAGCGCGCTGATGTGGCGGTGACGTTGACGCCGCCACGTCACTGCACCAGGAAGTAAAACACTTCCGTGCATGCGTCGAAACCATTCTACGCGTGTGCGAGCAGATATGTATGCTGGTTAGCATACTAACCAGCAGACATGTCGGGCAGACGGGTTCCCAGCCGACAGATTTTAAAGCATGCTTTGAAATCTGTCGGCTGGCCAAATCCGTCTGTTTGCCCGTACACACGATTGAATCTGTCTGCTGAAACGGTCTGGCAGACCGTTTCCAGCAGACAGATTTGATCATGTGTACACGGCCTTACATTCAAACAATGTTTTTGTCAGACTGGCAGATTTGTTTGAGTTTCTTATTAGACCTCAGTATTTGGCTGTCCCTATTCCTTGCTCCTTTTTCTCTTTTTTTTAGCCTTGTCTTGGCATTTGGCTAATTTTCTTTCATCAATTAGAATCCAAGTCTTGTCTTGTATACATCATTCTTTTTGTGTTTCTCTGCAATGTCCAAATATACCTTTCTGTGCTATGCCTAACTGCTTGATTGAAGGAGTCCGTAGATCATCAGGAAATCACAGATTTTTCAAGTTGAGTTAATTGTCTTCAAGTTTCTTCAACTTCTCCACCTATGGATGGGCGTGCTGACGATCTTGCTTCTGTCTGAAACAAAGTTTGAGGGCACATTATAGGGTGGTAATTGGACCCAGTATCTGCTCCACAGTACATCCTCACATCCATCAGTGCTAAGCGCCAATGTCTATTGATGGAAACATAGTCATTTCATTGTTCAGGACTCCATCAGGTGATCTTCAGGTCTTCTTGTGGATGGCTTCATGTAGAAAGTGTGTATTTCCAATCCAAATGATATTCATATTACAGAAGAGAAGTAGGGACACCCCACTGTCATTCATTTGTTTGGCTGATCCATAGGCACCATCTATATGCTTCTAAAACTGGATGTAGATAGCAGTTTTGTAAAATTGAAATGAGGGGTATTACATCATAACTGGAACAGGGCTCAAAATGTCAAGTCCTGAGCCACTAGCCAGGCCTTAAGAGTTACTCGCCACCAGTTGCACCACCCAAAACCTCCCCTGCCCCACCCCCAAGTCCGCCCCTAAACACAACCTTGTAAATTATCTCATGAAATTACACTGTTAAATATTTTAAGCAGAATTACATTCCAAAAATAAATATTAACAACTTTAACAATAGTAACATAAAGCATATCAGTACCTATCTGTGCAGCCTCACTGTGCCTCATCAATGCAGCCTTACAGTGCCCCATAAGTGTAGCCTTACAGTGCCCCATCAGTGTAGCCTTACAGTGCCCCATCAGTGTAGCCTTACAGTGCCCCATCAGTGTAGCCTTACAGTGCCCCATCAGTGCAGCATTACTGTGCCCCCATCAGTGCAGCATTACTGTGCCCCCATTATTGCAGCATTACTGTGCCCCCATCATTGCAGCATTACTGTGCCCCCATCAGTGCAGCATTAATGTGCCCCCATCAGTGCAGCATTACTGTGCCCCCATCAGTGCAGCATTACTGTGCCCCCATCAGTGCAGCCTTACAGTGCCCCATCAGTGTAGCATTGCAGTGCCCCATCAGTGCAGCCTTACAGTGCCCCATCAGTGCAGCATTACTGTGCCCCCATCAGTGCAGCATTACTGTGCCCCCATCAGTGCAGCATTACTGTGCCCCCATCAGTGCAGTATTACTGTGCCCCCATCAGTGTAGCCTTACTGTGCCCCCATCACTTGCAGCCTTACTGTGCCCCAATCATCATTTTCTGGCGCCGCTTTAAGCCGGGGCTGCAGCGCTCTCCTTCTCCTCCTCTTGTATCGCACACACAGCGTGCATCTTCCGCTGTGTGTCCTGGAGCTCAGTCTGTGTTTGGCTGCACCGTGTGATAAGGTCTCACTCCCCTAGACCGGTTAATGTGATAGGCAGAACACTGATTCAATCTACTATCACATTAGCCGATCTAGGGGAGCGGGACCTTATCACACCGTGCAGCCAAACACAGACCCAGCTCCATGACGCACAGTGGAAGCGGTGTGTGTGTATGATACGAGAGGAGGAGAAGGAGAGAGCTGCAGCCATGGCTCAAAGCGGCACCAGGGCAGTCCAGCCCTGCTGCTCGCTGTGTCATTCGGGTGACAGTTTCCTGGCTGATCACTTCAGCCAGGAAACTGTCAGCCTGGTTCACCCCCCCCCCCTCCTCACTCGCCCTGGACTAAATTCCACTCGCATTTTGCGAGCAAGCGAGTGGAAATTTTGAGGGCTGACTGGAGATTTTTTCTAAGGTTCTTTTCAACAGGTCATAAAAAGCTTCTTCCTAACCTTTGTCTGCATCTTTAGTAGGTGTGTACAACCATTGTGTAAACCTGTGAGGGATAAAAGTGTCCAATAGTCACACATTGGCAGGTTAACTGCTGACTTGTCACTTGTATGTACACGTCTGCCACAGATGAGAAGACATGTACAGCTTTGACATGAAAGGTTCTGCTGTTACCTGTTGTCTGGAAAACATATTCAAGACTGGAAATTCACCTACTGTTGTTTCAATCAACTACATGTCCAGTCCCAGCTCAGCCAGGTCATCTCCCTTAATAGATAAGCTGGACTCCATCCCTCATGCATGGTCTGAGCAACAGCTAGTGTTTCTAGCCCCAGGATCCCCTGTATTCCCATACATTTCCTAGTGTCTATGATTTTCTGAAAGATTCTAAGGTTCCTGCAGCTCTGGACCCTCTTGTTCCCAGTGACTTTTTAAGTGTATTCTAGAGCCTTTCATTGTGATCTCTGTAGCAGATCAGCTCGTTCGTAGTCCACTGAGAACTACAATCTGTCTGCCACGGTGGAGGTTGGCATTTGTAGTTTACTCATTTACAAATCCCTGTGAGTGAATGGCTGCAGATTCACAAATCCCTGTGAGTGAATGGATGCAGATTCACAAATCCCTGTGAGTGAATGGATGCAGATTCACAAATCCCTGTGAGTGAATGGATGCAGATTCACAAATCCCTGTGAGTGAATGGATGCAGATTCACAAATCCATGTGAGTGAATGGATGCAGATTCACAAATCCATGTGAGTGAATGGATGCAGATTCACAAATCCCTGTGAGTGAATGAATGCAGATTCACAAATCCCTGTGAGTGAATGGATGCAGATTCACAAATCCCTGTAAATGTGAATGGATGCAGATTCACAAATCCCTGTGAGTGAATGGCTGCAGATTCACAAATCCCTGTAAATGTGAATGGATGCAGATTCACAAATCCCTGTGAGTGAATGGATGCAGATTCACAAATCCCTGTAAATGTGAATGGATGCAGATTCACAAATCCCTGTAAATGTGAATGGATGCAGATTCACAAATCCCTGTGAGTGAATGGATGCAGATTCACAAATCCCTGTAAATGTGAATGGATGCAGATTCACAAATCCCTGTAAATGTGAATGGATGCAGATTCACAAATCCCTGTGAGTGAATGGATGCAGATTCACAAATCCCTGTGAGTGAATGGATGCAGATTCACAAATCCCTGTGAGTGAATGGAGCTTTGCACAGCTGTGCTGATTGTAAATGTGTCTGTGGCTGTGGGGGGGAGGAACACCCACCAACTGTCATGAAGGGGAGGGTGCACTCATGGGCACACCCTAAATACAGATGTAACATGTTAGAATTTATTTTGATTCTATAGAAACAGAAAAAAAAATGTACATTTACTTTAACCTGCAAGTATGATTTTGTGTTGTGGGAGCAGCATGAGAAAAAGCACACAAAACAAAGTATGTACCAACTCAAAGCATATCATTATTTTATTTTTTTTAATTAAATACTGTACAATGAGAAACTATTTGTATTACTGTTGTCATCATAAAAAAAAATCCTGCATAGAAAATAGAAAAGTGAAATCTGTAAAATGTCTGTGTCGATTAATTAAAGAAGGCTGGCCATCACATAAAGGGTAGTTACCGGTATAAGGAAAAGTAGCCCTACAAAGCTACACAGGAAGAGAATATTTAAATTAGCCAAGACCTTTGTATTGCAACGTCTCTGCATCTCACCAATCTCTTTAAATCAAGTACAGACCTTTATGAAATAACTAAATCTGGAGTATAAAAATAGATAAGCTAAAAGTGCACTGATCTGTTTCTTTCTCCCACAGAAAGTCTGCACTAAATGTGGAATTGAAACTGTTGGCAGCCTGAAGCGACCCACATGGCTCTGTAAAATCTGTAGTGAGAAGAGAGAGGTAAATTGAGCGTTCGCCTTATGTTTTGTACACCGTTTGTTTCATCCCATAACAAACAAAAAATGCTTTTCTATTAACTTTATTACAGCATGTACTTGATGGTAAAAAAAAATGCCAAGGCTTGTAACTGGAATATCATATTTTTGTTATCCCTGTAAAATTGTGATTTTTTTTTATACTATCAGAGCAGTAAAAAGAAATGGTGTGCACAGCTGTGCTTAACCACTTGACCTTCGGAAGATTTACCCCTCTTCATGACCAGGCCATTTTTTGGAATACAGCGCTGCGTTACTTTAACTGACAATTGTGTGGTCATTGACGCTGTACGCAAATAAACAAATAGAGATTTATTTTGGTGGTATTTGATCACCTCTGCGTTTTTTTCATTTTTTGTGCTATGAACATTTTTGAAAAAATAAATAAAAATGTTACTTTCTGCAATATATATATATATATATTAAAAAAATTGAATTTCTTCATCAGTTTAGGCCAATATATATTCTGCTACATATTTTGGTAAAAATACATTTCCAATAAGCGTGTGTTGATTGGTTTGCGCAAAAGTTATAGCGTCTACTAATTATGGGATATTTTCATTTATTTAAAAATTATTAGTAATGGCAGTGTAGCGCCCTGCTCCCGATGAATGGGCACTATGTATTAAAATTGTAGTTTGGCTCAGAAGGATTGTGTCTAAATTGTGGCTCTGATTTTCTTCCTGACGATTGGTGTCGCTCCCACCGCTGGTCAGGGTTGAAAAGGCAGCAGGCTGGATGCATTGGGTGCCCCTTGCCCAGAAACAGCCCAGGGGGGCATGGTGAACCCGCTGTGCATTCTGGGAAGGGGTACTTAAGGGGCAGACACCATTTTGTAGGTTTCGTCTTCCGATCCTCACCTGAGGGCCCTCCTGGCTTCAGGAATGTGTTGCCAGTCTCCGCCTCAGGGCCACGTTGGCCCGAGGCCTCGCAACTGAGATGTAGGCCCAGGAGTCGCTGGGGCCTACTGATCCAGGGATGATTCTGTGTAGCCTTGCCTGTTGGAAGGGACCGAGCAATTGAGAATTGGAAAATGTATCCGGATCAAAATTTACCTTGCAGTGCTGCCAGAATGGCTGAGAGATCCTGGCACTGTGAGCTGAGTTATTTTCCTTTAGAAGTTAACCCAGTGAGGGGCACAAGTCTGTGGCGGAGACTATTGAGTGAATCCTAAGTTCACTAAGTCTGTGGCAGAGACTAATGGACAAATTCTACTACCTAGTCTGTGGCAGAGACTAGCTTTTGATCGAGCTTCGCAATGGCTGCTAGGACAGTAAGGCCGCGTACACACGAGCAAATACATCTGTTCAAATCGGTCTGGCAGACCGATTTGAACAGATTTGTCTGCTGGGGATGTATTGGTTTGATCGCTGTACACACGATCAAACCAAAATCCCCGCCGGCAGACAGCGTGGTGACGTGGCGCTGACGTTGACGCCGCCACGTCACCGCACCAGGAAGTAAAACACTTCCGCGCATGCGTCGAATCCATTCGACGCATGTGCGAGCAGATATGTCTGCTGGTTAGCGTACTAACCAGCAGACATGTCAGACGGATGGATTCCCAGCTGACAGATTTTAAAGCATGCTTTAAAATCTGTCGGCTGGCCAAGTCTGTCCGCCCGTACACATGGTCGAATCTGTCTGCTGAAACGGTCTGGCAGACCATTTCCAGCAGACAGATTTGATCGTGTGTACGCGGCCTAAGAGTGGGCCTATCCGGGTGGTTTCTGAGTCCAGCTTGGAGACGATGTTCCTCTGGACCTAGGAGATGTAGTAATATTAATATAGATGTGTTGGTATTTAAAATATTGTGTTATACAGTATGTATGGCATGGTATTTAGGTGTTGATTACAGGCATTCAAGGTTACACATCAAAGAAAGTTTGCTAACCAAATCTTGTGGCCAAACGACACGTATCAAAAGATACAGAGGACCCTTTGATGTGTAAACCTTATCTAAGACGACCTAGGTGTGTGAGATGACCTGGTACTTCCTTACATACATAAGGAAGTATTTATTAATGGTAATTAGACTTGGGGGGGTAGTCATTGAATGGGAACATTTGGTTGAGCCCCCCTCCAGTATGAGACCAACATATGAGAAAGACAGGCTGACATTCAGTTCATCTTGTCACAGAGAATATACTCCCGGTAGATTCTCTGTATGTATATAGCACAGGTCTAGGCAAAGATGGGTTTCTGAATTACTCTGTTGGTCTTTGTATCATCTGTGGACTTTATTCTGTATTGAAGTTGTTGAATTAAATTTGCGTTCTCTGGGGGGCCTGGTGTTTTGCTGCGAAAACAACTTACTAACATCATACTAACATTTAAATATGAATTATCTAATCGGAGAGGACTGGACTATACATAATATACCTATTTATGAGATCACTACAGGAGAGTGATCGTGATCTGCAAGTAAGATACCCGAGTCCTTACCATCCCTCTATCCCTCAGTTGGAAAGTTTGTTCAATAAAACCCTTGAAAGAGACTTTGTGTTGGTGCATCCATTTCTTACGGATAACTCTTCAAGGAGGACCCCTGCGATGAAAGCAAGGAACATTAAGGTAACGGCATGCCCAAATCTAAACCAGCAGCTCCTATTGTTTGTAAAGGGTTAACTATCACCAGTGATGATCGCTCTGTGTGCTGGCACTTGGATTTTCCCACAAGATGGAAAATCTCTGTGCAGGTTGAGGCTGGGATATTGATGGCAGCAGTGTATTTTGGGGCTTCTGTAAGTAAGAACAATAGTGATTCATTTAATTATGGGATTAATATTGAACTCCTTTCTGTATCTTCTTAATTGAAATAATAAATAAAAAAATCATTATATTTGTTTTAACAGATCCCAGGTCAAAATAAGATAAAAAATGAATAGCTCATCAAAAGATAAAATAATAAAACAAGCATTTGCTTCATATTCAACATTAAGACATAGATTTCCCCAAGCAGTACTTTATTTTTGCCACTAGATGTCCTCAGTATGAAAGCAAGCAATATTCAACCCACTACCTCTAAGCACAGGTAATTCTGACCCACCCAAGCTTCTTACTGGACAATGAAAAGAGAATCAGCACAGTGATTAACTCCTATCTCTGTCGCTTTGCTTTCTCTTCCTATCAACATGCTTATTGTCAGGCTTACCACCCCACCTATTAACAAAACACCTCTGCTAAAAAATAACTAAAAAAACAATCCAAATGCCCCTCTTAAACCCCTAAATCTCTGGTCATATGACGTTTTAATCCTGAGGCTTTTCTCCTCTTCTGTGCACAAGAGGCGCGATCATTTTCCAGGTGTCCATTTAACGATGTGATAGCCATCTTCCTGTTGGCTGCCCAGAAGAGGGATCCTCTCAGAATTCAGAAGAGGGGTATCAGCAGTGACTCCATAAAAATGGGACCAGCTGGCGTGGGCACATCTGCAAAATTAGGTTCAATACGTTTTTAATTATTTTTTAAAACAAGTTTCAAACAGAAAGCAAAAGAACACATCTGCAAAATTAGACTGTTGCTTCCCCACAATCGGAAATGGTGTCTGCAAGGAATCTGGATGACTGACTCAACATTCTTTCTTGCCATCATCAAGTTCATTAATTTAATTTGAATGCCCTTAAAATTTCATCCAGACCTACTATTTGAATGGAATCCCAGATGTATTTAACAGCTTTCATTATAATATACACATTTTTGCCAAATGAATACACACAATCAGTTTGAATTTCATTAATTCAAGAAAGAATTTCCTTCCTGCTCCTATGATTTTTTTTTGGTCACCGCAGTTTTAGAATGAACATTGATTTTAACGAGAAGAAAATCAAATGAAAGTTCTAAAAAAGATTTTCAAATTAATTTTTACTGGTGTTTGGCCAGCTAAGATAAATACTGTATAAACTGATCACATTGTTCACTCTGCTAGATGGCAGGAGGACTTTATAAAAATATAATAGAAAATGTTCATATGCTAGGTATTTGTTTTCCGTGTAGAGTAAATCTAGCTATGAAGAATTTATAAAACATGTAGACTTTATCGTGCCAATCTGATTGGCATGAAATATATATCCAGAATCTTTTCTAAAATTAGCACTATGCAAAGTATCTTGGTCCATTTCCCTAATAGACAACAAAAAATAGCATATTAATTTAAAGGCAAGCATTTAGATCTAAAATGCCCCAGAGCATCATCTGAGCATGAATTAGTATGTTGAAATGAGTAGCTTGGGAAATACATTTAAATGGAGATGAGTTTTTCATATATATGGAGATGTATAACTAATGGTGTGTTCATAATGAATTAAGACTGCTTCATGGTAGAGACATTACTGATATCTAATTTTATAAGTAATGCACAGGCTGACAGTTTAGCAGTATATAATTGCCAGTTTGAACTTAAGGGTTGTGAAATCTTCTAGATGAATGTGTACAATAGAGCAACATCTATTTGATGCATTGCTAGAAAAATACTTGCCTGTTATAGCTGGGAGACTCTATTTTGTGAGCAAGGTTTGTACCGTAATTATGTAGAGGTCAACAGCACAGCTGAGATTTTGAAGAATTTCTAGGTTTCATGCTTTGTAGAGTACAAGTTATTCTTCGGCTGAACCTTTTGTATTAGCATTCATGCTGTTGATTTACTTTGGATAACATGTATCTTTTCCACTGTCATGCAAGTCAAAATACTAGAGGTCCCCCATTAAGGGAGCTGCTGTCCCCTGGAATCTTATTGCCTAGATCCCCTCAAAGGCACTGTTTGAGTCTTAAACATGGAGGTTGATTTACTAAAACTGGAAAATGCACAATCTGGTGCAGCTCTGCATAGAAACAATCAGCTTCCAGGTTCTATTTGGCACAGCTTAATTGAACAAGCTGAAATTAGACGCTGATTGGCTACCATGCACAACTGCACTAGATTTTGCATTGTGCAGTTTTGGTAAATCGCCCCCATACTCTGTCTTATTGTGGTAGATGTTCTTCAGCAGAGGATAACGGTCAGACTGCAGTGAGGGAGCAAAAGGGGGGAAAACATGACGATTATTTCCAGGGTAGTGCCCATTAAAGAGCTTAAGGCCCAACTCCTCTTGATTGATCTAAAATGTATGTTCCTGATCAACACAAGCCCAAAGCAACGTTCTTGCTTTATAACTATCGTATTTATCAGTGTATAACGCGCACCCTTACTTTAAGAGGGAAGTTTCAGGAAAAAAACTTTCCACAGCCCCCTGCGTATAAAACACAGGCACAGTTTACCCTCTATTTTCAGGTTAAAAAATGAGTGTTATATGCCAATAAATACAGTATTTAATGAGATAATAGGTGAGTAGGAAAAGCTGGTTGCAGGAAAGACCACATCTGTCTGATTACAGTGGAACCTCGGATTACGAGCATAATCCGTTCCATGAGAATGCTCGTAATCCAAAGTACTCGCATATCAAAGCGAGTTTCCTCATAGAAGTCAATGGAAATAATTTGTGCTTTGGAAACACCCGGAAAGGCCCGAGGACAGGGCGGCTGAACTTGGAAAACCTCGGAAAGGCTCGGGAACTGAGTATTTCCAAGGTTTTTCAAACGGCTCCAATCGGTTCAGCTCCGGCGCCCCCTCCACCTCAGGCCAAACACGGTACTGCACACCACTTTGGCTTGAATCATGCTCATTTTGTGAGACAACACTCGCAAACCGAGTCAGGATTTTTCTCGTATTGCGAAATGCTCGTTAACCGAGTTTCTCTCAATCCGAGGTTCCACTGTATTGGATTTTTTCTTGACCCTTATATGACCCTTTATATTTATTCAACTTTACTGTCAAAACCTTAGACAACTTTGTTTAAGGTCAAATTACCCGTGTTTGAGCAGTGAGATGGCCCGGGCAGACAGTTTTATTTCTAACTAGATTGTAAAGCTCTTTGCTTATTACGTCTGGAGGAAAGGAGATTTAATCTCTAAATATGGAAAGGTTTCTTCACAGTAAGGCTACTTTCACACAGAGGCCGTTTTCAGGCATTTTTGTGCTAGAAATAGCCTCTAGCTAATGCCTGAAAACCGCCTCCCATTCATTTCAGTGTAAATTTTCACACTGGGGCAGTGCGTTTGCAAGACGTTAAGAAAAGTCCTGCAAGCAGTATCTTTGGGGTGGTTTTCGAGCGCTGTATACAGAGCTCCCAAAATGCCCTGCCCATTGAAATTAATGGACAGTGCTTCCAAAGTGCCTGAAAAGCGCTTCAGAAGTGCAGCAACACGGGCGCTTTTAGCCCCTTCTTCTGCCGCTAGCGAGGGTTAAAAGTGCCCCACTAGTGGTTGAAAAGCGCCGCTAAAGTGAGCTGCACTTTAGCACTAACAGTTGGGCGCTGCAGTGTGAAACTGGCCTATAAGCTGTGAAAATGTGGAATAGACTCCCTCGAGAGGTGGTTCTGGCCAACTCAGTAGATTGGTTTACTAACATTTATAGATAAAGTTGATCCAGGGAACATCCAATCAGAAAGGATTTTTTTCCCCTGCTGGAGCAAATTGGATCATGTTGTTGTTTTTTTTTTTGGTTGAACTAGATGGACTTGTGTATTTTTTCAACCAAAATAACTATGTAACTACATTAAAATGTATAAATATTACTTGGATCCATTTTGTGTGGATCAGTGAAACAGTCGACACATCTGAGATGCCTACGAAAAGGTAATTTTTTTTGTATTCATGAAGGTTACCTAATTTTTAGCTAACCCTACTTTAAATGAGGAATATATGTTTTTACACTTGGTTGGATAGCCTCAAATTTATACTGTGCAATGTTTAGAGATGAACGAAAATATAATTTGTACTTTGGAAAATATTTTTTGAAAGCCTGCAAGAAATAAGTCAGATTCTCCACATTGTAAAAATAGAAACAACTTGACAGATAACCACCTTTTTATCAAGGCTGCCAACAATTACTGTCATCTCTCCGTTATAATTATATAGCCCTGAGACAGTCACTTGTCAAATACATGGCCAAAATGCTGGTTTCTCACTGCACAATCAGATCTCTGTGAAAAGTTTACATTTCTAATCAGAAATCGTTCTACAAAATAGTTTATTTTTTTTGTGACTTTTTAATAAGATGCCAGCACACCAAAAAAATGGGTACAAATCCTAAATGTTGCCAATTATCTTACAACTGATCATCCGCCTGCCTGGAGCTGTGCTGCTGTACTGCTATCTGCTGTGGTGAAAGATAGAAGGTGATTTTTTTTTGTAAATTGTACATTTAAATATTTAAAGTTTTAATTGCAGTTTCCCAAATACTTGACAAGCCTTTGTTAAAAGCTCCTGACTACCTAAAGTGGTTCTTCTCTCTAGAGAACAAATAAATAAAAGTCAACATCTAAAAATACTGTAGCTGCTGACTTTTAATAAATGGACACTTGCTAATCCAAAGATCCAGAACTATCCTCACCTGGGCTAGTTCTTCACTAGTTCTCAGGTTCCCGGTGACGGCATCTTTAGTGTGGGGAGCCAGCTGTGATGGCTTGCGAGCGACTGTGTGCTTTGTAAATTGACCCACAGCTTTCTGGGATCTGTGACATTTCCCAGAAAGCTGCTGATGGGGGCTGAAACTTTTGCTCAGATTGCCTAAGTGATCTAAGTGGGAGTGAGTACCTGTTAAAAGTCAATGTCAAATATAGTAGGGAGAGGACTTAAAGTGGAAAGTTAAAGTTAAAAAGTACTTGCACCGTACAATATACCACTAACAAAGAGACACAAAATGCACTAGGATAATGACAATAGGGACTTGGCTACATTGAACTAGCAGGCAGAATTCCTTTTATTATGAACAGTAATGTGTTACTAAGAGTCATTATCTTTAGGTGGCTGTTGGCGGACCCCAGAAGCTCTTCTATCCCAGGCCACTACCTACATTACCTATGCAGAAATCCGACCATAATGGTTATACCTTGGTAACGGTAGGGTGAACACAAGCCGAATACCTCTAATACACTCACAAACACCTGCCCTTTGTCAACGGACATGGCGTATCTGAAAAATAAATTCTTGAGGGCTGGGCAGTGACACACCGGTTTACAGAGTAAATGTGGCATAATTAATTACTTAAACGTTTGAAAAATCTGAAAGCTTTTTGAATATCAGTGAGCTTTTGTTATTGCAGTGTTTACTTTAAAATACATTTAAATATTACTTTCACATTTTAGCTATGTTTCCATGTTTCTGTTACTGTTTGGTCCCCTATAATCCCCCTCCCCCTTTTTTTTTCTTTTTTGCAAAATTGATAAACACCTTTAAAAAAAAACAAAAAAAAAAAAACATACATTTTGTAGATTAGGCACTAGAAGGAGCTCTTATTGGTGCAACACAACTACTAATATTCGTAGTATTGTTTTCATTAAATATGTTGATTTGTAAAAAGAAGCAGTAAAGTAAAACTGCTATGTAGTTCTGCAAAATAGAAATCAGAGCCTGTATATGTAAAGAGTACCTATGTCTGCCCACATGTACAGTGCATCCAGAAAGCATTTACAGCGCTTTGCAAATCTTTTCAAATTTATTAAAAATAAATAATGGAAAAAAAAATCCATGTACATAAGTATTCACAGCCTTTGCTTAATACTTTGCTGAAGCACCTTTGGCACCAATTGCAGCCTGAGGTCTTTTTGAGTATGATGTTACAAGCTTGGCACACCTATTTCTGGGTAGTTTCTTCCATTCTTTTTTGCAGGACCTCTCAAGCTCCATCAGGCTGGATGGGGATCGTCGATGCACAGCCATTTGCAGATCTCTCCAGAGATGTTCAATCGGGTTCAAGTCTGGGCTCTGGCTGGGCCACTCAAGGACATTCACAAAGTTGTTCTATAGCCACTCCTTTGTTATCTTGGCTGTATGCCTAGGGTCGTTGTCATGTTGGAAGATGAATACCTTCCCCAGTCTGAGTTCCAGAGCGCTATGGAGCCGGTTTTGCATTCATATTCACTCGATCCTGACTAGTCTCCCAGTTCCTGCTGCTAAAAAACATCCCCACAGCATGATGCAAGCATGGTGTGAGAGTTCTTCAGGTGCCTTGTAGCAAACTCCAAGCGGGCTGTCATGTGCCTTTTACTGAGCAGTGACTTCCGTATGGCCACATTACCATATAGGCCTGATTGGTGGAGTGCTGCAGAGATTGTTAGTTGTTCTTCTGGAAGGTTCTCCTCTCTCCACAGAGAAACGATGGAGCTATGTCAGAACGATTAAGGCCAATTCCTGACGATCGCTCAGTTTGGCCGGGCGGTCAGCTCTTGGAAGAGGCCTGGTGTTTTCAAACTTCCTCCATTTACAGGTGATGGAGACCTCTGTGCTCATTGGGACCTTCAATGCTGCACAAAGTTTTCTGTGCCTGGATAGAATCCTGTCTCGGAGGTCTACAGACAATTCCTTGGACTTCATGGCTTGGTTTGTGCTCTGACATGCACTGTTAACCGTGGGACCTTTTTATATAGACAGGTGTGAGCCTTTCCAAATCATGTCCAATTAACAGAATTTACCACAGGTGGACTCCAATCAAGTTGTAGAAACATCTCAGGAACGATCAGTGGAAAGGCGATGCACCTGAGCTCAATTTTGAGTGCCATGGCAAAGGCTGTGAGTACCGTACTTTTGTACATGGGATTTTGTTTTTGTTTTTGTTTTTTATTTTTAATAATTTTCCAAAGATTTTAAACAAACTTCATTCATGTTGTCATTATGGAGTATTGTTTGTAGAATTTTGAGGAAAATAATGAATTTAATCATTTTGGAATAAGGCTGTAACATAACAAAATTTGTAAAAAGTGGAGCACTGTGAATACGTTCTGGATGCACTGTATGTATGTATATAAAAAAAAAATGATATATAGTAACACATTAACATAAATGTTTACAGTCACCTGAATTTTTCTAAAGAAAAAAAAAAGGAATAGTCTATATAAAAAGACAAATATTAAAAAGGCTATATAAAGACTAAGCTCCAAGCTTATTAAATGTTTTCTCTATCTGTTTCCTGAATCTGATGCTGTTTAGATTTGAATTAACAAGCTAAAAATAAAGAATGCCTATCTGAATTAATCACATTAGCACACAATTACATATGTGCTTTACTAGTAATAAATACACAGATCAGTCAATATATATATATATATATATATATATATATATATATATATATATATATATATATATATATATATATATATATATATATATATATATATATAAAAATATAATAGCCTTACAAAAGGAGATATGTCAATGTTTGAAATTACGTTCTAAAATATACTGTTTGTAGACAAAAAAAAACTGAAGCATTTGAGGTAATGCCACCATGTATTTGTCTATGAGATAGTAATCATAAGTTCCATTCTGATTTAAAAAAATAAAAATAATGATTTTTATTTTCCCTACTGTGTGAAAAATAACCTCACTGAGTTTGCAATTATTAAATGCTGCTATACCGTTTCACCGAAGCTGAGAAGTTGAATTTTCCTGTTCTACAAAAATTTTGTTTACCTAGAGTAATTTTCTAACAAAGCAACCGTGAAGTAACAGGAAATCATGCTGTTAGCCAGATAGTCTTTTTTTTCTGCACCTGTAAATTTTCCTGAAGCAATACAAGCGAATATAATTCCATAAATATACAGCAATGTGCATTATGTTTTGTCTTAATTCATTATTTAAACGAAACACCTACTAATTAATGACGTTTTCACTGCTGTGCTTTTCTCCAAATTGGTTTCCACAGTAACTGGGGCTAGTTTTTGGATACATGGTGTAAGGGGGGAAATTCTTATGTGCCCTGGGAAAATAGAATATGTATTTTAGCAGCTGTATTCAGAAGCTCCGCTGTTATTTGCTCTAGTTTTTAGCGATGCATGTGCAGTGGTCTGTGTGTTATTTCAGAGGTGGATAATTACCTCACAGCCCAACATCCACACACTACCTAAATATCATGTTCCCCTGTTAATATTTTTCAGTGATATTAGCGTACATTCCTTTTTTTTTTTCTTACAATCCAAGGTTTATTGAAAGCAAATTGAGATATACACGGGTACATTCCTAATGTAATATTTCTTGCAGAAATGTTCCTGTAAGTTTTTTTTTTTTAAGTGTATGTAAATGTTATTTGCTCCCTTTTGGTCACTTCAGCCTCATACACACGATCGTATTTCCTTCGGACAAAGCATAGGACTTTTGTCCGAAGGGCGTTGGCCAGGAACTTGTATTGCATACAAACGACAGAGAATTTTCGGCCAACAAACTGGAAACTATGTGGTTTTTCAGCTCTTTAGCGCCACCCTTTGGGCAACTTCTGCTAATGTTGAAACAAGGGGAAGTGTGGCAAGAGTGTCCTCAATAGATATGGCACCTCATCTCAATATGTAATAGAAAAAAGGGAAGAGGGGATGGGGATTATAAGGGTGCCTATCAAAGATAACAATTATATTTCAATTTAAAAATTGAATAATATTTTATTACATGAATATTGTAAATATACAGTACAATTACAGATCATAAAAACAAATAAGGAAAAACAAATGATGTTTAATACTGGCCAGAGTGTTAACGGCCTACTGGAGTTACAAATCAAATAATCCCTACATGTTTCGCCAAAACATTGGCTTCTTCAAGGAAAATTATCATGACCAATACAGTATAAAAAGTTCTAGAGAAAATGAAAAATACAACCTATTAGCCAGTTACAACAATTATATTTATATAATGATACATTTATGTAATGATAAATTTATGTAATAATAGCAAAATATAATTAGACTGGGAAGGCGCCCTGGATGGGAGACTTTTATTTGCCATGTTGCCTTCCCAGTCTAATTACATTTTGCTGTGCCATTGTCATCATTACATAAATATGATTGTTTTGGCGAAACATGTAGGTATTATTTGACCTGTTAGGCCTCGTACACACGAGCAGACAGATTTGTTCAAATTTGAACAAATCTGTCTGCTGGGATTTTGGTTTGCTCGCGTGTACACACGAGCAAACCAAAATCCCAGCCAGCAGACAGCACGCTGACGTGTCAGTGACGTGGCGGTGACGTTGACGCCGCCACGTCACCGCACCAGGAAGTAAAACACTTCCGCACATGCGTCAACCATTCGGCGCGTGTGCGAGAAGACATGTCTGCTGGTTAGCATACTAACCAGCAGACATGTCGGGCGGACGGGTTCCCAGCCGACAGATTTCAAAGCATGCTTTGAAATCTGTCGGGTGGCCAAATCCGTCTGTTAGCCCGTACACACGATTGAATCTGTCTGCTGAAACGATCTAGCAGACCGTTTCCAGCAGACAGATTTGATCGTGTGTACGAGGCCTAACTCCAGTAGGCTGTTAACACTCTGGCCAGTATTAAACATCATTTGTTTTTCCTTATTTGTTTTTATGATCTATAATTCATGTAATAAAATATTATTCAATTTCTAAATTGTTAGGCACCGTTATAATCCCCATCCCCTCTTCCCTTTTTTCTGCTAATGTTGTGTTATGGTGAGCATTGCTTCTGAGCATGCGTGTTTATACTTTGGAGTTTTGTCCGAAGGACTTGTGTACGCACGATCAGATAATCGGACAACACACAATTGTTGGCAGACAATTTTAAAGCATGTTAGACTCAACTGCAACGATACATGTCACTTCTCTCAAAGCATTCCTAAATTAGGACAGGTTCTTATTCTTATGATATGCTATTGAGACAAAAAGTGATAGGAAATCTTTAAACCTGAGACAGACTGCAACAGAACAAAAATAGTTAAGACCTCGATCAGGGTAATATTACTATAAGGATTTGGTGATGGGGGCTGGACCCTGGTCTAGGTGAGTATTGTCTATGTGGTATGGTGGTTTAATTTGTCATTGCAAAACGAGTGAATGGCTCGAATCTGATAGAATGCAAAAGATTTCAATTATTGACAACAATGATAGTTAAGGAGAGCCATTGTGTTAAGGATGTGTACAGTAGCTCCCCTTTATCAGCAATACAATACAATACAATATATAAGAATTTGTTTCAGGTTTCTGATCTTTAGTCCCAAATTGAGCACAGAATATGATGTAACCAGTAGTGTTGAGCGGAATACGCCATATTCGATTTCGCGATATTTTTTACGAATATATAGAAGAATATTCGTGAAATATTTGTTAATTTCGAATATTCGTGATATTTTATCAAAAAATTTTTTTTGCAAAATTCTCGTCTGCGCATGCGCGCGAACAACACGCGAAAACGGAGATCATTTCCTATAGGAAGCACAATGCTAAGCTCTAAGATCGCAATACACAGGAAAAACGCACAGAAACACTCCACTCTCTCTAGCCACCTTGTGAATCTGCACTGAAATACTGCTGGGAGTGATCTTATATAATGGTCGTGCAGGCAGGTTCCTATTGGTTGCTATGGAGGTTGCTAACCTCTGACAACTGTGGTAGGAGAACTCTGATTGGCTCTGATGCAAAAGAAGGGCAGAGAAAGTATTCGCGAATATTCGTAATACGAATATTCGCATTGCGAATATTCGGCAACATAAAAGGATCGCCTCAGCTACTCGGCCCGGGGTCTCTAATCATACCAGCAATGCTTTTAGACGTCAATGGAGATCACTAGGATGTGATCTGTTTTAAAAATAAATTTGAAAAAATACGAATATTCGCAATAGCGAATATTCACCGCGATATTCGAGTTATTCGCGAATACTCGAATATGCAATATTCGTAACGAATATTCGCAATGCAAATATTCGTGAGCAACACTAGTAACCAGATCATAAAATATCTACATGTGGTTATATAAGCATAAAAACAGTAAAGGGCATATTTCCAATGCAGTAATGGTGACCATCATCAAACATTCACTGCAGCCAATTCTTTCTGGTAAATGTATTTTAATATACAGGTTGTTATGAGGTTTAACCTGCTCCCCCTTCCCTCCTGCCATGGTCTGTCTGACAACAGCTTTTAAATAGATGGCTGATTCATAAGTGCAAATTGATTAAGCTCTCAACACTTTCAACAGGCAAGCAGCGGCAAGAGGAATGCAGAGGGAGTGGGGACATGTCAGGCTCGCATTCCTCTTGCTGCTACTTGTGTCTGTGGAAGGTATTCACAACAGAGACAAGCTGCACTTAGTATGAGCCAGCCATGTCCTTCAAAGCTGTAGTTGGATTGGTCATGGCAGGAGGGGAGGAGGGCAGGTCAGACACCATAACTATGGTTGCAAAGAAAAATGGGACAAATTACAACATGTACTTTTTTTCCCACAGGGAACAGAAAAGTAACAAAAAATATAATAAGAGATCTTCTTTAACCTCTTATGGACCTTTACATGTACATTTACGTCGGCAGAATGGCACAGACAGGCACATCAACGTATATATACGTTGGTGCCTTGAGGTGGGTCGGGGGTCCGATCGGGACCCCCCCGGTACATGCGGCGGTTCCCGGCCGAGCGATCCGGGACACGGGGCGGCTATTCATTTTTGTCCGCCCCCTCTGGATTGCTCCCAGCCAATCTGCGCGCTCCCCCGCCCTGCACTTCCTTTTTTTTCAACCGCCGCTGAGGAGAGATCACATCGCACAGTAAGTCTGCACAACTCTACACTGACACACACTACACATAGGCACATTAACCCCTTGCGATCACCCCCCCCCTCCCCCTGTCACATTGTCACTGAATGCAGTAATCATACATATATGATTACTTTATTTAGTGTCAGTGTGACAGTCAGTTAGTGTTAGGTTCAGGGTAGCCCCCGTACCCCCCCTAATAAAGTTTTAACCCCTTGATCACCACCCTTGTTAACCCTTTCACTCCCTATTGCCAGCATCACTAAGCGATCATTTTTCTGATCGCTGTATTAGTGTCGCTGTTCCCGCTAGGTAGCTATTTTTTTTTTATTGTGATTTTTTTTTTTTTACTAAAGACATGTGGCTTCAGAAATTTTGGCCTAAATGTTTGACTAAAATTTATTTTATTTGATTTTTCTTATAACAAAAATGAAAAATTATTGTTTTTTTTTTCAAAAATGTCGCTATATTTTTGTATATAGCGCAAAAAATAAAAATCGCAGAGGCGATCAAATACCACCAAAAGAAAGCTCTATTTGTGGGAAGAAAAGGACGCAAATTTTGTTTGGGAGCCACGTCGCACGACCGTGCAATTGTCAGTTAAAGCGACGCAGTGCCGAATCGCAAAAAGGGGCCTGGTCATTTACCTGCATTTTGGTCCGGGTCTTAAGTGGTTAAAGTGAAAGTGAAACAAAAAATGTAGTTATAGGTAATATCTAAAAATGTATGGAGAAAAACCGGGATGGCCGCACTCCAAAAAAATGGTTCCTTTTAATAAAACTGGTCACAATATGAACATGTCACAGCAAAAAATCAGGAGAAAAGCTGACACGTTTCACACTATCATACAGTGCTTATTCATAGCTAGATGTGCATGGGATAGGGAATATCTAGAAGTCCTAAAGCGATGGTAAACTCCTGTAAGAAAGAAAACCTCTAAGGTTCACGCATAATAGCACATTATGAAAGACTTACCTAAAAATGAAGTCCTCCAGTGGCGTGCTGTCACCGCTGCAGAGGCTTCCATCTTCACAGGCACTCTGGCCGTCTGATTGGCCGAGCCACAATGACGTCACTCCCATGCATGCACGAGAGTCTCGGCCATGGCACGTAGCTCTAAAAGAATGGCACAGGTATGCTGTTCCTTCAGAGTACATGTGCCAGTGACATTTATGATATCTCATAAATGGTGCACGTATAGGAGGTATTCATTTTACCCACAGGTAAGCTTTATTATAAGCTTATCTGTAGGTAAAAATAAAAAAGAGTTTAGTACCAATTTAACTGCACCTAAGCAGTAGCCAAAAAAAAATAATACTTTTTTTGCAAGTTTAAATTGTCTGTGAGGGTGCCTAGTTAGTCAGTAATTCAGTAATGGTGAAAAGTTCAGCTGTAGGGAGAACAAAGGCAATACTGGTGGCCTGCGTCCTCCTGATTGCAACCGCAATCAGCAGGTCATGGGTGCAGTGTCAGGTTCCTGTAGACTATAATTACAGCTGTCTGCCCATACCTCCTGCATGGGCAGATAGTTGCTGCCCCGCATGGCCCCACTGTTTTTGAATTGTGACTGCTGATTTGGGGTAGGCGCTTTAGTAACATGTTACATAAAATGGAACATATCCTGTCTTAGACCCAAGCCCAATAAATTTAGATCCCCTTACACCCAAATTAAAGGATACGCTTAAATGGGGCTTCAGATAGGCTGTGCTTCTTACAGTATCTCACAAAAGTGAGTACACCCCTCATATTTATATACTGTATTTTTCACTCCATAAGACGCACCTGACCATAAGACGCACCTAGGTTTTAAAGGGGGAAAACAAGAAAAAAATATATTCTTAAAACCAAATGGTGTACCAAAATATTAACCAGTGCCCATGAAATGCAGCCTGACTTGTGCCCACACAATGCAGCCTGACTTGTTCCCACAAAAGTAAGTAGGCTTGTTTTTTTCCTGGGCATTCCCCAGGCCTTTGTTGTTATCTGTTTCAGCCTTCCAATGCTGCTTACTGTGATGGCCAGCTATAGATGAGGATGGTGCACAAGTCTGTTTCACTGTGGTGTGTGTATTGGTCCAGCAGCGCACCAACACCTTTGCAGCCATTGTGCTACATGCTGGGTATTTGGTGTGCTCCTGTGCCTTAAGGAAGGGGTGTCAGAAAGCATGTGCCTCCATTGTGGGGACACTCATAGTTTAGTGTTAGGACCACAGATTTCAGGGTGCCCTGACGTGGCTCTGTGGCCTACACATGCGTTTGCAAACCCACTGTTTTTAACGCATAATGTTAGACAGGTTAATTGGTTGTCTGTAAGCTGGTCGGTAAATAGGCTTGTTTTTTTTCCTGTGCATTCCCCAGGCCTTTGTTGTCCATTAAATGCAGCCTGACTTGTGCCCACAGAATACAGCCTGACTTGTGCCCACAAAATGCAGCCTAATTTGCCTTACCTGTGTCCAATCCATTAAATGCAGCCTGTTCTGTGACTGGCGAGCACATCATCACATTCACCTGTCCACCTATCACTCAGAAGACAGAGTAGCCCGAGCGGCCCTACTCCATTTGGCCGCTGGGGCTGCTCTGTTTTCTGTTTTCTTTGAGTGACAGATCGCCCAGCACTCACAGGAGACTGCCGCCCTGTATTGAGATATGACAGCGGCGGCGACAACGGGCATGGGGGCTGTTCAGTCTTCGCTCCATAAGACGCACAGGCATTTCTCCCCATTTTTTTGGGGGGAGGGGGGAGTGCATCTTATGGAGTGAAAAATACGGTAAATATATCTTTTAATGTGACAACACTGAAGAAATTACACTTTGCTACAATGTAAAGTAGTGAGTGTACAGTTTGTATAATGGTGTAAATTTACTGTCCCCTTAAAATAACTCAACACACAGCCATTAATGTCTAAACCGCTGGCAACAAAAGTGAGTACACTTCTAAGTGAAAATATTCAAATTGGGCCCAATTAGTAATTTTCCCTCCCCGTTGTCTTGTGACTGATTAGGGTTACAAGGTCTCAGGTGTGAATGGTGAGTAGGTGTGTTAAATTTGGTGTTATCACTCTCGCTCTCTCATACTGATCACTGGAAGTTCAACATAGCACCTCATGGCAAATAACTCTCTGATGCAGGCATCAGCCCGGTATAACCAATGAAACGGGAGGATGCACGCCCTCCCGGCAGGAAGTGGTTAAGGAGTAAACCGCAAAAAGCAACACAAATTATGACAGGTTTTAGAGTTCTTTTCTCCTTAAAGGTTTGGCTTAAAGCCTATCTGTATCTAGTGTTATTTAGTATTATGAAGTGGAAGTCAAGGAAAATGTAAGATTCAGTTCACTTATGTGTATAACATTTAATTGATTCAATGTATTTTAAAGTACTGCTTTTTTATTGCCTAAACTTTCTCTTGCTATTATCTTCCTGCAATATCCAGAGACTGAGATTTATGTGGAGTCAAGTGCACTTTTATTACTGCCAGTTTATCATGTTTTCAGGCACTGGAAGGTTTTCAGAGGCAGCATACAGGAGGGGGGAGCAGAGAGAGGGCTTTGAAGTATGTTGATGCTACTGTACTATACAGTCAGCAGGTCAGAGGTGGCATGGTGACTTCAAAAACATTTTATTCCTACACTCAGACGGGTGTTGTACAATCAGAGGGAAAATTTACAAAGGTAGCTATTACCAACCTAGCTCCCCTCTTAGTAACTTTGTATGGGGGTTATGTGAATTACTAGACTGACGGAGTACATTGCACTTATATTCTGGCAGGTAAAAACGTTCACATGATTTAATATGTACAATATTTCGCTGTTTGGCCAAAGTTCCACTTAAATATTGAGCCGCATCTGAGCTTATACCCATCACAAATATCCATTAACCTTGGCTGTTTGGCCAAAGTTCCACTTAAATATTGAGCTGCATCTGAGCTTATACCTATCACAAATATTCATTAACCTTAGCTGTTGCGTTTCACACTTATTCTTCAATCACTTTATTCACACAGAGCTTTGATTTTTCCACTTCAAAGCTGGATGAACATTTCTGGTGGGTTATTTCTTGAGCCATCATTTTCTATTCAGATCATATTCCCTGGAAAATTAACAAACGTGGCATGAACGTTGAAAGATCAAAAGGATCAGAGGCATTGCAAAAGGGCTGAAGGGACATAGAGGGAAAAAAAAACAACATTGACTGAAATCACAATGTTGGGTTTAATAAACAGTTGCATTTCTTTTCTTGTCTATTGGAGCTTATTTCTTCCTGACAGGGTCTCTGTCACCCATTTAATAAGCCATGACTAATACTTACATTTTTTAGACTTTATCATGTAGATTAAAATGCAACACAGTGATCTAGATTTTGCTTTTGACATTTTGTGCTCTATCTATAGCTCAGGACTACTGAAATACAAATCACTGGAGCCTGATAACTTTTTTATACTTTTTACATTTGTTTACAGATACTTCTGTTTCCCTTACAAATAAGTGTTTTTTTTTAATCATATCCTAGACCCATGTCCAGTTTTATGTACCCATTTTCTTAGGTCTGCCTCCCAGGAATAAGAAAATATTCTGAATGTATACAGATATCTCTCAAGAAGTCATTCTGACTTTTAGTTTGCAATGGTAAAAACAGCACTTGTAATTTAAATGGATCACAACATTAATTCAGACTTCAGTGATTACCTTTTTAAGAACCTTAAGACATAGGGGTGTTGTACATAAAAAGTCAATTCTAAGCACAATCATTGTGAATGTTAGTTCTAACGTAGATCTGTGGTGGGTGGAAAGTTTGAATGGCAGGAAATGCAAATAAGTATGTTGGGTTAACTCTTAAGGCTGCGTACACACGATCGGTCCAACCCGATGAGAATGGTCCGATGGACCATTTTCATTGGGTCACCGCTGATAGTGGCCTGATGGTCTGATGTGCGTACACACCATCAGTTCAAAAACCGATCCTGTCAGAGCGCGGTGACGTAAAACACAACGACGTGCTGAAAAAACGAAGTTCACTTGATTCTGAGCATGCGTGGATTTTTGAACCGAAAAGTCTGGGTGTCCCAATAAAGAGTAAAATCAAACTTGTTGCAAATGCAACCTGATCTGATGAACACCCCTATATGTTCCCTATCCTGGGTAATCAAGCTTTGCATGAGTGCTGCAAGGGTATGTTTTGTCAATAGAACTTAAGCACAAAAAAACATGTCTAGATAAAATGTGGAAGGGGTGAATGCTAATGTTAAGTTTGTATTTGCTGTTTGTATCCACGTTGAGGAGATTTCTCCTTGCTTCGTGCCTCAGGCACCACACAAGAAATAAATCCTCACAATGGATACACAAACACGCAACATAAACAAAGTTTGTATCCCTTGCTCTAATATAAAATGGTATGTTTGTTGCTGTTTGTGCCCACAAAAAAATACCCTTTTTCCCCTTTACATGCAACCAGTGTACCATTAGCTGTCAGTAGTTCTCTTTTTTCGACCAGTGGGCTATCAGTGCATGAATAAAAGGTTCTTGTCCCTACTTGCCATGCAGAACAAATGTCAGCCTGTGGGCCCTTATTAATTAGATCTCAGACTAGGTTGTAATGTTTTTTTTATACTTTGGCTGGGCCAGAGACTAGCAGAAGACTGGGTATGAAATTTTTAATATGTGAGTGCAGGAGATAGGATAAATAGGAGGGAATGGTAAAATAATGATGTATGTGTTTCTATGGCCAAGATCTATGACAAAATGGTGTTGAGTAGCTGCCAGAATACAGTGGAACCTCAGATTACGAGCATAATCCATTCCAGAGGAATGCTTGTAATCCAAAGTACTCGCATATCAGAGTTTCCCTATTGAAGTCAATGGAAACTAAAATAATTTGTTCTGCATTGTTACTGCATGCAGCCAAAGGCAAAGGGGCGCTGGAGAGCCTCAGAAGCAGACGGAAAGGTCCAAGGACAGTTCGGCTGACCTTTAGCAAACCTTGGAAAGACTCCGTTCCCCGAGTCTTTTCAGAGGTTTGCCAAGGTCAGCTGAGCTGTCCTCTGGCCTTTCCGTGCATTTCCGAACAGCGGCGATCAGCGCCATTCAGCATCGGCACCCCCCCCCACCTCAGGCAAAAACGCAGTTCTGCCTCAATCCTGCTAGTTTCACGAAACAACACTCGCAAACTGAGTTAGGATTTTAGGAAATACAGTGCTTGTATTGCGAAACGCTTGTTAACCGCGTTACTCGCAATCCAAGGTTCCACTGTAAATATCTGGGATCCACAAAAGGATGGTGCCGATTTTGAGGAATATAATGTGTATAGCTATAATCATAGTCCAGAACAAAATGGTGCCGGGTGTTATCTGGGCTTAAAATTGATGAAGTATATTGGGAGCTTTTAGATGTGCCAAGGCGCTCAATAATCAAGCTAGCATTTTCTGTCTGCAAAAGGCAGAAACAATATATTGGCAGTTTCTCAGCGTTATTGTGCCATAAAGTTAATGTGCTTCAAGAGACCAGCCGTCTATGTCAGCGCTCAAGTAGAACATGTATGTTGGGTTTAAAATAATATCGTGAGTAGGGTTGAGCGAACCCGAACTGTAAAGTTCGGGTTCGTACCGGACTTTTGGATTTTTTGAACCCGAACAATTTGCTGTAAGTTCGGGTTCGGTGTTCGCCAATGTAATGGTGCGCTGCAGGGCAGCCAATCACCATTTGTTTTACTTGTGTGACCTAGAAGCCATCACAGTCATGCCTACTAATGGCATGGCTGTGATTTCCCAGTGCAGCATGTGACCCAGCATGTGACCCAGCCTCTATATAAGCTAGAGGCACATGGCACAGCTTGTCACTCTGCTTTGGATATAGGGTAGGGAAAGGCTGCTGCTGCTCTCATGGAGAGATTTAGATAGGAGTCAGACGGTCCTGCTTCAGAAACACCAGCACTGTATATGTTACTGTGAGATACTCTGCAAGATAGTTTAGGGAAAGGTTCCTGATTGTGCTTGTAGGGAGAGAAATATACAGGAGTCTGTCCTGCTTCAGAAATCTAAGTACACCAGCACTGTATATGTTACTGTGAGATACTCTGCAAGATAGTTAAGGGCAAGGTTCCTGCTTGTGCTTGTAGGGAGAGAAATATATATGAGTCTGTCCTGCTTCAGAAATCTAATTACACCAGCACTGCATATGTTACTGTGAGATACTCTGCAAGTTTTCTTCTATTGTGCTATTCAAAAATATCCATTTAGGGCAACAAATAAAAAATAAATTGCAGTGTTTCCTCCATATCTGTACGTGTGAGATAAACACTTTAGCTAGTGTTCTTCTATTGTGCTATTCAAAAACTACCCATTTAGTGCAAAAAATATATATTTTGCAGTGTTTCCTTCATATCTGTTTTTTGTGAGATAAATACTTTAGCTAGTCTTCTATTGTTCTATTCAAAAAACACCCATTTTGGTGCAAACAAATATTTGTTTTTTATTTTTATGTGTTTTATGTTTTTAAGTTATTTCCCTATCCACATTTGTTTGCAGAGTACTTGTCATGCTCTTACCAACATTTTTCTGCCATTTGCAGCCCTTTCCATTACTTTAAAAAAAAAAAAATTAGTAGTCAAAAATGTGGGTCCCCATTGACTTCAATGGGGTTCGGGGTCAAGTTCGGGTCCCGAACCCGGACTTTTTTCCGAAGTTTGGCCGTACCCGTCAAACCCGAACCAGGTGTCCGCTCAACTCTAATTGTGAGATTATGTTTGTTGGAAGACTGGAAGTGATAGTGGAAGGCTAGGCTTTTGACATGCTTTTTACACCTGACCCTAAACCTAATCTGTGAAGATCTACATTTGTACATTCTTACAGATGAAATATCTAGTATTCATAAAGTAATCTGAAAACAAACAATGATAACAAAGTACTAGCCATGTGCATTCGTTTTCGTTATCGTTTTAACAAACGAAAGCGCAAGAAACGAAAACCGAAAGATCCAACATAAAAAATGCTTTATTTTTGTTTCCGTTGCGGTAAAAATTCGATATAGAGAGATTCGACATTTTAGGGAAAAGATTTGACATTATAGGGAAAAGATTTGACATTATAGGGAAAAGATTTGACATTATAGGGAAAAGATTTGACATTATAGGGAAAAGATTTGACATTATAGGGAAAAGATTCGACATTATAGGGAAAAGATTTGACACTATAGAAATAATAGATTCGACATTACAGAGATTAGATTTCGATTTATGAGAAAATAGATTCAACATTATTACTAGTCATACAACATTAGAATTCTTGTAGGCGGAATATTCGAACGGAAATGTACGATTCGACGTAAAGATTCGACGTTACGTTGAATATTCTTTTGACCATTCGACAGAAACCAAGTAGTATTGGATTTTCGGACGAAAGCTATTCCCCAACGAAAAACAAAATAAATCAAAACGATTTTCTGGAGTAACTAAATACATTTATTTTCCAAACGAAAAAAAGAAACAAAATATTCCAGTCTGCAACATGTCTACAAAGTACCTTGCAACTTTTGAAGTACTTTGTAGTTTTTACAGCTGGCACTATATTTTTGTGCCTCATTTCGGTTAGAGGTTGTGTCAGAAAAATGTCTTTTAGCAGAACTAATAAAGTAAGCCCACCATGAGATAGATATGGAGGCTCTCATAGAAAATGTTAGCTGCCTGGCCCTTACTCTGAACCACTGGCTTTAATTTCTATTATAAAAATGTCTGCAAATAAGGTGAATCAGTCATGGAATTTTAACTAATTTATGCAACATATGCTTCTTGAATCAGGATTGCCTGGGTTTCCAAATTGCATAGTTGGATAACACAGACCTTATTGCTGACATTCGGAGGATATAAATACTGTATATATATATATATATATATTGCAATGTTGTCTATTTCCAATCATCACTAGGTTTAAAACATTGAACTATACCATAAGAATGTGTATCATGACGGTGGGTGAACTATCCCGAAATTAAAACAGCTGAGCAGTCACCGAAGCAGAACAATCACAGATTTGATCAGTTTAACTGAAACAGGGTCTCTGTCTCAGCTTGGCTGTGCTGTGGGCTTATTCTGTTGTACTGGGGTGTTCTTCCAGCCCCAGGTACTGCAGGTAGCAGCAGTGGAGTCAAGGTCTGGGTTCTCTTTCCCAGCAGCCAATCAGGAGGGTTTGTCCTCGCTGTGCATGTTGGGGAGGGGTATTTATGAGGCAGAATCCATTGGTCCAGTGTAGCAGCCACCTTTAGGGTGGCCACATCACGAGAGAGAGAGAGAGAGAAAATATATATCATCATATCTAGTTCCACAGAAATTTTGTAAAGTAGATTTAGAAATGCCTTCCACAGTCCATAACACGTTATATAGAAAATGGGATAGGGAGTTAATGGGATATTTTATACTGTAATTACAACTTTCAGTTAAACACGGCAGTAAAAAGCAAAACAACAGTTTCAGTCAAAAATAAGTGAAAACCAGTACAAAGGAATTCTGCAGAGCAACATTTTAAAGAGTTAATGCGCCCAAAGCTGATATTATAGTAGATAGATGGCAGGGGGTTGAATCACCCACCAGCTTTATATATCTCTGATGAAGATATCTCACTACATGCATTTCCACTTTTAGCTACCTGCCATAGGCCTTACAAAAGGTCTTTACTCTTCCTGACTGATTTGTTGTTAATGTGAAGTCAGCTTTGATGCTTTAGAAGCTACATAATGGGCATCCACTTTGACACTTGAGTTGCCTTTGGAATGGTGGTTGCTAGAGAATGGCCCTGTGATTAAGTAACTTCATAGATTGGAGTCTCCAGAACTGCCCAAGGCAAATTGTTATCAGGCTGCCAAGTGCTTGGCATGACCTTATTGAGTTATAATTATTCCCCCTGTGACTGTCTGCCAGTAATCAGATCATCTCTGCTGTATAAAGGGCATGTCAGTTTACTGTTCTGTGAACTGGCTTTTGAGATTTGTGTAGCTCCAGAGCAAAAATGGATAGTGTGTTAAAGAATGGCCACATACAATAATGCAAAATACAGGTCGGCAAAACCTGTCGCTGGGGATCAATTTAGCAAACTACATGAGTTTATCAAAAAAAACTTTTAGATGTGTAGTTACTTAGTTAGGTTAAAAAAAAAAAAAAAAAGACACTAGTCCATCTAGTTCAACGAATAAAAAAAAATGCACACAAATAGAAAACCTCCATATATACTATCCTATACCTATAGTCGATCCAGGGGAAGGCAGAACCCCCCAATAAAGCATGTTGCTCTAGTGGGGCAAAATGCCTTCCTGCCTTCTCCATGAAACATTCAGATATTCCCTGGATCGACCACCCTTGGTGTTCTTACCTATAATATTAGTATCCGGTTCTATCTAGTGCCCTTTAGGAATTATCCAGCTCTTTAACCACTTCAGCCCCGGAAGGATTTGCTCCCTTAATGACCAGAGCATTTTTTGCGATACGGCACTGCGTCGCTTTAACTGACAATTGCACGGTCGATCGACGTTGTACCCAAACAAAATTGAATTCCTTTTTTACCGCAAATAGAGCTTTCTTTTGGTGGTATTTGATCACCTCTGTGGTTTTTATTTTTTGCACTATAAACAAAAGAACACTGACAATTTTGAAGACATTTTTTTATTTTTTTATTTTACTTTTTTGCTATAATACATATCCAAAAAACAATATAAAAAAAAAGGTATTCATCAGTTTAAGCCGATATATTTTCTTCTACATATTTTTGGTAAAAAAAAAATTGTAATAGGCGTAAATTGATTGGTTTGCACAAAAAATTATAACTTTTGCACAAACCAATCAATTTACGCCTTTTGCGATATTTATGTTACCAAAAATATGTAGAACAATATATATTAGCCTAAACTGATGAATACATTTTTATAATCTACGCTACTACGGGATAGATTTAGGGACTTAAATTTTTTTTAAAGGTTTTTTATTTGCCATACATGTCAGGAAAGAGTAAAGAGGGTACAGTCATAAGTGTAAAACAAAAGAGGGGTAGAGAAAGGAAGCGCCACCTAAGTGCAGTATTAAAGAGGTTCTTTTAATGACACATTGTACAAAACACACTTACAAGAAGGTAAGGAAAGAAGGCTCATCTGTAACATCCTGTAGTCCTCGTCCTGGATCCATGGGCTGCTTAGAAGTAAAGATAGCAGAATGTGTTGGGTCTTCAGGCTTGTCCTGTGGCCATCAGGATGAGACCTGTTCCAGCCTCACGGGTCACGTGACAGGTCATGTGGTTACTTCCAACACTTCCAGGAGGAGGGTCAGACAGGGAGGACAAAGGCTGACTGGGCTACGCGCTCGGAGCCACTGCTCCTTCAATTGGCCTGGAGCAGCCGCCATTGAACAACCAAATCACCTGCATTTTTAACCATTGAACTGCCTGTTACTATTACTTCTAATGGACTAATCACCATACCCCTACCATACATGTACTTTGTATCTGCGCTGACAGTTACCTTTCCTATTGTATAAGTGTAAAACAGCATAACAAGTCGTTATCATCCCTAAAACTGAGTACAGTATATTCTTCAGTACAAATAGTTCTTTTTTTTTCTTTATTGTTTTTACTGCCAATGGCAGCAATGTGCAAATTTTTGTCAGGACTGTGATATTACGGCGGACAATTTTGGGGACCAGTGACATTTTTATATTGATCAGTGCTAAAAAAAATGCACTGATCAATGTAAAAATTACACTGGTAGGGAAGGGCGCTATGTGGCGCTCAAGTGGTTAAGTGTTTTCCCTCACCGTGTTCTAACTTTAGGGGGGTGGGCTTGTTTACATAGGTAGTTCCCCGTTCTGCCTCTCATCACTGTGATCGCGGGCCGCCTGCTATCCTGCTTTAATGTAAGGACGTACAGGTATGCCAATTTGCACAGCAGTGCAACCAGGGCCGGCCCTATGATGGGACCGGGTGGTACCATAAGTACCAGGCGGCACTTTTAGGGGGGCGGCATAGTGACGCCCGCCAGCCAGCCAGTTCGGTCCGCTCCGCTGCCTGTAAGGACACTCGTAGAGGGATGGAGCAGTAAGCGAGTGAGCAGGCATGCACCGATGCCTGTGAGGAGCCTGGCGGCGGTACCGCTGCTGCTGTTAGTGGTGAGACACAGGAGCGGGCGGGCAGATCACACAAAGCGACGGGGGGTGGAGCAGTCAGCAAATCTGCTGGGCAGGCGCCACTGCCTGTGAGGAGCCGGGCGGCGGCGCCGCTGCTGCTGTTAGTGGTGACACAGGAGCGGGCAGGCGAATCACATAAAGCGGCGGGGGGCAGATGAGTGATGGAGCAGTCAGCATGTGAGCTGGGCAGGCACCGCTGCCGATGAGGAGCACGGTGTAGCAGTTAATGCTGTTATTTGTTAGTGATGACACAGGAGCGAGCGGGCGGGCCGAACACTCAATGGGGGGGAGCAATCAGCGAGTGAGCAGCAGAGAGATGATGTCATCTCTCACTGCCCGCCCTGCATCATCGTCCGCAGTTCTGTCTTCACTGTGCAGCTGCAGGCAGCAGAGAGATTACAACATCTCTCTGCTGCCTGCCTTTATTCTGGAACACAGCAAGTGACAATCCGCAACGTGTGGCAAGTAACCATCTGCAACGTGTGGCAAGTGACCATCCGCAATGTGTGGCATGTGATGTGGCAAATGACAACTCTCAACGTGTGGCAAGTGAAGTAAGTGACAATCCGAAACGTGTGGCAAGTGACAATTTGCAACGTGTGGCAAGTGACCATCCGCAACCTGTGGCAGGTGACATTGTGGCAATTGGCAATCCGCAGCGTGTGGCAGGTGACATTGGCACGTGACAAACCGCTATGTGTGGCATGTGATGTGGCAAATGATAACCCTCAACGTGTGGCAGGTGACGTAAGTGACCATCCGCAACATGTGGCAAGTGACAATCTGCAACCTGTGGCATGTGACAACCCGCATCTGGTGGTGGAGTCTGAAGCAAAACTGTAAGTACAAACACACATAACAATTTGTATGAGACATGAGAACCTGAGAGGGACTTGCCTTGCCCAGCCCTGATTAACCACTTAAGGACTGGAAGGATTTTCCCACCTAATGACCGGGCCATTTTTTGCGATACGGCACTGTCGCTTAAACTGACTATTGCGTGGTCGTGCGGCACTGTACCCAAATAAAATTGATGTCCTTTTTTTCCCAACAAATAGCTTTCTTTTGGTGATATTTGATCACCACTGCGATTTTTTTATTTGTTGTGCTATTAACAACAAAAAAAAACTATTTAAAAAAAAATATATATATATATTTTTTACTTTTTGCTATAATAAATATCCCAAAAATGGATTATAAAAAAAACGAATTTCTTCATCAGTTTAGGCCAATATGTATTCTTCTACATATTTTTGGTACCAAAAAACCCCACACTTAGCGTAAATTGATTAGTTTGCGCAAAATACATTGTGGCCTCCGGCTCAGATCCCTTTATACTCCCGGATACATGTATAGAGCCCTGACAGGTCCTTTTTTTACGCCTATATGCATGTATAGAGCTATGACAGGCCCTGTTTATACATCTATAGAGCCATGACAGGCCCTCTTTATACATCTATAGAGCCATGACATTCCCTCCTTATACTCCTTTATACATGTATAGAGACATGACAGGTCCTCTTTATATTCCTTTACATGTAAAGAGTCATGACAGGTCCTCTATATATGTATAGAGCCATGAGAGGTTCTCTTTTTACTCCTACGTACATGTATAGTGCCATGACGGGTCCTCTTTATACTCCTATATACATGTATATAGCCATGACAGGTCCTCTTTATACTCATATATACATGTATAGAGCCATGACGTGTCCCCTTTAGTTATCATGATCTAAATGAATGAATGTGGGGGGCCTTTTGGTGGGCGTGATTTTTTTTTTGGGGGGGGGGGCAGCATTTAATTCTTGGTCCCAGGCAGCACGATGTCTTGGGCCTGCAACTCTGCCGACGTATATCAGTGTGAGACAGTCGGCAAGTGGTTAAAAAAGACACTGGTCCATTTAGATCAACCCCAAAAAAAAACACACACAAATAAAAAGAAACCTCCATATATACCACCCAATATCCACAGTTGATCCAGAAAATGGCAAAAAAGCTCAATAAAGCATGATCCAATTTGCTCCAGCGGGGTAACATTCGTTCCAGGGAGCAATCGGATATTGTGTAAATCAACTACCATTTGGCATTATTACCTCTAAATATTGGTATCCTGTTATATTTTGTGCATTTAGGAATGCATCTAGGCCTCTTTTTTAAAAAAAACGACTAAACTGGACAGAACCAGCTCTTGAGCGAGTCTATTCCAAATTTTCACAGCTCTTATGCCGCGTACACACGATCACTTTTTGTGATGTAAAAAAACGTTGTTTTATCTCACGAAACAAAACAAAGTTTTTCAAACTTCATTTTAAAAAACGACGTTGCCTACACACCATCGTTTTCTGAAAATGCTCTTGCAAACCGCGGTTATGTACACCACGTTCGACGGCACTCTGTTCCATTGAAGCTCCTGTTTCATAACTTGCTTCTGAGCATGCGTGGGTTTAAAAACGTTGTTTTAAACGTCGTTTTGCCCACACACGATAATTTTTTATGACACAAAAAAACACATTCTGAAAAACGACATAAAAAAATGAAGCATGTTCGAATTTTTTTTTTTTGTCGTTTTTCAGAAGACATAAATGACGTTTTGCCCACACACGATCATTTTAAATGACGTTTTTTTAAACGTTGTTTTATTTCATCACAAAAATGACCGTGTGTACGCGGCATTACTGTGAAGAAGCCTTTCCATATGTGAAGGTTAAATCTCTTTCCTCTCCTCCCAAATGTAAAGAGTACCCCATTGTCCTCTCTAATGACCTAAAAGTAAATAGCTCAACATCAAGATCACTATATGAACCACTTTTATACCTGTTGATCATATCTCCCCTTAATCTCTTCTGCTCAAGAGTGAATAAATTCAGTTCCTCTAATCTTTCCTCATAGCTGAGCTCCTCCATGCCTCTTATCAGTTTGGTTGCCCTTCTCTGCATTTTCTCCAGTTCTTCAATTGCCTTTTCTTATGATCTGGTTCCCATAATGGTAAGGCATTTTCCAGATGAGGTTTTAATAACGATTTGTACAAGAACAAAATTATATTTCTTTCGTTGAAGTCTAAACATCTTTTAATGCAAGAAAGTTATTTTCTTAAATCCCCAATTCCAAAAAAAAGTCAGGAAGCTGTGTAAAATCTACATAAAAACAGAATGCAATGATTTTCAAATCTTATAAACCCAAATTTTATTCACAATAAAAAATAGAAAACATATCAAACTAAGAAAATGTACCGTTTTAAGACAAAATAAGGTATTTTTGAAATTGAATGCAGCAACACTTCTCAAAAAAGTTGTGACAGGGCAACAAAAAGCAAAAAGTGGTAAGGAACAGTAGGAAGACCACTGTCCAACTAATTAGGTTAGTTGGCAACAGGTCAAGGTATCTCAGAAGCAGTGGCGGCTGGTCTCAAAATGTTTGGGGGGGGGGGGCACAAACGAAAATAAATAAATTGCAGCCTCACTGTGCCCATCACATGCAGCCACTGTGGCATCAAACACAGCCACTGTGCCATGCCACCAAATGCAGCCACTGTGCCATCAATTGTCACCACTGTGCCATGCCATCAAACACAGCAACTGTGCCATCAATTGTCACCACTGTGCCATGCAACACAACAACTGTGCCATCAATTGTCACCACTGTGCCATGCCATCAAATGCAGTCACTGTGCCATCAATTGTCACCACTGTGCCATGCAACACAGCAACTGTGCCATCAATTGTCACCACTGTGCCATGCCATCAAATGCAGTCACTGTGCCATCAATTGTCACCACTGTGCCATGCCATCAAACACAGCAACTGTGCCATCAATTGTCACCACTGTGCCATGCCATCAAATACAGCAACTGTGCCATCAATTGTCACCACTGTGCCATGCCATCAAACGCATCCACGGCGCCATCAATTGTCACCACTGTGCCATACCATCAAACGCAGCTACTGTGCCATCAATTGTCAACACTGTGCCATGCCATCAATTGTCGCCACTGTGCCATCAATTGTCGCCACTGTGCCATCAATTGTCACCACTGTGCCATGCGATCAAACGCAGCCACTGTGCCATCAATTGTCACCAATGTGCCATGTCATCAAACGCAGCCACTGTGCCCCTCAATTGTTGCCACTGTGCCAATTGTCAGCACTGTGCCCTTTAATTGTCACCACTGTGCCCATTGATGCCACTGTGCATGTCACTGTGCCCTTTAATTGTCACCACTGTGCCCCATGATGCCACTGTGCCCATTGTCACCACTGTTCCCCATGATGCCACTGTGCCCATTGTCACTACTGTGCCCCATGATGCCACTGTGCCCCATGATGCCACTGTACCCATTGTCACCACTGTGCCCCATGATGCCACTGTGCCCATTGTCGCCTCTGTGCCCATTGTCGCCCCTTTTCCTGTAAAAAGCACTTACCTGAAGCTTCCATGTCCTCCATCGATGTCTTCTGCCGCCGTGGTGAAGCTTCAGCCAATCAGGTACCTGATTGGCTGAATTGTTTTTATGTGCAGACACCCCTTATCTGCAAAGATGAACTAAAGGTGTCCATACAGGCCACAGTTTGCAGGGATCGGACACATTTTGATGCATGTATAGGCATTCTAGTTGTACACAAGTCGATCTATCGACTTGTGTACAACCAGCCTGTTGGGTTGTTCCCTGAATGATTGGTCGCGGCTATAGCCGGCAACACTAATCATTGTGTTCTGCCAGCCCGCTTCCTGCACAGACAAGAACCTAGCCTTAGTTAGTAATCCTCTAGTTATGCTCTGCTATACAATAGTGGTTTTATAGAAAAATTACAGGTAAGGTAAATGGTAGAATATTTTACTTGCCCATCTTTAACCTCTTCCCATCCCGTATATAGTAATATGACGGCCGCAAGGTGGCTCTGCCATCCTGGGCGACCTTCATATGATGTCCTCTGCTTCCCGGCAGGCTAGGGGGCGCGCGCCCACTACGTCACACAGATCCACGTCCTGTCAGGGGAGAGGAGACAGATCATGTGTTCCTTGTATATAGGAACAGCGATCGGTTACCTCCCCAGTCAGTCCCCTTCCCCCACAGTTGGAATCACTCCTAGGTTACATATTTAACACCTTGATCGCCCTCTAGTGTTAACCCCTTCCCTGCCAGTGACATTTATACAGTAATCGGTGCATATTTATAGCACTGATCGCTGTATAATTGTCAATGGTCCCAAAATAGTGTCAAAAGTGTCTGATCTGCCCGCCGCAATGTCACAGTCCTGACAAAAATCGCAGATCGCCGACATTACTAGTAAAAAGGCCAAAAATCAATAACCTATTTTGTAGACGCTATAACTTTTGCGCAAACCAATCAATATACGCTTATTTTTTTTATTTTTTTAACACAAATATGTAGAAGAATACATATGGGCCTAAACTGAGGAAGATATTTTTATTTATTTTTTTGGAGGATATTTATTATAGCAAAAATTAAAAAATATTGTCGCTCTTTTTTTGTTTATAGCGCAAAAAATAAAAACCGCAGAGGTGATCAAATACCATCAAAATAAAGCTCTATTTGTGGGGAAAAAAATATCACAATTTCATACGAGTACAATGTTGCATGACCGTGCAATTGTCATTTAAACTGTTACAGCCCTGGAAGCTTACAATTGGTCTGTGCCAGGGGATGAAAATGCCCTGTATGGAAGTGGTTAAAACGTGTTTGTGAATGGATCATGGTTTTAAAAGATTCACTTTGCAAGCTTGCATTAATTTCATGAAATGCATTTGCAAGCATCATTTTGCCCTGTAAAAATAATGATTCATTTGATTCTAGGTTCAGAATGACTTGTGTTTTCAAACACGACAGCTCTACACTGTAGGCTAGCGCAGGACTGCCTATAATGCTGTCTGGGCAATGATGTCTGTTTTTCTCTTGCCTGAGTTTTTAAATATAGAAAATTTGATTTTATCCTACTCAGCTGCTGAGCACAATGTGCACAAACTGTGCTTGTTATGTTTCCTTCAATTGACAGACCGTCTGAAATGTGTAATTATATCATTACTTGTAATCGCTCTCATAATGTAACATTTCCATGCAATTTTAAGAGAGTAGAGTAGTGGACATGAACAGTAGTATCGTCTTTCCTTATGAAATATAAGGCAAAATAAATAGATATATGGGTACATGCACATTTGTTGGTTTCTTTTTTTACCCAAAGCTGAACTTCGGGCACAAAAACGTTCATTTAAATATTTTCTTCAATAATTTCAAAAGGATATAAATCCACTTTTTGTGCACCAAATGTCTTTACAAGCCCAAATATTAACTTGTAAAAGTAGCAATCACATCAACACTAAGCTGTACATAGCCTATGCAGAGATCAGTGCTTTAGAGGGGGGATACACAAAGCATACCAAGAGTCAAAGAAGAATACACATGCATTCTGGATTTAGACAATAATTATTTTGCACAAATTTAAGTCTTTTGGTCTGTCATATCTACAGTAATTGTAAGACATTATAGTAACTAATACCTCTCAACTTCTTGAGATGGGAATGAGGGACACTTATCAGTAGAAGTATGTAGGTATAGGACACACCCCTTACCACGCCCCTATAAAGGAGAATTGTACAAAAAAAAAAAAAAAAAAAAAAGATTGGTTAAACCCACAAGTGCTCTTTATTTACCACTACTATTCTTTTATATTGGCTTTTGGAATTTAAAAATGCAGCAATTTAAACATTTGGTGAAAGGTTTAGCACTGTAAAACACTTTTTGATAGATAAAAAGTGCTTTTTATATACAACTATATAGATCAGACCAAAATAAGGGACAAATGAGGAGGAATGAGGGTCAGAGGGACAGTCCCTCGAAATCAGGGACAGTTGGGAGCTATTGTAACTTGACATATAATAGATTCTGGGATTGGAAATAATAAAGTGCAAAATTTACAGAATGTACTTATACATGTTTTGTATATCTGTGTTTTTCTGTCCTGGATCACTGGTATTCACAGTATATGGTTCCATTTTCAGGGGTACATTAAATTTTTTACCTGGAGCTGTTTCCATCTTTCATATTGAAACTGTAAGGGGTGCAGCCATGACTGTGCCTAAAGATAGTCCATATGCAAGCACTGTTTTCTTTTATTTATCAGATGTGTTGGTCCGATGACATTTTGAATGGTTAAAAAATAACTGGCTTAGATGACCATTTCCTGTAAACTAAATAGTCCTATTTAACAAAATGTTTCCCTATATCTTTCTATAGGTCTGGAAGAGGTCCGGAGCTTGGTTTTACAAAGCCATCCCAAAACACATTTTGCCATTAAAAATCTCAAACAAAACAGGTGAAATTCACTTAAGAAATATGCAAGCTGAGCCTCAAATTCATGAGCTAGGAACTACTACAATTAATCGAGCATATACCTGGGCAAAAGGAAGAGGTGAGTTGGCCACTGACTGTGTGCTGCTCTTAATGTCATGTCATGCTGTCTTCCTAAAAACCCATTTATCGTTTTCAGTGCTGAACTAAAAAATATAGTATTAGATAAGGACAAAATATTTCTGAAGGCGATCCTTTTCTGAACATGCTTTATGCTTTTGAATTGTTTGCCGTAAGCCAGTGCCATGGAATGAGGAACTATGGTAAATATTTTAATAATCCGATAACCTGCAATAACTGTACTGTATACATGTATATGTGTGCATTGGATTTTGGTACTATCAAAATGGCATAGTGCAAAGAGCAACCATGGCAGTGTTTCAACTTCAGTCCTCAATGTGCCCCAAAAGGTCATGTTTTCAGGCTTATGAATAGGGCAGCAGGGACTTTGGGGGAGGGGGGAGGGGGGGGATCTATACAAGTGAGAGAAGCAGTCTCTCTCCAGTGATGGTTTACTTCAAGTTTAAAGTAAATATTTTATTTCCTTTTATTTGTTATTGTTTACAGAATTGCCTTTTTTGTAGACTGGTTATGTTCATCTATTATCTAAGCCTTAGGCTGGGTTCACACTACGATTTTCCCGTCCGTCAGCCGCATACGATTTATATGAAAAAACGTATGCGGCTGAAACGGATTGAACCGTACGTAAACGTATGCGTTTATAAAATGTATACGGTTTCAAAAAGTGCGTACGGTTCCATCCGGTTTTGATTAAAAAAACGCATACGTTTTTGGAATTAGTGTCATTTAATAAATAAAGATTTTCTTGTTTTGAAAATGCGCAGACGAAAAACGCATACGGTTTATACGTATGGAACCGCACATATGTGCGTTTTCCATTGACTTTAATGTTAAAAAAAAACGTATGCGTTTGCCATACAGTTTCAAAAACGGACTCAAAACCGTGGTCGAACACGGTTTTGCGTACTGTTAAAAAACGTTTTGCCAGCAAATCGTACGCACCCGGATGCATCTGAGTGCATACGATTTGCAATGCATTGTCTATGTATGCGTTTTCCCGTACGGGCCCATACGTTTTCAAAACTGAAATCGTATGCGGCTGACGGACGGGAAAATGGTGTGAACCCAGCCTTATTGTCATTTTACATTTTCAGCAGATAAATAGAAGCATTTCCCCTGTTTTTTGGTATATATCAGTTTTCCAGAGAGACCTCTTAATTTTTTTGCATCTGGCATACATTTGCTGTAAATTACATTATTATAAAAAAAAAAAAAACTTCTGTAGTGGTAAAGTAGATGTTCGTACTGAAAAGCAATCAAAGATTTCTTGTGGTTTCATGTCTTGCTGCTCATTAAAGTGTAACTTCACTTTCGTGGTGAAAAAAAAAGCAAATAAAAAAAAAATAATATACGCTTACGCTGGCCTGCGCCTTCGAAAATACGCTACGCTGGCACATCTTGGTGAGCAATGGCTTGCTGAATGCAGTGCTTTCCTCTCCGTGCTGCGCCGGCGTAGCGTACTGTGTGTGCGCTACGCCGGCGTAAATGTGTGCCCACTCTCTGTGAATCTGAGCCACAGTGTGTACTGACCACTCACCAGAAACATCATTTCCTGAATGTGTGATTAGCTCACCAATTTTCCCAGAAGTCTGCCTAAGATACAAGTCAGATTCCAGGCATAACCTGCAACAAAAATTTCATTTTTGGAGAGATACTTTCAATAGGAACACGTCTAAAGAGATGGAGGCCCAGCAGCTTTCCTCGTTGGTGTTCTGCAGCTGCACATCTGACAGCTAAAATATGAAACCATTCCCATTAGACTCACTCAGTAAAGTGACCCAGACATACACACAGGGATTTCTTCAGCACAACAAAAGATAGGAATCTGCAACAAAGGTTGATATAATCCTTGTAATGTACATAGATCACCCAGGGGGGAATGTTTTTTTTTCCCCCCTCAACAAAAGTTGTGCTTTAACCACTTGCTTACTGGGCACATATACCCTCTTTCTGCCCAGGCAAAATTTCAGCTTTCAGCACTGTCACGCTGTAAATAACGATTGCGCGGTCGTGCGATGTGGCTCTCAAACAAAATTTACGTCCCTTTTTTTCCCCCACAAAAGAGGTTTATTTTGGTGGTATTTGATCACCTCTGCGGTTTTAACTTTTTGCGCTATAATTTTATTTATTTTTTTACTTTTTTTTCTCAGTTAAGGCTGATCTGTATTTTTTTTTACTAGTAATGGTGGTCATCTGCGATTTTTGTCAGGACTGCAATATTACGGCAGACACATTGGACACTTTTGACACATTTTTGGGACCATTCACGTTTATACAGCGAACAGTGCTATAAATATGCACTGTTTACTGTATAAATGTGACTGGAAGAGAAGGGGTTAACACTAGGGAGCAATCAAGGGGTTAATGTGTTCCCTGGGAGCGATTCTTACTGTGGGGGGAGGGGACTGACGGGGGGAGGTGACCGATGGTTGTCCCTATGTACAAGGGACACACCATCGGTCTCCTCTCCCTGACAGGACGTGGATCCACCACGTTCCTGGGTCTGTAACTGCCAATCGCGGGTGCCTGGTGGACATCACGGCCGCCAGACACGCGCATCGGCACCTGAGTGATGCTGCGGGCATGTAGAGCCACCTTGTGGCCGTCATTCTACAATGGCCGGGATGGCAAGTGGTTAAATAAAATCTCTTATTTTTTTTATTTTTTTTGTAGATGTTGCCACTAGGTGGAGCATCCATATATCTTTATGCAGGTTCTCATTGTGCTTATACATGATGTGGCTAGGCACATTCATCCTTTTTCCATAACTGATATATGGGCTTCAGACATAATTAATGGCCGCCGAGAGTTACCATGAAGAACAGGTTCTAAAATTCTAAAAACCTTTTCAAGGCAAATTTTTGACTTTGACTCTTTGACAGTACAACCAAAGCTGTATGCAGTTTGGAATCAACGGCTATACAATTTTAGACAGGATTTGCACTATACACCATTGGTTCTAGATGCGCTCTGGCCATTTGTTTGCATCTTGAAAACAGGAATAGTTCTGTTATTTTTGGCATATATGGTAGAATTATACGTGTGAATGCATTCTGTTTTAAGAAGGTTTACTGTGCTGTATTCAGTGATTTTAAAATAGGTTTTCCAAAACTGGAGTGCCAAGGGTGTGAATCTAAAATTTGTTAGCAGTCTGTCTTTCCTTTTTTTTTTGCTGATGCAGGTACAGAATTTGTTGTGTATTAAAGTGGTTGTAAACCATTACAGACCACTTTAACCTACAGGTAAGCCTAGATTAAGGCTTACCTGTAGGTCCAAGAAATATCTCCTTAACCACACGGTTAAGCAGATATTTTCCAAAAAAGGAGCACCAATGTCTACGCAGGCGCAGTGAGCGTGCCGTTAGTAAAGGCGATCGTGCCGTCATCGCTGCTCTGGCCAGTCACAGCGGAGCAGTGATACCCGGAACTCACTCCGGGAGAGATGGCGGCGGTGGAGGAGGGGATCGAGGACCGCTTCGTCGGCTTCGATCTCAGGTAAGTAATTCATAATGAGCTAGGATGCTATGGGTTTGTTTTTCCCAGATTGTTTTTAAGAGGGTTTACAAGAGGGTTTACTTCTTCTTTAGGAAGAAAGTATATTTTAATTTGAAGGACTTTGCACAAAAGTTCAGTGTTGTAAATGTTGACTACAGTTAAACAAAGTCCAGGTATGTCATTCTAGTTAATTGTATGTTAACGCAAAATATTTGAAAATCGTATTATGTAAGGTGCACAGAGACATGTTCAGTGAACATTTATGAAAAAGCACTTGCCCTCCGTGTTTTATTTTAGTTTGGCCTTCTGCTGCAGATACATGGTTTGTCTATTCTCAGCAGACTTTTCAAATTGCTAGGTTGAAATGATGCCATTATAAATATAACACTAAATGTTTAAGCCATAAAGTATATGGCCTGGAGCTGAGTGAAACTAGGAGGACAGCCAGCATGACTGGGGCCTGCAGAAGAGGCAGCGTATTATTGGGTGATTTAGAATGATGCAGTCTGCTTAGCCCCCCAGCTCTCTCACTTCTCACCAATGTCCCCCCCAGCTCTCTCACCTCTCACAAATTACCCCCCAGCTCTCTCACCTCTCACAAATTACCCCCAAGCTTTCTTACCTCTCACAAATTACTCCCCAGCTCTCTCACCTCTCACACATTTCCCCCAGCTCTCTCACAAATGCCCCCCCCACTCACAAATCCCTGCTCTCACAAATGCCCCCCCCCCCCCCTCCAGCTCACACCAGCCCCCTTCCCAGCTCTCTCCTCTCACAAATGCCCCCTTTCCTAGCCCCGTACCTCTCACAAATTTCACCTCCAGCTTTCACCAGCTCTGCCCCCCCAGCTTCCTCCTCTCACAAATGTCCCCCCATCTCTCACAAATGTCACTCTCCTCACAAATGCCCCCCCAGCTCTCACCAGTCCCCCCCATCTATCTCCTCTCACAAATACAGAATAATTTTTGTTATTTTGTTATCTGTTATTTTGTTGAATCTCAGCGGGTCTATGGTGGGCTTGCTTGTTTTCGCTTTGATGAGCAATTTTATTATACAGTCCGGCCCTCTTTACATTGGGGCCACAAAAACGACATTCTCTTGATGGAAGTGATGTCGTCTTCACATAGTTTGGTTCCTCCCATTTGAAGTGGGGGCTGAGGGTGCAGCAGCAGCCTCTTCACAACTGGCCGCAAATTGCAGGGGGTTATGTTGGCAATTCAATGATGGATCTTGCAAGTTTGGCACCGCCTGCTGTTTCCGTCCTGACTGTTCAGGGTGTGGAGGGTCTCATGCGCTGTCCAGATGCTTCAAGCAAGGAAATAGAGGTGACGCTGGAAAGAGCTGAAATCCAGTTATGTTTTTCTCAATTATTGCAAGGCATTTTGTGATTGGGTGAAATGGAGATTAAGACCACGTCCTGCCTCTCCACCACATCCAATCACATAATGCATTGCATTCAGTGAGATAATGCAAAGCCTTCTTTGAATGCTATTTGTGAATAAGCATGGAATTCGGAAGACTGAGGAGCTCTGTATAAGCTAGTGATTCTCTGCTTCCATAGGGATCAGCCAGGTATAGAATATGTATACTTGCATTAGTCCAAGCTGGACCAATGTAACTATGCAAGGAAATAAACTTACCTGAAATTCAGCTTTAAAGCACCAGCCAACAATAGGAAATTCAGTGCCTGCTGGAGGCAGGAGTGATGACTGGCTAGGTGAGTATCAGGGGTTCAGGGAGTCCTTTAAAAGATGCTGCCTTTGATGCTTAATTGGGCAAGGTGACAGTATCTTTTCAATGCTTACCTGTCCTATGCTGCCAGTCAACACTCTATTGAAGAGCTATGGTAGGTAAAGGAGCTTCAACATCCCACACATTTCTGAGTGTGTTTTCTGATCCACTGTATGTGCCTTGGTTCCATCTGCTGGCCCCTACAATGCTACAGAACACTTACATACTTGACCTTTCCTGCTGAAAGTGCTAGTAGCCTCATCCTTCATAATTCTCACTTGCAACAAAGCTTTACAACTATGTAAAAAGGGACTTTTTGGTATTTTCTGACATTCCTGATCTACATATGTTACTCAGAAAGTACTGAGGACAGTGGATGATGAGTAAACCATCCAGGCAACTTGCGTCTTTCAGAAAAGGTCAGCAGTAGGACTCTGTATTTCTCTCATGACCCCTTTATTTAAAGTGAATTTGTGGTCATGTCAAACATCCAGTCATGTATATAAGAACATAAAATAAAAAGTGACCTCTGCACTTAGAACAGATTTTTCCAGTGACCTCAAATAACCAGAAATAGCCAGTGCATGAATCCTGGGCAATTATCTGATCTCCTGATGTCTGATTAATTTACTAAATTAATAGGGTGTGTGTGTGTGTGTTTGTATATTTAGCACCCTCTACTGTAGGTAGGTGCTAGCATAGGATTTTTTGCTAGGGAAACTGCCAGTGCAGGTACGTTTTAGGCAGGTCTATGCTTCAGGCTAGGCCTGCTTGTTTTGATCTGGGGGCAGGGAGTGGTTAGTGTAGCAGTGGTGTGACCACCTGTGCTCTAGTTCTGAGGCGCCTCCCCTGTTTCCAGGTAGATTGTTCTGGAAGAGAGGCAGGGTCTGGGACTGTAGTGGCAGGCAGCTCATGTGAGGATCCCTGACCAATCCCCGCTTAATATTGGCAGTGGGCAGGCCTCCCATATAAGCTGAGGTCACATTCCACTGGGGAGGAGCTGTCAGTTGGGAGAAGTGGAGAATGGAGTATACAGTATCAGGAGGCGGCCCCCATCTGGGGGGGTGCACAGAGAAGACTGGGAGAGCTGTGAGGGAGCTTCATCCTTACACAGTCATGGATGAAGTCCTCATCTTTACACGATCATTGATAAGGAGTTTCTGGAGCAGAGGGGCTGGAGAGAGGCTGTCAGAACGTATGTCCAGATAGTTCGCCATCATGGATTCGGGGGCAGGAGAAGGTTGTGAGCGTACCACACTGTTGTGCTGGGTGCTAAGGCATGCCAGGAAGTCTGGGAGAGAACTTCATCCTTACATGGTCATGGATGAATTCCTCATCTTTACACAGTCATTGATGAGGAGTCCTGGAACAGAGGAGAGACTGTGGGGAAGTGTGTAAAATTGATGCAGCCTGAGGGCGCAGGATTTGCAAGTCAGGCTAGCTGGGATCAATAGTCCACCAACCAGCATGTGCTACTAAATTACTTGGTCGCCAGGGAGAGGTACTGCGGAACTCTGGCCTAGTAACAGCACCTAAATACAGCCAGTAAGTTGGGATTATTCAGAGTGATTTCTTTTTGTCACAATGAAGATGATAGGACAGGATCTAATAGCTTTACAGTGATTACAGTAGTTTTACAGTTACAGTTTTGTGCAGGAGGAGAGAAGTCCTGGGAGCAACAGTCTACAGGAGTTAAAGTGGATGTAAACCCCAAAAAATGTATTTATTTATTTTTGATGTCACAATGTAGAGTATAAGATTTCCCATCACCTGTGCCCAGTCTTGCCACACAGAGTTAATCCAGATATGAGAAATCCTCTTTTAATGTTCAGTGAAAATGAGCAGCCTTCCAGATAAAAACCTGCCTAAATAAAAAGTCTGTTTTCTCTCTTCTTGCTTTGAGTAACAGGTTATTTACATATCTAGCTTGGACATGTTTATCATATGGTATGTTATGTTTATCATAACATGGAGGTATAAAAAGTGAGAAATCCACCCCTCCCCCACATAACACATCCTGGTAATATACAATGAACTTTGGATCACCTCATGTTATGATAAACATGTCCAAGCTAGATTTGTAAATAACCTGTCACTGAAAGCAAAAACAGAGAAACTGACTTTATAATTTGGCAAGTTTTTATCTGGAATTCTGTTAATTTGCACTGAACATTAAAAGAGGATTACTCAGCGCTGGATTAATTCTGTGTGGCAAGACTGGGCACAGATGATAGGAAATCTTATACTCTACATTGTGACATCCACTTTAATGCAGAGGAAGAGGAGCAATAGTCTGCATGGTGATATGCAGGGAAAGAGACTGTAAATGTTAGTAGTACATACATTTTTCAAGGCTAAACCAATTCATCAATGATCACAAATATGATGGCAAAGCAACATGTTCTATGGGCATCCCATATCCCCTTTCCCCCAACCAAGTTATATCCCCCAATAAACAAAAACAAAACAACGCAAATGACTGTTTATTGTCTCTGAGGTGATAGATGAAGGTCTGACAGCAGGGTTATATGGTGGATGTTAGTTACTAATAGCAAGCAAGCGCTACATATATATATGTGTGTATGTATATGTGTATATATATATATATATATATATATATATATATATATAGTGACAGTAGGCAGGTTAAATCCCCTGGTTGCGTCCAAGAGGACAGGTATATCTCTCCTAGATTCAGGCTTTATGCCACTTTGTATCTCTAGGGGGAGTGCTGGGAGTCCTGCTAGGAGGACTTGATTACCCCAGCTGTTTCAGGTGGGCTCGTTAGGGCCTCTTGTAAAAGCTCCCAGCATGAATAGAGTGTCACTCCAAGCTGGAGGCAGACTTGTGTGGACTGTCAGTGCTTTGAGCTGTGAGCTAAAGCCTGTGTGGCTATTCCTAAAACATTTAAACTCCAGGGAGTCAGGGACTGGGGCAGCACAAGGCTGTACCTAGTTGGTAGTTAGGGACACCAGCGTGTGTAGCAAGCAGGTCAAGTTGACCAGGATTTATTTTGTTATTTCTTTTGTTTTCTGTCATAATTTTTTGTGGTGTATTTAAAATAAAACCGCACCTTTTTGTTTTCTCCTACCACGGTCTGCTGTGCCTAGTTCTTTTCTGTGTGCTGAACCCTTCCAGGGAATCGCACAGACCCGCTGCCGAGCTAGCCCCTCACAATATATATATATATATATATATATATATATATATATATATTAGGGCTGGGGAAATTCCTTGATTAATCTTTAATTGTTTTGATCGATCAAAATTCTTGACATCACCGGACAGCCTGGACAGTGAGACTTACCCTGCTGGGTGCGAGCAAACTGCACCCATTGTATTGAGGTACCTTTTCATCTGTGGAGCAGGAGGATGCATCAGTCTCCATTAGGGGAAGGGGGCAAAAATAACCATCGTTTTCTGTCCTAAGCAGTTTTGTGCAGACAATTTTTTGTGTATCGGCAACATCTGTTCTGTGCGAAAGACTTTTCAGTTCTTCAGGGTATATTGTCAATAAAATGCGATCATGTCTGCTTCCAGAAAATGTAAACACTCTGAAATGTCTGTGTGACTGGCTAAAGTGATGCCTACTTGCCTACTATAAAGTGACTGTCAATATACTAGATACGTTTTATAAATTGAGATTTTCCTAGCTTGTGACGGAAAATATTAGTTATATGAAGACAGGAGGCGAGTATCTTATGCATTATCTTCCTTTAATAATGCCCACAGCAGAAATACAAACTTTCAGTGAATTTCAATAATAAAATAACTTTTTAACACCAAAACTACAAGTCCCAGCAGCCCTCAGTGTATGACTGCCAATCACGCGGCAGGTCAGACCGTATATAAGGTACTGCCTCTTTAACCTCCTCCTCTTTCTTGGAGTGAACTTGTATGGACTTGTAACCGGATCTTCAGATGTAACTATTCTTCTGACCGTCAACGAATCGGACCCGGTAAGTCGAGCAGGTAACATCCCAACGGGTAACATCCCAACGGGGAACAAAGGAGACCACTCCGGAAAAGATTTCAGCCCTTGGCTCGCGCGTTGTGGTCATCAATAACCTGGAACAAAATAAGATAAAACCGTGACAGGGTTGGGTAGGGTGGGAAGATACTCGCCTCCTGTCTTCATATAACTAATATTTTCCGTCACAAGCTAGGAAAATCTCAATTTATATATCAGACAGGAGGCTCATATCTTATGCAAGTTCAAAGTCATACAATGATATATATACAGTAATAACAATGACAAATCTACCCAATAACAGGATCACAGAACTGACATAGATACGTGTTCCTCCGGTCTAAAGTAAAATTGGCGGAAGGTGGTCTCGGAAGACCAGTCTGCCGCCATCAGGAGATCCGAAAGTGAACCTCCAGAGGTGATTACCTTGGTAGCCATAGCACCCCTGGAAGAATGAGCACCGAACAGGGAAACGTCAATCCCTGCCATGGCCATGGTGGACCTCACCCAACGGGCCAAAGTAGCCGAGGAAACCGGGTGATGCGGGCGAGTGTAGGAAATAAGGAGTTGGGAAGAGGACGACGACCGCAGTGACGCTGTTTGTGACTCATAAGCCTGTAAACAGCGAACCACACATAAGCGTGGGTGTGTGGGAAAAAACGGGTAGAAGACCGATTGAATCCTCGTCTTTGTTCTGCGCGCGACCGAGAACTGAACACCATGAGGTGAGAATTGACGCCTAGATATGTCTAAGGCTTTGACGTCGGAAACGCGTTTGACGGAGATCAGGCATAGGAAAATCGTAAGTTTAAAGGACAGTAGTTTAAGCGGGAGAGCTTCATTGTCATCCCACCTAGCCAACATGTTTAATACCGCCGTTACGTCCCAAGTGCTCTGATATTTGGGGCGTGGCGGGCGTTGGAACTTGACACCTCTCAAAAGACGGCACACCAAGGGGTGTCTACCAACGGGAAGGGAATCCACTGGAGAATGATACGCCGAAATCGCCGAACGATATACGTTAATAGAGCTATACGATCTACCAGATTCAAAAGACTCCGCCAGGTAGTTGGCTACTACTGATACAGGTGCGTGAATGGGATCAATTTGCCGTTGATCACACCAACGCACCCAGGTTCGCCAGGCTGATCGGTATGCCGATCTAGTCCCGGGGGCCCAGGCCAAGGCGAGGAGGTCCCTAGCTGTTCGTGAAAGATCATCGTCTGCGTCTGGCAGCCCGAGACTAACCAAGCCAGGAGCTGAAGGTTGTGATCCACCACCAAGGGGTGTGGTTCCCCGGTTGGATTGGATAGGAGATGGGCGTCCGCGGGGTGGGAAGAAAGGTGCTGGTTGTGCCACCGGGACTGAGTATGATTGAGGAGCCTGGCTGTACTGAGCGGGAGCTCTATAGTATGGCCTGTTTGCGGAGTAGCGACCGGCAGAACGGCCCCTGTTTCTGCCGGCCCTAGGAAAAATTCTAGGGGTACCTGACTTTTTCAGTGACGACTGGGCTTTGTCAAGACTCGTGTATAGTCCGACCATCTTATTAATGTCCTTAATAAGTGAGTCGCCAAAGAGCAAGCCCTCGGCCGCCGGACCGGGTTCCGTTTCTGCAAGGTGAGATAGTTGAGGGTCCAGTCTCATTAAAATGGAGCGGCGACGCTCCGTGGAGCAAATGGTATTTGCGCACCCCAAGAGACAAACCGTTCTCTGGGCCCAGCCTCTGAGCTGGTCCAGGTCCACAGGGTTATCAGAGGAGTAAGCCTGCTCGGCGATATTCAGAATCTTAGTGACAGGACCAAACAGGTCGAGGATTCGGTCCTGGATGGAACGAAAGGATCGTTCGATACCCTTTTTTGAATATTTGCCCTGCTTAGTAAGGTACCTGAGGAGTACCGGGTCCACCTCGGGGGTGACTACAGCCTTGTTTGGGATACAAGGTCGGGGACATTCTGCCTTCAATTTATTTTGGTTGTTTTTGTCCACAGACTTGCGGGCCCAGTATTGGATGTATTGGGCGACCTCAGGGAGAGGGGCCCATTCTCCAGATCGGGGGTGAGAAATCCCTTCTGGGTCGAAGAAGGGGTCTCCCCGCGTGTCTAGAATTGTTTCGCCCTGGGTTGCAGGGGTGGCGTTTTCAGGGGGCGCCATATGCCCACTACCCTCGTATTCTATATCATCATCAGACTCATAGGCATCTGCCTGTTCGGATTCCGCGGATGACTCTGACATATCCACAAAGGAATCTGGTTTGGACCGTCTAGCGGACCTGTGCCCCTGCGAAAGCTGCTCCCCGAGGCTCAGGGGTCGGTGAGAGTCTGGAAGGGTAGTGGGTCGACAGACCGGGTAGGGTGCTGCCTGGGGCACATTATTTACTTCCCCTGCCGGGGAGTCGTGTAGTGTGGTAACGTTTTTGCGCTTTTGAGACGCTTTGCCCTTTTTTGTGGGCACCACAGCCTGAGGGACCAGGCATGACAGGCGCAGTTGACTGCGTTATGGGGGCAGAAGCCATGGCTGCTTGTACTGATTGATTAATTAATTCTTGGATTTGGGCAGCGGTCAAGAACATGGGACTATTAAGGACAGGTTCCCCCCCCAGCCGGGATGTTAGGGGACCCGGTGTATCTGTCATCAGCCATGATGAAGTTCAACAGTATAAGTAGTGAGTAACTCAGTGGGAATGGACTGACAGTCCTTCTAAACGGGAATCTGTACAGAGATGGGGAGGATGGGGGAAAGTTTTTTTAAAAGGAAAAGGTTTAAAAGAAAAGGATTCCTATGGATATGATACTAGCTCCGCACAGGGACGCCCTACCAGTTCAGCCGCTCACTCAGCACTGAAGTAGCGGCGAAGGATAGTGACGTCCTAGCTCTGGAGAGCGTAATCTCGCGAGATTACGTCTCCCGAGCCGTGATAGGACGCTGCGGAGGTCAGAAGGACCCGCCCACCGCAGTGTGTGGTTCGCTGAGTGGCGGAGTTGCACCGCCACGCCCCCTCAGAGACAAGCCGTTCTGAGGTGAAGCGCGCGGTGCCCGAGGAGAGGAAGCAGGAAGGCGCCAAGCGATTTTTAAATGGCGCCGACCTGAGGGGATGTCTGTTGTGGGTGGGTTACACTGTTGAGAGAGGGATAGCGGCGGAACGAGAGCCGTCGGAAGGAGGGGGAATAGAGCAGTACATGATACAGGAGTAATAAACTAAAAAACATGAAGATAGGTAATTATAAAATAAATAAGAATATCTCATGATAATAAATATCACAAGGATATATATGCAATATCAGTAAAATTGTGGGGAGAGCTGCGGGGAACAAACCCCGCCCGGCAAATCCCCAGGTAATAAGCTAAACAAACTAACAATTGAAAAAGACTTATCTGATTTCTGTGCTGTGAGCAGAAAGAAAGAGGAGGAGGTTAAAGAGGCAGTACCTTATATACGGTCTGACCTGCCGCGTGATTGGCAGTCATACACTGAGGGCTGCTGGGACTTGTAGTTTTGGTGTTAAAAAGTTATTTTATTATTGAAATTCACTGAAAGTTTGTATTTCTGCTGTGGGCATTATTAAAGGAAGATAATGCATAAGATATGAGCCTCCTGTATGATATATAATTAAAGTTAAACTAACGTTCTACATTTTTCTTAAAGTTTAATAAGAAAAAATTACTTACGTCAGTGCTACAGTTTGAATTTAAAACATATTTGTGTGAACTTAAGTCATGGATTGTGGAAACTAACTAGTGTCGGGTGATTGTATATAGTGTGTTCCACATTTACCACTGACTAACGCAGAGTTGCAATGCAAGGAGATCAGCTAAAAGTAGTTGGATCTGTATGTGCGTTATAATTAATCGAAATTAGTCGATTAATTGATAAAAAAAAATCGATTAATCGAACACGAAAATTTTAATCAGTAACAGCCCTAATAAATATATATATATATATATATATATATATATATATATATATATATATATATATATATATATATATATATATATATATATATGAGTTCTGTATAAGCTATATATGTGAGTGTACAAATATATATTGCATTGGATTTGTGTGTGTATGTTTGGGAGTAGGCAATTCTCAGCGTTAAAAGAAAATAGTGAGGTGCTGCTTCAGCCTGATTTATTGAGTTTGGTTAGCTGAGATTTAATTATTTCTCCCACTGACGGCTACATTGCAGCTGTTGTTTTATGGCAGAAATTAAATGAAAGTTAGCTCTGGTCGTGCATGGTGACAGGTCTTTCATTTTAACCTGGATCATCTGCCAGCGGGGAACTAAACTTGGAATAATTACTGGAAGACAAACACCACTCATTGATTCCTCTGTTTAGTTTTACAGAACCTTGTTTTCGGCAAAAAATTGTCTTTTCTTTTTAGGCTGTAATTTAACATAACATTTACACACATTATATTTACCATTATATCTAGATGGTGACATCTGTGATACAGCTCACATCTGTAATGGGTTTGGCTGATAACCAAGCGGCCTGTTTGCTTATGCTTGTGATAAATGTGGATGTTGTGGGCATATGCTGGCTCACATGTAAAGCTGCCAACTAACCGTTTGTTATAATACATTTTGGGTAGCTGTTTTATTCTAATCAGTTTGAAAACAAAGTGGAGCGATGCTTGGAATTGAGATGTAAATCTGCTACATTAGACTGTTCAATATTTATAGAATAAGGTGTATTTCATGACCGATCCCTGTGGAAGAAATGATTACAGAACATCTCTGCCTTGGGCAGTACATGGAAGACAGAGAAATGTAATTAAAGAATATGTCGTGGATGTGTCTGTTATGAATATTATTTTTGTAGAAGGAAAAGCCTTGGGTATTATAATAGTAGATCCATGTTTTTTACCGACAACACAGACATTTCCAGTTAGTTTCACAGCAGCAATATTTACAGCAGAGACTTCGATTTTGGGGTATACCAAGCCCAGAACTTTGGAATGTTGTATAGCTTTGGGTTTCAGCTAGTCATCATCATTTTTATCTGCTTTCCTTATGCTGCAAGGTAGGAAATATTAGGACAAAACTAGAAAAATTTCCAGCTCAACTCACCAACCAGTCTGCTTACCAACCAAATTAACCTGTCTAACAGTATGTGTTAAAAACAGGGGTTTAGTTAGCACACATTTGCAAATGCGTGCGTAAGCGGTAAGGCCACTTCACAGCACCCTGTATTTCCTGCAGTCCTAACTCTTGTAAATTTATGAGAGTCTCTACAGTGGAAGCCCATTTATTCTAATAGATATATGGGGGGTGGGTGGGCCTGGAGGTATCCCAATCCTCCTTAACCCCTTCCCTACCAGCCCATAGGGGAATCACATCATGGTGATCCCCTCGCCGATGAGACAGGACGTTGCACAACGTCCTGTCTTCACGGCGTTCTAGGGCGCGCGCCCGCGGCACCACCCGCGATCCCGCGCGCGTGCCCGACGGCCGTGATTGCCGCCGGGCACCCGCGATTTCCGGCAATCACGGCAGGAGTGTGGATCTGTGTGTGTAAACACACAGATCCACCTCCTGTCAGCGGTGAGGAGACTGATGTGTGTTCCCAGTATTGGGGAAAACACATCGATCTCCTCCCCCTGTGAGTCCCCCTCCCCCTACAGTTAGAACATACTTTAGGACACATTTTAACCCCTTCAGCGCCCCCTAGTGTTAACCCCTTCCCTGCCAGTCACATTTACACAGTAATTAGTGCAGTTTTATAGCACTAATCGCTGTGTAAATGTGAACGGTCCCAAAAACGTGTCAAAAGTGTCCGATATGTTCACCGCAATGTCACGGTCACAAAAAAAAAAACGCAGATCCCCGCCATTACTAGTAAAAAAAAAAAAATGCCATAAATCTATCACCTATTTTGTAGACGCTATAACTTTTGCGCAAACCAATCAATATACGATTATTGCGTTTTTTTTTTTTACCAAAAATACGTAGAATATGTATCGGTCTAAACTGAGGGGAAAAAAAGTTTTTTTAAAAAAAATATTGTGAGATGTATTAAATAAAAAGGAAAAAATATTGTGTTTTTTTTAAAATTGTCGCTCTTCTTTTGTTTATAGCGCAAAAAATAAAAACCGCAGAGATGATCAAATACCACCAAACGAAAGCTCTATTTGTGTGGGGAAAAAAACATAATGATTTAATTTGGGTACAGTATTGCCTGACCGCGCAATTGTCATTCAAAGTGCAACAGCGCTGAAAACTAAAAATTGGTCTGGGCAGGAAGGGGGTGAAAATGCCCTGTATGGAAGGGGTTAAAGGCACAGGGGCACACTGGACACTCAGCGCATAGCACAATGGCAGCAAAGGTGTCCAGTGTGTCCCTTTACCAATATTGCATCAGTAACAAACAAAATGACCCCTGCCCCACCTATAACTGGCCTTCACAGCAAGGAGCACATGGAACAGAAATTCCCTGTTCAACTCACCAATCGGTCTGCTTACCAAGCAAATTAACCTAACCGTATACATTAAAAACAGGGATTTATTTAGCACACTGGGCTGGTTGGTAAGTTGAGCTGGGAATTTCTCTGGTTTTGTCTTGCATGCATTACCCTTCCATGTGCTCTTTGCTGTAAAGGGCATTTATAGGTGGGGGCAGGGGCCACTTTGTTTGTTGCTGCTGTAATATGGGTGAGAGGACACACTTTGACGCCTTTGCTGCCATTGTGCTATGTTCTGGGTGTCCAGTGTGCTCCTGTGCCCCCATCTATCTAGTGCTTCCACTGTGGAGACTCTCATAAATGTATGTGTGTGGGGTGGGGTGGGGGCATGGGCCATTTTGTTTGTTAAAGAAACATTAGGAACAGCATATTAGGACATGTGGAGTATACAGGCATACCCCACTTTAAGTACACTCACTTTACATACACTCGCGAGTAAGGACATACCCGCGAGTGTATGTAAAGTGCCTTACAAGTACTGTACAGACATTTTACAGCCGCAGCAGAAGGAGCTGAAGCTCCGAGAGCATAGCCCGCCTTGTTCCAGTGTGCCCCTGACACCTCCACTACAACCCTTGAGACCTCAACTACAGCTCCTGAGACCCCCACTACAGTCCCTGACCCCCCACTACACCCTAGAAGTGAAAAAAAGTTTTGTTTCACTTTAAGTACATTTTCGTTTTACATACATGCTCTGGTCCCATTGTGTACTTAAAAGTGGGGTGTGCCTGTACTTGGATAAATATTATTTATGAACTTTTAAACCAGGTTTATTTGGGGATCTGTGCAAAAGTGATTATATGGGGATAAATTAATGAACAATAGCCTAGTCCAGTGATGGCGAACCTTGGCACCCCAGATGTTTTGGAACTACATTTTCCATGATGCTCAACTACACTGCAGAGTGCATGAGCATCATGGGAAATGTAGTTTCAAAACATCTGGGGTGCCAAGGTTCGCCATCACCGGCCTAGTCTACTAACCTCTTTTTCTTTGCATTTTGTCCTGTGCCGTGTACCATTACTTGAATTAACAAAGCTTTCACAATTATTGTCCGTTGTGCCTTTATCTGATTAAATATTTTTCATAGAACTTTGAAAGTTTATATAAATAGAAATGTTAACATTTTTAAAATATATCTGATCATATACGTCAAGGAATTTGTACCCCTGTGCTTTGATCAGTACTAATCAAGGAAGAGGGGAAGGGGGCAGAGGTTAACGTAACTAGAAAAGCACAGTGACTCCAGATTTAGACCTTACTAGTGCAGATACTCTAATATATTCAGCACAGAATTTAATCAGGCGATGCATGATTAAGAATGATGAGCATTAAAAGAAACTATCTGAACAATCTTTAGTAGATAAAATTGGCAACTGACTTACCTGCCAGCCTTGTGAACAAAAGACCCCGGGCTGAATAACCAGGTCTTTGCTTTACACGGCATTAGAAGCACAGCTTGATATACAGTATATACTGTATCTGGGATTTCTTTCGAAATAATAAATTCAATAAATAATTTGGATTATTTTAAATATAAGGTGTAGGGTAAAACCAGTTTTATTTGTAGGTCTATATCAGGAGTGTGTTTTGCTAATGCTCCATAACAGCTGCTGGTCTTATTCCAGCATCCTGATTTTGGCTCTAATACATTCTCCCTGTCTGCTTGCCCACCTGTAAGGTGATTAACAACTTAAGGACCCGCTTATGTACATTTACGTCGGTAATTTAAAGATGAATATCTCGGTAACGGCAGCAGCTTCTGCCACAACCGAGGTATCCATCTTTAGCATGAGCGGTCCTGTAAATGATAATGGTGGTCTCCGCGGTGGATTCGCCGCGAGATCACCGTTATCGGCGGCGGGAGAGGGGCCCTCCTCCTGCCGCTCTCCCGCGTCCTCCGCCGCTCACTGGAGCTGTCGGTAGCGTCAGGGACGATCGGGTCCTTCAGCCTGCTGTGTGGGGATGCGAGTAAGGGCAAGATGGCCCCCACCCGTCCCCATTGCATAGCAGGGTGGAAGTGATGTCAAAACGTCAGTTCTGCCCATTAAAGGCACATTTTTTGTTGTTGTCATTTTTTCAAATGAAAACATTTAATTTTTTTTAAATTTGTTTGCATTCAAGTCTAGATATGAGATCTGAGGTCTTTTTGACCCCAGATCTCATATTTAAGAGGACCTGTAATGCTTTTTTCTATTACAAGGGATGTTTACATTCCTTGTAATAGGAATAAAAGTGATTATTTAATTTTCTATCTTTTCAGTGTAAAAAATAATAAAATACAAATAAATAAAAAAACAAAACAATTTTTTTTTTTAAAGCGACCCATCCCGACGAGCTCGTGTGCAGAAGCGAACGCTTACGTGAGTAGCTCCCGCATATGAAAACGGTGTTCAAACCACACATGTGAGGTATCACCGCGATTGTTGGAGCGAGAGCAATAATTCTAGCTCTGGACCTCTTCTGTAGCGCAAAAGATGCAACCTATAGAATTTTTTAAACGTTGCCTATCAAGATTTTCAAGGGTAAAAGTTTGACGCCATTCCACGAGCGGACGCAATTTTTAAGCGTGACATGTTGGGTATCATTTTACTCAGGGTAATATTATCTTTCACAATATATAAAAAAATTGGGCCAAATTTATTGTTGTCTTATTTTTTAATTAAAAAAAGTGATTTTTTTTTCCAAAAAAAGTGCACTTGTAAGACCACTGCGCAAATACGGTGTGACAAAAAGTATTGCAATGACCACCATTTTATTCTCTAGGGTGTTAGAAAAAAATATATAATGTTTGGGGGTTTTAAGTAATTTTCTAGCAAAAAAAAAAAAAAACAGTTTTAGTCTTGTAAACGCCAAATCTGAAAAACACCCAAGGTCCTTAAGTGGTTAATGTAGCCAGTCTCTGGGTGGAGACCAAATCTGATTTAAGCCAGCCAAGCCTGCAATCTCATACTTGTGATATTGCGTTTTAAAGCGGAATTTCACCCAGAATTTCTTTTTGAAATGTAATCTATTCTATAAAACTATTTAAACACTATTAATCCATATAATTATTATCTTAGGCTGCTCTGCGCTAAACTATTGCACAGAGCAGATAAGTAGAACATGTTTGTTATTTTAATTTTAGAAAAAGGGGGGCTCTGGTGGGCAGCTGCAGCAGAGAAGGTTTTTCACCTTAATGCATAGAATGCATTAAAGTGGATGTAAACCCCAATTTTTTTTTTATGTCACAATGTAGAGTATAAGATTTACTATCATCTGTGCCCAGTCTTGCCACACATAGTTAATCCAGATCTGATCAATCCTCTTTTATTGTTCAGTGAAAATGAACAGACTTCTAGATAAAAACCTGTCTACATAAAAGTCCATTTCTCTCTTGGACATGTTTATCATATGTTATGTTATGTTTATCATAATATGAGGTGATCCACAGTATAAAAAGTGAGAAATCCACCCCTCCCCCACATAACACATCCTGGTAATATACAATGAACTTTGGATCACCTCATATTATGATAAACATAACATATAAAAAAAAACATGTCCAAGCTAGATATGTAAATAACCTGTCACTCAAAGCAAGGAGAGAGAAACTGACTTTTTATTTAGACAGGTTTTTATCTGGAAGTCTGTTAATTTTCACTGAAAAATAAAAGAGGATTGATCAGAGCTGGATTAACTCTGTGTGGCAAGACTGGGCACAGATGATAGGAAATCTTATACTCTACATTGTGACATAAAAAAAAAAAAAATTGGGTTTACATCCACTTTAAGGTGAAAAACCTTGTGGGTTTAAATTTAGGAGCATTCAAACTGTAAAATTATTGAATTTGCGACTCCTGGTCAGTTTGACCTTTCTTTGAAAAGCTGTTGGTTAGCAGGGGATTTAAGAGTTGTTTATCCAGCCATCTTCAATGGACAAATCTTGTATTTTCATTAAAATGTTTCTCTTCAAAAGCTGCCAATCTTTAGAAAAGAGTGCAGTAAAGCCATAACAGAAAAGGTATATACAGTTGTGTTCAAAAGATTACATTCCCTGGCAAAATGTATGATTTCTAGACATGTGCATTCGTTTTCGTCCGAATGCATTTTCGTCTGAATTTTAGGTATTTTCGTTATTGTTTGAGCACAGAAAACGAAAACCGAAAGATCCGACAAAAAACAAACAGGTACGATCGAGTTCCGCATCTAACTTCCGGTTTCCGGGTTCAGGTCTTACATGTTACGCTGCGTCACGCAGCTTCATCAGAGATACCTGATTGGTTGCTAGCCTTGTCATTTATACGTTCAGACCGGAAGTGTGTCGGCAGCCATTTTGTCGGAGTGTATGTCTCCGTTACGGCGGCGGCCATTTTGTTGGTTGGAGATCTTCTATTGTATTTACACAGTCCGGTTTTCCGTGACTGAAGTATTCTGCTGCCGAGTTTTAAATGTGTAGGGGGGTTAATAAAATACAGAAGGATAGGCAATATAGGATGTGTACATAGTTTCTGCATTGTTGATGCCTCCTTCTATTTGTTGTAAGTGATATTAACCCTTTCTGTGACATATACTGGGCAGTGTATGGTTGTATGGCAAATACGAACAACAATGTGTATACATTAAACAATGTAAATTAATGTATGAGGATATGCAATACATTTAAAAACATCTAATAAAATAAAAATAGATATGTAGATAAAACCTATATTAAAAATTACTTAAAAAACAGTTAAGATCAAATTCTACATTCATTCCATCAGGTACCATTGTTTGTAAGTTAAAAATCCATTGTGACTCCTTTTGACTAATGGTTCTGACTAAATGTGCTCCTCTCCATGGTTTCTTATATTTTACTATTGCCCAGAAACTCATTTGTGTGGGATCGCTATTATGGTACTGGGCAAAGTGTTTACTGACGTTGTGTTTTGGGAACTTTTTTTTGATGTTTCGTATATGTTCTACAATTCTTACCATGAGTGGTCTTTTAGTGCGTCCTACATATTGTAGGTTGCATGTACATTGCAGTACATAGACTACGCCTTCTGTGTGGCAGCTGATAAAGTCTTTAATCTCATAGATTTGTCCTGTTTTGGTCGAGGTGAAATCTGTTCTTTTCCTCTGTGGTTTCTTTGAGTGTCTGCATGCAAAACAATATTTGCATGGGTGGAATCCTTTACTAGTAAAATAGCTGTGTCCACTTTTTGGGGGTTCTACCACATTTTTGACTACCAAGTCTCGTAGTGTTGGTGCTCTTCTGTACACTATGTTGGGTTTCTCTGGCAATATGCTTTTCAAATGTTTGTCGCTTTTTAGTATATGCCAATGCTTTTTGATGGATTTTTCAATTTCTCGATGTTGTATGTTATAGTCGAGTATGATCATCGGTGCTTCCATTTTGTGTTGTTTCATTTTAGGTCCCTGTAGCATAGTTTGTCTGTTACGTTCCGATACCTCATTGATTTGTTTTTGTATAAAGTTTTCCGTATACCCCTTTTCCTTAAACCTGTCTCCTATAAATGCCGCTTGGGATTTGTAATCTTCTTCATATGTGCAATTTCTTCTGATTCTTGTCAGTTGTCCCTTTGGAATATTGAACAGCCAGGATTTATGATGGCAGCTTCTCATCGAGAGATAGCTATTTGCATCGACATTTTTGAAGTGTGTCTTGGTGGTTAGTTTGTTGTCTGTAACCGAAATGTCTAAATCTAAAAAGTTGATGCATTCATCACTGATGTTCCATGTGAGTGAAATATTGAGGTTGTTTTGGTTCAACTTTTCTAGAAATGTTGTAAGTGTTTCTTTGCTGCCATTCCAGACTATTAGTATATCGTCAATATATCTTTTATAGAGTGTTAATTCCATCGGGACGTTTGAATATATTGCACCTTCCTCCCATTGGGCCATGAAAGCATTAGCCACACTGGGGGCAAATTTAGCCCCCATGGCTATGCCCGTGGTTTGTTTGTAGAAGGACTGGTTGTACCAAAAGTAGTTGTGTTTTAGACAGAAGTTAATACACTTTACTAAAAATTTCCTTTGTTTACAAATAAAGGAGCTGTATTCCTTTAAAAGCCACTTTGTAGATTTGCAAGCCTGGTGGTGCTCTACTACTGTATATAATGATGACACGTCTGCTCTTGCAAGTAGAGTTCTTCCTTTTAATACTGGTGTATCTTCTAACAGCTGTAGCACATGCTTCGTATCTTTGAGGTAGGATGTTGTTTGTTGGACCGCTGGTTGTATGTAGTGGTCTAGGTATTCTCCCATTCTAGAAGTTAGGGAGTCAATTCCATTGACAATAGGTCTTCCTGGCGGGTTAACTTTATCTTTATGTAATTTTGGGACCATATAAATGATGGGTATCCTGCACAGTTCTGGAATAAGGTATTGCGACTCTTTTTTGTTGAGGATTGCTTTCTTTACCCCTAGATGTATGAGTTTTTCAAGCTCTTTTTTATATACATTAAGAGGGTTACCTAGTAGTTTAGTGTAGGTTTTTTCGTCTTGTAATTGCCTTTCCATTTCCTTTTGGTACTGTTCCTTTGACTGCACTACTACCCCTCCGCCTTTGTCGGCCGGTCGGATTACAATGTCCGTCCTTTTGGTTAGTGACTTAATGCCCTTTTGGATATGTACCGGATTGGTGGCTTTCTTTACTTTTAGTGTATCTAGGTCCTGAAGTACTAGTTTCTTGAACACATCGATGAAGTGGTTATCATGAACTTGCGGATTGAATACCGAATTATTGCGCAAGTTGCTCGATTGCACATTTTCGATATTGGACTTGGTGGTGGTAAAATTGGTGGGATTATTCATTATATATTTTTTTATATTGATTTTTCTAATATATTTCTGGATTCCTATGTAGGTGTCAAATTTGTTAAGACTTTTTGCTGGTGCATGTTTCAGGCCATTGTCTAAAACTGCAATTTCTTCCACAGTGAGAGGTAGGCCACTAATGTTAAAGATGCCACTTCCTATTATTCGCTTTTTCTTTTGGCATCTCTTTCCCGATCTACATCCCCTCTTCTTTCGGTTGGCGTTCTTCCCCTTACTTCCGGGGTTCTTCTTCTTGGTTCTGGGATTCTTCTTCTTGGTGATCTTGGGGGATCTGGATTTCTCCGTCTCGGCGATCGGGGATTCTCCCTGTATTCTCTTCTGGGCGTGTGGTCTCTCCTCTCTCTCTCTAAAAAAGACCTTTGAGGAGGCTGGTTATGGTAATCTTGGTAATGGTAGGTGTCTTGGTAGTTTCTAATCGGTTCATATCTATTATACAGTGGAGGAGGACTTCTTTCTAAGTCACAGTCGCAGACACTCAAAGAAACCACAGAGTCAAATGTTCCCCTGGGCTCCCTGAGAAATGACATGCAGCAGTTGCTGAAGTGCATGCATGTAGACAGGAAGAGGCTACAGTAGATTGGCATCACTGAGATGCAACAAATAATGAAAAAAAATTGTGTGAACTATGTGAATAGAATTTGTCAGTTGTTTTATGATGCACAGTGCTTCAGCAAACTAAATATCATTAATGTAGTGCAGGTATATCAAGTCCAGCCTGCAGGCCAATTGCAGCATGTGTTCCGGTTTAATACAGCCCCACTGGTAATTGTGTGTGTGTGTGTGTGTGTGTGTATATATATATATATATATATATATATATATATATATATATATATATATATATATATATATATATATATATATATATCTTTTGTGGCCCCCAATGAATCCCAGAGGGGGGACATCAGATATATACCGTATTTATCGTTCAGTTCTGGCAGCCTCAGAGGGGACAGGGATGCGGCGGGACGGGTGCTGTCAGATTACATACAGGAGAATGTTCTGTTTACTTTGCGGCCTCTGTAATAGGATGTCCTGTCTCCTCGGCTGGCAAGGGATGAATGTTATATCATAGGAGGCTGGACTTTGTGTTATAGAGACCGCTGAGTAAACAGGAGATTCTTCTGTATGTAATCTGTTGGCGCTTGTTCCGCCCCTTTCCCTGTCCCCTTTGAGGCTCAAGATGGGCATGATCAGGCTGCACTGATGGCAATGGTAAAATGGTAAGGCTGCATTCATGGCACTTGTAAGGCTGCATTCATGGCACTTGTAAGGCTGCATTCATGGCACTTGTGAGGCTGCATTCATGGCACTTGTGAGGCTGCATTCATGGCACTTGTGAGGCTGCATTCATGGCACTTGTGAGGCTGCATTCATGGCACTTGTGAGGCTGCATTTATGGCACTTGTGAGGCTGCATTCATGTCAATGTTGAGGCTGCATTCATGTTAATGGTGAGGCTGCAGATGGGCACTGACCCTTATTTTGCTTCACAGTTCCTTATTTAATTATTTAAAATGTAAGTTTTTCCCTGAAACTTCTCTCTTAGTGAAGGTGCGTGTTATATGGCGATAAATACGCCAATCCAAATAACACCACACACAGCCACAAGGGCAAGGGAATTCTTGTTGGGCAGTGTCATACTTAATTTGCATTTAATTTTAATAGTTCAAATAATGTCAGGCAAAATGATTGGCCCTCACGCATGTTTACTTCATCGAATCTGGCCATCTTTAAATAAAAACCTGATGTAGTTTTTACATAAATTATAAAAAGGATCAAGTTTATTTTTATTGCTTTTAAAAGTTTTTGACAAATGTTGTCATAGTGAGGAAAGCGTGCCAATCGTGTATGCCCTACAGGCATTTTGATTGCCTGTGGCAACTGTCTCGCTCTCTTTTGTACAAAAAAAATGTCTTTTATTCATTGAACAGAACAATCTGTCTTGTCTTATGCTATGAAATATGTTAAGGCCGCCTTTATACTTATCACTTTGTAAAGTAATAACTTTATTTCTGTAATTTTTATGTCTTTCCTAAAAACTTGGAAACCCTTTTCTTGTTTTTCTTGTTAGATTAAAATGTTGAATTTAAATAAACATGTACTTTTTTCATGTAAATTTTACAGAGGTGGAACACATAACAATACATGTGTTCTGTCTTTCATTGCCATGGCCAGCCTTCACATCCTTTTGAGTCTATAATTAACTTTGCATGCATTTGCATTGCAATCCTCCAGAAAGCATTGCATTATAAATGATCTGTTTTATGCGAAGGTCCTTTCAAAATCTTTTCTGAGATACTTCTATTCTTTCTTTTCTGTGAGATGTGAACAATTATTGATGCAACAAAGTTCTAACATAATGGAAATCTAAAACTCAAGAGCCCTTGTATCTTCAACTGAATAAATCATAAGCAATAAGAAAACTGTAAACTAATTTTAACTTTATTCTCCTATTTGCCATGATAATTTCTGCTTACTTTGCTTAACTGTACATTAAATGGTTAGTAGATGCCTTTCACCACACTAAGATCCTGGTTTCCCTGCCATCAAGAACATTATCTACTTGGAGTTTGTATGACTTAAGTCATGAAAGTAGGTGCTACTATTTGCCAGTGTTATAATACGGTTTTATTACTAATGCTCTGCCAGAGGCACCTGACTCCTCATTCACACAATCTGTATTAGCAAAGAAAAGCCGGAACTCCGGTGTATGCTCTGCAATCTTGTGTGTATTGGCGGGTACCAAATGACAGCCACAAATGTCAAGGCCTTTCAGCCAAACTGGCCTTATTCATTACTTCTGAATAAGGCCTGTTTGGCTGAAACACGTTGACATTTGTGACTGTTATTGGATACTCCGCAATAAATACAAGATGGCAGGCCATACCCCGTAGTGCTGGATTTTATTTGCTTATACTGTTTTTATGAACTAACTTTTTGGGGGTCCTTCAAGTGCACTAGTTTCTTCCTACAATGAAAAAGTCTAATACTATAATTTACCTTTAATGGGATTTTAAAGGCAACTAAGAAAAAGGAACATTTTAAAAATTATATAAGCTTTTTTACAATATCATAAATCTTTCTCAATTAAAATCCATAGCAGAAAACTGTTCACAATAATGACTTCATATACAGTAATGTTTGATGAGCTTAAATGGTACTCTACAACTTGACATGGTGTGAGCATTGCTTGTGGAGCTGGGGTCAAGGGATTTGAGGACAATCGTGTGGCCTCCATTATTACATATTCAAGGGAAAACCGTTGGGGTCTTTTTAGATGGGCTAGTGAAGTCCTTGTATGCCTGAAAGTTGTGCCCCCTGAGATAGATGGCTTCCACACTGTGAGATAAAAGGATGTTTGGTCTTGTGAGGCTATTAGAGGCTATTAGTGATACGATATCCCTGATGAAGATGCTAATAAATTCAAATTGTCGAAATGCGTTGGATGGCCCGGTTTATTGAACAAGCTGTTAATCAAGGACCTTATGGTGTAAACTAGTTCTGGAATTACCACTTAAGCTCAACAAACATTACTGTATATGAAATTATTGTGAACAGTTTGCTACTATGAATTTTAATTGAGGATTTTATGATATTGTAATAAAACTTATATCATTTTTAAATAGATTATTTTTATTGGTTGCCTTTAAAATCCCATTAGAGGAGAATGATATTATTGTGTATTTAACAGGGATAGTGACAACCTTGCACCCATAGCTGGGATGTGAATTTCTAGTTAACAATGCAAAGGCCTAAAGGTAGTTTACATAGCTTTAATGAAAAATCACCCTCCCATATGTACCGTAGTTAACCACTTTAGCCCGGACCATATTGCTGTCCAAAGACCAGAGCTCTTTTTGTGATAAGGCACTGCGTCGCTTTAACTGACAATTGCGCGGTCGTGCGACGTGGCTCCCAAACAAAATTGGCGTCATTGTTTTCCCACAAATAGAGCTTTCTTTTGGTGGTATTTGATCATCTCTGCGGTTTTTATTTTTTGCGCTATAAACAAAAATAGAGCGACTATTTTGAAAAAAAATCAATATTTTTTTTACATTTTGCTATAATAAAAATCCCAAAAAAGATATAAAAAAACATTTTTTTTCCTCAGTTTAGGCCGATACGTATTCTTCTACATATTTTTCGTTAAAAAAAATCACAATTAGCGTTTATTAATTGGTTTGCGCAAAATTTATAGCGTTTACAAAAAAGGGGGTAGTTTTATGGCTTTTTTATTATTATTTTTTACTAGTAATGGCGGCGATCAGCGTTTTTTTTTTTTCGGTACTGCGATATTATGGCGGACACATCGGACACTTTTGACACATTTTTGGGACCATTGGCATTTTTATAGTGATCAATGCTATAAAAATGCATTGTATTACTATAAAAATGCCATTGGCAGTGAAGGGGTTAACACTAGGGGGCAGGGAAGGGGTTAAGTGTGGTCCTGGTGTGTTCTAACTGTATGGGGGGGGGGTGGCCTCACTAGGGGAAGTCACTGATCTTCTGTCCATACATTGTATGGACAGAAGATCAGCGTTTCCCCCGCTGACAGGAACGAAAGGTATGTGTTTACACAAATACCTCCCGTTCCCCGCTCTGTAACGAGCAATCGCGGGTGCCCGGCGGCGATCGTACCCTATTAGCTGCTACAGGGAGGACATAGAGCTACGTGCTCCCGCGTAGCAGTGCCACCGCCCCGCAGTAATATGACAGCGGGCGGTCGGCAATTAGTTAAAGTGGTAGGAACTGTAAGCTGCTTTGAGCAGGAGTCAATGGGAATGGCACAACATTCTCTGTAAAGCGCTATGGGAGAATTTCAGCACTGTGTAAATCAAACAAATCAAAACACTGTAGCCCTAAAAATGGAGGAAGGCCAAAGTTTGCCTCAATCAACTTACAGTGCCTTGAAAAAGTGTTCGAACAGCCAAAACCATAAATGTATTTTATGTGATAGACCCATACAAAGTGGCACATAATTGTAAAGTGGAAGGAAAATGATTAATTTTATTTACATTTTTTTACAAATAAATATATGAAAAGTGTGGTATGCATTTGTATTCAGCCCCCCTGTGTCAATACTTTGCTGAACCACCTTTCACTGCAATTATAGCTGCAAGTCTTTTTAGGTATGTCTCTTCCGGCGTTGCACATCTAGAGAGTGACATTTTTGCTCATTCTTCTTTGCAAAATGGCTCAAGCTCTGTCAGATTGGATGGAGAGTGTCTGTAAATTGGAATTTTCAAATCTTGCCACAGATTCTCAATTGGATTTAGGTCTGGATTGGCCCATTCTAAAACATGAATATGCTTTTGATCTAAAACATTACATTGTAGCTATGGCTGTATGTTTAGGGTTGATCTCCTGCTGGAAGGTGAACTTCAGCCCCAGCCTCAAGTTTTTGCTGACTCTAAGGCCACGTACACACGATCAAACCGGTCCGATGAAACTGGTCTGAAGACCAGTTTCAACGGACCAATTCGATGGTGTGTACGGCCCATCGGACCATTGTCCGTTGACCAAAGTTTTAAAACTTGCTTTAAAATCTGTCCGACGGACACCTGCCCGTCGGACAGATTCGATGGTTAGTACACAAAAGCATCAGACCAAAAACCCGCGCATGCTCAGAATCAAGTCGACGCATGCTTGGAAGCATTGAACTTAGTTTTTTCAGCACGTCGTTGTGTTCTACGTCACCGCGTTCTGGTCCGATGGGATTTTGGTCTGATGGTGTGTACGCACATCAGACCATCAGACCACTTCAGCGTGGTCCGATGAAAATTGTCCGTCGGACCAGTCTCATCGGACTGGTCTGATTGTGTGTACGTGGCCTAACAGGTTTTCTTCTAAGATTGGCCTGTATTTGGCTCCATCCATCTTCCCATCAACTCTGTCTAGCTTCCCTTTCCCTGCTGAAGAAAAGCATCCCCACAACATTATGCTGCCACCACCATGTTTTACAGTGGGGGTGGTGTGTTCAGGGTGATGTGCAGTATTATTTTCTGCCACACATAGCGTTTTGCTTTTAGGCCAAAAAGTTCAATCTTGGTCTCATCTGACTAGAGAACCCTCCTCCACATGTTTGCTGTGTCTCCCACATGGCTTCTTGCAAACTGCAAACAGGACTTCTTATCGCTTCCTTTTAACAATGGCTTTCTTCTTGCCACTCTTCCATAAAGGCCATATTTGTGGAGTGCGTGACTAATTGTTGTCCTGTGGACAGATTCTCCCACCTGAGCTGTGCATCTCTGCAGCTCCTCTGGAGTTAAGAGTGGGCCTCTTGGCTGATTCTCTGATTAATGCTCTCCTTGCCCAGCCTGTCAGTTTAGGTGGATGGCCATGTCTTGGTAGGTTTATAGTTGTGCCATCCTCTTTCCATTTTTCGGATGATGAATTTAACAGTGCTCTGTGATATTTTCAAAGCCTGGGATATTATAACCTAACTCTGTTTTAAGCTTCTCCACAACTTTATCCCTGACCTGTCCGGTGTGTTCCTTGACCCTCATGAGGCTGTTTGTTCACTAAGGTTCATTAACAAACCTTTAAGGCCGCGTACACATGAACAAATCTATCTGCTGGAAACGGTCGAAATTTAGTACGCTAACCAGCAAACATATCTTCTCGCACATGCGTCGAATGGATTCGATGCATGCGCGGAAGTAATTTACTTCCTGGTGCGGTGATGTGGCGGCGTCAACGTCACCGCCACGTCACCGCGCTGTCTGCTGGCGGGGATTTTGGTTTGATCGTGTGTACAGCGATCAAACCAAAACGGCCAGCAGACAGATTTGTTCAAATCGGTCGGTCCGAACAAATCTATTTGCTCGTGTGTACGACCAAAAAAAATTCCAACATGCTTGAATTTTTTGTGTCATTTTTCAAAACGTCGTTTTTTGTTTCACAAAAAGTCACCGTGTGTATCAAAAACGTAGTTTAAAACGACGTTTTTCAACCCGCGCATGCCCAGAAGCTAGTTATGAAGCGAGCTTCAATGGAAAAGAGTGGTGAACGTAACCTCGCTTTTTGTGAAAAAAACGATGGTGTGTATGCAACATCGTTTCAAAAACGTCGTTTTTTTTCATCACAAGAAGTGATCGTGTGTACGCGGCATAAGGGTTTCACAGAACAGCTGTAATTTATACTGAGATTAAATTACACAAAGATGGACTTACTAATTAGGTGATTTGTGAAGGTAATTGGTCCCACTAGATTTTAGTTAGGGGTATCAGAGTAAAGGGGGGCTGACTACAAATGCATACCTCACTTTTGTGCATATTATATCTAGAAGAATGGCTAACAGGCATGCGCACAATCCCTCTTGGCACCAGACGGACTATTTAAAGGGAGCTTATTTTCATTTCCTTTGCTGACTGATCTTCAGCTGTAACCTGTGTCTTGATTGATCCTGCATGTTCTTCCATTGCTGTCCTGGCATGTTCTTGACCTTGGATTCCGTTCCGACTCTGTTCCTGACTTTGGCTCTGCACTTGATTTGGTACCTCGCTGCCCGCCTGTTGATGACCCTAGCTATTCCTAAAATTCTGCTTCTGCCTCTGATCCTGGCTCCTGGTACCATCCGTGTGCTTGCCTGGCTGTCTGCTGTACCAGCTCTGTACATCGCTGTATGTTCCAGCCTTCAGAGTCCTGACAAGTTACCTATTCAGAACCATCAACATATGTGGATTGCCCCTTTTAGTCTGCGTTTCTCTGAACACTGCCGCTGTTCCTGCTCCTTTGGTTCCACAGTCTCCTTGGAGTCGCATGCCCTGCTGGAGTCGCATTTCCTGTTGCAGGTTCTGCAACCAACATCCACAGGCACTTGTGTCCCTCCTGTCCCTCGGCACCCGCTGTCTCATCCTCAGTGGGGCCAGGGCGAGAGATATAAGGGAGGCCAACCTCGTCAATTCAGTCACTGTGCCACTTTGTCTATCACATAAAATTCCACTAAATACATTTAAGTTTTTGGTTGTAACATGACAAAATTTGGAATATTTCAAGGGGTATGAATACTTTTTCAAGGCACAGTATTACACTTTTTTCTATTGTAGTGCAGATTGGAAATTTAAAGAAAGCTGGTTGGTGGGTAGGGAGCAGCACCTCCAACCATGTCAATATTTAGAATCAACTCAAAAGCAGGCGTTGTGTTTTGTGTCTGGATTAAAAATCATAAATAAAAGATTAAAGCAGTTGAGAGCCAAGCAAGAAACAAGTATTGATGCTTTCCCTCTCCATGGGGTATTTATGTGTGGTGTTCTATGATATTATAGTTTATTTTTTGCAACATAATTAAGGCTACTTTCCAGATTAGGGCATCGTTTGAGAAATGGTTATTTTTTGTATTGGTTCTTGAGAGAAATGTAGCTGTTTTCAGATATCACCCCATCCCATAAGTAGAAGGAACATCAATAATATTGATATTTTCAGCAATTAAACATCTCAGCATGAACAAGATGATTAGCAGTCAAAAATGCCAATCATTAATCATGCAGAGAAGACTGTATGAGGAGCAAAGCTTGGCATTGATATTTCAGTCATTTCCATTGAGGTTTGTTACAAGGATTTAACACAGTATCAAAGAGTGGTTAGCCTTTCATGCAATATAACTGGTTCTTACTAATATAAGTTCAGCCACTAAATTCATCATCTCTCCACTCTAAATAAATGAGCATACAAGGAAGGGTTATTAACCCAAAGTGTTAAGCTTCACTGTATTTTGTAATCTTTGCAATGGTCCACCAGTTCTGCAGGGCTTGAAGACATCAGAGGACCATAGGCTGCCTGAGCATAGGGGAAAATAGGCTGCAGGGACTGGTCCTATAGCACAAAGGAGCCTGTAGGAGCGGAGAATATGCTTTTACAAATTCCTCAGGCAGAAATGAGCACCTAACCAGGTTTCTTGGCGTTCAACTTTTAAGCACATTTGATCCCCTAGACTTTGATTGTCTTCTTGCACAAGGGTTTCCTTGTACCACTCTCCAGCAAACAAACTGCCTCCTGCTACAGGCAAATATTTCACATTTTGACCTATAACCTGTGGTAATTTGTTTGCACCCCAGTACATTGTATTCTTGTGCATAGGACGTGAAACAAAAAAAAGCAAAAACATTTGTAGCGCCTGGTTACTTCCAAGTACTGGTGCTTTGTTAAACTTAGAGGGGGATCAGAGAGTTAAGTAGCTCTGATCCAGTTAATCTATTCAAATTGGGTCTTTGTCTCAGCTTGGCTGTGCTGTGGGCTTATTCTGTTGTTCCTGGGGTGCTGCTCCCACCCCAGGACAATAGGTGGCAGCAGTGGAGTCGAGGATTGGGTGCTTTTCTCTGGCAGCCTATCCAGGAGGGTTTCTCCTCGCTGTGCATGCTGGGGGAGGGTATTTATGAGACACACAATTAGTCTGCCCTTCTTCAAGTTCGGCACCCACCTTTAGGGTGACTGCATTACGGCGCCCCGGAGAAATGGCCTACCAGGCCAGGGTGCACGTGCTAAACATTTAAAGCTGTGGCGGGGCCCCAGTAATCGACTGGGTCCTCAATCCTGAGAAGATCCCAAGCGAGATAGCTGTTCAGTGGGGAGTCCACCTGAGGAGAGCCAAGAGTGGCTGGCAATCCAATAGGGTCTCAACAATCCACCGGCGATCAAGGGAACCGAATACTGAAAGGATGGATGTTGGTCATCTGTCAGTCGGTCACCTATAAACTACCTGAAGGAGATCCAGGCCAAAGGCTTTTAAGGAGGATTGCCTCCACTACCTCAATCCTAAGGAGGGTCTGTGGCAGAGACTTTTCCTCTAAGTTCCGAGTGATACTCTGGCTGCCAGGTCAATGAGAGAGGCCTGTCCAGGTACGCTATACCCACTCCGGCTGGAGTGGTGAAGAAGACGAAGTGTTGTTGGAAGCAGGACTGTTTCCCTTTTGATATGCCTGAATCTTCTATTTCTCCTTCTACTTCAACTCTTCTATCACCAAAAAGTTTTATTGTTTTTACCCAGCTGGGTAATAAAGAGCACAGAAAAATACGCCTGTCGTAGACATTCTGTTAATGCTATATGCACCATACACCCCTAGAAGGCAGAGGAGCCATGAGGTAACATGCCACCCAAAACAAACCAGTAGCTCCTTCGGGGGTAGTGCTACACATTAGTCACAGCACAAGTCGATCAGTGGGTGCTGGCGGTCAATCAAGGGCCATACACATACACTGTAGTCTGCCCTGTGTGAACAAGGCCTTACTATGTTTTCTTAAAACATAAAAATAAAATTACAATAATTTTTCATATTTTGTACATATTCCCCTATTCCCTTTCTCTGTAGCCTCCGCTGCACTGTACATGAATGAATAATAGTCTGTATAGAGACAAACTGAAGCATAGTAAATGCTGTTTACTAGGCTTCAATGATAAATGGACACATGTCCATTCAAGAAAAGGACACATGTTTACCAGCCATCCCCTGTGCGCTCCGACAGCAGCTGCAGTCAGCAGGGGGGAAGGAGGGAATGCCTGCTAGCTGCATAGTGGGAATCGGTGTGGGGGCCATGGGGTGCATACCATTTTGCATAGGCTCTGGTCAGAGGCTTGTTAGCTACTAATAAGAGATATCTGTTTGTTCAGCAGAGCTTGCTGAACAGTTTTGCTATAGGCTTATGGGTTACAAAAGCTTATTACAGGAGGAGGAATGTCGGGTCTGTACGCCATACAAACCTAGCAGTGAAAGGGTTACTACAGAGAATGCATTAAGGTAAAAAAAAACGTAGTTTTACTAAACCCACAAATGTAAAATCGGTCTGTATGTGCAGTAAAGCATGTTTGTTATACTCACTGTGGAACCTATGGGGTTTATCCTCTGCAGGCTGTTTGATGCTGTATGCAGACAGAGCTAAAATGCTGTTTTTTATTTTCCTTGCATGTCACCCTCAGATCTACAGCGACTGCACTTTCAACTGCACTTTCAGTGCAAAGTGGAATTTCCTTTAGCAAACAACCCCCACAGTGTTGCACACATTACTGTGCCTTGTATTTTACTGCAATACACTGCTATTTTTTTTGTCCATAGAAAGCTATTGTGGAGGCCCCCTATACAGAATTGACTACGTTGACTTCCAATGCTATATAGTTTAGTTGTTGAATGAGAGTCAGAGGATGTTTACAACAGAATTTATTGGGACATATACAAAATAAACCATCAATTAAGGGGGTTGAAACTTATGGTCATTTCCTCATTATTTCTGATTACAACTGACAGATGAATTAACATTTGAGTTTGTAGCCTGCTAGGTAACAAAGGCAATTTGTCCACACACACACATAAGTGCTACACCAGGTTGATTAAATTTACTTTTGAAGGGTTTGTCATTGCAAGTCGAAAAATAAAACACTGACATGCTTGACATCTTTTGATTTGGCTTTTATCCTTTTTTCTTTATTTTTCGATTCTAATGTATATTTTTCCCTTTAGCTGTTAATATCCTAGACAAACATAACTGTTAATGTTAAGCAATCTATGCTAATTAGTAATCCTCCTTTTCTTAAATGTTCAATTTGTGACAAACCCATGCCTGACATTTTAAATTTAATTGCCAATGTTAATTACAATTGATTAGAGGCTTTCGTTACTATAAGTGGATTTATATTGTAAAAAGCTTGCTTATCTTGGATAATTAGGAAAGCAAAATGAAGTGTTCCAAAAGTGCTTATATGATTTTTAAATTTAATTTTAAAAGTTTAATACCAGTCATTTATATAGTATAGCATTAATTTCTTTAGATGAAGGAAAATTGTTCTATAAAAAAGTATTTCTTATATACCGTATTTTTCGCTCCATAAGACGCACCTGAACATAAGACGCACCCAGGTTTTAGAGGAGAAAAACAAGAAAAAAAGTATTCTGAACCAAATGATGTACTAAAATATTTAATATTATATTACAACTATAGGTGGGTGGTGGACACAGTAATACCAGCTCCCCTATCAAATCAGCTCAGTTACACTATACCTGGGTGGTGGTGGTGGACACACAGCAACCCGCCCCCCCCCCCCCTTTCCAGATCAGCTCAGGGTGGCAGGACAGACCCAAACACCCCTTCAGCCTCTTCTATCACAACAGCTCAGGTGATGGACAGTGGATACCATGCCAGCCCACACCTCCCACCCCCCTTATCACCAGCTCACACCCCCCTTATCACCAGCTCACCTTGCACAACCCCCTCTGGCTGTCTCTCAGCGTCAGATACACCCAGGCAGCAGCTAAGAAGGAGGACTGAGGACATATTTTGCAGCAGCGGCCAGTGGAAAGAGGCAGGAAGTGATACTGGACCAGACCACAGCGCCGGGGGTGTTCCAGCTGAAAACAAAAAGCCAGCCAGGGCTCTTGTCACTTGCAGGATGGTGTCACATCTTGCGGGTGTCAACTCACCCGGGTGTGGAGCGCACCATTATAGCAACGCTGCTGACACCACCCATGTTTTGGCACTTGGGGCAGTCCACCTCCCCCGCTCCACTTGGTATGCCCCTGTCTCACATCCTGTCTTTTCTCTCTTATACAGAAGCCGAGTGTCTGTATTCTGACACATCGGCGGCGACGGGGGGGCGGAGCCTGCGCAGTATTCACTCCATAAGACGCAGGGACACTTTCCCCTATTTTTTAGGGAGGAAAAAATGCGTCTTATAGTGCGAAAAATACGGTATTCTTTTAGATCTGCATCTGGATTTATAGTGAAATTAAAAAACTCTAGACCAAGCCACTATTCCATCTGAGAATCAATTGTGCCCTAAGGCACAATGTTATTGCATATTGGATCATTTGATTTGGGTGTGGACACATTAGATTTTTCTTGATAAAACGATGTATAGAGGAGAAAAAGGTTTGTTGAATCTATTTGTTTTAGCATTATCACCACTACATCATGATCATGATACCCCCTGTGGCAGTACTAGGCCTTGCAATTTGTTGAGTATAGGCAGAAGACACACATGGTTCTCAAATATGCAGCTTGAGTGGCTGCAGAGTGTTGTGTCTGAGCAAAGAAGGCTGGGTTGGAGTTTTCTCCTGGTTTTGCAATCCCAGAGTAGGGTCCTGAGTTCATAGACTTCAAAGCATTTTGGGTGGGAAGAAGCTTTCAATCCTGTGTCCAGGTCTTACTGAGTGAGTGTGTAGATATGCACACTCATTATAAGCTATGCCTAGCCTTAGCTCAAGGCTCCCATTCACAAAAAGGTGTGCTCTGCTCAAAAGAAAGCACTCCATGCTGGAAAAGAGATATCTTGTCAATAGGAATGAGGGAGTCAAGGTGGCTAGGCAAGTCTGGAGGACTGGGAGAGCTGAGACAACTACACCAGTCCAGAGGACTGAAGTTTCAGAAGAGTGCGAGAGCCTTGGGTGCCAGGAGACCCCCTATTGAGAGGGAGTGGGCCAGTGTAGCAGGGTGCTGCAACTAAAAGGCTGAAAGAGCCAAGAGACCCCAGAGAGCAAAATGACTTGGTTGATATTATCTGAGACCAGCAGATAGCCAAGCAGCGGTGCTGCTAAAGAGGGAGTCAAGTGACTTGGCATTTTTCAGTTTCTTGTTTTGATAAAAGTGAGCAAGCAAATCCTGAACCACAATTCCGAATGATATGGACTACAAATGCCTTTACTCCAGAGCTCCTCCAAGATCATCTACCACATTAAGCCACGAGTTGCTTTAAAACAATCTGAATGGGATTTACAAATGCTGCTTGCTTTAAAAAAAGCATCATTTTTGGCAGCACATCACATGTGCATTGAAAAGGTGTTTTGGTATGCCATTTGGAATGAATGGCACCACACTGTACCAACATCCATTAGCACAGTTCAGTGTGTGATTGGGCCACAGGGGTTGTGTTCAGCTATTATTACGAAGTTAAAGTTGAACTGCAGCTAAATACAAACTTTTGTGATTTACACATATCTGCTAGACAGCACAGCCAGGCTGGTGAAACCACTTATTCTGTTAAAGTTAAGAAATATTCTGGGGTCCCTTCTTCACACGCAGTTGATTAGATGATGGGATAACAACTGGCAGTGAATCAGACCAGTACGAGAAGCAGCATAACATTTCATCTACATTATTAGAAAAACTATTCTTCTATCAGCCGGACTAGTTTAAAAGGCAAAGTAATAAAGATCCTTGACTTCTACTGCGCTATGCACTAAAAACTGCAATATTGTGCGGTCTATAAATCATTTCTATGTTTTACTTAATACAAGACAAATCTGAATTAAACCAAGTGCCAAATTGTACAAGACTACTTGGAATCGGTCACTAACTCAGTTAAAAAGATTTTTAGCGGAGCTCTGTTTTTTTTTTTAATCACTGTAAACCCCTCCCCTTGTGATATTTTCAGCTTATACAGTCTATGCTGCATATGAAAATGTTTTCTTTTTAAATATTTTTTTTTATTCTCACTGTACCCTCTGGATCCAGTGAGCTTTCATCCTTCGTGTGGGCATCTGAAGCCAGCTCAGGAGTTTCATCCAGGAAATGGTGCTGCTGACTACCCAGCGTGCACCCCCCAATCTCACGCCTGCACAGTGTGAACAAAGTGCAGCACGCTCAGTCTATTGCAGTTTGCCCAGTGACTCCTGGGACTGATGACACATATCCCAGGAGCCAATGGGCAGCCAGATGTGATGTACCTAGCTGCGTACCTCGACTTTTTAGTGGTTTGAAAAAGTAAAATGCTTTAGGAAAAAAACTGTCCAAACATTTTAAGACACTGTGATCAGCAATGCCAGGGTCCAAACTTCAAATACAGGGTGGAACTCCACTTTAAGTAAGCATAGCCTAAAAGTGAACCCATCACTTTGCCCATACAGGGAAAACTTACAGGTTATATAATATCTCCCTTCCTCTACTACTAATAGTTTTCTTTCTTCTGCAAACTTTTAACTTAAAAAAAAAACTAAAAATGAAAGCAGGATAATCCATAGTATTCAACCTCTAAGGCCCCGTACACACGATCGGTCAAAACCGATGAAAACGGACTAAAGGTCTCTTTCATCGGTCGAAACCGATCATGTGTGGGCCCCATCGGTCAGTTATTCTTCAGTCAAAAAAAATAGAACTTGCTTTAAAATGTAATCGATGGACGCCCAACCGATAGGTCAAAACCGATCGTTAGTACGCACGAGCATCGGTTAAAAATCCATGTATGCTCAGAATCAAGTCGACGCATGCTTGGAAGCATTGAACTTAATTTTTTTCAGCACGTTGTTGTGTTTTATGTCACCGCGTTCTGACACGATCGGTTATTTAACCAATGGTGTGTAGGCACATCAGTCGGCTTCATTGGTGAACCGATGAAAACGGTCCTTCAGACCGTTCTCATCGGATGGACTGATCGTGTGTACGCAGCCTAACATTAGTTCTTTGTAGCATATTCATTCTAAAATGTGGTTTACATAAGACTAAGTTCTTATTTATTTATATATTACTACTGCTCTTTAGAAAAAAAATTGTACTTTCTTGGTCATGATACAAAAATGCCTTTCTAATCTGTCCATTTGGGTCTGTGCGAAAGGGTTCAGTTTGTTGTCATTACATTTTGTTCTTCTAGTCAGCTACCTCCCTAACTGAACACAGCACACATTTAGCAGGCCTCTTGAAAGACAGGGACCTGAAGGAACAGGCATTATGCCATTTAAAAGATGTTTCTGAGTTTATTTTCTCATGCAATTGTCAGTCCAGAGAAGTAACCTAGGAGATTTCTGTGCTGTGAGTATTTCTAGTTTTGAGTTTGTTAAATGAAAACTGTGCACAAAGAAATAAGAGGACTGACCTTATTTCAAAAGTGTCTCTGGTTTCAATAGTCTTGAGTCACTGACCTGACTTAGAATGTATAAAAACCACTGTATTAACAGGAGAGTATATAGTACCGTATTTTCAGCAGAAATTAAGTGATAAAAGCCTCCACATTTTTCATAGTACAGGTCTCCTTTATTCATCTGCCTTGTATGCTTGGGATCATCACTTAAAGCGGAGTTCCACCCAAAAATTCAACTTCTGCTTTTCCGACTCCCCCCCCTCCGGTGTCACATTTGGCATCTTTCAGGGTGGGGGCAGACACCTATCTAATACAGGTATTTGCTCACACTCTCAGGTATAGATCGTCGCAGATTTCGCTGCAATCTACACCAAGTCCGTCCCCCCAGCTGTCTTCTGGGAGACACATTGGTACTAGAAGACAGTAGGGACCAGTGAGGACATGCAGTGAGTCTAGGCTGTGAAGCTGCAAGGCTTTCCTTCCTGATTCTCTTACTGAAGATGCCAGCACCTGCATCCCTTACTAAAGATGCTGGAGCCGAGGGACAGATAGGCTTTGGGTAAGGACATCGCGGGCATCCTGGACAGGTAAGTGTCCTAACATTAAAAGTGAGCAGTATTTTTCACTCAGCTGAGGAAGTTTGTGGAAACGTAACCCGTAAAGGGGAGGATCACACAGACGTCGCCTGCTGCCGTCCTTTCGTGAAACAAACCTGTCGTTTGTTTGTTTTATGCTACTGATCGTTCGGATTTTTGTGAGTAGTTTTATGCTTATCCAATAATTTTTTGTAATTTTGAAATGGAGAGCACTTGGATCTATCTTTCTTCCATACATGGTTTATTATCCTGTTGCGGATTACTGATTAGACAACTTGCCATCGGGTGTATCCGTATTTTTGCTTTCATGACTGCCTGGTAACACAGGAGTCCATGCCTTAAGGTGAGAGTGGCCAATCCTATAGTGGTGGAGGGATCGCCTATTGTTTTGAATCTACGTCACTGGTAAATTTTTAGCGAACTGTAGAATTTGTCCATCACACATTTTCTTGGACTTCCATTCACATTTAATTTTGATTCTTTTATTGACTTTTTGGTCCCGTTTTTTTTCGCTGTTTTTTTTTTTTTCACTCTTAATGCATCATTTGAATTTTATGAGCTGCACTAAGCTTTATAAAAAGCAGTGGCCCAGATTCAGAGAGAATTGGATTCTCGTAGCGTATCAGAAATACACTACGCCGCCGTTTTTTACCTGGCTCTACGTGGAATCCAGGTAGATTTTGTCCAGTAAACGACGGCGGCGTAGTGTATTTCTCCCGTCGCAATCCATCTACACGAGTAGGGGGCGTGAAGGATTTAAAATAGGCGCGTTCACGCGGCGATCGAACTGCGCATGCTCCGTTCGCAAATTTCCCGCCGTGCATTGCGCGAAATCACGTCGTTACGTCATTCGTTGTTTGAGTAGCGTCGTTTACGGACATTTCTATTCCCGAACGAGTTACGCAAAAAAAAAAATTTTATTCGACGCGGGAACGACAGCCATACTTAACATGGGCTACGCACCGTTAGACCAGCAAAAAGCTGGTCTAACAGTACGTAAAAAAAAACAGACGTAAGCGATTGCGAAGACCGCTCGTATCTTCGTGGATCGCCGTAAAAACACATTTGCATATCCCGACGCATCAAAACGACGCAAACTCCTCCCAGCGGCCGCAAAAATATCGCAGCGTAGATCCGAAGGCTTACGAAGATGTAAGCCTCTCGGATCGAAGCCCGAAGCCGCCGTATCATGGTTTGAGGATTCAAACTAGTGATACGGCGCGCAAAATTTGAAATTACTTCTGTCTAACACCAGTTAGACAGGCGTAATTGCTCTGTGAATCTGGGCCAGTATTTTTAGCTGCTGACTTTGATTATTATTTTTTCAGTGGAACTTCACTTTAAGATAATTAAGCAAAATAAATATTAAAATATACAAAACAGCTGCTCCCCAATATATAATCAAAAGATTATAAAGTGAAATATGAAAGAAAGGGGGCGCTAGGTAAAATTACTTCACTTTAAGCTGTCCATATATAGATCGAGATTTTGCCTGTGTGGTCACTGCAGTTGAGCAAAAGTTGATACACCACTCCACTTACATTTAACCACTCTGTTGGATAAAAGCTGACTAATGCCTGCTGCACTGATGTGTATTCTGACAAAGGAGGAGTCTCCCCACTGTCAGAATACAATAGTGCAGTGGAAGGATTCCCTTATTTACCTAGAATGTGTAGATGGGGGAATCGGTTCAGTTTTTTCATTCAGCCCGCTGGCTGAATGAAAAAACGGAACCATGTATAGCCAGCTTTACTCTGCTACAGAACAGTATTCATGAGTTTTATTACGTATCTTAAAGCAAACTAAAGATGCTATGTAAATCATTTTAAATATTTAAAACAAGCTCTTCCATCTCTACATGTCTCCATGCTTTATTTAGTTGTAAAATTACTTAAACATAAATGTAGCATTACTTCCTGGAATCCATCCGCCCTTAGCTCAGGCATGCTAGCAGGAGGGCGTGCTTAGCTGAGAAAGCCACTCCTCCCAAAGTGCCCATGAAGACTCCTGGGATATATAAATCATTTTGACCTAAGCCAAAAACCAGGAAGCAATTGAAAAAGATGCAAAGAAAAAAACAAAGTTTTTAAAAGTAAATATAATATACCTTCCTAGCCATTTACTAATGTTGGCAGCATAAGGATTAAAAATAGTTGGTGTTGATTGAAAGTTTTGTCTCACTTTAAAAGGGCACTGTACACTGTACCTTCAAAGTGACCAATGGAAAAGCCAAGGCATTATCACGGGTGAAGTGTGCGTATGTAACTGAGATTGTGGTTATGCAAATTGCAACTTTGGAAATGTTTTAGATATTGGAAACGATCATTCCGGTAATTTGCAATTGGGTGTGTTGATGCATGATAAACTTTTTTTTTTTGTTCTACAAAACAAAAAAATCAATTCATATACAGTAAACTATAACGAAAATGATGGCAATATATCTTCATTTGAGACCAGAAAAAGGTGAGAGGAAAATCCAAAGAAAACCATTCCAACACAATTAAAAAAAAATCAATTTAGTGAAAAAAAATAAGAAACTATAAAAAGAATACATTTGTATAATTAAGATACACTGTACATTGTGCTCTGTTTTTATTTGTTGTAAGTTTGTTTCTTCTTTTTCAGTTGAAACTTTTTCTCTAATGAGTCAGTACTCTTCTGGTCTAGTGTATGTGATTTTTTTTTTCCTTGTATGTAAATGCTTTTTTTGCCCAAAAGTTTTAAGACGTTTCTGTGCGTCAGAGCATACTATTGTATGAAAATATAATTTCTTTCAATAAGGAGCAGCTACACAACTAATGAAAGTTTTTTTCTTTATAAACGTTTTTAAAAATTCCGCTTATTAGGATTTATAGCAGAGAATTCAGGATTATTGTTAAAAGAACTAAGTTTGAGGCCACCTATTTTCAAAGAGCTGAAAAGGAGAATAAGGGTGTCTCTGAGTACTTGCTTTCCTTTGTTGTTAATGCTTTTTCGGTTTTTACACAAGGCTTTTTTTCATAATACAAAGGGTGTACCTGGTACTTTATGCAGAGTAATAGAAGAGCCTCTCAGAGAATACACTTATCAAGGTCAAGTGATTCCCACAGAAGAAAATGTGTATTAGGTGTGGAAGAGAATGCTATGGCAACCACAATTTACATGGTTACCAAAGCTTACTGTGTGAATATCTGGTCAGTATAGTCTATTGTGCCCTGTGTCATGGGATTGGAAGCAATGTTTTTGCTGCATTTCCAGAGGAAAAGGAAAAAGCTTTTAAAGCTGAATTCCAGACAAACATCTAAATATACAGATTAAAAAAATACATATGTCCTCCCACTTAGTGCGTGTGTGCTGCCTCAAGGCCACACAACGGCACGATCATGTAATGGCTGTTTCCCTTGGACACAGTGCATCTCCTATCAGTACAGGGCTGCTGTGATTGGCCCTTGTACCACACAATGTCACAAAATGTAAACAAAAAGCACATGTCTATACAGAGAGTGCACGTGAGGAGGAGAACCAATCTGTTCCTGCCAGTGTTGGTCTGTGAGTTTACAGTGGTTTTAGTGCTTTTACTGTGGATTTACACACAGATCACACACAGTACGGCCATCTGTCATCAGTGCAGCAATCAACATCTGTCACAGTGACCCAGAGCACATCAATGTCTATCACAGTGTACCATCAAAATCTGTCAGTGTCACAATGCACCAACATTTATCATAGTGTCCTAGTGCGACATCAACGTCTGTCAGTGTCCCGGTGCACCATCAACATCTGTCACCGTACCACATCAAAATCCGTTGGTATCTCAAGGAGGCCATCTAGATTCTGATTATGATAGCCAAGAGTAACGGGGAGCTCTCACAGTCAGATTTGAATTCTGAATATTAATCCATTTAGAGCAGTGGGTCACTACCTGGTTCAGAGAAGGAAGGTGTCCCAACAAAGTGATTCAAGTGATCTGAAGAGCAGCAGGCAACCACCAGCAGCACTGTACAACCGGATGTTAGGCCAAGTACAAACGGTGGGATAGCCATAAAGAATTAGAGCCCATACTAGTGCCCCAGGGGGTGATTTTAAATCTTATATGGCTTCCCCCTAATTCAGTAGCACCTACAATACCCCCATTTACAAAACAATCAGGCCCTTGGATAGTAAGCAAAACTGTTATGCCAGTTCATTATATTAAATATGGGACTACCAAAAAACAAAAAAAACAAAGTCCACTCCTCCTGGTCCACACAACCGATTGATCACATGTCACGTTATCCTTCTTTATGTCCAGAACATGCTATGCAATGGTCATGAGGTTTTTTGCATCAATGATATTCCCCTGTGGCCTCCTCAAAATCCTCTTGCTAATGACACGCTGTACAAAATTTGACTATATAAAATTTTATTCCAATACAGTCTCCAAAATGTATACTGTCTACAAAAGTATTTGTGTTGATGAATCCCTCATCTATTTCACTGGGGTGCTGGACATCAAACAATATATACCCAGTGAACGGGAAAGGTATGGGGTAAAATTATACAAACTTTGTGAGAGGGCCACAGGATACATGTATAACTTCTGGGTCTATGAAGGAAAGGACAGCCAGCTGGAGCCCTCAACGGGGATCAGTGGAAAAATGAGTGTGAGATTTTGTAACACAACTATTCAAATAGCAGTATCGCGTGGATAATTTTTACGCTAGCCCCCCCCACTATTGCTTAATTTTTTTATCTGCAGCAAACGCTGGCCTGTGGGGCAGTGCAGCCAAACTGCAAGGGCTTTCCACAAAGGTTGGTCTCCACAAATCTGAAAATGTGGGGAATAAAGAGATTTTGACTATAAAATGGATAGATAAACAGGATGTGTATGTTCTTTCCTCCATCCAAGATGACACCTCAGTGGAATTCCAAGGAAGACACAGTCCTGTCCAAAAATGTGTATACATGACTACAACCAGTTAATGGGAGGTGTGGATTATAATAACCCAATGTTAACCACCAGAAGATCAATCCATTCAAACACAAATGTATCCATACACCAGTTTCAGTTAGCCCTGTGCAATTAATATGTAATGCATTGTAAGTGCACACACAGACAAGGATCATACTTAATGTACCAAGAGGACATTGTAACAGCCCATATCTATCTGAAATGCCCTGCCTCGGAACACTTTCAGTCTCATGCAGTGAACAGGCTGCATGAAAGATACTTCCCTGATATCATACCTCCAACCAAATCGGGCTGCAAACCCCCAAAAATGTTGTGTATGCACCAGTAAAAAAATTGGACGTGACACCGATACTATTGCCTGCAGTGTCCCTCCCACCCTGGCCTATGCATTTGAGACTGCTTCCATATCTACCATACATCACTACAATATTACTGAAGGTATGGTGAAGATCCTGTATTTGTCATGTGTCCACTGCCTGTTCCCAGAGCAGAGAAATGTAAGGTTCTAGTTTTCTCCAGGTTTCTCCAAGATTCCTGGATCAGGGCCTGGAGTCTTGAGACTTTGAAGAGCTTTGGGTGGGAAGAACCTCTGTGTCTAGAACTTACCTGAATGAGGTCCTAAGTTTGATGTTTCTGCCTGCTGCCTGGACCAATGTTTTGGCTATTTGCTGACCACATCTCTGCCTGCTGCCTGTACTGGCCCTGACCTGTTTATGGCCCATGTTCCTAACTTCTGACTGCACTACTCCTTTACCGGTTGGCTGACCACATTTCTGCTTGGCACCAGTACTGGCCCATCTGCATGTTCCACTCGCTACACCAGACTCACCCTAACTGCACTACTACAACCACAGGTACTCATTTGTTTACCTTTCGTTCAGCCTCCTGTACTTCTTAGACAGTGAACATATCGCTATGGGGGCAGATGGCGCCCCCTAAACCGCATGAAAAATATAACATACAGGTACGTGATTTTGTGCACCCAGGCCGCCCTGCCAGAGTAAATTAATGTGTGATGGTCCAGAAGCGGTTAAACTGTATGCAGCTGAAAAACCTATTTACATCCTTTCAGTTGTCAAACCGAGGACAGAACATTTCTTGCAGGTTGCAACAATAGAGACAACGAAAGTGATAGGAGAGGAAATTCAAGGAACCCTAGAGCAGAGTTCTGCATTCCATTCAAAGGGGATGTGACTAGTCCCAATAGTCCTGCAACTTTCTTCTCCTACTTCCACTTTAAGGAGAAACTCCATAAGATAGAGCCTGACAGACTAAATTTTTGCTGTGGCTTGGTCCTTTAGACACTACCCGTGGTGATCATGGATGGACTTCTGCTAGACTATTTCTAACTGAGCCTTACTTCCAAAGATGACCCACACAGGCCTGGGCAGGCCTGGCACTTTCTAGGATCATGTCCTGTTGTTACTCTGAGGGCCTCTAGTAGCTATCCTTGAAACTAAACTGCCAACTTATTATTACAAGGTCCCTGAGCCTACTCTCAAAACTAACAATTGTGACAGTTTGTGGCCAAATTTGGGGACTACACTGGCCATTTCCGTCCCCCTGCCCTACAGTTCCATAACTGCCTATAAATACAAATATTTGTTTCATGTAGAATGATCTGCATGTTCTCATTTTTATCATATAAAAAATGCAACATGACCTAACACACCAAAGAATAAATGGTTTCAGAGTGTGAATATAAAGTTATTTGTATCCATTCATGAACAGATTTACCAGCCTTTTAGCAAAAAAATAGGTAAACATCTGCAAACGAGATATTAAAGCTCAACCTTGTTTTATTAAATGTTTATAGAATAAAGATGACAGTGTATAATTTGAAAATAGTAGGATGATCTCTCAGGCAGTGCCTTTTTCGCCTGGCCTATCGTACAACATTTGACTGTATTCCCAGTAATCTTTCATACTCAATACAGCTGTCACTATTCCACAGATCACTTAGCAAAAAGGTGAATTTTATTTTTCTATTTGCCTCTTTACTCAGTCTTTGTGGAAACTCTATTTACCTCTTCCAACAGTCGTTCTCTCTCTCTCATTAATTGCAAAAATTGCCTGGTCATTAAGGAGGCAAATCATTTCCGGTTCTTAAAGGGGTTGTAAAGGTAATTTTTTTTCTTTTTCCCTAAATAGCTTCCTTTACCTTAGTGCAGTCCTCCTTCACTTACCCCATCCTTCCATTTTGCTTTTAAATGTCCTTATTTCTTCTGAGAAATCCTCACTTCCTGTTCTTCTGTCTGTAACTCCACAAAGTAATGCAAGGCTTTCCCCCTGGTGTGGAGTGTCATGCTCGCCCCCTCCCTTGGACTACGGGAGAGTCAGGACACCCACTAACACACAGCTCCTTTCTCTATCTGCAACGTAGAGAGCGTCCTGACTCTCCTGCTCGCCCCTCAAGGGAGGGGGCGAGCACGACACTCTACACCAGGGAAAAGCCTTGCAATACTGTGTGTAGTTACAGACAGAAGAACAGGAAGTGAGGATTTCTCAGAGGAAATAAGGACATTTAAAAGCAAAATGGAAGGGTGAGGTAAGTGAAGGAGGACTACACTAAGGTAAAGGAAGCTATTTAGGGGGGAAAAAATTACCTTTACAACCCCTTTAAGAACTGGAAAGGATTTGCCTCCTTAATGACCAGGCCATTTTTGCAATTAATGTGAAATGTATAAGATAAAAAAAAAAAGAAAGAGAGAGAGAGAGAGAGAGAGAGAGAGAATGACTGTTGAAAAAGGTAAATAGAGATCCCCGTTCTGGCTCTCTGTAGAGCGATCGTGGGTGGCCGGCAGACATTGTGGCTGTCGGCCACGCTTATCGCTCCTACAGCGGCCGACGTACACCTACGATGATTCGCTCAGGAGAGCCAACCTGCTGCACTATAATGGTGGCGGCTGGTCCTTAAGCAGGTAAAATCTCTCTAAATTCAAAATGTAGGTCTGCATATTGCAGGTTAGTGGCTGCTTTAGTTTTTAGTTTCTCAGGCTGTTTTCCCTTGAATTTTACCTGCTAATGCTGGAACTAACACTTTTTTCCTGTCTACACTTGCATCTCCATCGTATTTATTGAGGAATATGTGGTTATCATGCAAGCTGGGCTAGTGTTGATGGGACTAGTAGTTCACAAAGGAGAGAGAACTCTTTTGGTGCTGTCTGTTTAGCTCACAGGAAGTGACAATGACACTGCTTTTTTTTTTTTGGGCTCGATCAACAGATATTTTCTGTTCTTGCTAGAAATTTCTAAAAAGGAAACTTGTGCAACCACCACATCTAAAAACTGGTAAGCTGCAATAAACTCCATTTTCAGTTTTGGGTTTAGATGCACTTAAAGAGGAAGTAAAGCCTCCGTAAAAAAAAAAAAAGAAATTCACCCTGCAAGACAAAGGCATAATGAGCTAGTATGCATAGCATACTAGCTCATTATGAAGTACTTACCTGAGATCGAAGCCCCATCCTCGTTCGCCAACTCCGTCGCAGTTATCTTTCCCGGAGTGACTTCTGGGTATTACGGCTCCAGTGCTCTGACTGGCCACTAACGGCATGATCGCCGTTAGAAATGGCACGCTCAGTGCTCATGCGCTGTAGACATAGGTTCATGTCTTTTGCAAATATCTCCTTAACTGTGTATGTTTAGGAGATATTTCTTGCAGCTACAGGTAAGCCTTAATCTAGGCTTACTTGTAGGTAAAAGTTGTCTGTAAGGGTTTATTGACAACCGCTTTAAAGTAATTGTAAAGGATCACCTTGTAAAATAACATATTCAGTTAAACATTTTAAGGGCCAGTAGCTTAATTATTTAACCACTTAAGGACCGCCTCCTGCACATTTACGTCAGCAGAATGGCACGGCTGGGCACATGCACATACAGGTACATGCTGTGCTAGTACCCAGCTGTGGGTCACGAGCGCGTGCCCGCGGCGCGCTTCCGTGACCCGGTCCAAAGCTCCTGGACCGCGGGACTCGCGGACCCGATCGCCGCTAGAGTCCATGTGATTGGACCCCGGAGCTGAAGAACGGGCAGAGCCGTGTGTAAACACGGCTTCCCCGTTTTTCACTGTGGCGGCAGCATCGATCGCGTCATCCCTGTTATAGGGGACACAATTTATGACGTCACACCTACAGCCACACCCCTCTACAGTTGTAAACACACTTCAGGTCACACATAACCCCATCAGCACCCCCTGTGGTTAACTCCCAAACTGCAACTATCATTTCCACAATAAACAATGCATTTTGAATGCATTTTTTGCTGTGAAAATGACAATGGTTCCAAAAATGTGTCAAAATTGTCCGAAGTGTCCGCCATAATGTCGCAGTCACGAAACAAATCGCGGATCGCCGCCATTAGTAGTAAAACATTTTTTTATAAAAATGCAATAAAACTATCCCCTATTTTGTAAACGCTATAAATTTTGCGCAAACCAACCGATAAATGCTTATTGAGATTTTTTTTACCAAAAATATGTAGAAGAATACGTATCGGCCTAAACTGAGGAAATTTTTTTTTTTTTATATATTTTTTTGGGGGATATTTATTATAGCAAAAAGTAAAAAACATTGCATTTTTGTTCACAATTGTCGCTCTATTTTTGTTTATAGCGCAAAAAATAAAAACCGTAGAGGTGATCAAATACCACCAAAAGAAATCTCTATTTGTGGGGAAAAAATACACCAATTTTGTTTGGGAGGCACGTCGCATGACCGTGCAATTGTCAGTTAAAGCGGCGCAGTGCCGAATCGCAAAAAAGGGGCAAGGTCCTTTAGCTGCATTTTGGTCCGGGGCTTAAGTGGTTAAAGGAAGATGGTCAGCATGAAAGCCAGGCAAGTATTACTTTCAGAAGAAGGTTAGACATAGCGTCCTTTATAATTCTTTCATGATGGATTGCGAAATAATATTGTGTTTACGAATCCACAATAGTTGAGATGCTTATATTAAACATTATAAAGTAAGAATAATACATAGCATAGTCCACTGCCGCTTACGCAGTAAAGCAGCACATAAAAGAGAGTGAGAATTAGCAAACTTCATGAAACTTTGGCAATAGCAATACTGCACTTTGCACATCCTTATTGCTGTATTGAATAAACCTGCTTGTTTTCTTCTGTCAGACTTCAGATGTACTTGAACAATGATAAGAAACAGCAGCCTAATGGAGCCACAGAGAGATAAATGCACTTTTGTATTAAAGACCACCCACAGATTCCACAATACTAGTTTTACCACTGACTCTTGGCAAATTATGACGTTTCAGTAAGAAAAAATTGAAGTCAGCGTGTGATAAAAGAAATGGCAGGCTCAATTAAGTCGAGTGCGGAGGGATGCTGGGAGTCAGCGGATGCAGAAAATAATGAACAGCCATTTACATCGCTGGCTGTAGCTTTGAGGTCCCTATGCTAAAGTTTCTGGCAATGATGTATTATTCCCATTTGTAATGTAATTTCATTCACTGGTAGCAAATAGATAACACTCTTTTCACAGCCAGATTTGTTAAACCAGATTAGAAATGTGATTTCTGATGCTCTCAGATAGATGTTAAAATGGCAATGTTCAGGCTTGACAACCCAAACGAATCAAAAATGCAATAAAAGATGATGCCACTAGAATGAGCTGGGGTGAGGGAAGAAGCTCTCTGACAGCCTGAAATGTTGGTCTTTGAGATATTATCATAAAGCCTGTCACTAGAGGTTATTGTCTTCCTGCTGATGAGGTCAAAGCCAATAGTCTTCCACTAATAGGAACAGCAACAGCTGATGCTACACGAAGCATTGAGATCTGCTTCATGTGTGCAACTATCCATTACTCCTGTGACAGTAACTAAGAATCGTTTTTGTAAAATAGACAGCTCGATATATTAAATATGCATATACTTGTGAGTGGTAAAATATCTAGCAGCCTTGATAATGAATGAATAAATATTCATAAATAGTGCACAATCATGTGTCATCATCATGTACATTAACTACTTCAGCCCCAGACCATTTTGCCAGTGAAAGACCGGGCCACTTTTTGCGATTCAGCATTGCGTCGCTTTAACTGACAATTGCGCGGTCGTGCGACGTGGCTCCCAAACAAAATTGACTTTGTTTTTTTCCCACTAATAGAACATTCTTTTGGAGGTATTTGATGTTTTTTTTGTGCGCTATAAACAAAAAAACTCTTTTAGGGGGTGTGAAAAATAACTATTAATTAATCGATTAATCTTTAATTTTTTTGATCGATCAAAACATTTTTAATCGATCAAAATCCTTTTGATTGGTACTCAGCCTTCAGGGAGTTCCGTTGGAGATCCGGTGACGTCACTGACATCGAGCTTGCCGTGTTCATCTGAAGGGCTCCTTTGCTGTGCCTTCATATCTGCATGCCTTACTATCTGCCACACGCAAGGCCTGTTACACTTCCCTCTATCACTTCCCTCTATCAACCTGGGATTCTACAGCCATCCACTGGCAGTTGTGATAGTTCCCTTCACGGGACATCTACATGCCGACAGACTGATGTTACCTCTCCTCATCTGGATTCAGCAGTGGCATCGTTGTACACATTTTTATACCAGTATCATACTTAGCTACATGTTTTTATGACTGCTTTTACTACCCTTTGGTATTACTCGCACTATTTTTACAGTTTACAGTTCTACATCAATTTTATCTCCAGTGCAATGTTTATTTTGTTACCTACTAAAAAGTATACTACTATACTACTTGCCTACTAAAAGTTTTAATGCTATTCCCATCGAGTGCTGCCTTTGTGTGTTTTTTTTATCCTGCTATCCATTTTTCCAGTGGTTGGTTGCTGGACTGGGAATCAGCCTGCAAGGAGATCAGCTAAAAGTAGTTGGATCTGTATGTGCGTTATAATTAATCAAAATTAGTCGATTAATCGATTAAAAAATAAATCGATTAATCAAACACAAAAATTTTAATCAGTAACAGCCCTAATATTTTTTCTTTTTTGCTGTAATAAATATCCCCAAAATATATATATAAAATATATTTTTTCCTCAGTTTAGGCCGATACGTATTCTTCTACATATTTTTAGTAACAAAAAATCACAATCGCGATCAGCGATTTTTATTGTGACTGCGACATGGCGGACATATTGGACATTTTTGACACATTTGTGGGACCATTGTAATTTTTACAGCGACCAGTGCTATAAAAATGCACCGATTACTGTGAAAATGACACTGGCAGTGAAGGGGTTGATCACGAGTTGGCGCTGTAGGGGTTAAGTGTGCCCTGATGAGTGCTTCTAACTGTAGGGGGGATGGGCTGTGTGTGACAAGACAGTGATCACCGCTTTCAATTACATAAGCATGTTTACATAAGCATCTCCCCGCTCTATCTCTCCGTGAGATGATCGCGGGTATCCCTGCGGTGATCGAGTCCGCGGGACCCGCGGTCTGACTCACGTAAAAGACGGCAGGGTCGGGATCATGCCACCATCACACGGCAGCATCTTAAAAGGGACGTACCTATGCCTGTCCGTCCCATTCTGCCGATGTAAATATATATATATATATGTGTGTGTGTGTATATATAGACAAACATTGAATTCAATTTTTTTTTTTAGCCTTTTGTTATCTCTTCTATTCTTACCTAGTGTTCTTTTTTTTATAAATTCTTTATTTATATTCATCTCCCCCCCCCCCTCTTGTCTGTTCACACAAAGTTTCTCCTTTTCCTTCTAACCTCCTTTAATTACCCGCCCTTCCCATCTCCCTGCTCCAGGGAGAAAAAAAAAAAAAGGAAGGAAAAAAAAAAAAAAGCATCCATCCCCTGGTCGGCCAAACCCCCAACCAACCCCTCACCCCTCTCTGTACGTCACATAAGGGGCCCACGTCGAAAGGTACATCTCATCCTGGTCTTTCATTGCCATAGTCAAGTTCTCCATTTGTTGTATCTCTGCCACTCTAGCTAGCCATTGTGCTCTGGATGGAGGAGTTTCTTGTTTCCACAGGGCAGGGATACACGCCCTTGCGGCTATAATCAGATGTTTTATCAATGAATTCTTGTATTTTTCCACTGATATTGAAATATCCAATATTAAAACTGCCGATGGTCTACTTTCTAAGTTAATTCCCGTAATCTCATTAATTGTCCTCATTACCATCTTCCAGAATTCCTGTATCTTTTCACATTCCCAGAAAATATGTATTAACGAGCCTTCCGCTTCATGACATCTCCAACAGACTTCTGATATCTGAGTGTCTGGCCAGTAAGTATATTGTCTTTCAAAAACACAAGGGCCCGGATTCATGGATTGCCTAAGCTACGTCAAAACACTGCCTACGACGTGAACGTAACCTACGCACAGCCCTATTCACGTATTACGTAAACAACGTAAAAATCAACGGCGTTCGTTCCCTGGTCCATACCTTTGAATGGGTTGCACCTCCTATATGAGGAATAACTTTACGCCACACGTAACCCTTACGCAAATTGCTTAAAACATGCGCCGGGCGCAAGTACGTTCGTGAATCGGCGTATCTTATTTATTTGCATATTTCAAATGGGTACACCGAATGCGTCCAGCGTAACTATGCGCCCACGATACGCCGGTGTAGGCAACTTACGACGGGCGGCTGAAGCCTATTTTTCCGACTAATCTAGCTTGGGGAATCGGCGCAGAGATACGACGGCGCACATTTGTACTCACGACGGCATATCTATAGATACGTCGGCGTAACTCCTACGTGAATCCGGGCCAAGGTCTGCAGCAGAATGTATCAGTTTGCATGGATGAGACAAACCATTTAACACTAGCAGTGTTAGCATAAAATGATCAACTTTCATTTATTTATGTAAAATCTTAATACTAAAAGGAAAACAATTGTTTTCTTTAAGTGATTATAAAATGTGAGCTGGCGTTTGGCTTCAATTTATCAGTGTATTTGTCAGTGACTGAAAGTGCTGTGCCTGGACTCATTTATCCAGAGTGGATATAAAAAATATAGCTGGTGTGTTACTGGCCAGATCACCAGGTGAAAATAGAGGGAAAAAAGCTGCTGTGTTATGACAGGGGGACAGCCCCCTCACTGAAACACTCTGGCCAGCGCTCTCAGCCATTGGCTGAGAGTGCTGATAAGAATTCGGTCGGCTGCTGGTTTTCCAGCATGCACATCCGATGCATGTTAGCCAAATCTTCTGCCAACTCCTTTGCACGCTTAACATTTTGACAATCGTTAAATGTTCGGTTTTCGTGTGGACCTCCAATAACTCATAGGGAAGACATTATCTCCAATAGGGAACCATATTTTTGTAGAGGATACCGAGTATTTGATGTATGGTGTACCATGCGGTAAATCCTGTGCTCGATTAGCACTTTAAAATTCATGCGAAGTAGCAGAGGAAGACACAATATTTTCTGCTGATGGGAATAATAGGAGTAAAATTCATACTGACTTCATCATCTTCAATACATCCAATCTTGTGTGTATACACCTGTATGTTATACTGTATCTTCCGCCAAACACAAAGGCTATTGATTCTTTTAATGTCACACTTTGGCCAAATATTTTTTAATGTGTTTGTTTGTTTTTTTTATATCGTCCAATAAGCAGAAAAAATGGTTTTGATCTGTGCTGTGTTTTAAGATTGCCCTTGGATATGTGATTTTTATTATTTTGTTAAAATAAGGAGGTTTTGGTGGAGTTAAGTCTTAGCCAGGGTTTTAGATGAAACCTTTTTCTTTATCGTACATCACGGGACACAGAGCAGCATAGTAATTACTATGTGGGTTATAGAGCTGTGGACACTGGCAATCTTCAGACAGGAAGTCCCTCCCTATATAACCCCCTCCCCTAACAGGAGTACCTCAGTTTTTTCGCCAGTGTCTAGGTGTTGGTCACGGTTAAGGCCTGGTCCATTGTGGCTAGGCCAGCTACATACCGGATCCGTCCAAAGTGCCGCAGTGCCAAAGTGGACGGTACCCGGGCCCCGTTTAGAAGACCGGGGTCTTGGGGGGGCGTGGTTTGCACATGGCTGAGTGAGGTTGTGAAGGTGTGAGCTCCCGCTACCTCCATGCCCTCCGTGCGTGATACAAAGCTATAGCCCGAGAAAGGCAACCTGTTGTCGGTGTAATTTGGCGAAGACCCCCGGTGAAACTCCCCGGATTGTTCCTGGAGCCGTTGGACACTGTGAGTGTTGGAAGCCTGCCCTTCATCCCCCCGCTGCTCCCGCTGCCTGTTGTCTGTTGCAGCCTGGGTCCCCGCCTTCCGCCCTCCGCTGGCTATGCGGCCCGCATGTTAGCGGTGCAGATGGGACTTCTTTGATCCCGGCGGAACTGAAAGTGAAGGGAGCTGGACGTGGGGAAGGAAAAGTTGAGGAGACCGGAGACGGGAGTAGGAGCGAGGGTGCAGGTGGGGAGGCTAAGTCGGTGAGGAGCCAGGGCTCCATGGCTGTGTAGGTGGTGACGGCGTGCAGTGTGTACTGTGCAGGGGGCTGTAGTGAACCGCGTGGCGGACCTGCTCCAGCATAGCCCTAGCCCAACTAGACAGCTCTCAAGCACTAAGTGCCCCCAGCTGTCTTGGGGAGACGCCGAGAGGAACGTGTAGCACAAAGTCTGAGAATTGAGAAACCGCATGTGGAAAGTGGAGGGGAGGCATGTGTGCGGCTAGAGCCAGAGACACACGGACATCCCGGAGGACTGCACTGTTAACACAGCCACCCAGCCTAGCGGGTCATCTGGAGATCCAGAGTTATTTTTCAAAAATGGAGAAAGGGGGTGAGCAGGGTCTGAGTCTGGAGAGTCCGCAAATGCAAACGCAGACTACTATCCCAAGGCTAGAGGTGCGGGCAGACGTAGAGACACTACAGATAGCTTCTCAAAGCCCCCGGGTGATCAATACAGGGGGAAGTGACCCCCCATCCAGACTAAGTGAAGGGGGGAAGAGTGAGCTTGAGACCCTAAAATCCCTGATCCATGCATTACCAACAAGAGAGGACATCACTACATTAATTATGAAAATAGAGGAAGCCCACTCCAGAGATATGGAAGAGATTAAAGGGGAGGTCCAGGGCTTGGAAAAACGCACGACAATGAATGAAAGTACCTCCAAAGACCTCACACTGCGTGTGATAACACTGGAACAGGAAAGAAATAAACAATTGGATGTGATCAACTCTCTACAGTTACAACTGGAAGAAATCCAAGACAGGAACAGACGGAATAATTTACGTATAAGAGGTATCCCTGAAGCAGCAGTCCCAGAAGACCTCCAAGAGACGGTAAAAAACATTTTTTTGATATTATTAAAGGATGCTTCACCCTTAAGTCTTGAGATGGACAGAGTGCATAGGGCCCTTGGTCCCAAGCCCAAAGATAGCTCCCGGCCTCGAGATGTGATTTGCAGACTGCATTATTTTAGACAAAAAGAGGCAATATTAAGGAAATCCTGGGACATGGGAACTATAGAATTTAATGGAGCCCAGTTGAAGATATTACCAGATCTATCAAGTGCTACTCTGCAACGGAGAGCTATGCTACGCCCCATATTAGATCGAATAAGGGAACTAGGGGGAACATACAGATGGAGGTATCCAATATCTGTATTAATCAGGAAACAAGATACAGGTACATTTTGGCTGCGCTCCAAAAAGGACTTGCCGGAACTTTTCTCCTTTCTAGGGATCAACCCTTTGGAGGTGGTGGACTGGAGACAGCCAATCTAAAGGAACAGTTGAAACTGGAGGTCCTGTTGACTGCCCCTTTCTCCCCCCCCCTCCCTCTCTCTTTTTTTTTGTGTTTTTGAGAGAGACTGGCCTTTTTTTTTCTCTTTTTGTCCCTTGGTGCCTTTTTCATTTGTGCTTCCCCTTTTTCTTTTGACTGTTTTTTGCCCTTCCCCCTCTGGACTTTTTTTTTTGAAAAACCCCAGAGTGAGGTAGCCGGCGTTAAGAGTGTGCGGGGTGCTGAGAGGGGGGTGAGGGGTGAGGGGTGGGGGGTGGGGGCTAGGATGGGGGAGTGGGGGTAATAGAGATTAGAGGGGAGGAATAGGTTAGGGAAGTGGGGGTGTGGGGTGGGGGTTAAAAGGGGGGGTAACACAATGACACTATATAATACATAATACACTAGAATACACTATAATAGAGACAATATTTAATACACACTTACACAAGGTTAAGGGGGGTGGGAATTAATAGTGAGAGCCCAATGGACATATTATTCAGGAGGGCATACCATTAGATAGGTTAGTCACAACTTACAGTTCACAGTATTAAAGCAGTTTGGCTTTATACATACTCAATATTAATAGTTAACACACATTAAGGAATAAAACACGTAGGGGAGGGGGTGGGAGGGGAGGGGGATTGAGAGGGTGGGAGGGGAGGGGGATGGAGGGGGATGGAGAGGGTGGGTGGAGGGGGAGGGAACACTTAGACCCCAAGCAGGTTTATCGATAACCTGGGTATAAGGATCAATATAATTTATTTGGAATTATGAATGTATTATTAAGGTTCTGTTAAAGTAAAATTGATGTATTATGAACAGGTACGTGAATTAGACTTGAGGGAAACTGTTTAGATTTATTGAGACACGCTACGCATGATGTTTCAGGATGCACTATACAATTAGTTTTGTTGTTTGCTTTTTCCTTTCTCAAATTACTGTAAGAATATTATATTACAGACTATTATGCATCATGTACTGTGAGAAGACCATAGGAACAATTAGTATACATATTCTATAGAGGGATTTAACCCCAGTACTGGAAATGGGGGGGGGGGGATATTTATATGGCGAAGACACTTGGGGGAGGGAGGGCACTACCCTGGCGTTACTAAACGACTAGGTACCTAGGGAGAATGAGTAGCCCCTTAATGGGGCAAGAATATGAGGTGGGCGGGAGGGGGGGGAGGGGGAAGAGGGGGGAGGAAGTAAAACAGGAATACTTGAGATCCAGGGATTAATTGAGATGGGCAATATATTATATAGTATGATTTAAATAAAGTGGAGGTGGAAGGAGGGCTGGAAGGTGCGGGGGCACCGCGATATAGGAGTGCGCAAAACCAGTACCCCCCGATAGGGTAGTACTCAGGGGGATACTTAGGGGATAGAGTACTAGAGTAAGCATATAGGAGCTAAATTGGCTCTGGGGTAGAGGGGGGGGGGGTCTTTGTACCATACTCTCGACCCCCACGGTCAATAAGTAAGGGGATTGGGTGGGGGGGGGGTCTCCCTTTTTTCCTTTTTGTTTTTTTTTTTCCCCTTCTCTCCCCTCTCCTTGGCGCGGGTTTTCTCTCCTTCCTCACCCATCTATTTAGCCTCGACTCCCTGGTTCAGGGGGAGGAGGAGAGGGGAGAGGACTCTGAGCTGCAAGGATGGGGGGTATAAGGATTACCACCTTTAACGTTAAGGGATTAAATACCCCAGAAAAAAGGAGAATGCTCCTTGGTGAATTAAAAAAAATGCGCTCAGATGTGGCCTTTGTTCAAGAAACCCATTTTAGAGCTAGTCGGTTACCCTATTTACAAAATAGATTTTTTCCATGTGTCTACCACTCATTTAGTCCAACATCTAAATCTAAAGGAGTAGCTATATTAATATCCAACCAGATCGCTTGGTCATTAACGGAAAAACAGATAGATGAAAATGGAAGGTATATATTTCTAAAAGGCACTTTAGGAGACGAGAAAGTAACACTAGCTACTATATATACACCTAATACGAATCAAGATACTTTCTTGACTAAAGTACTGTCTAAACTAGATACATTTATAGAAGGGAAGTTGATACTAGGAGGAGACATTAATATGACATTAGACCCCAAACTAGATACATCTCTAGGAGCTTCTTCTCTATCAGGTAAATCTAGGAGGCGAGTCCTGCGAAAGTTAAAAGAAATGCATCTGGTCGACGCTTGGAGGATACTACACGGGGAAGAGAGAGACTATACCTTTTACTCTAATCCACATAAAAGATATTCTCGGCTGGATTATTTTCTGATACCCCACTATTTATTAACGGGAGTGGAGGAAGTAGAAATTGGAAATATAATCTGGTCAGACCATGCCCCAGTGACAATTGACATAATAATATCAGGTAAGGCTCTCTCCACGGGATATCGTTGGCGTCTGAATGAAAGCCTATTACAGACCCCAGAAGTCAAAGAAGCAGTAGAAAAGGAACTAGGTGAATACTTTCGGACCAACGATACCCCGGGGAGCGACCCAAGTGTGGTGTGGGAGGCCCATAAGGCGGTGATGAGGGGTTTATTGATAAAGCATGGGGCAAGAATTAAAAAAATTCGAGAGAATCAGGTTAGGAAATTAACGACAGATATCCAAACCCTGGAAATTCAACATAAAGGTACACAGTCAATCAAAGTAGGAGAAGAATTAGGACACAAAAGGAGGGAGTTAGCTGACCTACTGAGGTATAAAGCTAAAGCGATTATCCAAGTAGGTAGAAGGATAACATATGAATTAGGTGACAAGTGTGGCAAAGTTCTAGCAGGGAAATTAAAAGATATTAGGAATACTGTGTACATACCACATATTAAGAGCAAGAACGGCCAGATAATGTCACTCCCTAAAGATATAGCGCAGAGATTTAGAGAATACTATTCCTCCTTATATAATTTAGAACAAATAGATATCCCTAGAGGAAGGATTGAGGATTATCTGTCCTCAACACAACTTAAAAGAATACCCTCAACCGAAAGGGAGATTCTCGATAGACCTATCTCAATGGAGGAACTCCAAGGAACTATGAAAATGGTTAAAAAAGGGAAAGCCCCTGGTCCAGATGGGTTTTCTATTCAGTATTACCAGCATTTTTTCCCCATTCTCGGACCATACATGATTGGGATGTTCAATGAGATCGGCCGATCTACCGCGTTCCGCCCGGAAGCCCTTATGGCACATATTGCGGTGATTCCCAAAGAAGGGAAGGACCCGGCGGAGTGCGGTAGTAATCGCCCGATCTCATTGTTGAATACAGATCTAAAACTTTTTACCAAACTAATAGCAGCCCGACTACAACCTTTCCTGACACAGCTAATACACCTAGATCAGGTGGGTTTTATCCCGACCCGGGAAGCCAGGGATAATACCATTAAAGTATTGAACCTGGTACACTGGGCAAGGGAAACCAAAACACCTTCGATCTTCCTCAGTACAGACGCCGAAAAGGCCTTCGATCGAGTTAACTGGAAGTTTATAGCAGGAGTATTGAGACATATTGGATTAGGAGAACATATGTATAGATGGATTATGGGGGTGTATACTACACCTCAAGCATCAGTCAAGGTAAATGGGATCCTCTCAGAGCCTATTAAAATATTAAATGGAACAAGACAGGGGTGTCCACTATCTCCGCTATTATACGTTTTGACACTGGAACCTCTGCTGAATAGGATTAGGCAAAACCCGAGAGTCCGGGGATTAGATATAGGAGACAGAGAATATAAAATTTCTGCATTTGCAGACGACATGCTGTTTACCATATCTCACTGCCGGGAATCATTACAGAACTTGATGAGAGAAATAGAGGAATATGGGAAATTAGCAAATTTAAAAATTAACTATGAGAAATCAGAAGCTATGAGTGTGGAATTACCGGGGGGCCTACAACAAACCTTAAAACCTAATTTTAAATTTAAGTGGGTTAAGATAGCCCTGAAATATCTGGGGATCTATATCCCACCAAAACTAGGTAATATTTTTGAAGTAAATTTCCCTCCATTGATGAACATAATCAAGGACACTTTGAAGAGATGGCAGAGGGGATTTCATTCTTGGTTTGGGAAATGTAATGCTATTAAAATGAGTATACTCCCTAGAATACTATATCTCCTTCAAACAATACCAATCAAGATCCCCCCTGCCTTTTTACTTCAAGTAAATAGGCTCCTTTTTAAGTTCATTTGGGCTAAGAAAAAACCTAGGATTAGTAGGAGTAGGATGTGCCTACCTAAGAGTAATGGGGGTCTAGCAATACCAGACGTAACCAAATACTATCAAGCGATCCATATGGGTAGGATTATAGAATGGGGTAGGAGGACAGGATCCAAACTATGGGTAGATCTAGAACAAGAAATTAGTCAAATCCCACTGCAAAGAGCACTATGGTGCTATCAAACACTGCCGATACAATTAAAAAAACATCCAATTATAGGGACGACGTTAGCAATAGGCCATAAGATATGCCAGTTAGGAAAACACACCTCAAGCTTCTCCCCCCTGTATCCAGTATTAGGAAACCCCTGCTTTCCACCAGGTATGGAGAAAGGAGCATACAGGAGTCTCAGAGAGAGGGGCCTTACACAGATATCACATTTCTCAGAACAGGACAGATGGCCAACTGTACCCTCATTGGTACTCCAGGAAGGAAAATATGGGATTAAAAATTGGCAAGCGGTACAGTTGTGCCATTTTCTGAACTCTCTGGGATCAACAAACAGATACAAAAGGGAATTAACACAATTTGAAAGATATTGTGAAAACCAGGAACCCCCGGATAAATTACTATCTAGGTTGTATAGGCTAGGAACAACACCTTTAGAAGGCCAGGAGATACCATCTATAAGAGAATGGGCCAGAGATATGGAGAGGAATTTCTCACAGACTCAGCAGCAAAAAATAATCAATTTAACCATGAAAACATCAATGAGTACTAGGCTCCAAGAATTAAACTATAAAACTATAAAATATTAAATAGATGGTACTACACACCAGAGAACCCTAGATATCTGTTGGAGATGTAAGGAAGATAGGGGAACCATATATCATTTATTTTGAACCTGCCCAAAGATCAGGAAATACTGGCAGGAAGTATTAAGGATAACCCAAAAATTTACAACATATCAACTGCAGGACGACCCAGCTTTTTGTTTGCTGCACCTAACACAGATCCCAATAAAAATATATAAGAAATCGATCATATGTCATATGGTCAACGAAGCTAAAGCTGGGATAACTCAAAATTGGAAAAAAAATAATCCCCCTACGATAACCGACTGGCTCTATAGGGTGAGGAATATTTGTGCAATAGAGGACGTGGTCTTATCAGCCCAAGATAGAAAGGAACAATATAACTTGACTTGGGGAGAATGGAATGTATTCATGCACTCAGAAGAAGGGAAGAGTTTGATGGGAGGGGAATGACGGAACGGGAATGAGGGAAGCTCTAAGGAATTGGATGGGGAGCTCTGGCCTGGGAGAGGGGAGAGGAGGGAGAGAATTGTTTTTTTTTTTTTTGTTTTTTTTGAGGGGAGATGGGGGAGGGTAGGGCAGGAAGAGGGAAATAAGGGGGGAAAAAAGGAAAGGGGAAAGAAAGGAAAGAAAAAGAGAAAAGGGAGATATGGCAATATAAGAGAATATGGGAAATAAAAATGGAATTAAAGACAGGGGGGAGGCGAGGATAAGGGAGGAGGGAAAGGGAGAGAGGAGAGGGGGAAGAGGAAAAGGAGGAAATAGGGGATCACAACACCCCATCCAATAGATGGAGAACCTAAACTTGGAACAGGAACTATAGGAGATAATACAGGGCACTATCATTAGGTCAATCCTGGACGTAAATAACTACTTGCACTCACGCCCACCCTGTTATCCCCAAACATACCCCCGGGTCTTAAACGAGTACAAAGGACTATGAGATAATAAGTTAATGTTTTGTTTTATTTGGTTGATTCTAATGCAATTGTTAAGTAACTTATGCTGTAAAACTAATATTTCCTAAATAAAGAAGGATTAAATATAAAAAAAAAAAAAACAGTCAACGGAGACAGAGAGCACAGGAAAAAAAAAAAAGAAGACCGGGGTCTTGCCTATAATGCTTCTCTTTTGAGAGCTGGATCCTGGGTTTGGGTCAGGCCGCGGTCACCCTGCCCTCCCCAGAGAGATCAGTGTTGGGGCTCCAGACCGAGTCATTGGAACCGGCGGGTGCTGTAGCTGGCCCTAATCAGCCACCCCCGGTCTATGTAACTGAGGAGGTATTTGCTACCACCTTGGGGGGGTTGGAAAGCAGACTTGCAGCCTTGATTGCTGCCTCCCTACCAGGGAAGAAACGCAATAGATCGCCTTCTCCTGCAGTGCAGGCTCCAGGCTTAGATCTCTCCTCAGACGAGTCAGAGTTTTCAGGATTCCAGGGAGAGGACCTGGAAGAAGGGGAATCTGAGGAATCCACCATTGAGGAACCCTTCTCGGCTTCTCAGGCAGAAAAGCTGTGGGTCCATTCTCTAACAGAGATGGTTCGGTCTGCCTTCAAATTACCTACACCGGTGCCTCCGGTTGGTATGGTAGGTTCCTTAGGGTCCTTGAAGGCTCCTCAGGTTTCTATGTGTTTTCCGGTCCATCCCCTCCTTGCAGATGTAATGTATAAGGAATGGGGTAAGCCGGATAGAATCTTTGTACCCCCTAGGAGGTTCGCGGTACTTTATCCCATGGAGGAAAAATTTGAGCAGTCCCGGTGGTGGATGCAGCTATTTCATGTGTTAATAAGACACTGCCCTGCCCTGTCGACAATGTCCAAATGTTCAAGGACCCGGTCGATAAGCGGTTGGAAACCTTGTTGAAGGCCTCCTTTGCCACCGCTGGGGCAGTGGTCCAGCCGGCTGTGGCTGCCATTGGGGTATGCCAGGCTCTTAAGGACCAAACTAAGCAGGTCCTAAGGGACCTCCCAGCCCAACAGGCACAAGATTTGGCAGATTTGCCAAGGGCACTCTGTTTTGCGATCGACGCAATTAAAGATTCGATCCAGCAGGCCTCCCGCCTCTCTATGTCCCTTGTTCATATGCGAAGACTTCTCTGGCTAAAGAATTGGGCAGCCGAGACTCCGTGTAAAAGACTTCTCACGGGGTTTCCCTTCCATGGGGAGAGGCTGTTCGGGGAAGACCTGGATGCATATATCCAGAAGATATCCAGCGGAAAGAGCACGTTGTTGCCAATAAAAAGGAGATTCAGAGGGCCCTCATTTAAGCGCCCTGCCTCTCCCGCGCCAGTATCTTCCAGCTCTAGGCAGTATCGACGGCCGGCAGGTCGGCCTGCCGGGGAGAGCAAGTCCCGGGGTCAGTTTACAGCAAACAAAAGACCCTGGACCCGCAAAGCGGGGAAACCCGCCCCTAAAGCGTCTCTCTGAAGGGGCGCCCCCATCCTCACGGGTGGGGGGGAAGGCTCCAGCACTTTGCAAGGGTCTGGGAAGCAAAGATCTCCGACAGATGGGTCCGCTCCACAGTCACTTCAGGATATCGGCTGGAGTTCCAACAATTTCCCCCACCCCGGTTCCGCAGGTCTTGCGTACCAAGCGACCCAAGGAAGGCGGCGGCGCTCTTGGCATCCTTAGACCGCCTCCTGGATCAGGGGGTGATTGTCAAGGTACCAAATCAGGAGAGAGGGATGGGATTTTATTCCAATCTCTTTATTATCCCAAAGCCAAACGGCGATGTAAGGCCTATCCTGGATTTGAAGGGCCTAAACAAGTACCTGTCGGTCCAGTCATTTCGAATGGAGTCCATCCGTTCAGTGGCCGCTGTCCTCCATGGAGGAGAGTTTCTAGCATCCATAGACATAAAGGACGCGTATTTGCATGTCCCTATATTTTCCGGCCACCACAAATTCCTGCGGTTCATCATAGGTCGACGCCATTTTCAGTTCGTGGCCCTCCCTTTTGGGTTGACCACGGCTCCCAGGGTATTTACAAAAATCCTGGCCCCACTACTCGCAGATCTAAGAACCCGGGGGATTCTGGTTCTGGCCTATTTGGACGATCTCCTCTTGATAGACCAGTCTACCCCCAGCCTAAGGCGGTCGGTTCAGACTACAGTTCGGTATCTAGAGACCTTCGGTTGGGTCATAAACAGGGACAAATCTGGCCTGCAGCCAACCAGGATCCTAGAGTACCTAGGTATGCGTCTCGATACGAATCGGCAAAAGATATTCTTGCCACAGTCAAAGATTCTCGCCTTGAGGACATTAATTCTGTTGATTCTAAGGAAGAGGAAGCCATCCCTGCGACTCTGCATGCAGCTGTTGGGGAAGATGGTGTCAACTTTCGAAGCGGTACCCTTCGCCCAGATTCACTCCAGGAAATTGCAGTGGATCATCCTATCAAGGTGGAACAAACAGGTTCAAGCCTTGGATCTACCCATTTTTCTCTCCCCGGTAGTCCGGGAGAGTTTCAGTTGGTGGTTGACTCCCAAGAACCTTCAGAAGGGGAAGCCCTTCAACCCAGGGCCGTGGCAAATAGTCACGACAGACGCCAGCCGGACAGATTATTAAAAACAAGTTTGTGGAAAAGGGATATGAAGAGGAAACTCTGGATACTATCATTGCGGAATTAGCGCAAGTTCCGAGAGAAATGTTTCTAGGTACTGCAGAAGATAAGGAAGGTGATGAAAGACGGGAGTGGAATTTTTGTTCTGACTTTCACTCTCAGTACAGAGAGGTTGAAAACATTCTTTCCACACACTGGCATGTTCTGCTGATGGACAAAACACTTGCCCCTGTATTTCCGCCTAAGCCAGGTTTCATTTATCGGAGAGCTTCTAGCTTTGCAGATAGAGTAGTCTGCAAGGTTCTTGATCCTCCATCCCGTCCAGCTACTTTTTGGAATAAGGATGGCTTTTTTGCCTGCAAAAAATGTCGTGCTTGCAAGGAAGCCTCTCGTCCATTAAAAGCAGTGGAAAAGTTCACTTCCATATCAAATCAGCAGGAATTTTCTGTAAATGAATTTATTACGTGTAACACTGAATACGTTGTTTATGCTCTTCAGTGCCCTTGCGGGCTAATTTATATAGGCCGCACAAAGAGGCAATTGAAGATGAGGATTGCTGAACACGTAGTGAATATTCTGAATGGTTTCAAGGACCATAATGTGTCCCTCCACTTTAAACGTTTTCATAATAAAAATCCTAGAGATCTAAAATTCTGGGTAATTGACCATCTTAAACCTACATGGAGGGGCTCTAATCTGGTACAGGATCTCTCGAAAAGAGAGACCCAGTGGATTTTCTCTGTGGATACCCTGTCCCCGAGGGGCCTGAATGTAGACTTAGATTTAAATTGTTTTATAAGCGACTGTTAATTTTAGTTTCAGTATGGGTCCATTTAGAACACGCTGTTGGCTACTTAGGCTGATATCAACAGTTACGTGGATGCACTGTATTTAAATATTATTTATATACTTTTAAACAAATTGTTGTTTTTAACAAAACGTTGTTCTTGGATATGGTCACTATTTTAATGCTTTATAATTTTTAGGCTGTTATTAATATGAGCATATTAGGCATTATGTGAGTTGCAGTATTGCATATTTATCTCTTTTTATATCTTAATTATTTTTTAATGATATAAGGTTTTATGTCCAAGTACTTTGAAATTTGCACTATTTCTATATTCAGAAAAGTATGTTATGTTATCTATTTCATGTTATAAAATGTACGGTTATCAATGGTTGTATGGTGGAGCGCCATTATAATTATGTAACGTATATTTATTGAATTAGATGCAAGGTGAGCCTTTTAAGCATTGATGATTAGGCTGTGACAATGTCCAGCTTAATATAGGAAAATATGATGTTTTTCTTTCAGTACAATTAGAGCCAGCCTAACCCGCTATGCACAGCCTATAAACTAGTATAATGTAAACAGGGAGTGACGTGACGTGCACCATTAGGAACGCCTCCGTGTGTGCGCTGTTTTCGATTGGCTGTCGAAAGCCCGGATACAGCAATTTCGATTGGCTGTCGGTGGGCTGCACACAGCACTTTCTATTGGCTGTCGCTAGGGGAGATGGGGTATTAACCTTACGGCGTTGTACGTGCAGCTACGCTCTCCGTGGAAGTCACATACTGACGAAACTAGTCAGAGCGATCATTGCACGCTACGCCGGATATGACACACTGAAGGAACCAGGAAGGGATAGTCCGCCGGGTAATTTCACGGTGATCGCGTTGAGGACGCTAGGGGTGCAACGGATCACGGTTGATCCGTGATCCGAACGGGTCACCCCCTTCGGATCGGATCGCTATGCGATCCGCGGACTACCGCCGCGGGCATAGCATTAGGAAAGGCCGCGGCTTCGGCCTAGCTCCGGAGCCCCGGTCATCTTGGTACACCCGGCGGTGGCCCCTCCTCTCCACCCACAGAGGAGGAGGAGACCTCGCTCAAGGGACACACACACCGCTATCTGATCTGAGGTCTGCACGGGGGGGGCTCACTGTTTGCCTGTACTACGGAGGGGGGAGGAGGCCACTGTGTGCCTGTACTATGGTGGGAAGGGGGTCACTGTGTGCCTGTACTATGGTGGGAAGGGGGTCACTGTGTGCCTGTACTACTTGGAGGGGAGGTCACTGTGTGCCTGTACTACTGGGGGGGGAGGTCACTGTGTGCCTGTACTACTGGGGGGGTCACTGTGTGCCTGTACTACTTGGGGGGGGGGGGTCACTGTCACTGTGCCTGTACTACTTGGGGGGGGGGGTCACTGTCACTGTGTGCCTGTACTACTTGGGGGGGTCACTACTTGGGGGGTCACTGTGTGCCTGTACTACATTGGGGGGGATCACTGTGTGCCTGTACTACTTGGGGGGGGGGGTCACTGTGTGCCTGTACTACTTGGGGGGAGGGGGGTCACTGTGTGCCTGTACTACTTGGGGGGGGTCACTGTCGTCGATCCGAACCGTGAGTTTTTTGGTCCGTTGCAGCCCTAGAGGACGCTATCCTTTGCATCAGTGATTGGCGAAGTGATGTTTACATTGTTCATTGCATTATACATTGTGTACGTAGGATTCTTGGGAAACTTGCTGGAAGGGTTTTTTTTCAATAAATTGAGTTACGCTATGTTTGCTTCCTCTTTTTTGTTTATTATCTCACCTTATCTGAGGCTGATTCCTTGTGAATGATCCCCATTAGATGGAAATTCGATCAGTTACCTACTAAGCTAATATGAAGGGTCTGATAATACTTTATGTCTGGTGAGTTTGAACCCCTGCGGGGATTTTGATTCCAACACGTGGTGGATTGAGAGTGGGCTGGCTGGTGCACGCTTCCTTTTCCTATCTGTCACTACTATTGGACAACTCACAGACTGTGGATGTTTCTTTACTTCAAGATTTTCCATCTTTTTGCCTACTGTATTGTGGAGTTGTACACCTATATCCAATTACAGCGCTGTTCTGCATTTGTTACTGAAATGAATTATTTTGGACTTTGAATGCTTTTTTGTTATTTGACCTATTTTTAAACAGCTACTTTTATATATTTATATATTATTTGTTTCTCTGGTTGCAGTTCAGAGGAATATATTGTGCTCTATTTTTCTTTGAAGGGTATTGTCTGTTTGGCGCTGAGGAGTGTATTATAGGCCTTGGGAATACACTGTGTTTTATATATATATATATATATATATATATATATATATATATATATATATATATATATATAAATTAGGGCTGTTACTGATCAAAATTTTTGTGTTCGATTAATCGTTTGTTTTTTTAATCGATTAATCGACTAATTTCGATTAATAACAACGCACATACAAATCCAAGTACTTTTAGCTGATCTCCTTGCAGGTCAGTGGAAAAATGGAGAGCAGGATACAAAAAACACACAAAGGCAGCGCTCGATGGGAATGGCATTAAAACTTTTATAGTCTTCAAGTAGGTAACCAAATAAATATTGCACTGGAGATAAAATCGACGTAGCTACATAAACTGTAAAAATGGTGCGAGTAATACCAAACGGTACCAAGTCATAAAAACATAAAAACATGTAGCTAAGTATGATACTGGTAAAAAAAATGTGTACAACGATACCACTGCTGAATCCAGATGAGAGGTTAACATCAGTCCGTCGGCATTTAGATGTCCCATGAAGGGAATTATCACAACTCCCAGTGGATGGCTGTAGAATCCCAGGTTGATAGAGGGAAGTGTAACAGCCCTTGCGTGTGGCAGATAGTAAAGTCCCACCGGCATGCAGATATGAAGGCACAGCAAAGGAGCCCTTCAGATGGACACGGCAAGACCCGCCGGTGTCCATGACGCTACCGGATCTCCGACGGAACTCCCTGAAGGCCCAGAAGCCGGTGGAGAGGTGAGTACCAATCAAAAGAATTTTAATTGATCAAAAAAATGAAAGATTAATCGATTAATTAAAAGTTAATTTGCACAGCCCTAATATATATATATATATATATACCGTATTTATCGGGGGGAAACTGGGCACACCTGCGTATAGCGCGCATCCCCAACCTAGAAGAGAAAATCCTGAAAAAAAAAGAAAATGCTTACAGTTTAGATGCCCCTCGTCGGTGTCTTGCCCGGTGTCCATCGGCGGCCTTGTCCGGTTTGGCGTCCATCTGCGGCCTCAGTGGTGTCCTCCCCGCTTCTCCCGTGCTGTCTCAAAGTCGAATCCCCGCACTTAGTTTGAACGCCGCCGCCGACATATACCGAGCGCAGTACACTCGGGCACACTCAGCTTCTCACGCATAAAGGCTAGGAGCGTGACCGCGAGTGAAGCCGAGCCTGGCCGAATGTACCCGAGTGTACTGCGCTCGCTATATGTCACGGCGGCGTTCAAACTAAGCACGGGAAGCAGGAATCAGCATATATCACGCATGATTTTCACCTTATTTTAACCTCTTATGGACCACCGCATGTACATTTACGTCAGCAGAATGGCAACGACAGGCACAGCAACGTATATATAGGTTGGTGCCTTGAGGTGGGTCGGGGGTCCGATCGGGACCCCCCCGGTACATGCGGCGGTCCCCGTAGCTGGCCGAGCGATTCGGGATGAGGGGGTGGCTATTCGTTTTTGTCCGCCCCCTTCGGATCGCTCCCAGCCAATCCGCGCGCTCCCCCTGCAGTGCACTTCCTCCTCCTGTGTAAACACAGGAAGGAGGAAGTGATGTGATCTCTCCCCTCAGCGGTATTTTCAACCACCGCTGAGAAGAGATCACATCGCACAGTAAGTCTGCACAACACTACACTGACACACACTACACGCAAGCACATTAACCCCTTGCGATCGCCCCCCCCTCCCCCTGTCACAGTGTCACTGAATGCAGTAATCATACATGTATGATTACTGTATTTAGTGTCAGTGTGACAGTCAGTTAGTGTTAGGTTCAGGGTAGCCCCCATACACCCCACTAATAAAGTTTTAACCCCTTGATCACCGCCCTAGTTAACCCTTTCACTCCCTATTGCCAGCGTCACTAAGCGATCATTTTTCTGATCGCTGTATTAGTGTCGCTGTTCCCGCTAGGTACCGTGTTTCCCCGAAAATAAGACGTACTCCGAAAATAAGCCGTAGCGGGATTTCGGCACAAGATTGAAATATAAGACACCCCTCTGAAAATAAGACGTAGCGATGTAGTGTCGAATCTCCGAAAATAAGACGTGGCGAATCTCCGATAATAAGACGTAGTGTCGTATGCGTAACGGCACGGCGCGGAGCGGGAAACAACACGTGATAGGCGTACAGTACTGTACTGGAACTGAAGTGAGGAGAAGAACGCTGTGTAAAGCTGTAAAGCTTCTCCCAGCACCGACCAGCAAACCCCTCTCTCACCCCACACAAGCACCAGGGGATAGGGGGAAAAGCTGCTACTGAGCCCAAAGAGATCACCCCAGCTCCACTTTGCTCCACATCAGCTTTGCTGGCCTATCTTTCTGTACAGCCAGACAAGATGAGTGCAAAGAGAAGAAGTTGGATATCCGAATGGTCCAAAAATGGCGTGCAGAATACGATAATCTCAGTCTACAGGTGGACAGAGGAAATGCTAAGCGCAAGTGTGGTTCAGGTAGGCAACCTTTATTTTCTGTAATAAAAATAAGACACCCCCCGAAAATAAGCCATAGTGTGATTTCTTGAGGAAAAAAAAATATAAGACGGTGTCTTATTTTCGGGGAAACACGGTAGCTAATTTTTTTTTGCGATTTTATTTTTTTTTTTTTTACTTAAGACATGTGGCTAAATACATTTTGGCCTAAATGTTTGATTTTTCTTAAAACAAAAAGTAAAAAATATTTTTTTTTTTTTTTTTTAAATGTCGCTCTATTTTTGTATATAGCGCAAAAAATAAAAATCGCAGAGGAGATCAAATACCACCAAAAGAAAGCTCTATTTGTAGGAAGAAAAGGACGCAAATTTTGTTTGGGAGCCACGTTGCACGACCGCGCAATTGTCAGTTAAAGCGACGCAGTGCCGAATCGCAAAAAGGGGCCTAGTCATTTACCTGCATTTTGGTCCGGGTCTTAAGTGGTTAAGGGGAAAAAAGTGTGCGGTATACGCTGATAAATACGGTATATAAAAAAGCTAACCTGATGGCAGTAGCTGTGGTTGATTTCCCACTTCACTGTATTTATTCATCAAAATCAAATATTAAAAACATGTCTTTCATGTAGAATGCTGTGTGACCAGTAGCAGGTTTGTGACAGAATATGTGATGCTTATTTCTATAAATGCACAAAAAAAATGGCCTCATTAGAAATAAGCAGGGGATGAAATGAGGATGTACTCTCTTCCTCCACAGTTCAATTCAAGGACAAATGCAAACACATGCCTGTCCAACAGTTTTCTGTGGAGTTTAGTAATGTCTCTAAGAAGTGCAGAGACAGCACTGTTCTGGGTGGTTAATGAAGCCCAAAACAGATACACACATATTGGTTATGGGCTTAGCTGAGAGAGCACAGAACTCACGTTCACGGTTAATCAACCCAAATTGTGTCATGTGACTAGTGTTGCTTGCTGCTCTTTGTTTCACCATGATTTGTGCCATTAGCTATAAAAATGTATTCTGAATTTTGTTGCACCTTTCTGGATTCTCTGGCTCTGGAAACCGCTCCCCTTCCTTCTGCAGCAGGCAAATGGTGAATAGGCATTGCCTCTTTTCTCAAAGAAAGAGGGTGCAAGGCTTCTGCCATTTTCATTTACTGTAGAAGTGTAAAAGGCATGGTTTAGTTGGTAGCTGTTATAACATTAGCAATTACAATTTCATAAAATTAGATGCGGTCAAGAACACTAGAAGATTGCAGCAGGAGTCCCACACTGGTGTTATCTATTTACAAATTGCAACGGGCTAGGTAGAAACATAATAAATTAACCATTATTTAGCCTAGGAAAAAACACGTGATTTTCTGTACCACAATGTAATCCCATGTGGGATCAGGTCTATGTAGCCTCCCAGGCACTGATAAGAGGCATAGGAATTGTCATTGGTTTTCCATAACCAGATGTAGCAGATATATCCTTTGTAATCTGGTGGTATATTGGGGTGGCTGGGAACCAGAGAGAAGAGAAGTAATACCAACTTCCTGTAAAATGAACCTGTTGCTCAACCCGTAATGATAAAGTACTGATTTTATTTTAAACTGGTAGTGCAGTAAGACACAGAAAACATCAGCGAGGGCGGGTGTGAATTAAATTTGGTAGAATTGTTGCAAAGCTTTCACCAACATGGCTGAGTGGAATACAGAAAGGAAACAATAAAAATACATTTGCTGCCTTGTTTTGTCTCAATTGACAACGAAAAATAATCTTTCAAATTTGAGATTCTGTTATGAACCGTTGCACCATTATTTGGTTCCTTTCCCAGCTCCACTGCGGCGGTAATTCAGACACTGTAATTAAATACAAACAAACTGCAAGCACAACTTTAATATTTCATGAAGATGTTTGTTTTGTGATTGTCTCCCAAATTGAAAGTCTTAATTGAATTATCATTGCACTGTCCCTTTTTTTTTGCTTGAAGCATTATCAACCATTTAATATTGTAGCTGAAAATCCCTTTAATAAACAATTATTTCTGGAGCAGTAGGACATTTAATGAACAGTATATAGTACCTTTTTTATTTCAATATGATCACAGAAACAATAACTTTAACATTACCTATTGGTGCACAATTACTTTCCCAAGAGTGGCAGTTATGTATGTCTTTAAAACCTAAATATAGCACATTGGGTACTCTTAGTCACATATTTTAATTATGGTGCTCCCTCATGCTAAACCCCAATTTCCAGCACTTGACAAGTTTTGCAAAGGTCCAATTATGTGATTTAGGGGGCTGGGCACCCCTCCCACCAACCCACACAGCCCTGCATTGCTGTGGGGTCCAACACTGCTAGCTAAGGGAAGCTTACGCCACACTTGGCCCCTATGATCTGGAGTCAGTCTTTCTCCTATGGTCTCCCCAGCTCTCTAATTAGGTAATACCCTCTTAACACAGACTACCACTTAGATTCTCTGATTCTCAGTATCTAAAAACACACTCTTAGTTCCTGTCTATTCCCTAGGGTAGTAGACACTGTCAACCCCACCTAGTCATTATTTATAGGGGCCACCCACTACACTTTTAAATATTTCCTGCATGAAACCACATAGCTCCATGACACTTCTATTCATTATGTCTCTGTTACATCCAATTTCTCTCCCTTTAGCCCACTCCCGTTTATTCCATCTTCCATCTGGGGATGAAACCCTAGCCACTTTAAAATTTGGTGTCCATTACAATCTGTCTGTTATGCTTGGATACCAATATATCTCTAAATATCTTATTTTTAAATGTCCAAGGCATGAAATCCCTGAATAGAAATGTTTAGACCAACCTTTGGAAGAGCGAGGGTGTCATGAACAACTTCGGCCACCAGATGGCGCTAGCGGCGCGTTGGCGCGATCGGGACGCGCGCATTCGCGGCAAGGTCGCGAGCGCGATTGCGACGGGAGCGGGCGCGCGCGTTCGCGGCAACGGTGCGCGCGCATCGCACGAACGTCATTCTGGCGCCAAAGGAGGATATTTAAACTTGCTGTCAGCGTTTGCCTCTTGCTGTCCGGTCTACAGCAGTTCCTGAGACTACCTGTATCTACTTACCTGAATCTGTTCCAGACAACCCGGCCTGTTCCTGACTCCGCTTGCCTTCCGCCTGCCCTGACCTATTGCCTGCCTGACGATCCGCTTGCCTTACCCTCTTTTGCCGCTGCTGCCAACTCTGTTGTTGCTCCGGTCTGACTCCTGATCTGCATTGCCTACTATACCTGCACCTGACCCGCTAGCCGGCCTCAGACTCTCCTGCTGGGGGCTTACCTCCATTGGACTACGGTACACCTCCCGCTCTGGTGATTCCTGTGCCTCCAGTCATCTTCACCTGCCATCAGCGGATACAGTCCATACTTGCCACTCTACGCAGCACCAAGAGTCTTCTGAAGCCTTCCGGCCCAGCACCTGCGCTGCAACCGGCGCTCGTGCGACTCTGCACTCCCGCACTCCCTGTTCACTCTACCAGGGGGTCCCGGGATCAGAGGAGCAAGGGCAGCCACTCCTTGCACGTCGGGCTCGTCCACCAGGTACGTGACAGAGGGCCACTTAAGCAACTTGGTAACCAGTCGAGGGCCACAATGAGCGGAGCGTGCTGATGACAGGTCGCGGCCACACTATAGGCCCTCCGATCCGCCCAGATGAAAGGGAAAAAATTCCCTTCTGTTTTGTAGGTTTGAGGTAGGCAGGCGTAAACAGACATCTGTCGATTTATGGAGGTGAATTGAGGGTCCCATTTGGTTGGGCTGATCATGTGAAAAGGGCCTAAAACTGCTTTCACACTGACGTGCTGTGGTTTACCCACACCGCGGGTGCAGCGTAGTGCACCTGTGTCTATCCTGCATGTTAGCTGAACTTTGCCATAGACTCCACCTGTGGCAAAAGCCGACACTGTAGTGGAAGCATCGGTTTATGGGGCTCTGCTCCGCAGCCACTTTCTTCCTCTACCACCGTCCACCAGCTTTATTCACAACACTGATGCTGTGGTATGGCGGGTCACAACCTGCGATCTGTCTGGGCGTGCCAACTCACCATTCCAGAGCAGGAGGTCGCGGGCCACATCAGAGGGCTCCGCGGGCCACTGGTTGGCCACCCGTGGTTTAGACCTTCTGTGAATTTAAATCCTTGCAGGCAGATATCATCTACTTACTGGAAACTAATTTCTAAATCTCCTGCCCCAGATACTTTCACGCTTCCTACCCAACCATTTATGTGGCCAAATAGTCTACTAAACAGAGGTAGTTCTCATAAGCTTCAGGAAAAAAATGTTCCTTTCATATTTACCCATTTTATCTGAGATTCTGGAGGCAGGTAGGTCCTTCTTTGAATGAAAAGATGCACAGTTTCCCGTCCTCCCAAAAACAAACTGCCTTTTTTTACCCACTGTTTCACCTTTTTTTTAGATTATAGGGAAGGGGCATTCCATAATCAGTGGAAATTCTAACTCCACTCTAACTACCTTACCTGGCCTTCTTTACAGACTCTTTCTAGCTGAGCCCTCTATGAAATTTTACTGCAGTACTTCCTAGTAGGTGTCTGGAGAGAGTTTTTCCCATCTAAACAAGAATTCCCTAATTACTTACGCTCACTCCATGTGCTTTCTTATAGAGACCATGTTTTTTTCATTAAGTACACCAAACCTGTCCTGTGACATCTCTCTCTCCTGGTATGACAACGATACTATTATGTCTTCCTTTTCATTTCTCTTTGTCTCACCTGAAGATGGCAGAGGTGTAGTGATATACTATAGTGGAGTCCGATTATATAATTGATATTTACAAATTAGTATAAGGACTATAAGTTATGTTGTTCCGCAGCAACACCCTGAGTTCTCCAGAGAGTGCATTTATTTGACTTCCAATACAGAACAAAGTCCAAATTCCACAGATGATACAAATCCAACAGGGCATATAATTCAGAATTCCATCTTTTTCTAGACCTGTGCCTTCATATTCAGAGATTATACAGAGAATATTCTGAGTAACAAGACTGACCTCCAGAATTATATTCCCTATCCACTGAATAGCTGAGCAATTTGATTGGCCGTCTTTGAGCTACATCCTGTCTTTCAGAGTGACAGATAATGACCCCAACCGGAGACGGCTTCAATCATCACATGCCCTAATTTTGCATTCTTGCATACTAACAAGCTTCCTCTGATATGTGTAAATAGATTACAGATAACAGAGGTGGCCTGAGCACATCAGAGTCATTATCTGTCCCATTTGATATGTGTAGTAAATCTTGTTTGGCCACTAACCCCTTTTGATATGTGTAATTAGATTACAGATACCAGATGTGACCTGAGTACAGGTTTGATGTGTAAAATAGACTTATGCTGGATCTTTGCATATTGACAATCGACACGCCTCTTTTGATGTGTAACATGTAATTAACAAGTACCAAATGTCAACTGAAATCTGGCCTGGTCAATTTTGGACTTGTACATATAGCGGTATATAATAATATATATATAATAATATATAACATATCCAAGGTAAATCGGCCAACAAGAGGGTGTCCGATCAATTCCCTCCTGAGCAACCCAGAAGTATATCAGAATGTTTCCATCTAAATACATCCCCTGACATTGTACCAAAAACCTTTTTAGGCGCTCACAAGATGGTTCACTCCGTACGATAATGGTAGATGCACCAGCAAGGGTTGCCCATTGTCACAGCTGCTATTCGCCTGGTCAATCAAGCCAGCAGCACTAGCTCTTATGCTGCGTACACAAGATCCGTTTTTCAGGGGGTAAAAAAATTAGTGTGTGGGCTCCAGAGCATTTTTCACCACAATGTAAAAAATGGGCATTAAAAATGTCGAACATGCTCTAATTTTTAAGTTTTAAAAAAATGGTCGTGTGTGGGCTTTAACAACGTGAAAAAAACGTGCATGCTCAGAAGCAAGTTATGAGATGGGAGCGCTCGTTCTGGTAAAACTAGCTTTCGTAATGGAGTAAGCACATTCATCACGCTGTAACAGACTGAAAAGTGCAAATCGTCTTTTACTAGCACAAAATCGTCAAAAGCAGCCCAAAGGGTGGCATTTTTTTTCACGATCGTGTGTAGGCAAGGCCGTTTTAACGATCGGGTTGAAAAAAACGTTTTTTGTAGACCATTAAAAACTGAATTTTTTACATCCCGAAAAACGGTCGTGTGTACGCAGCATTAGGCTAAAATAAACATACCAGGCCTCGATTTTGCAGGCTATATGTGTAAAACGTCTCTATTTGTAAATAATCTTATCTGTTTCTAACTAATCTTTACTAAGTTTTTTCTCATTACTGGATAGATGCATTTTGATTTGGTGTTAATTTTTCTGGCATACTAATTAATAACAACAAATGACATGTCTTGAACATAAGATTTTTTTCAGCATGTCCGTTCTCCACTCCAGAATTTCACTTCCACTGGAATCTTTTCATCTACCATATCTAGGGGTCCAATTGACTTTGTCCTACGATATCCTATACTCACATTGTGACAGTTAAAGTCACCCTTGTCCCCAAACTCTTGTACCCATTCTGCATATTCCATATCAAGATCCCCTCTCATATACTATGTATTTTCCAGAATCAAGTACTAGGGATACTGATGGGAGTTTTGAACAGTTTTGTGAATTATCTGATGCTACATAAGCAAGTGTTTATATGAGCACAGATATTTTATAGTCAACAATTATACAATTATTTCGATATTCATACTTACTGTAGACAAGTACCTACTGTTTTGTTCTCCTAACGCAGTAGACTATGGATCTGAGAAATGTGCAGAGAATACAGTATGTTGCTTCTCCATTTTAACCCATAGGAGCGAATACATACAATGCTACTTTTACATCAATAATTGGGTGGCGGAGACATGGAGCTAGCATGTGTTCATAAATGTATATTTTTGTATGAATAGCATCATAGTACAATTTTCATAAGTTTTAATTAATATTTTAACAGCTGAATTTTGTTATGATTTCTGTTGGTACATCAAAAGTCCCACTGTGTTATATTGTGTGTGGGTTATGTAATTTATAGGGATGTTGGTACCTATATGATGGGTATTATTACACCCATACAATTCATTTTTAAAATGTTGGTTGGCATCTTAGTGTACTATGTACTTACAGTTAACTCACTCTGGTTCTGTACACCAAGAGCAGAACTCTTAAGCCTCGTACACACGACCGGTTTTCCTGCCAGGAAAACTGCCAGGAGAGCTTTTGGCTGGGAAAACCGGACATTGGTATGCTTCCTTGCAGTTTTCCCAACAGAAAAAACTGCTGGGAATCCTGGCGGGAAAATAGAGAACCTGCTCTCTATTTTCCCACCGGGATTTCCAGCGGTTTTAAACCGGTGTCAGAAAAGGTTCCATCCGCTGGTGCTATTTATTACCTGGCTCGCAGTACTGGGGGAGAACTTCTCCCTGCTGGTTTTATATCACCCTTGGGACGCAGTACTGGTCTCCAGCAGCGGATGGACCCTGGCAGTTTGGAGCATACGGCCCTTCCTGCGCTCAGCTGTGACCTGAACTTAATTTCTACCTCTATATATACCCGGTAAATTCAAGCAGACCTCGCCCTGGTATCGTTCTACCTTCTGGACCTGAGCCTGTTATCCTGACCCTGCTATCTGGACCCTGATTCTGATCCCTATCCTGAGCCCATCCTGGACTTATCCTTCCATTGCCTGATTACCTTGGTTCCTGTTCCCCTTGGATTCCTGCCCTGCAGCCTGTCCATCCATCCGCTCCCTGCTCTGTTGTGTTCCCATCCTCACCCATCTGCTGACATCCCCTGTGTATGACCTCGGCCTGGCTTTGTTTACGAATACGGTATCTCCCCTTGATTGTATATACTATTTGTTATTTGTGCACTGGTTGTCTTCTCATGTTGGTAAAAAAACACCTTTTTATTTCACTAGATACATTGTTGGTCTCCTCTGTGCAGTCACACAGTACTGGTCTGTTAGCTCTCCTGACAACCTGGCAGTTTTCCTATGGGGAAACACTGTGAGGGAGCATACACCTGGCCAACGCTCTCCCTACAGTTTTCCAGATGGGAAACCCGGCCGTGTGTACACAGGGAATCTTTACCGAGCAGGTTCTCGGTTTTCCCGGCGGACTTTATACCACCGGGAAACCAGGTCGTGTGTACAGGGCTTTAGTAGAGAAGGTTGACAGTTTAACCCTAAACTTCTTATTTTTTGACTTAAGGTATCTTGGTCATAGTATAGACACTGTTGTTCAGTCTCTTTACCTTGAGCCCCAGTAAGCTATGAGTTCTGATTTTATTAGTTGTTATATTAAGACTAGCCAGATGACTCTTGCAGGAGGGAAATGGCAAGACAACTGACATGGGGGAAGGAAGCATAAGTCCAAACCTGTCAGTTATCCATTAAGATTCATGACAAAAGAGTCATATAGAACAGCAGTTGTCACCTAGCATCCTCAAATGTATGTTTGTATGAAGAAAGATTTTTTTTCTCCAGAATTTCTTTGACAAAGCTATAGATCTGTAGTATGTTCTGATTTTCCAAAATTGTCATTGGCGAGTTTTTCTCTGATGTCTGTTTTTAACTAACTTTTAACAAAATTTTGATGACTAGACACTGATTCTCATGAAGTGTCTTTTGAGTGTAATTTTTCCTATTTAGCTGAAGTGTCTTCATTAATATTCATTTTATTGTAAATGAGTCTTCAAGTACAAGAAGAATTTTGCCTACCCCATTATTAAACAAGTCGTCTTCTTGCATTTTGATAGATATACTGTATTTATTGGGGTATAACGCTCACTTTTTTTCCCAGAAAATATGGGGTAAACTGTGCCTGCGTGTTATACGCAGGGGGCCGTGGAAAGTTTTTTTTCCCTGAAACTTCTCTCTTAAAGTTAGGGTGCGTGTTATACGCCGATAAATACGGTAATAACTAGGCTTTGAAGTCCAGGTAAAATAAAGCAAAGTTAAAAAAAAAAAGAAAAGAAAAAGCTAAGAATAATGGCAAAAGCAGCAGGTAAGCTGTTATTCTTTGTAAACTATTTAGTGCCTTGATCTCCAAAACTGTACAATAGCAACTTTTCAGGTGAATTACATTTTCTGCATATACAGAAAAATAACTGTTGATCCTGTCAGAAATCCCATATCATTTTAATGTCCTGTGTACTGAACTGAAATCCTAAACAATTTGGTCAGGTTCTGTGAACTTACAAAAGTATTCCTCTCTATATCATGGAGATTAGGAGAGAGGGAGGTGTTTGTACTCCAAATCAGGAAAGCAGTATGGGTGATAGAGTATAGTGAATAAGCATTGTGACACTAGGACAGGAAGTGTGCTACTTACAGGGTCACATATTAAAATGAAAATTAAGGCCTTAAAAAAGGAACTGTATGCATTGACCATATCTAAGGGCTGCTAAGTTGTAATATATAAATATCCCATATAAAAAGGGCATCCTTCCTAAATGCACAAGGTTTTCCAAAGCAAGTATCAAGAAACTAGATCAGGATATTGCTGATTTTCAAAATATTGCCACTAAGGCAGGTCATAGATTACGCAATTTTCTTTCCTTCCACTATGAGTGGAAATCCCTCTCGCAGCACTATTGTGCTCTGCTGGCGAGGAGCCTTCCCTGCAGGCAGAACACGATGATTAGTGTTGCTGGCTATAACTGGTGGCACTAAACCTTTGGGGAAAACCCGACAGGCTGCTTGTACACAAGTCGATCAATAGAAACCAACATAGTGTGAACCTAGCCTAATGCCGGCTATAGACTGAGAAAATGTCTTTATCGCAACCATTGGTGTTGACAGGGGATTTCCTCCCAAGGAGCCATTGCATTCTCCACTGCGACTTTGCTAGCGACTTTAATAAATACAAATCCATCAGGCTGTTTGTACCCAAGTTATTAATCAACTTGGGTAAATTCAGCCTGCCCATACTTGCTTCGAATCCCGGCCGGTTCCTACAGAACGGGCCAAGATTGGAATGGTCTATAGCTGACTTCACATAGATTTTTATTTTATTTTACTTGATTATGTAAAAAAAAATAAAAAATATGGGGAAACACTTTTGCTTTTTAAAATTACTTGAGATTTCACGTGTACCTTAACGTCTTCTCCATTTGTGATTTGTTTAAATCAGTCATACAATTTAAATGTAAAACATGAGCTTGGTAAGACACTTTACCCATTCAGCCAAATGCAATTAAAAAATAAACTGTAAATGGAAAAACAATACTGGCTTCAATTAAATATGTACATAATATTAACAGGACCCCCAAATGCTGTGCAAGAAGAAGAAGAAAAAAGTAACAAAAGCATTCTATTCCTTCCTTAACACACACTAGGTCATACTGGGACATCTGTTCATTGACTACCACATTTAGGTTTCAAGTTAGGGGAACCAAACATTCACTTCTAGGCCTAGCCAAAAATAATTACTTAAATCAACAGTTAACATAGCAGTTGTGTTGATTTACTAAAATGGGAGAGTGCAAAATCTAGTGCAACTGTGCATAGCGGCCAATCGGCATCAAACTTCAGTTTGTACAAATAAGCATTGACAGAAAAAGCCTGGAAGCTGATTGGTTTCTCTGAGCAGAGCTGCACCTTATTTTGCACTCTCCAGTTTTAGTAAATCAACCCCCATGCTTCTACTGAACAGGAATGTGCAAATTTAACAGGATCCTGTTCTGTTACTATTATGCCGTGTACACACGACCGTTTTTAATACCATGGAAAAAAAAGACGTGATTCTTGTCAAGCCTGCCTTGCATAGACACGATTGTGAAAAAAAAATGCTCGAGCAAAGCGCAGGCACTATAAAGGGAAAGTTCCATTTGAATGGCGCCACCCTTTGGGCTTGATTATGCAAATTTTCCTTCTCATAACTTGCTTCTGAGAATGCGTGTTTTTTTTCCCTGTCGTTAAAGCCTACACACGTCCATTTTTAACGACGTGAAAACGTTGACGTGAAAAACGTAGAGAAAAATAGAGCATGTTTTACATTTTTTAATGCCCATTTTTCACGTCGAAAAAATGCTCTGGAGCCCACACACGGTGGTTTTTAACCACTTGCCTACTGTGCACCAAACCCCCTTCCTGCCCAGACAAAATTTAAGCTTCCGGCACTGCGTCGCTTTAACTGACAATTGCGCGGTCATGCGACGTGGCTCCCAAACAAAATTGGCGTCCTTTTTTTCCCACAAATAGAGCTTTCTTTTGGTGGTATTTGATCACCTCTGCGGTTTTTATTTTTTGCGCTATAAAAAAAATAGAGCGTCAATTTTTAAAAAAATGCAATATTTTTTACTTTTTGCTATAATAAATAACCCAAAAAATATATAGTTTAGGCCGATACGTATTCTTCTACATATTTTTGGTATAAAAAAAAAATTTAATAAGCATTTATCGGTTGGTTTGCGCAAAAAAATTTATTGGGACTGCGACGTTATGGCGGACACTTCGGACACTTTTCTGACATTTTTGGGACCATTTACATTTATACAGTGAACAATGCTATAAATATGCATTGATTACTGTATAAATGTGACTGGCAGTGAAGGGGTTAACCACTAGGGGGCGGGGAAGGGGTTAAATGTGTGTCCTATGAGTGTTCTAACTGTAGGGGGAGGGGGGGTGACTGGGGGAGGTGACCGATTGTGTCCCTATGTACAAGGAACACAATCTGTCTCCTCTCTCCCTCTCGCGCCCGCCCGCGGCTTTAAAAAGACATCACATATGACGTGATGTCAGGATAATGGAGTCCTCCGCCCGCCGTCATTTGACGGTGGGCAGAGGACAAGTGGTTAATGACCAATTTAAAAAATTGAATTTTTCTCGTCATGAAAAACGGTCGGGTGTATGCAGCATAAGACTTTCTATGAGATTCTTTTGGACCAATGCGAAAAATCCCAGATAAAAGATGCCTCCCCCTTTTTTATGGCTATTTCAATTAATAGCATGGAACAGAGAAGAATGTGAGATTCATTTTTAGTGCTCCATAATACCATGTAGAATGAAAACAGTTTTCTTTTTGAGCAATCTTCTTTGCTCAGATTTTTTTTACTTCAAATACCCAGCAAGGATCAAAGATCAAAACTGCAGCTAAAGTGCTGAAGAACTAACAATATTCTATCCAGGGGACAGAAGGATGTAAAGATTACATAGAGAGCAGCAGTCATAAAGTCTACATCAGTGCCATAGTTTCACAGTGTTTTCAGAGTATTCACAATTCGAAAGTACCCATCTACAGACAACATCTGAGACATATAGCGTTTGATAATTAAGGGAGAGGGTTTAAGTCCAATTCCAATGGAATCTCCTATACAAAAGTTGAAGGTTTTTCAATTCCTAATTCATGGTAAACAGTTAAACATCTGCCCCACAAGCAGTGTTTGTACCATAGGCGTGCGCACAGGGTGTGCCAGGTGTGCCTGGGCACACCCTAATCACCTTGTGTGGTGCAGATTGCACCGAAATATACTGCGTTAAAAGTGCACTAACACACAGAAAAATGCAGCATTAAATGGCCCATAACACACTGAAATATACAACGTTAAACATGCCCTAATGTACAGAAATTTACTGCATTAAACATGCAGTAATGAATAGAAATATACAGCATTAAACGTGCAGTAACGCACAGAAATAGACCCCTGATATTTCACCAAAGCTCCCTAATGGGGCTCCTAGAATAAAAAAATATAATAAAAAAAAAAAAAACGACTGACACTGTCCACTGCCGACTGACACCAATCTATGCCATACTGACACTGTTCACTGCTCTACTGACACCATCAGTATACTGAATATACACATGCACACACATGCAAATATGTTTGTGCTTTGGAGTGCACACCCTAATACATTAGGCTGTGCACACCTATGGTTTGTACCCAAATGTGACCTGTATACCCAAGAAATGCCTGTGGAGCACCTAGTCCTTGTAGGGTATCCCAATCAGTACCCCCATTTACTAACCTTTAAAATTGCATGCCACAAACAGCTTTGGCATCAACTGTCCTGAGCTTGATCACATACATGTTCTCTCTTCTAATACTACTTTTCCCTAATCTGCATTCTCTGTCCACATCACTTCCACAAAACACATGTAGGTGGGATGCAAGAGCATTGTAACAAACTGTATAGCGTTAAAAAACAAGCCCCTCACCCCATAACTGTTAGAGCCGGTTCACACAGGGGCAACACGACTTTCAGCGTGACTTTGGGAGGCAACTTGAACACGACTTGAGTATGAATCACAACGCGACTTGGGGCGACTTGCAACGCGACTTGAAGTCGCCTCCAGGAGGGGGAACTCCCAGCCAAATTTTAAATAAAATAACAGCATTGGTTACCCCTCCAGGAGCATACCAGGCCCTTAGGTATGGTATGGATTTCAAGGGGAACCCCCTATGCCAAAAAAAATATGGCGTGGGGGTCCCCCAAAATCCATACCAGACCCTTATCCGAGCATGCAGACTGACCGGTCAGGAAAGGGGGTGGGGATGAGCGAGCCTGGCCATTGGTTGTCGGGGTCTGCGGTTGTGGGGCTTATGAGAATCTTCGAGCCCCCTTTAAGGTGGCCCCCAGATCCTGGCCCCCCCCCACCCTATGTGAATGAGTATGGGGTGCCTCCATACTCCAAACACTATGCAGCTCCGGGGTCTTCTTCCGACTTCGGTAGTCTTCTAACTTCTCCCTTCTGCCGGGCACCACCGCTGTCGGGGGCCCGGACTTCTCCCTTCTTCCGACTTTGGGGGGTCTTCTTCCGACTTTGGGGGATCTTCCAAATTCTCCGCTATCTTCTTCCTCTCTATGGTTCTTTATCCCTTCTGCCGGGCACCACCGCTGTCTTCTTCCAGCTCTTTTACCAGCAGGGGCCCGATCATCAAATTGCTGGTGTCATAACTAATCACATGTGCAGCACTATAGCAGTTGCAGATCAAACAGAAGCAGCTTCCTTGGCTGTAAAGGATAGGAGGGTTTAATTCTGCTTTCATGCTGTCAGCAGATCGGCTTTTACAATCGTGGCAGTGCTTAAAATGCCTAAACCAGCAACTGAGCATGTGCAGAGCAGGGTGAGACCATGTATTACTGGATTTTGAACAGTATAAAGATTTATTTTTAATGTTTTACATGCTATACCTGCAAACGGGGCCATCCTAACTAAAACGCAATTTTAACTACTTTTCTACTGTCTTTTTTTTAAACCTTTTTAAAGCAACATGTTGAAAAATCTGTTGCAAATCTCTGTCACACTTTTGCATTATTCGATAAAACGACAAAAATGTTATACGCACATTTATTACATCAAATTTGACGTTGTAATAAATCAATTGCAAGTCTGCAACATATACACTAACTGTAGCACAATAATAGATGCAACTAGTGTAAATATATTGCTAGATGCCCCGCCATGTACTCTCTGTGTCTCATTTTGGTGCTACAGACACTGACAGTGACCGACAACCTGGCACTACTACTTGATAGATCATAAACAAGATGATCAGCAAACCATGTAGAAACAAAGACCTGATGCAGCATGTTTCCTTGAACTACTAATTGCAAGTGGAATAAGTGGGTGTCTGTGAATTCCGCATCATTACAGACACATATACGCTGAGCTGTGCTAAAGGTTAATGCAGTTTGCAAACTACATTAAGTAATAAATTAGGGTTGAATAGTGAATGTCTTCCACACTTAGCAGCGTTCTCTGCCAGGCACAGGTCGCTTGGGTCAATATTGCAACTTAAAAAGCAGCAAGCAGACACCCACAATTATACGTTAAGGGGGCAAATCATTTTAGCAAATGTACTCTGTATGTAAAATTTTCACTTCAGCTTTGGTCATAAAAGCAGTATCCTGCACAAAAGGTCAGCTTGCTAATCAGTTACCAGAGACCTTCTCTATTCATACAGTTGCTTTTATTAGCAACCTGAATAAAGAATCTGAATAAATGATTACATATTTTTTTCTGATAAGTGTGTGATTGGAGGTTGTATAGAAAAAAGAGTCTGTTCAACAATGTTGGCGCATCTAGCTAGGTGTAAGCAAGCATGAATATGGTTAATATCAGGAAAAAAAAACAGTTGGTGCCGGTTCACTCTACCGCGACTTGGGATCCAACTTGTGTCGCCCCAAGTCGCGTGACATGAGAAATGACATGTTGGTCAATAAGAGCTGTCTTAATGTACACTACTGAAGTCGCTACAACTTCAGAAAAGGTTCCTGTACTACTTCAAGAAGACTTCTAGGCAACTTGTACCCATAGATTTCAATAGAAGTTGTCTCCAAAGTCGGATCATTGTCTTAACAGGATGAGAAAATCGTTTTCTCAGGCAAACCCCTCCCTCCCACAGAGCTGATTATTGTTTGACATGTCCACACACATGTCCTATAAATATATAGGGTAATGGACAGTGTCGGTAGAGCAGTGGACAATTTTAGTAGGGCAGAGGTTGATGTCCGTTGTTTATTTTTTTTAGATTTGTTTATTATTACATTTTTATAATTGCATTCTTTTTATTAATATTTTATACAATGGTTTTTATTATTGTTTTTTGCAAAAAAAATTTAGGTGCCCCATTGGGGGCTTTGGTGAAATATCAGGGGTCTAAACAGACCCCCTGATGTCTCACTTTTGAAGCAACGAAACGTACTGGGGACAGAGATTCCCCAGTCTCTTTCTCGCAACCAAGCAGCAGAGGGAATCTGCCCAGCACAGGGGGGATTAGGGTGTGCCTGGGCACACCTGGCACACCCTGTGCACACACCTATGAGTGTGAGCACGTGTCCAGGAGGACATGACGAGGAGGATGTGCTTTCTCGGTGCAGGGGGTAAGGTATGGAATGATTTACCATTGATCCTAAAAAACACCACCAATTTTCTAAGCTTCAGGAAGAATTTGAAGACCTTGCTCTTCCAGACATTTTATGGGGGGGCTTATAGGTCACTTAGGGTTTTATTTAGCATATCATGTCATTTTGTAAAATAAACAAATGGTGGATGTTAAATCCATTCCTCCTGGTTGGCTGTAAATGTGGGTATGGATTGGTCTGTCAACTTTAACATTAAACATCCCATCAATGGGAGAATTCAGAAACCTGTATTTACAAAGTTGCACTGTCCTGCACATGTGCTCTTCCATAAGTCCATAAACCACAAACATAAAAGATGCTAATGCTCATTATAAATCATTATATGAGAATACTTATATTTTTTTGAGAGTAGGTGCAGATATTCACCCTGTTCCCTGGGCCATCCTTGTCTCTGCCCCCCCAAGCTCCCAACACTCTCCCTCCTTTTTAATTTTACTGAGCACACTTATTGGTGGTCGACTATATTTGCCCCCTTAGTGGAATTGTGCATTATTGCTTTACTGGTGGTCCACAATAAGGAGGAGCCAATTTGATAAACTGAAAAGAAGTCAGGGTGTCAAACACAAACTCTGTTCAAATTAATGGGAGCCAAAATGTCAAATTAAAAATGTATATTTTCTGGGCTAACAGGCAAGGTGACAAAAAATAGCATTCAGAGGGGATGGTGGGTGCTGCATATACCAATGCAAAAAAAAAAAAAAACATTCCTGGGGGTGTCCTAATCATGTATGTGGTGATCAGAAAGTGCTGCAGCAGCACCGACATTTACAGAAGAAATACGTATTTACAATTGCTGGCAAATCACAATTTATTACTGACTTCTTTTTAAAAAAGGGGAAAAAAGGAAACGGACCCCTTTAACAACTTGCTTACTGGGCACTTAAACACCCTCCTGCCCAGACCAATTTTCAGCTTTCAGTGCTCTCACATTTTGAATGACAATTACTCAGTCATGCAACACTGTATCCAAATGATTTTTTTGTCCTTTTTTTCATACAAATAGAGCTTTCTTTTGGTGGCTTTTGTTTACCTCTGGGTTTTTATTTTTTTGCGCTATTAACGAAAATTTGGAAAAAAAAAGTTTTTTTCTTAGTTTCTGTGATAAAATTTTGCAAACGATTAATTTTTCTTCATAAATTTTGGCCACAATTTATACTGCTACATGTCTTTGATAAAAATAACCCAACATTTTTGGAAATTATTTGGTCTGTGTGCAAGTTTTAGAGTCTACAAGCTATAGTGCAAATCATAAACAATTATCACATCTGATCACACCTGATGTACTGAAGGCCTCTCTCATTTCTTGAGACCCTAACAAGCCAGGAAAGTACCAATGCCCCCCATGCACTGATGAGGCGGCACAGATGAGGCCCTTTATAGGCACTGGGATGGCACTGTATTCTCACTGTAACACTAACAATTTGTAACTCACAGATCCGTTCTCCCTCCTCACACAGAGACAGCGTGTGAGGAGGGAGGAATAATTTACCGTTGGTCATAAAAAACACCACCAATTTTCTAAGCTTCAGGAAGAGTTTGAAGACCTTGCTCTTCCAGATGTCTTATGGGGGCTTATAGATCACTGCATCCTGGCCAGTAAGGGAGCTAGATTAAGAAGATCAGAATCTCCCTGCTCATTATAGTCATACACATCGAGGCCCATGGATAAGACTGCATTTACAGTATAAGCATTTTTTTTTAAAAGGGAAAAAAGCCCAGAAAAAAGAAACAAATGCAGCCACCACATCTTATGATTGGTAATCTGCAAAATATAAATTTTTTTGTTTTGGCTTTAATACCACTTTCATTTATTCACAGATCTCTGTGAATGAATGACACGGCTGTGTGGGTGGAGCCCCCCACAACTGCCCTGTTTTTAAAATATGATAGTGAATGCGGTGAGAGTAACCCCCTATCCACTGTCACTGGGGGAATGAGAGGTTAGCTTCTGCACTGAAACATGTTACACCCTAAATACAGGCATAACATGTTACAAAAGGCAAACTTATCCTTTAAGTTTAAGGCTTCATTTCCATGGAAGTTTTTACAGCCACTTTTCTGAGCGTTTTTTGCAGCTTAAAAACAGCTCTCCATGTTAGTCTATGGCCTCATGCCCACCATGACGTTTTTGAGCTGTAGATGGCTGAGCCGTTTTTAAGCTGCAAAAAAAAACAGGACCAGTGCGTTCTGAAGCTCCAGCAATAGAGCTGTAAAAACACTAGACATTAAAAAATGCTCAAAAACGCTCAAAAATTTACTCTTACAGCCCCTTTAATAGCACTTCAATCGCAGGTCGCACATGAAATCCTGTTACACTGTGTTTCCAAAAGTAGTACATGCACTATATTTGGTGCAATTTAAGCTCATTCAAAAGTAAGGGGCTCAAATTGCACTGCACTAAATTGAATATGAATCGAACTGGAATGCCTAGTGCGTTCCTGTAGGTTTTATAGTGTGAACAGGGCTAAATCTTATAGTACTCTTAAAATCTGTTTAACAAGGACACATACAGCAATTGGATGTGTTAAAATCTCTGCCATATTGTGTTTTTGTCCAGAACAATAAAATGTTATACCACATTAGGGTGCAGCTAGCTTTTGGTTGGAGTACGATTTACTTTGACCAACGGAATGTACCTTACTGTTGGTAAGGATCTGGGGCCAGAACAAGGAGAGAACATCTTAACTCATTTCAGCTTATTGAAGCAGAAATACAGTATACACAACTGAGTGTCCATATAATCCTTTGATTTAGAAATGCATAGATGAGTTATTGGCTAATGTGTTTTATTATCACATTATTCGCACGGACAGTGCCTGTTATCAAACAAATAATGAGTATTCTTTGGGCAAATAGAGCAAATAATTTGTCAGCTGTTAAATCAATGTGTACAGTGACTGAAGATTATTATGTTAATCGGGTACTATTTTCTTTTCAGCGGCCTTCAGTGATAGTGAAAGTGACTCTGAATTAAGCTCATCAAGTTTGGATGACAAAAAGGCAAACCTAGAAGAAAAAACTAGAAATATTAGGCTAGATTCTGGTAAGCTCTAATTATAAATGTGTATTAATGTTATCTGTACAGTGGAAAATGTGATGCAAAATAAATTTATACATTTATATATATATATATATATATATATATTTATATATATATATACAGTACAGACCAAAACTTTGGACACACCTTCTCATTCAAAGATTTTTCTTTATTTTCATGACTATGAAAATTGTAGATTCACACTGAAGGCATCAAAACTATGAATTAACACATGTGGAATTATATACATAACAAAAAAGTGTGAAACAACTGAAAATATGTCATATTCTAGGTTCTTCAAAGTAGCCACCTTTTGCTTTGATTAATGCTTTGCACTCTCTTGGCATTCTCTTGATGAGCTTCAAGAGGTAGTCACCTGAAATGGTCTTCCAACAGTCTTCAAGGAGTTCCCAGAGATGCTTAGCACTTGTTTGTCCTTTTGCCTTCACTCTGCGGTCCAGCTCACCCCAAACCATCTTGATTGGGTTCAGGTCCGGTGACTGTGGAGGCCAGGTCATCTGGCGCAGCACCCCATCACTCTCCTTCTTGGTAAAATAGCCCTTACACAGCCTGGGGGTGTGTTTATGGTCATTGTCCTGTTGAAAAATAAATGATGGTCCAACTAAACGCAAACCGGATGGAATAGCATGCCGCTGCAAGATGCTGTGTTAGCCATGCACATTCAGTATGCCTTCAATTTTGAATAAATCCCCAACAGTGTCACCAGCAAAGCACCCCCACACCATCACACCTCCTCCTCCATGCTTGATGGTGGGAACCAGGCATGTAGAGTCCATCCTCTCACCTTTTCTGCGTCGCACAAAGACACGGTGGTTGAAACCAAAGATCTCAAATTTGGACTCATCAGACCAAAGCACAGATTTCCACTGGTCTAATGTCCATTTCTTTCTGTTCTTTAGCCCAAAAAAGTCTCTTCTGCTTGTTGCCTTTCTTTAGCAGTGGTTTCCTAGCAGATATTCTACCATGAAGGCCTGATTCACACAGTCTCCTCTTAACAGTTGTTCAAGAGATGTGTCTGCTGCAAAAGGTGGCTACTTTGAAGAACCTAGAATATGACATATATTTTCAGTTGTTTCACACTTTTTTGTTATGTATATAATTCCACATGTGTTATTTCATAGTTTTGATGCCTTCAGTGTGACTCTACAATTTAGTCAAGAAAATAAAGAAAACTCTTGAAATGAGAAGGTGTGTCCAAACTTTTGGTCTGTACTGTGTGTGTATATATATATATATATTACCCCTTGAAATTTTCCAAATTTTTGTCACGTCACGTTACAACCAAAAATGTAAATGTATTTTATTGGGATTTTATGTGAAATAAGAAAGAAAAAAATGTTTCTACCTAAAGTGTGCCAGGAAATGTCTATACACTGAACATTAATGTGGATCTCCATATTTTCACCCCCAGTTTCAAGCACTGAACCCACACTGACACCTACCAGCAGGAAACACTTCGGTGGCATCCTCTCTAGTGGCTTGTCTGGCAGTCTGACTAGTCTGGGCAGTGATCGAGGAGGTACAGTGAGTGCCTCTGAAAGTTATCCAGGAGAACTTATTGAAGGCTATGATAGTGACATGAGCAGGAGGGGACCAGGTGAGAATATTTAAATTCATGTTGTCAAAAAGATGATGATTTGCAGCATACTAATTTTAATATTTCTCAGCTTTTCACTAATGTTACATGCTCTTGGCTATTTCTAAACTGTACACATTAAAATGTATTTAAAGCCAAACATTTTCTGTCTAGTTTTGGATGGAAAAGGGGTAGGAGCCCCAGTCAGGTTTTTACTGCTATATGGTGATCTTAGACCTGTCTGGACAGCAAGTGAGGGACACTTTTCAGTACAGACAAAAATAAAAATTTGCTAGTGGTTCTATAAACAGAGAAAATATACTGCGCTAAGAAAGAAACTTGATAAAATAAAAAATAGAATTTTAAACAAAAGCTGCACACCTAAAAAACATGTGATATTCATGTAAGCTAAAACTAGAAAAAAGGGGGGGGGGTAGGTAGCACTAAAATTCTACACGACTTGAATTTAGTGCAAAAATAGATAAAACACAACGTGACCGGTGCAAATATGTATAAATAAGGTCAATACCCCTCTCAAGGGATAATGGCAAATACCACACAAAGTAATAATTAAATAATTAAATTAGTGTCCAAAACATAATGATGTTAAATTGTCCAATTCACGTAGTGACAACAGGAAAATTATAATCAAGTGAAGAAAGAAGTCCACCACCAATTTGATTGTGAGTTGAATGGACGTGACTGTTCCTTACGATCACACCAAAAAGTGGTAAGTGAGTACCCTTACCAGAAGTGTTGGACCCCCTATTAGGCAAGATCATACGGGCATGAACATCCACCCTGGTAGGTAATGAGATCCCGACTAGTGCGTTGCTCCACTTCCAGCAGGTCCTTGCTTGGCTCCAGGCTATAAGTATCCAATCCGGACAGGAACCCTCAGATAGGTAATTCCTTCTTTGCCAAACAATTGTGGTTCTAGCCTTCCCCTAAGCTAATAAAGAAAAAAGGGAGCTGTGGTGGCTCAACGTGATTGGCACTGCGCTGACAAGCCGTTCACCTCTGCAGCCAAGGGTTCGGATCCCGGTCTCGGCTACATGTGAATTGAGTTTGGTGGTCTCAGCCCGGCTCCCGGTGGGTGTGCTATGCAAGGTACGCCTGTGCTTAGTACACCCACCCCCCCCCCACAAAAACCACCACACTTGCACGCACACGAAATTGGTTTAAAAACACATGCACTTTGGCCATGCGGTCTCTTAAATAAAGAGAGGCGAAGGACCTACGGGGCTGGCTGGGTGGGCTAGGCCCCCTCACTCCCTCATAGGGGGAGTCCCTCTGCCCCATTGGGGTCCCGTTGGGCCCCAGTTGGGCTCCCAAGAGGAGCAGGTAGGGCGGGGTGAGTGGGAGGCCCCCCTTCACACCCGCCATTGCCACCAGGGGCATGGAGAAGGATGGCGATTGCCTCCGGGGGGAGGGTCTGCCTACTCCCAACTCCTGCAGTCCGGCTCCTCTCTCTCGAGTTCACGCACAAAAATACACTTTAAAAAAAAAAAAAAAAAGCTAATAAAGAAAAGCATTCTTATTTCTGTATGTGTTGCCGTTGCAAATTCCCCCTCACTTCCTGCAGGCAAAACATGGTCAGCATGACAGGAAGTGAGGGGAAATCATCACCTTGGTCATACTACAGTCTTTGGTCACGTGTATTTTTTCTGCTAGACAAGCTCCACTGCATTGTATGGCATTTATATACATACTTAACCACTTGCCGCTGGTGGTACGCATATATGTGGCCTCTCGGCACGTGGGCTTTAACGCCAAGAGGCCCTATGTAGACCCTTTTCTGTGCTGAGAGTGCGCCCCCTGCACGTTCCCAGCACAGTTACTGGCGGAAACACGCCAAGAGGCCTTATCTAAACAATTTTCTGTGCTGAGAGCATGCTCCCTGAACGTTCCCAGCACTAGTGATCAGGAGCTTTCTGATCATGTGACAGCCAATCACAACAGTCACATGACCCAAATGCCTGCCTCCCGGCATTAAGGAAATTCTTAAAGGGCCGGGAGGCAGTGGCAGGGATTACCCTAAGGTTGCCAATACCATGATAGAAATTTCTAATGGGGAACTTAGGCAGTGGAGAGCCAATAAAAATATGCTATGCTCTCATCCGTTGCATTGATAGATAACTTTGGGCTGTTTATGAGAAACCTTACACACTAGCAATGCAAAAGTTCGTTAACACACTCTTTCTGCCTAGCCTGAGCAGCACACACATCCCTTTTTTCAGGTCATACTCTTGGGTAGTTGGCATTAAAAACAAACTAAACTGTTTCAACATCTCAGGTTAAAAACATAGGTTTTTGTTGCATTATTTGCAAATATATGTGAATCCACACTGCCCCTTCGAGTCACCTTCGTAAATTGTGTTCACCAACTTTAAACTGTTTCCAACTATGGAACATATACAGCAATTGAGAGGCTTACCTAGAAGCAAGCAGACCCCGATTTATTTGGTCCTTATGTTCTATAATTTGGAACTCAGTTAGGAACCACACAGAAATGAAGTGGCTTCATTTGTATTTGCAAATGTATGCAAAAAAGGTCTGTTTTAATCTGATATGTTGTAAAGCTAGTGTAAAGATCATCACAATGATGTATTACACAGTGGACGCAGCATGGTGGTGGTGGTGGGGGGGGGGGGTGTCATCAACACATTTTGACAAGGAGTAGCAGCACATCAGAGGTTTTGTGTATGAATTCCATGTACTGCAAAAGTAAGTGGTATGCTGCTCGCAAGGCCTGAATGATCGGGTCACCATTATGGAAGATTGGGTGCTGAATGATAGCAGGGGCTCATCCTGTGCCACACAGACTGCAAAAATCCAAAGGAAAAATTGACTGCATTGCAAATTAAATTTAAATCTAGCAACTTTACTTATCTGGAAAACATGAACAGATATGCAGAAGTAGCCGCCTGATGTTTATGCAGGCTTGCTAGTACATTAATTGTCAAGTATAGTTGCCTTGGCCAATTGTTAGGGGATCAATTGATTCCACCCTAATTCTAGAATTGCAGCACTTCTCTCTTCTGTCACTAGATGGCCAGGTATCTGGTGACATTAGATAAGATAAGGATATTGTGAGGACAGATTAGGAATAGATAGGGTGTCTCAGCCAATGGGCAGGGATCTTATTTAGTTCCTTGACCTGCTGGGAGAGCCTATTTATTTGGGTGAGGTCAGGTGATCTGGGTTCTGTGCCACCTGGATGGCTGTCTGGGTGTATGTGTGTTGTGCCCCGGACTGCTAGGCCTGAGCCTGAGGCCTATACTGGGACATCTGGCTGCTAGGCTGTCTGAGGGCCTATCCAGAAGCGAGACAGTGGCATAGGGTTGGGACTGCAGCTTGTAGTCCAACCATAAGTGACAGTTCTGCCAGCAGGAGTACCTGTCGTGGTCGGAGGTAGAAGGTAAGGTGTGGCCTCTAAGGGACCATCCACTTTATTACCTGGGACCACATTGAGTAGCTGAAGCAAGTACCGGACGAGTATTATCACCAATCGGAGACAGTGAAGAATCGGGAAAATTCAGCAGGTATCAAGACATGGACCCAGCCAGCGGAGGTGACGCTTGCAGAGCCGCCTCGTGTGCCAAGCCAGGGACCGAGCAGGTCAATCAGGTGAAGATTGAGGAGTATCTATGAGGGCCAAGCTAGGAACCCAGCCAGCAGTGGTGACGCTTGCAGAGCAGACTTCTGTGCCAAGCTAAGGACCAAGCAGGCCAGTGGGCTGAAGCTTTAGGAAGATACACAGTGAGAAGGTTGGAAGAGATCCAGTGGCAGTGAATCAGCAAGTCTACAGAGAGAGAGACTGGGAGCTCAGTAGAGACTGGGAGCTCTGTGGAGTGAAGATCTACAAGACGCAGTTGTAGAGGAAGTACAAAACTTGTGTTAGAAACTGTTATAAAACTGTGCCATAGGAGACAGCGCTCCTACACATGCAGATGTGGTGTACTGCTGGATGCCTTTTCCTGCATGGCTGTCTACTTGTAGAAGTCTCAGAGTCTGCTAATTCAATTTGCAAGTACTAAAGGGTGTCCTGGCCCTAAACCCTCTCTCCCACAGTTCTGTTTATGAAAAAATAAATCTCTTTGCATTCAAGAAGTGTCTGGTGCCCATGAATCTACCCTGTATTACACCCACTATGCCTTGTAACCCACTCTACACAGAAGGATGACAGCTGTCCCTGACTCTGGAGGTTCTCATTAGACCAAAGAGGACCGGGACCCTGCTACACATTTACCCACATGGCTGGGTAAAAAAATCGCAATAAGCGTTTATCGGTTGGTTTGCGCAAAATTTATGGTGTTTACAAAATAGGGGATAGTTTTATTGCGCAACAAAGTGCATCATCTGGGGATTAGAATGTTACACACTGGATGTCCCTGTCATATTCTATACAAAACAACATTAAGATGATTACAAGTACAATGGAGACCTTCTTTTAGGATTCACTGAGAACATTTTTTTTACTCTTCATAATCATACTGATAATGGTTCATACATTTACCGTTGGAACAGATAATGATCAACAAAGCCCAGGTTGATAATGTAGTTGTTATTGAGCAGTTGGCATGCTGTGAGTCTAAATTTCAGTATTACATATTTATGTATTTCATCAGAAGAGAAGACGGCAAAGCACTTGAGAAGAAGAAATGCAGAGCGCCACCAATTGGGTACTGCTTTAAATATGCCCTTCTCCTCTATAATAACCCCACTAAAAAAATGTTGCTAACATCAATCCTCCTGCGTATGCCGGGGTTGAATTATCTACTTTCTTAACATTATTAATCCCCCAACTAATATATTACCATTTAGCTATTACTTTTTTTTGGAACTCATACCAACTAACCAACCAGAGTCAATGCATGATGGTGTAGGGAACTCTTTCTAAAACAGTTACAGAATTATATGTATAGCATTTTATTCAATATTCATGATTTTTTAATGACCTTAAATAATAAACAAGGGTTGTATAAATGAGTTATGCTATAGAATGTACATAGCAATTAATATCCATTTATGATCACTAAGAGCGTACTACCAGCCTTGTGTTGTCATAATCATTTTCAGTTGAATTAGGGGTGAGGGCTTCCCAGGTGCTGAAGACTAGGGAAGCTAGTGCTGCTTCAGACTTGAGTACACTATACCAAAGTGTTCCTAAGCCAAGTAGCAGATACTCAGATCTCCCTGCTCAGACCTCTTCTGATCAACTGTTTTCTGTTTTGGGTGTATGGAATTGTTAGCATATTTAAGCATTATGGCACTCTACCTAAATGATGGTTGCTGGGGTGCAAGCAAGGTGACATTTTTCTTTCAATATTGGGACTTTTCATATTAAAGGAGAAGTACAGCCAAAGCTCGTTTGGCTGTACTTCTCCTGTAGATCACAGGAGTGCAGTTTTCTTGACTTGCACTCGTTGCACTCCGGTGACCTGTTTTCAGCAGACAGTAGGCTGAAGCCGCCAGTCGGTGATGTCACAGAGCCGGTCCAGGCTGGGAAATAGTTGTGACAATGTGGTCCGGATCTGCCCACAACCCAGGACCAACACCTGGCTTAGCCTCTCGGCAAGCCACCTCCACAACCTAGCGCTCCAGTAAGCATCGGGGGGGGGGGGGGCAGAGCAGAGAGCTGGTAACTGACATGGGGCTCTGAGAACTGAGTGATCAGCTGTGTTTGATCACTCAGTTCTCAGTTCAGAGCGAGTGAGGGGCAGATGCAGCATTGGTCCGATGCTGCATCCACCTAGGTAAGTATGATTCTTAAAAAAAAAACTGAACTTCTCTCTTTTTTTTGCTGGGACAATGTAGAGTATACGATTTCCTATCATCTGTGCCCAGTCTTGCCACACAGAGTTAATCCAGCTCTGAGCAATCCTCTTTTATTGTTCAGTAAAATAAAACAGACTTCCAGATAAAAACCTGTCTAATTAAAAAGTCCTTTCCGCCCCCTTGCTTTGAGTGACATGTTATTTACATATCTCTCCTGGATGTTATCATAATATGAGGTGATCCACAATTCATAGACAAGTGACCAGGATGTGTTATGTGGGCGGAGGGGTGGATTTCTCTATTTCTCTCTTTCCCCACACAACACATCCTGGTCACTTGTCACTTTTAACCAGGGCTTTTTTTCTCAGAGAAAAGGTGGTGGAACTCACCCTCCCTCCCCTGGCCACGCCCCTACCCACCCCTAGGACCGCCCCCTAGAACCGCCCCTTTAGAGAACAGGAATGCAAGTAAAATTTGGGGGGGCTATAAAAGTAATTGTATGTAAATAAATAAAAAGCAATGCAGTAAAATGTGCAAAAAAATTGGAATACTTACCAAAAGTAAGCTCAGACATTTCCTTTTTGAAAGGTGTTTATTTATAAGTTTTGCAGTTACACATATTAATCACAGTTTTGTAAAGTGGGGGTGTTCGGGCGCGGTCGGTGGAGTGGCGTGGGGTGACCTAACTGACACACATACTCTGTTCTACGTGTGTGTGTGTGTTCTGACCTGTCCTACATACACTGACCTGTCCTACATACACTGACCTGACCCACTGACCTGTCCTACATACACTGACCTGACCTACATACATACACAAGTATTCTCAACCCCTCCCCAGTATAAAGATATATAGGATAAATGCCCTTGTCACTTACCTTAAACCACGTTACATGATGCCCCAGCACACAGCCATTTCCTGTTCGGTTTACTTGTTAGGTCTTTTTTCAGGGACGGTTGAGGGACCTAGATATAAGAATTAGGTAAGCATCACTGGCTTCACAAGGTAAGAAAAAAAAATATCTTGTCAGAATGGGTTAGAGGGGTGGCAGAGTACTGGGGGGAGGTGGAGATCACTGGAGGGTGGCAGAGTACTGGGGGGAGGTGGAGATCACTGGGGGGTGGCAGAGTACTGGGGGAGGTGGAGATCACTGGGGGTGGCAGAGTACTGGGGGGAGGTGGAGATCAGTGGGGGGTGGCAGAGTACTGGGGGGAGGTGGAGATCAGTGGGGGGTGGCAGAGTACTGGGGGGAGGTGGAGATCACTGGGGGGTGGCAGAGTACTGGGGGAGGTGGAGATCACTGGGGGGTGGCAGAGTACTGGGGGGAGGTGGAGATCACTGGAGGGTGGCAGAGTACTGGGGGGTGGCAGAGTACCGGGGGCAGGTGGAAATCACTGGGGGGTGGCAGAGTACTGGGGGGAGGTGGAGATCAGTGGGGGGTGGCAGAGTACTGGGGGAGGTGGAGATCACTGGGGGGTGGCAGAGTACTGGGGGGAGGTGGAGATCACTGGGGGGTGGCAGAGTACTGGGGGGTGGCAGAGTACTGGGGGCAGGTGGAGATCACTGGGGGGTGGCAGAGTACTGGAGGGAGGTGGAGATCACTGGGGGTGGCAGAGTACTGAGGGGAGGTGGAGATCACTGGGGGGTGGCAGAGTACTGTGGGGAGGTGGAGATCACTGGGGGGTGGCAGAGTACTGGGGGAGGTGGAGATCACTGGGGGGTGGCAAAGTACTGGGGGGAGGTGGAGATCACTGGAGGGTGGCAGAGTACTGGGGGGTGGCAGAGTACTGGGGGCAGGTGGAGATCACTGGGGGGTGGCAGAGTACTGGGGGGAGGTTGAGATCAGTGGGGGGTGGCAGAGTAGTAGGGGGAGGTGGAGATCACTGGGGGGTGGCAGAGTACTGGGGGGTGGTAGAGTACTGGGGGCAGGTGGAGATCATTGGGGGGTGGCAGAGTACTGGGGAGTGGCAGAGTACTGGGGGCAGGTGGAGATCACTGGGGGGTGGCAGAGTACTGGAGGGAGGTGGAGATCACTGGGGGGTGGCAGAGTACTGGGGGGAGGTGGAGATCACTGGGGGGTGGCAGAGTACTGGAGGGAGGTGGAGATCACTGGGGGGTGGCAGAGTACTGGGGGGAGGTGGAGATCACTGGGGGGTGGCAGAGTACTGGGGGAGGTGGAGATCATGAGGAGGCAAAGAGTATTGGTGGTATAGGAGGAGCAGTGGGGGCGGCTGCATATAAAAAATCATTTTCTCTATCTCCCTTCTGCAGTATTGGAATGCCTGCTTTTCCTCTACCCCTCGCAGCCTCAGGCATTCCAATACTGCAGAAGGGAGATGGAGAAAAGGATTTTTTATATGCAGCCGTCCCCACTGCTTCTCCTATACAGGTTACAGGAGGGGAGGCGGGCTGTACTCACGTTTGGGCCGGTATTGTAGCAGCAGCAGCCAGTGGTGTGGGTGTCTGCTCTGGCTCCTCCACGCCCGCAGTCACGCCCCCCCCCCCCCGGCCATGGAGAGGCCAGAGGCTTCTCATCTCTCCTCCTCAGTCCGTCTTCTTCTGAGTCCCGCTTCAGCGCTGAGCGGGGATCTCAGTATTGTGATGTGACGGCGATTGGAAATTCCCGCCTTCTGGAGCCGGCGGCGCATATGATGGACGTCACACATCCCACGGTTGGACATTGGACCACTGGGACGTCCATCATATGTTCTGCAGGCTCCAGAAGGCGGGACCTGTGACTCGCTTCCTGCTCGGCGTGTGTTCGGGGCTAACTTTTTTGAGACTCGGTGTAATCTCCAGCCAGTCCGTAGCGCCCAGGGCACCGGCCCTGACTGACTAAAAATAGGTGGCGGAACGCCGTTCCGGTGCCTTCCGCCAGAAAAAAAGCTCTGCTTTTAACCACTTCAACACCGCACGCCATCATATGACGTCCAAAAAGGGGATCTCTTATCCCGGGTGGATGTCATATGACATCCTGTACTTTTTGCGGGGATATCTGAATGATGCCTGCACCTAGAGGCATAATCCAGATATCATTTTGTTCCGGCGGCGATCCTGCGCACCATAAGAATGATCATATTGGCGGTTCCACCACTTGATTGTTCTTATAGGCATCCCCCCCTCCCACTGCCATCCGGTGCTTCTCCGGGCTCTCCCGTGCCATCGGGGGCCCGGAGGGATGATCGCCGTCTGCCGGATGGGAAGCATAGAGAGATGATAACCAGTCATCTCTATGATCGTCGGAGGCCCGGGCGTGACGTCATCACCATCACCGTACCCATAAGTAAACAAACCGCAATTGCGGCTAGTAAGAATGAGATCTGTGAATATTTTTTCACAATCTCATTCTTTCCAGCCTGGAGGAGAGATGTGGGGTCTCATTGACCCCACATCTCTCCTTAATGAGGACCTGTCACACACTATTCCTATTACAAGGGATGTTTTGCCCCTGTCCCCGTTAGCTTGCATTTAGAAGCGAATGCACATGTAAGTCCCGTCCACCTATGTAAACGTTGTTCAAACCACACATGTGAGGTGTCGCCGCGTGCGTTAGAGCGTGTGCAACAATTCTAGCACCTCCTATGCAACTCCAAACTGGTAACCTGTAAAAAAATTCAAAGCGTCGCCTATGGAGATTTTTAAGTGACGAAGTTTGCCGCCATTCCATGAGTGTGCGCAATTTTAAAGCATGACATGTTAGGTATCTATTTACTCGGCGTAACATCATCTTTCATATTTTACAAAAAAATTGGGCTAACTTTACTGTTTTGTTTTTTTTAATCATGAAAATATTTTTTTCCCAAAAAAAAGGCGTTTGAAAAATTATTGCGCAAATACCGTGCAAGATAAAAAGTTGCAATCAACGCCATTTTATTCCCTAGGGTGTCTGCTAAAAAAACATATATAATGTTTGGGGTTCTGAGTAATTTTCTAGCAAAAGAATGATGATTTGTACATGTAGGAGAGAAATGCCAGAATAGGCCCGGTATGGAGGTGGGTTTTAAAGCCCGGTATTGAAGTGGTTAACTGGACTTGATCGGACCCTCTTTTCTCTTCTATGGGCAGTAGGATGTAAACAGACTTGTGTACGTTACCACCCAGCTAACTCCGGGTTCGATCCAATCCAAAAAAGCGTCAGGGGATCTGTTCTCCTCCGTCTAGCAGGATCAGGTCCGTTTACATCTGGCTGTGTCTGTGTCCATTCTGCATAAGTGGAAAAGACATAGGTCCATCATCTGGCTGCTCAGCTCATCAAAGGATCAAAGGGCAGATTCCCTGCTGAGTAAAACTGGATTTAGCCCATGTAAAAAGGGCCTTGGAGGGAAAAGGTATTCTCTAACTTCCCGTTGTATTTCTTTGACAGGAAATTTTTGAAAATGTCTCTAGTGGAGACAGACAAAAAAAAACTAATTGACAGTTTTATTCCTTTCTCACTCCACCTAAACCAAAAAAAATTGAGTTCTAAAAACTTTTCTGGTGGAGATTAAACCACGCTGAAATCCATGAGCTAATACAAACTGAGCCCCGTAGTTCTACAGAGTTTTACATATTTCTAGAAGTGAGCATGGACAAGCCAGATTCAGCAGGTATACATAATTTAAATAAAAAAATTCATATCAAATTCTTTCTTACATCCGTCATCAAGTCACAGATTTGAAACTGGATCTATGCAAGGGAATAGTGGAAAATCTCTCTTCTCAGTGTGCTTGTCACATTTTAAGTGGTTTAAAAGTCATTCAAGGTTATTTTGAGTTTTCTAATTTGAATAGTCAGCCTGTTAAATCAGTGCCCGGAAGTAAAAAACATGTTGCTGAGGAGTAAATTGGCCGCACTAAATGAGTTCAATGCCATATTCCCAGACGATCCCTTCATTATGCTCCTGTAAGTGCATGGGGATTGTTTTTTACTAATATCATCATTTCTCAGGCCCTCGGTAGGATTTATCAGACAAATTGATGGCTTTAGGTCTACTGTTGAGAACAACTGTGCACATTCTCTGTTTGTCATCGAGTGATTATCTGAAGTTTGCAGCCTGATTAATGGATGTGATCATGAAAACATGAAGCTGGCTAAGTGTACTTCATGCTGGCAAAATTTATGTACCAAGCAGAAAGAACGTTACACTTTATGCAAAGATAAGATTTTTCTCCTAATCTTTATTCTTTCCACGTACATTTCTAATACACTGTATTTGCACATAGCAAGCCTATTTTTGGCAATGTACGGTGCAGTGGGTAAAAACGATGTTAAGAGATCAGTCAACCAAAAACAGATTTTTGATAAGTGGTTGGACCACCTTGCTGTAGTTCACATCTCTACTTTAAGTTTAAATCCTCCTGCTCTCTTAAAAGAACAGTGTGGGAAATGAAAAAATCGAACGTTCATACTCACCTAGGTGAATGCAGCATCAAACCCTCACTGCCTTGGAACCGAGAACCGAGTGATCAAAGACGGCTGATCATTCAGTTCTCAGTATTCAGTGAGCAGAGAGTGGTGACTGTCAGTCATTGGCTCTTTGCTCTTCCCCTCTGGCGCTCCAGTGTGAGCCCTGGACTGTGGAAGGGGTAGGATCGGCTAGCTCAGGCTCTCAAAGTTTAAAGTTGGGGTCTCTCCAGAGCTTGGACTGCCTGAGTGACATCAGCTGGCAGTGGGATTTAGCTCACTGTCAGCTGAATACGGGTCATAGAAGGGCAGAACAAAATGCAGCACTTTTTTTTCAATATGTTGAGGAGCATGTGGGAGTAGCTCAACTGAGTGGTGAGAAAAAACACAAAAAAAAAACATAGATGTGGAATGCTATTAGAATCAATACTTACAAATAGGTTTTATGGAGAAAAAAATGATCAAACTGTAAGGTCGCGTACACACGATCAAACTTATCCGATGAAAACGCTCCAACGGACCGTTTTCATGGGATATGTCTGCTGGGCTGTTTTGGTCTGATGGTTGTACACACCATCAAACCAAAATCCCCGCAGACAGACAGCGCGGTGACGTGGCGGTGACGTTGACGCCGCCACGTCACCAAACTAGGAAGTAAAATACTTCACGCATGCGTCGAATCCTTTCAACGCATGCAGGGGATTTTTGTCCGCTGGTTAGGCGTACTAACCAGTGGACATGTCGGACGGACGGGTTTCCAGCAGACAAGTTTTAAAGCATGCTTTAAAACTTGTCTGCTGGAAAAACCTGTCTGCTCGCCCGTACACACGATCGAATCTGTCCGCTGAAACTGGTCTGCGGACCAGTTTTAGCAAATATGTTTGATCATGTTTACGCGGCCTAAGAGGACATTGCAAGGAAATTACAATAATAAGGAAATTACAATAATGATTAACCTGGTATTCTGGATCTGGGCAGATAATCCCAAGAAGAGGAAACTGTCATCTGAATAAATAACAAACATTAACTAACAATATGAAGGAAGACTAGTCATCCATCTTAAGGAAAAAAGATTAGTAATGACAACGTACCAGCAGGGAAGTCATTTAGTGCAGCAGTTAAAGCAGAGTTCCACATTTGGCACATGTACCTCTGTTGCCACATTTAGCACCTTTCGGGGGGCTCTACTGCCCATGCCCGATGAGTTTTCAAAAAAGGTTAGTGACGTACCTTGCAAATGCGCACTGCAGCGATTGGAAGATCCAATGGGGTTTCTGTTATTCTGTCGGGTACATGAATGCATGGGTAGCGGAGCCAACTCATCGAAATCTGCTGCTGGCAATAGGGACGACAGTGCTCGAGAGCCGATGCAAACACTGTCTGGGGTGCCAACATCGCTGGGTTCCTGGACAGGTAAGTGTCCTAATATTAAAACTCAGTATCTCCAGTATGTGTAACTTTAAATTTGTTTGTGGGTGTGCTGTACCTCCTCTTTAAGTTGGTTAGTGAAAGCATTCACTAGATGAAGGCTTAAGACAAAATTTGTGCGTAGCTGAGAACAACTAGGCACAGAGTGTGGCCTGCCCTCACAAACCCAAGCAACTGATGCTAATGAGGGTCATTGCCAGGTAGGATGACAGTCACTATAATCAGGCAGTGAATATAGATCGGAGACAGAATGATCCTCAAGGTATAGAAGAAACAGGGGCTGTAGTGCTTTTTCTACACTAAAAAGGCAGAAGAAAAAAAAAAAGAAGTACGTGCAACACTCTCCCTAATAGATAATGTCAGTACTGCAGTTAAAAATCGATCAGCAGATCCTGGGTGTAAGGCCACAGTCCTGCAGACTGTCTGTGTATCTGTCTAGACGAACCTCCAATACGGCCAGGCAGTTACATTGTGACAGGAAGACTTAAAGAGGAACTACTGAAAAAGGTCTGCAAATCGGCTTCGGATCAGCGCTCCCAGCCAATGGCTGAGTGCACTGACTGGAGTGTTCTGGTGGGGGGTGCACGTTTCCCTATCAGAGCACAATAGCACAGCAGGGGAGATTGTTGTACTAACATGGGATTGTTTTGTAAAGTTGCTCCGACCCGAGCTGCCGGATTAAACAAAAAAAAAAAAATAGGCTTTTTTTATGTAATACATGTATGCACTAGTATCATGCGAGCCGTCACTTTGTTAGATTTTTTAAATGCTATTAAACTAAAGATTTTACACAGCTAGTACTTTTATCTTTTATTTTAATGGAAGTGAAATGGAGAAGATTTGTTATTAAAAAAAAAGAGAGCATATATAATTGGAAGATTTCAGCACTGAGTTACCTTTCCGTCACAGGTAAAAAAAAATGGTGAGTGAATTTTAAGTTTGAGGTGGAGGAATGGTGTGGGCACCACAATTAGACTAAGTAAACACCACTTTTTTTAAGGAGGATTTTATTTTGATGGTACTGTATGTAGATTGGGACATTGTTTTATATCACTTTGTAACATGTGCAACATGGTTTTACTGTTACCACTAAGGGGATATTCACTGCACGTGTTTGTTAGGTAGGTGAACACTGAACACTATATAGATATTAATTTATGTCAAGAAAATATCACATCTATCTTGAAAAGTAATATTCTTCATATTTGAAATACATTTGTTTACCTGAATATCATCACTCATAACCAAGCACTGTTATAATGATCACATTTTGTATGCATTGCAATAAAATATATCCATAAAGCATGTGCGGATAATTTTTATGTTTTTTATGCTTTATCCCATCAAGGAAAACACCGTGGAAATGCAAATTTACGACGCTAAATTCGTGAATAAGGATTTGGACTCATGTAGACCTTTCATTTTTACATCACTGAAAACTTTGCAACATTAAGTGCCATGAATAAATCTGCTGTATGTCCTGTGTCTTCTGCAGCAGCCAGGAGGAACGTTCATTTAAGTATTTCATTAGGAAATCAGTGCTTGTTAATAAGCGCATGTTCTCATAAAAAATACAGCTTATCATTTTTAACGTGTTTTAGAATATATTATAAAGGAACCCTTGTCTTTTTTTGAAGTTGTAGAAGGAATTTTTGTATTTTATGTTATACCTGTACACTTGTGTTTTCTGATTAGCTCACACAATTTGTAGCAATTGTGTTAAAACTCTTGAATAAAAAAAAAAAAACATCTTTACCTATAGAGAGGGTATAGCCAGTGATTTACAATCTTTGGATGTATACCATCTCATTTCTTTTTTGCTTGATCTGAGGGACGTCGGTCACAAAATATCCAGCTTTATAAGTGGAAACAGTTTAAAGCCAAACTCCAGGCAAAAATCATTATTTTAGAATCTCAGTTATATGCATTATTACAAATGGACATTCTCAAATCATACAAGTTTATTAAAAAAATTGAAAATTTGTTATCAATATATAACAAATGCGTTATTTTTAATATTTGCTCAAAGTTACAGTTTACATTTTTCTGTAGAGTGTTATTTACACACCCAATCTCAAGGGGGCCCTCTACACCTTCATACCTATTCCCTCTGCACCCTCACATCCTACAAGTTTAAAGTGAGCTCTGCAGCATTTGGAAGGTTTCAATGTGAAAATGTTGCCTAATAGGTTTGATGCCCACTATAATCTGTGGACTGTCTTATGCCCCGTACACACGATCAGGCTTTACCCCGACCAAACTTACATCGGAATTCCGAAGGAATTACATTGGAGGAAAAGAGAACATGTTCTCTGTGTTAACTCTGATGGAATTCCTCGGAATATTCGATGGAAAAACTCAAAGGGGCATACACACGGTCGGAATTTCCGATGGAAAAAGTCAGTCGGAATTTTTTTCATCAGAAAATTCGATCATGTGTACGAGGCATTAGTCACCTCTCCTTCCTCAGCCTACTTTTTCAACAATTAACACTTCGCAGCAAGTTGATGTAGTCATCCCTGTTATATAACCCCTGTAAGTATATTTAAAGTGTAAGAATCACAGCACTCTGAAAAGAACTAGAGTCCTGATTGGCCTTCATACTGTACAGATGAATACAGGGAAGTAATAAAAATAGATTTGAGTCGTTTTAAAATGTATTTTATGATTTTTATTGCATACATAACTAAAGTTTTTGTTATTTTTTTTTCAATATTTGCATGAAGTTTCACTTTACTTTTTCTTGTGAAACGTTCTTTACACATCTGACCTCAAGAGCAAGGGTCAAATGAACACACATGCCATACCTGCATGCACTACTTTGTTTGGAAATTACATGAAGTTGAAGCATTTTGGGATTAGGAAATTTCATTATGTTTGAACATGTTTTCATGTGTAGCGCACCCCCTTAAGAGCGGCAAGTAGAATGGGAGCCCCCACCCTGCACAGCCAGGCACACCTAATTTCATCAGTCATTCCGGAGTCAGAAAACAGTCTGTGGCTTTTTTTTTTTTTTAGGAATTTAACTTGAATAGGGATGGAAGTTTATGGGGTGCCCATTTGACTTCAAACCGCTTCCTATATACAGTCTCTATATACAGCTCCTCCCATTCCTCCAACACACACTTGTTTTCAGAACCCAGCTATGTCACCCTGTAGTCATTTTGTAAAAAAAAAGCCCGTGCCTCCAGGAAGAGTTTCCTCTGTGTGTTGTTGGGCGAATCTTCCAGCACTCGAGCCCCAGGTCCAAGATCACTTCCTCCAGACTAGGAGGCAGTCTCAAGGGCCACCAACAGCCTCCTCAACACTTCATCTTCCACACAACTGCCCCTGCTGGGCATAAATCATGCCTCTTTATCGGAAGGTCTGCACCCTGCCAGCCCTTTACTGTGAATTGGCTGCAGACCTCATAAATATTCCTTACAGCCCCTCCTAGCTTCCACCCACTATGTCTAGAACCTTCCCCAATGTTCCAGAGAACAGGGGGAGGCACCATAAAAGCTGTTTAAATTAGTCATCCAGCCATTGAGTCACTAAAACTTGACCCAGATTCATAACCCAGGCGCAGCTCTCAGTCAAGTCAAATTTTCCTACACCAACAGCTGAACCTATTTACACCTAGCACACTAACTAGAGCAGGGGTAGGCAACCTCGGCCCTCCAGCTGTGGTGAGACATTGCAAGACCCTGACAATCCCAGGTATGACTCCTAGAGGCAAAGGCATGATGGGATTTGTAGTTTTAAAACAGCTGGTGTGCCAAGGTTGCTCACCCCCGAGCTAGAGGGTGCTACATATGTTTGATGCATTCCTTTTTGAACCACTAAAAACAGTGTTGCAATTTACATTGTCTAGTGCACTGCTATTTCTGAAAAGGAAAAAAAAATCAGATTAGTTGTTAGAAAAAAATTATCACCTTTTCAGTCACAAAATCAATTACACCCAATCAATTACACTTTTCCATTTGCTGAAGCAAATTGCCACCGGCTAGTTTTATATTACACAAAGCTAGTTGGTGGCAGATTGAATTGTAAGATTATTTTGTTGATTCCACACGTCATTGTTTGCTAAGCATTTTAGTTCATATAGTTTGCTTGAACTGTCTTGTAATATAGTAGATTTAGTTGTGTTTATTATAGTCCAAAAGAGCGTTACTTGTTGTTGTCATTGTTTTATGGTATTATATTATCAAATTTAATATTTATTGTATATACAGGTATTGTTTCTTGTTACCATTCAGGATATAACACAATCGGGTTGATCTACTAATGGAAATTAGCCTGTGCATTTGCATTCTGCAAAGGCATTTGCTACAGAGTTAAGTAAATGAGATGAAGCTTTACTTTGCAAAGAATACCCAATCACATGCAAGGAAAATAAAAAACAAACAAAAAAGCTGCATTTTTGCTGGTACATGATTGGATGATGGAAGATAACAGAGCTTCCTCTCATCTACTAAGCTCTAGAGCAAACACCCTTACTATTTGACTTTAGTAAATCAACTCCAATGATGCTATAGAAATTGTGCCATAATTCAAAAATATGCAGCTATTTAAAACTGTGAATTTTTCAAAAATAATCTGATGTGTGCTGTAGAATAAATGCTAATAAAATAAACATATGTTTAAAAAAACTGGTTTATGATGATAAATAGTACTGAACATTTTTGGGTTATCAGTTGTGAAAACATGTGTAAAATAATCATGGAGTCAACGACACAGGGGGGTAGATTTACTAAAACTGGAGCACTGAATAGATTAGAACAGAATCTGGTGAAGCTGTGCATTGTAGCCAATCATCTTCTAACTTCAGCTTGTTCAATTAAGCTTTTTAGTAGCTGATTGGTTTCTATGCAGAACTGCACCAGATTTCCACTCTTCAGTTTTAGTAGATCAACCCAAGGGTGGTGTTAAGGGGGATGTGTGAATGTGTCTGGGTTTGGTTGTCAAGAGATTAGTCAAACTCGGCTGAAAGTCAGAACATTTTCACTTCTTCTGCCAAATTAGGATAATATATAATTTGTTACTTGTCCCTATTGATATAGTAGAAATTATAAATATTTATAATTTGATGCTTACCATTATAGATTTTTTTTTCTGAAAATCGGCACTGAAAAATCCTACCTAGTTCTTTTTGTTTAGTAGGGGGCTGGGGAACTGATTGACATAATTAACCCTGTCTGTACTTTGCTGGCAGATCTGATTATCAGTTGCTTACTAGATATGAACATGATCTGTCTTAGTAAAAGGTTAATGATTTAGCAGCTGGGCGTCTTCATTCTATATTAATAGGATGTTCTAAGCCTTTTTTGCTGGGACAGACTCATTCTGAATTTGTTCACAAATGTTTGCAGTCTTCCATCACACTTTTACATTCAAAAGGTAAGAAATCTAAAAATATAGGGCCAGATTCAGAGAGCCGAAACTCCTGTCTAACTGGTGTTAGACTGGAGTACTTTCAAATTACGCGCGTTTTTTAGCTAGTTTGAAACCTCAAACCATGAATAGACGGCTGCAGGCTTCAATTCGACTGGATTACGTGTTCGTACGCCTTCGGATCTACGCTGCAATAAAATTGCGGCCACTGGGTGGACTTCCCGTCGTTTTCCGCGTCGGGGTATACTAATGAGCTTTTGCCGGCGATCCCCGAAATTACGATCTTCAATCGCAATCTCTTACGGCATCTTTAGTCATCTTTTTTTGCGGAACACTATACCAGCTTTTTGCTGGTCTAATATTAGACAGCCCATGTTAAGTATGGCCGTCGTTCCCGCGTCGAATATCAAAGTTTTCCGACGTCTTTTTTTATTTTTTACGTAAGTCGTCCGGGAATAGGAATGTTCATAAACGACGCTACTCAAAAAAAAAATGACTTAACGACGTGATTTCGCGCAATGCACGGCGGGAAATTTCTGAACGGAGCATGCGCAGTTCGATCGCCGCGGGGACGCGCATAATTTAAATGCTTCACACCCCCTAATCACGTATTTCGATTACGCGGCGATAAATAGACTACGCCGCCGTATCGTACGGGCAAAAATCTACCAGAATTCGATTTAGAGCCTGGTAAAATACGGCAGCGTAGAGTATTTCGAATATGCTGTGCAAATTTACGTGTACCTGAATCTGGCCCATAAAGTTTAGGCATGCTGTGCAAATGGGAGCACATAAAAAAACATATACTGTAGTTGGGTTTTCTCAAATTTGACTGCAAAAGTAAATACCATACCTCATTGAAGTCTTTGTAGGTGAACCTTGATGAGCAATTCTGGCCATTTTCAAGGCTAAGGCATTTTAAAAAAGGGGCTTTGGGAACAGAGCACTACGATGAGTTTCAAGTACCAAGGGACTGCAAAACCTGTTTTAATAATAGGCCAGAATTGAACGATAGCCACAACAGATCCAAAAGCTATTTGAGCTTCTTTTTTTGTAGTACCACACTGCACTTTCTCACTTCCCTCACACAAAGCAGCATTTTTTTATTTGGTTGAGCTGGTTGTACTGCGACACCACTCAAATAAGCCAAGGGAAAGTTCCTAGCCCTTTCCCTTCTTTTCCTTGAGTGTACATATTAGTCCTCTCTTTTTTATTGTGCTGTTTGTGTTCATTTTTTCCTCCCTCATTCACAAGAACACAACGTTTTTTGTTTAAGGAGAAGAAAAAAAAAGGGTGCAATAAAAGCCCCAAAGTTTCACGGCAGCCATTTCTTTGGGACTGCTAATGCACCCTATTTTGTAGGTTTTGCTACACCACAGTGGCAGGTACCCAGTCATCATTATTTTGACCAAAAGGTCAAGCCAGAACCCTTATTTTGCCAATCCCTACCCTACAGCGGCATGCAGAATGCCATGAGACAGAAGGCGGCAACAGAGGAATACAAGGAGGTAAAGTACTGGTGACTAGGATGAGGAGAAATTTGGGGTGCTGGCAGTGAGGAGATTTTTGGGGGAAAGGTTTCACCCATTCCTGATAAAAATTTAAAGAAATCTGGGGGATCTACTGCCACCATCCTTAAGCCAGTCCAAAAATGACTCACTCTAAAGAAAGATTGCAAAGGAACTCTTTCCCACTATATTTCCTGATTGTTGCAGGATCCTGTGCACTGAAGGCATAGTTGAAGGGATAAAACCAACAACCATAGACAGACGGGCGTCTCTTAACATGGCATTGGCAGTGGACACTTACTGCTGACACAGGCAAAACTGCCCTTTGTTTTTATGATGTCACAGTGTACTTACTGTATCTGTAAGTTGTGTGCATCAAAACACCACATACAGTATATATCCCCACTAGGAAGCCCCTTTATTAACCAATTCAATACCAGGCTCTTTCAACCCCCCTTCCTGCCCAAGCCATTGTTCAGATTTCAGTCAGACTTTGAATGACAATTACTCAATCATGCAACGCTGTATCCAAATTAAATTCTTATTTTTTTTTGAGACAGATATATCTTTTGGTGGCATTTTGTTAAATAAAAATAATTTGGTGTTGAAAATAAAAGCTACCATGGTGTAGTACTTTCCAAAAATGTAATGATAAAATCAAGGCATGCACTCACATTTGGTAGAATAAAATGAATGTTGCAGTTGTAATAATTCTCAAGCCGGCCGGCTCTCACTATCCGCCCGTCCTTCCGGGTAGTAGCGTAATCTCTTTGGTGACGTCAGCACGCCGCTCCTCCCTACGCTGTTTCGTCAATAGCTGACTTTTTCCAGTGGGCACCTAGGAAGTGCCCCTGAAAGAAGTCAGCTATTGACAAAATGGCGTAGGGAGGAGCGGCGTGCCGACGTCACCAACGAGATTAGGCTACTACCCGGAAGGACGGGCGGATAGTGAGAGCCGGCCGGCTTGAGAATTATTACAACTGCAACGCTCATTTTATTCTACCAAATGTGAGTGCATGCCTTGATTTTATCATTACATTTTTGGAAAGTACTAAACTATGGTAGCTTTTATTTTCACATGGCTAACCTGCATTGGGGAGATCTAGCAAGAAGCTCGTACAGGAAGGAATAGGAGAGTAAAATTTAAGAGACCATTGAGAGACCCCGGGCAGGGTTAACAGCCACAAGCGAATGTGATCTCTGTAACAAGAGATCCATGGGAGTCGGTAAGGAGATTTACATAAGAGGTGGAAGAATTTAATTTAAATCTCTTGCCACTTTCTACTTGGGTGTTAATTAGTTTTGAAGTCACGGACAATCCATGTTTATGGACTTTATCTATTGAAGTTGATTGGAATATCATTCAATATTTATTTAATGATATGTTTGCACAGCATGAATGATTTTGCCTATTAATATTTTTTGGCACACTTCGGTGTTACACATTTCATTTTTGTTTATCAGAATATCATTCAATATCTACTTTGTTATGTTTGCACAGCATGAGTGATTTTGCCTTTTAGCACATTTTTGGCACATTTTGGTGCTACATACTGTATCAATACAGTCACGCATCATTTCACATTTGATTGTTATAGATTGTATTTACAATCTCTTTTCACGTCTAATTAATATTGATGATTGATCATTATTACTAGTTGTCACAGTGCAACGCAGCGCAGATTCATAATTTTGTTAGAGAAAAAAGATAGGCATGCAGGCACCACTAAGAAATGGTAAACTGCAAAATAATACATTTTTGTTTTTGAGTTTATATACACTTTAACTTAAATATATACTATTTTGACTTTTACAAGAGGTCGTCATTGTAGCGTTCCACTTTAAGAACAAATTACTAATGAACTGAATCGAGGCACAGTATAGTTCTCCTATGTAGAAAAATATCTACATTTTTCTGTAAACAGTAATTTGTCAATCCCTGTTTATAAATCAAGAGAACATCTAAATGTACAGTAATATCTTTCTAACAACCAATCACTTTCTATGCCATTATTTTCATCCCTATGCACCCCTGCACTATATATGAATGCTCAGTATGTGTTTGCAGCTGGTTTAATTATGCGTCACTCCAAAGAAATTTAAAGAGAAATCCAATATAGGCTCATGAAGCGGTTACTGATTGCTATTTGCAATAATTTCAATAGTCATTTTTCATTTTCATCTAAGCTCATCCATTATTCAGCAGACCTAAAGCATAGCTATAGGCATATATTGGAAGAGTGAAAAGCAGAAAATAAATTACTTCTGGGTAATTGACATCCATTTTGGTGAGAGAGATTGTGTTGCTTATTTTTTGGTGCAAATAGTGAATTTGGAGCAAATTCACAATCTGAAGCCCACAATGCTCTCTCTCCAGCCTCTGCATCTAGATTTACTGGAAGAGAATTGATGCTGAAGAAGGGCTATATATACTACTGGCCTGAATGTGCTTTGCGGAGAGTATGTATGTCTTGTGTCATAATGGATGAATACAAGCTGTGTATGTGTAATATATACTGTGTGTGTGTCTATTCATATATATATATATATATATATATATATACTGTATGTATATATATATATATATATATGTATATGTATATATATATCTATAAAAGTTTTAGGCAGGTGTGAAAAAATGTAATCAATTTGTAAATTAAGAATGCTTTCAGAAATAGAGGGTAGAAGTGTTAGTAGTTTCAATATAAAAGGTGATTTTGCGCTAAAGAAAATATAAAATATTAGATAAAGCACAAAATGGTGACCATCAAAAATGGTATAAAAGGTGAGTGAACAATCCTAATAAGTGAAAACACGATGATGAATGTCCTATATTCTGGAGTGCTCCTTCTGTGGAGCGAGTGACTATTTAGACCAGGGATATGCAATTAGCGGACGTCCAGCTGTTGCAAAACTCCCATCATGCCTCTGCCTCTGGGTGTCATGCTTGTGGTTGTCAGTCTTGCTATACCTCACGGGACTTGTAGTTCTGCAACAGCTGGAGGTGCGCTAATTGCATATCCCTGATTTAGACAATAAGTGGTGATATCAAAGGGTCTCCCTTGGGGGCTTTTCACAATAGGGACAATATGTCCACAAAATGATCCATGCCCAGTCTCCCAGAACTCTCACCTTAATGGTATAATTATTCGCATTAATAGAGCATTGACATGCAGGGACCTTGAGTGGTAGTTTCTCCCACTTTTCCTCCAAATCCTCTCCAGTAGTGTATCTGCTGTGGCCGCCGACCCATGCCACTCCCACGGGTCTCAGATACTGATATTAGCCTGTCATACACCTCTCCAATTACTGCACAAAGGTTGGGAGGAAAGGGAGAAAAAACAAGCCTCCAATAGTAAAGGGGTACTTGGGGTACTTTATTAAAATAGTGCGGGTGGACTCTTAAGCCCTGTACACACAATCGGTTTGTCTGATGAACTGTTTTCATCAGACAAACTGATCATGTGTTTTCCATCGGTGAAATAGAACATGTTTTAACATTTTCCTATGGATAAAAAAACGATAGAAAAAAACCATCGTCTGAGTGGAACTCCATCGGTCAAAAATCCATGCATGCTCAGAATCAAGTCGACGCATGCTTGGAAGCATTGAACTTCATTTTTCTCAGCACCTCGTAGTGTTTTACGTCACCGCATTGGACATCGGATTAGATTCCATCAGATATCCAATCGTGTGTACAGGGATTTACATTTGTGAGAAACAGTAAAGCAAAAAATAACCAGATGCAGCGCAGAGGGCGCCGTCTTACATCTCCTCCGGTCACTTCCTGGTTTGCGTTCGCCTCGCGTAATCCCTATGGCTTTGCGTCACGTCACGCACATTTGTTGTTCATTGATTTTTTGTTAGGCATCTCAGTCAGGAAATGTTCTTTAGCGCAAGATCACCTTTTATATTGATTTTATTGTGTACAATGATCACTAATAGATTTTGCAGCTTTTGTGTACGCCAATCACTCACTTATTTCACATTTGGCGTGAAAATCCTTCACATTTTTCAGTAGTGTTAGTAGTTTACTTTCCATTTAGTTAATTGGTCAAAATAAATTAACAAAAGAGGAATGTAAATCAAATCAATACTTGGCACGACCACCATCTGCCTTTAAAACTAAATTTTCTAGGTACACTTGCACACAGTTTTTAAAGGAATTTGACAGATAGGTTGTTCCAAATATCTTGGAAAACTTACCACAGGTCATGTGTGGATGTAGGCTGCCTCAGATCTTTCTGTATTTTAATGTAACCCCAGACAGACTTGATGTTGAGATCAGGGTTCTGTGGGGACCAAACAATTACTTACAGGACTCTTGTTCTTCTTTACGCTGAAGATAGTTCTTAATGACATTGGCTGTATATTTGAGGTTGTTGTCCTGCTGCAGAATACATTTTTAGGCCAATTACATGCCTCCCTGATGATATGACATGACTGATAAGTATCTGCTTATATTTCTCAGCATTGAGGACACAAATGATCCTGACCAAATCTCTAACTTAATTTGCAGAAATGCAGCCCCAAACTTGCAAGGAACATTCATCAATCTTCACTTTTGCCTGCAGACATTCATCATTGTACCGCTCTTTAGCCCTTCATCAAACAAACTGCCTCCTGCTAAAGCCTTGTTTCCACAATGGAGGTATGGCTTTTTGGCCGCAATTCTTCCATGAAGACCACCTTTGGCCAGACTTCTCCAGACAATAGATGGGTGGACCTGGGTTTCACTGGTTTCTGGCAGTTCTGTGCTGATGGCACTGCTGGACACCTTCTAATGTTGAATGGAAATATTGCTGCATTGTTTCCTTGGCTGACCACTGCATCTACAGTCCTCAATGCTGCCCATTTGTTTGTGCTTCTTTAAAAATCACGTGAACAGCACATCTTGAAACCAACCCAAATATGCTGTGAAATCTTTGCCTGGGAGAGACCTTGCTGATGCAGTATAACTAACTATCTTCTATTTTGTTGCTGTGATTAGTCTTGCCATGGTGTATGACCTGTGACATGAAACATCACCTTAGTAGCAGATTTTGGCTCCTTTTTCAGTTAATGGCTGTGTTTCTGCCTAAATATAAAATTGATGATCATTAGTACCTGCTTAGTATAATGGATTAATCATACACCTGACTCTAATCCTACAAAATCCCTGATTTTTTTTCCATTGTACAAAGTGTAAAAGTGTCAGAATTGATGCTGGTATGAAGTCAAAGGGTAGTCGCACCAAATATTGATTGGGCTTATATTTTCCTTCTGTTCACTCACTTTGCATTTTGTAAATCAATAATACTTACTTTACAGCTTTTCTGACAACATGTACTGTGACGTACTGAAGCAGAGCATGATCCCTTCCCTCTCAGAGACTGGGCCGCGAACTCCATGTCCAAGAGGGTTAAGGCAGTGCTGGAAAATAATGGTGGCCACACAAAATATTGACACTTTAGGCCCTAGTTAAACTTTTTCACTTAGGGGTGTACTCACTTTTGTTGACAGCAGTTTAGACATTAATGGCTGTGTGTTGCATTATTTTGAGTGGATAGCAAATTTACACTGTTATACAAGCTGTACACTCACTACTTTACATTGTAGCAAAATGTCATTTCTTCACATGAAAAGATAGAATAAAATATTTACAACAATGTGAGGGGTGTACTCACTTCTGTGAGATTCTGTGTGTGTGTGTATATGTATATATATACAGTGCGGAAAATAAGTATTTGAACACCCTGCTATTTTGCAAGTTCTCCCACTTGGAAATCATGGAGGGGTCTGAAATTGTCATCGTAGGTGCATGTCCACTGTGAGAGACATAATCAAAAAAAAAAATCCAGAAATCACAATTTATGAATTTTTAACTATTTATGTGTATGCTACAGCTGCAAAGAAGTATTTGAACACCTGTCTATCAGCTAGAATTCTGACCCTCAAAGACCTGTTAGTCTGCCTTTAAAATGTCCACCTCCACTCCATTTATTATCCTAAATTAGATGCACCTGTTTGAGGTCATTAGCTGCATAAAGACACCTGTCCACCCCATACAATCAGTAAGAATCCAACTACTAACATGGCCAAGACCAAAGAGCTGTCCAAAGACACTAGAGACAAAATTGTACACCTCCACAAGGCTGGAAAGGGCTACGGGGAAATTGCCAAGCAGCTTGGTGAAAAAAGGTCCACTGTTGGAGCAATCATTAGAAAATGGAAGAAGCTAAACATGACTGTCAATCTCCCTCGGACTGGGGCTCCATGCAAAATCTCACCTCGTGGGGTCTCAATGATCCTAAGAAAGGTGAGAAATCAGCCCAGGACTACACGGGAGGAGCTGGTCAATGACCTGAAAAGAGCTGGGACCACCGTTTCCAAGGTTACTGTTGGTAATACACTAAGACGTCATGGTTTGAAATCATGCATGGCACGGAAGGTTCCCCTGCTTAAACCAGCACATGTCAAGGCCCGTCTTAAGTTTGCCAATGACCATTTGGATGATCCAGAGGAGTCATGGGAGATAGTCATGTGGTCAGATGAGACCAAAATATAACTTTTTGGTCATAATTCCACTAACCGTGTTTGGAGGAAGAAGAATGATGAGTACCATCCCAAGAACACCATCCCTACTGTGAAGCATGGGGGTGGTAGCAACATGCTTTGGGGGTGTTTTTCTGCACATGAGACAGGGCGACTGCACTGTATTAAGGAGAGGATGACCGGGGCCATGTATTGCGAGATTTTGGGCAACAACCTCCTTCCCTCAGTTAGAGCTTTGAAGATGGGTCGAGGCTGGGTCTTCCAACATGACAATGACCCGAAGCACACAGCCAGGATAACCAAGGAGTGGCTCTGTAAGAAGCATATCAAGGTTCTGGCTTGGCCTAGCCAGTCTCCAACTCCTAAACCCAATAGAGAATCTTTGGAGGGAGCTCAAACTCTGTGTTTCTCAGCGACAGCCCAGAAACCTGACTGATCTAGAGAAGATCTGTGTGGAGGAGTGGGCCAAAATCCCTCCTCCAGTGTGTGCAAACCTGGTGAAAAACTACAAGAAACGTTTGACCTCTGTAATTGCAAACAAAGGCTACTGTACCAAATATTAACATTGATTTTCTCAGGTGTTCAAATACTTCTTTGCAGCTGTATCATACAAATAAATAGTTAAAAAAATCATACATTGTGATTTCTGGAATTTTTTTTTGATTATGTCTCTCACAGTGGACATGCACCTACGATATCTATTTCAGACCCCTCCATGATTTCCAAGTGGGAGAACTTGCAAAATAGCAGGGTGTTCAAATACTTATTTTCTGCACTGTATGTGGGTTATAGAGCCTACCTTCAGGTGATGGACACTGGCAATCTTCAGACAGGAAGTCCCTCCCTATATAACCCCCTCCCCTAACAGGAGTACCTCAGTTTTTTCGCCAGTGTCTAGGTGTTGGTCACGGTTAAGGCCTGGTCCATTGTGGCTAGGCCAGCTACATACCGGATCCGTCCAAAGTGCCGCAGTGCCAAAGTGGACGGTACCCGGGCCCCGTTTAGAAGACCGGGGTCTTGCCTATAATGCTTCTCTTTTGAGAGCTGGATCCTGGGTTCCAGAGCATTGATCAATTACAGGGTCAAATGTTTGTCTGCTTGCCAGGGTGCTTATATAGGTCCAGGGGAGAGGTGACCTGCTATGGACCCCAGTCCCTGAAGGTCAATGACTATGCCCACGGTGAGGGGTGAAGGCTGGGCCTCTTGCTTTTAGCAACACCCTGCAGCGTGGACAGGTAAGTGGAGGGCTGCAGGACGTGGTCTGTTGGCAGTCTCTCCTAAGAAAGGGGATGGTGGGCTAGCCTAGATGTGCTGCTATGCACAGGCAATATTTTCCACTATGTCTGCTGTTGACAGGATGGTTATTTTTCCCACACTGTTCCCCTAGCTGGCTAGGTGTTTGTTTGTCGAGGGGGTGCACGTCTATGGAGCATGAGAAGGGTGCTTACAGGTCTAGAAGCCATCATGTGGCGGACTGGAGTAGGCCTGGTTCCCCCGGCAGCACGTGGTGTCCTCCTGTTTGGCAGCATGGCTTCCCCTGGGGGCCGCCATTGATCGCCGTGGCATCTTCCTGCTGTGCGCGCGCGCGCGTGTGGCTGGGCGGAGATGCGCACGTGGGTGCGCGGCGTGCGGCGGCTCTGTAAGAAGCATATCAAGGTTCTGGCTTGGCCTAGCCAGTCTCCAACTCCTAAACCCAATAGAGAATCTTTGGAGGGAGCTCAAACTCTGTGTTTCTCAGCGACAGCCCAGAAACCTGACTGATCTAGAGAAGATCTGTGTGGAGGAGTGGGCCAAAATCCCTCCTCCAGTGTGTGCAAACCTGGTGAAAAACTACAAGAAACGTTTGACCTCTGTAATTGCAAACAAAGGCTACTGTACCAAATATTAACATTTATTTTCTCAGGTGTTCAAATACTTATTTGCAGCTGTATCATACAAATAAATAGTTAAAAAAATCATACATTGTGATTTCTGGATTTTTTTTTTGATTATGTCTCACAGTGGACATGCACCTACGATGACAATTTCAGACCCCTCCATGATTTCCAAGTGGGAGAACTTGCAAAATAGCAGGGTGTTCAAATACTTATTTTCCGCACTGTATATATATATACACATTTATATGCGTGCTGGGCAAAGTGTGACTATACTGCATAACTGAATTCTTGGATGGATGAAAATTTTGGCAATGCTGTCACAGTGCCAGAGCCCACTAGAAAACGAACCCGACACGTTTTGAGTGAGTTAGGATTCAACCAAAGGATGCTGCAACAATTTCCAGCACTAGAGGTATGTGTCATATGAGCCCAAGCTCATGATTTAGTCCCGTTGATTGTAATGTGTCTAACCTCCAAATTAAGAAGGCTTATTTTTTTTAGGACCCTAACTTTCTCTATGTTTTATGTACTTCATAAAGAACAATAACCAGTCTGCCTAGTGCCCGACTTAACATTACGTCAGGACCATGACTTTTTATGACCAAAGCCTATATTTAATTTGGTAATTGTTCAATTGCTAAGAAGATAGTAAGTCATTTATCATTCGCACCTATTACAGACATCTGGTGGCAGCATAAGGACATTGCACTTTATTTCAAGAACTTGATATTTGCAATAATTGGTATGTGTTTATTAGATTTCATTTGTTAATGCTTGTTTTGTAAACACATTTTCTGCACAAAGGAGCGCGGTTATATTGACCCCAAAGGACTGTGAGTGGCTGATGCAACTAAGCAAGGAGAAGTGTGTTTGCAGGCTGCTGAGAGGAAAAGGGAAGACAGTCTAAGCCTCGTACACACGATCAGACTTTCATCAGACTTTCCCATGGATTTTTGTCCGAAGGGGCATTGGCCGTGAACTTGGCATGCATACACACGGCAGAACATTTTCAGCCAACATTCACCAAATCATGTGGTTTTTCAGCTCTTTACCGCCACCCTTTGGGCAACTTCTGCTACTGTTGGCTGATGTTTAGCATTGGTTCGGAGCATGCTTGTTTGTACTTTAGATTTTAGTCCGAGGGACTTGTGTACACACAATCGGAAGATCCGACGGAACAAATGTTTTGTCGGAAAATTTGAGAGCATGCACAGCCATCATTTGTTGTTGGAAATTTCGACAACAGTGGTCCGATGGAGCATTCAGACGGTCAGATTGTCTGACAAAACATGTCTGTCGGACCATTGTTGTTGGAAAATCTGATCGTGTGTATGGGCCTTAAGGCTTGATTCACACCTATGCATTTTTTGTGTTTTTTGCATTTTGCAGATTTGCTCTACAGAACATGTTCCATAGGAAACCATGTTAAATGGCCTGTAGTGCAAATCCGCAAGCTAGCAGGGGGTGACAAAAAGACTTGGCTACTGGCTGAACTAAACCCTGCAATTGGGTGAGATGTCAAACAAGCAAAGAGACTGTGCATCGTACATAACATTGCCTCAGAGGTACTGGGTGCAACATGTGAGTTGGATGCCAGGTGAGATTATCCTATTTGCCGGCATATAAGGCGACTGGGCATATAAGACGACCCCCTAATTTTCCAGCTAAAATGTTGGTTTAGGGATATACTCACCGTATAAGACGGTGCCATTGCCTCACCTCACTGTGCCATTGCCTCACTGTGCCATTGCCTCACCTTACATCGCCGATCTTCATTACTTGCCTGGCAGAGTGAGTCAGACTGCGGGTGTCCATTTTTTTAAAGTCACGCCTCTTCCTCGTGCTGTTCCATGATAGGCAGAACACTCAATTTCCCAGCAGAGCCTGTGTTTAGTGTTCCGCCTATCACAGATGTCCTTTCGTCTGATGCTGAGGAGGAGACGACGTCCGTGATAGGCGGATCACTGAGCCTATCACGGAACAGCACGAGGAGGAGGCGCGGCTTTTAAAAAATGGACGCCCGCAGTCTGCATCCGGCGTATAAGACGACCCCCAATTTTTGAGCCAAATTTTTAGGTGCAAAAGGTCGTCCTATACGCAGGCAAATACGGTAGATTTCTACTGCATGTATAGACGAAAAAGAAGGACTATCTCTGCAGGAGAGAAAGAAAGACAAGATAGCAATTTCTGTCTGTCTGGACTTGAACTGAATCAGAACACATGTTCGAAGACACAAAAGAGGGTGCCCAGGGCCTGTTAAGAGACTAACATTGCAACAGTTTATCTGTTGTCAGCTGGGAACTGTTGTACTTTCTCCAGGGGCCCAAAATTTGCCAGTCAACAGTTTTTTTCATCAGTCACTGGCCAGTGTGACAAAACAAGACTGTAGTTGTCTTTATATACTGTTGCTAGGTAAATGCAGTTCAGTTCTGTTAATTACTGTTACAATACTGCAGGTGTTTAACCACTTCCCACCTGGCCACTGAATATGTATGGCCGGGTGGGGGCTCTCTCCTTCTGAGTGGGAGGGGGATCACTCGTGCGATCCAGATGTGCTTGTGTCACCCGGACAAGGTGCATCTCAGATCGGTAGGAGGGCTCTGTTATTGGCCCTCCTGATCACATGATAGCCGTGTCCAATCCCAGCTGTCATGTGATTTAAACAGAGAGCCAGTTGCTAGGCGATTGGCTCGCCTCACACATTAGTTGTCGTTGAGGAGAGGAGAGCGGATCGCTGCAGCCGGCTGGTGATCAGTGTGTATGAGCTGTTTGTCACACACTGATTACCACCCTAGTAACACAGTGTAAAACATGTCCCCAAAATACATATCCCCACATAGTAAAAACACCTGTCCCCCACATATGTCACAGTAAAATCATATGTTCCAATGATCATCTGCACACATATGTCCGTGATCACCTGCGCACATCTGTACATGATCATTTTCGTATATATATCTCCATGATCACACAAACCAATTATACACTTAACAGGATTTTTTTTTTTTACCAAAGACATGTAGCATAATACATGTTGGCTTAAATTTATTTATTTCACTGGATATCTTTTAAAATATTGTTTTTTTCAAAATTTTCACTCTTTTTTCGCTTATATCACAAAAAATAAAAAACAGAGTCATGAATAAATACCACCAAAAGAAAGCTCTATTAGTGCAAACAAAATGATAAAAATGTAATTTGGGTACAGCGTAACATGACCGTGCAATTGTCATTAAAAATACAAGAGCGCTGAAAGCTGAAAATCGGCCTGGGAAGGAAGGGGGTGAAAGTGCCCAGTATTGATGTGGTTAATCATGTCTCTCGTAGTAACAGTATTGTCTTATTGCATCTTTGTATTATTACAGTAGCTGTGTGTAATTCCCCTGCCAGACCACCCCCTTCCCCCTGCAGGATCTGTATAGAGTGGACTTTGTGTAATTTTTCACTAGCTCTCCCCCACCTGGGATTTGAGTTAGAACAGGGAATTTGGGGGGTGTAAGTGGGAGAAAAAAAGATTACTGTAAGTGGGGGTAAAAGAAGATATGTGCTAGGAGGAGGGTTTTTGTGCTGGAAGGTGGGGGGGTGGGGTAGATGTGTACTAGGAGGGGAAGGAGGCTTTATGCTTAAGGGGCAAGCTTGCAGCTTAGTGCTCAGTGTTTTTGTTGGGGGTATTTTAGCTTACACATAATTCTCATATAGTTTGGCATGTTAGTCTAGATGGCCTTGTCCTAGCACTGATCCCTACATACAGCCTTATGATGTTTAATATGTTCTCTACAAGACTGTTAGCTTCTTGGGCATTCCACCAGCTATGAATGATGTGGAAAAGTGTAGGAAAAATGACCCCATATAAATATATATCTATAATATATATGTTTCATTTCAGTTAATGGAATCCTTCGGTCTTATCACTACATAAGGTTAGAGCTTCTTTCCACCTCAGTAGTTCACTCTGGAGACCGGGCATCTCAGGAAGATTGACAGGCCCATCTCAAGCCCTTTGATTTTGTATGGAGTAAAGCAGGTTGACTTGATTGTTATTCTGTCTGCAGAAAAGTGTCAATCCAAAAAAAACAAAATCTGCATTACTATTTGAATTCTCTATCTTGATGTCGATTCTATTCACCTTCCTCTATTTTGTTCATTTAAATTGTATTTCTGACTGCTTAGAATTTGGCACTATTAAGTTCAACTATGCATTCTGCTTTGAAGCATCTAACTTATCATATTAATTGCATTTTCAACCCAGTGCTTTATAGGTTATCACTTGTATAAAGCAGAAAGCCTTCTTTTCTAAAGGAGATTTTCTAAAGCTGCACACATTTAAATCCTCTTATTTTTTTTTTTCTCTCTCATGTGAAATAAAAAGCTCATTGAGGAATATAACAATTAATAGTGCTAGTAACGACTGACATTTGGGATTTTCAGTGCAAATGCTGACTGAAGCGTTTAGTATAATGGTGGTCAGGACACTCTGAAGCATTGTCAAGATGACCCATGTCCCCAACAATCAAATTGTTCATTGACTATTTGTAATAAAGAAGTGACACACACTCGCTGGTTGATACAGTATGTACAGACATTGGGGCTTACATAAAATACCAAATTGCCCACTTACTGCGACAAAGTTTCCCAAATTAGTGGGTCCTAACCTGTTAATAGAATGAAAAAACCTGTGTCTCAACCTTGGGAGATTAACTCCTCTATATGGGAGAATTGAAGGGATTCCTCCTATGTACTGGTGGCCACTAATAAGAGGTAATGAAGAGGGGGAGGGGTGCTCCAGCCCAAGGGACCAGGTCAGGGTCTATACAAAATACAAAAACATACTTGGGGGGCACACACTAAAAATGCTAGACATCTAAGATGGTGCTGCTATAAGACCAACGACAGTACAAACAGATTATAGCACACACATACAGAAATGACATTTATCATGCAAGGCTAGTTAAAAACACCTGAACATATTCAAGAATTGCATATTTGCATGTGTGCGCTATAATTTGTTTTGTATTGTGTTATATGTGAAAGCAGCACACAACACATTTCTAGTAAGCCAACTTTTCTTACTCAGTCACTCTTCTTCCTAGGGTCATTAGTACTTACTTACTAAAGGCTGTTTGTAACATACTCTCCACCAACATAAGAGACAGGATGACTATAGATGGCCCTTATGAGTGCAGGACTACCCCCCCCCCCCCATCCTTCAGCCCTGTACAGGGCCTCAACTTAGCTGACTACATCTGCACACTTGTGGGGTCTCTTATTGCACTGAAATTCCTCCCAACCTGGCTTAAAGTGGAGTTCCAGTCATTTGTTTGTTTATTAAAAGTCAGCAGCTACAAAAAGTGTAGCTGCTGACTTTTAATAAACAGCCACTCACCTGTGCCACGGTCCAGCGGTGTACTCCCCATGTCTTCCCTCAGCGGTGCTAGCATCTCTACTATGGGCACCTGGCTGTGACAGCTTGCGGCCTCACAGCTGGGTGCCCACTGCGCCTGCGCGAGCAGTACTGCAGTCTGTGACGGGTCTGATCCCCCCGCCATCCCCAGCAAAAGCTCAGTTTCACAAACAGGAGCCGAGGAGGAGGCCTTAAAACAGAAGTTCCACTTTTTGGTGGAACTCCACTTTAAATACGGCCACTGACTCACCTATGACATCACTGCAGGAGAGCTCTAGCTAAAAGGGACCTAGTACCTGATTATACTTTTCTCTGTTACCACACACTATTCTGGGACAGAGCCACCTAGTGGCCAACCAGCTAATTGAACCTCCTTACATGTTACTAAGGGCTGCTTACTGAGTACACAGACTATACCCGTACAGTATGGACGTATCAGTATCCATTGAAGTTTGCAGCAAGACTTTATACCATTCAGGACCTTCATCACTATCTTCACACACTGTTCCCTTACAGCTGTAAGGTGAGTGGCCATCCTGCACTTAGGTGTCACTGCCCAAGAAACATAAGACACCCACTTTACCTTTTTCTACACAAGAGCGGTAGAGAGCTTTATCACTGCACTCACTCCCATTTTTATATCTTGTTAGCATTATCGCTAAGGACTAATGCCGCGTACACACGGTCGTTTTTTGCGATGGAAAAAAACGTCGTTTTTTAAAACGTCATTTAAATTGATCGTGTGTGAGCAAAACGTCGTTTTTTGTCTTCCAAAAAACGACCAAAAAAAAATTCCAACATGCTTGAATTTTTTGTGTCGTTTTTCAAAACGTCGTTTTTTGTTTCACAAAAAGTCACCGTGTGTAGCAAAAACGTTGTTTAAAACAACGTTTTTCAACCCGCGCATGCCCAGAAGCTAGTTATGAAGCGAGCTTCAATGGAAAAGAGTGGTGAACGTAACCTCGCTTTTTGTGAAAAAAACGATGGTGTGTATGCAACATCGTCTTTGAAAGTGACGTTTCAAAAACGTAGTTTTTTTACTTCACAGAAAACGTCGTTTTTTTTCATCACAAAAAATGATCGTGTGTACGCGGCATTATGCTCTATTTAATATTCTCATAATTTCATGACATTGTTTGGATTCACTATTTGAGATATATATATATATTTATGCTACACTTTAGTGATTTACCTTTATTGATAACAATTTTTAACAGCGCAGCACCATTCATTTTTACACATTTTTTTTGCTTACAAACTTTTTTATTTGGTACAAAATGGTGGTACAAAAAGCAAAATGGCATACAAAAAAGAGTACACATAAGAAAATGTCCAGGAGTCAAAAAATAGACGATAGTAATCTATACAAATCTTATGTAACATTAATTAAACATAGTTCTAAAGAGTAGAGAATTAAGATGAGCGTCAACAAGTAGATATAAAACCATAAGTGTTATTAGGATAAACAGATCAGCAAAAGGAATTATGCGATTAAGATGGGATTAAAGAAAGTAGCAGAATGTTCAAACCATGGGTCCCATTTTTTATTATATATATGGATCGAATTTTGAACAATGTGATAGATTTTTTACATAAGGTTTATATTGTTAATTATTGTTCACAGATTGACCTGTTCAGTGATTGCAGCAGTCTGACTTATTTTTATCACTTTGGCAGCGCGGGAATACCATTTCACTTTATTCAAAAGAGTATTGGCTTTTCCTAGCCCTTGTGTGTGTCTTGTAAGGGAAAGAGGATTAGAGAAGTCCACAAAGTGGAAAAGGAAATTACCTGAGAACGGGAAGGAAATAACATGTAATACAAAAAATGGTTTCAAGGTGGCAGCATAATAATAATAATAACAAAAAAAAAATACAATTAACCAGAGAAAAACATTGGGATTGATTTGCTAAAACTAGAGAGTGCAAAATCTGGTGCAGCTGTCCATGGTAGACAATCCGCCTATAACCTATGTTTGTTTAATTAACCACTTCGGGTCCGCGCTATTGACAGAATACGTCAACAGCGCGGACCTGAGGTGCCGGGGTCACGTCTTTGGACGTGATTTACTTGTAATTCAGTCCCGACGCATCACCGAGGATTCGATGCGTGTACCCGGCGGCCGCGATGTCCGTCAGGTACACGCGATCGGCGGTGACAGAGCAGGGACGTGGAGCTGTGTGTTTAAACAAAGAGCTCTACGTCCTGTCAGGGAAAGGAGACAGATGCTGTTTCTCTTGTACATAGGGAGACAGCATTGGTCACCTCCCCCAGTCACCCCCCTCCCCCCACACAGTTAGAACACACCCAGGCAATACATTTAACCCCTTCCTCACCCCCTAGTGTTAACCCCTTCAATGCCAGTCACATTTATACAGTAATTAGTGCATATTTATAGCACTGGTCGCTGTATAAATGTGAATGGCGCCAAAAGTGTCCGATGTGTCCTCCGCAATATCGCAGTCCCAATAAAAATCGCAGATTGCCACCATTACTAGTAAAAAAAAAATATTAAAAAAAATCATAATTCTGTCCCCTATTTTGTAGGTGCTATAACTTTTGCGCAAATCAGTCACTTATTGTGATTTTTTTTTACAAAAATACGTAGAAGAATACGTATCGGCCTTAACTGAGAAAAAAAAAATATATATATTTTTTTTAAATTGGGATTTTTATTATAGCAACAAGTAAAAAATATATATATATTTTTAAATTGTCGCTCTTTTTTTGTTTATAACGCAAAAAATAAAAACCGCACGGGCGATCAAATACCACCAAAAGAAAGCTCTATTTGTGGGGAAAAAAAGGACGCCAATTTTGTTTGGGTGCCACGTCGCACGACCGCGCAATAGTCAGTTAAAGCGACGCAGTGTCGAAAGCTGAAATTTCGCCTGGGCACGAAGGGGGTTTATGTGCCCAGTAAGCAAGTGGTTAAAGGGTCACTAAAGGAAAAAAAAATTGGGCTGAAATGACTGTTTACAGGGTATAGAGACATAGAAGTTAACTGATTCCTTTTAAAAATAGATAAAAATCAATCATATAATCAACCTACAGTTCTAGTTTCGTTTTTGCTGTTATTTCCTGTCTCTCTGATGTACAGAGCCAGAGAGCCAATAGAGGGCAGTGATGGTTTGTCTAAAACCCCTCAGCACCAACCCAGTTTCAGTTTACACACAGTAATCGCACCTTCTTGATTAGTGACCACAGTGAGAAAGCTCCCAGCACTGTGGTTATAAGGAAACAGACAACCAGGAAGTGTGGAGATCAGAGCAGAATTACAGCAACATCAGAGCAAAAACGAATTAGGACATGAAAACAGCACTGCAGTAAGGTAAAGGAAGCTATTAAGTTAAAAAAAATCCTTTAGTGACCCTTTAAGCTTTGTCAATAAAACCTGGCTGACTGACCAGTGACGGCCTGTCCATATGGGGCACAGGGCCACCGCCTCCCTAATCTATGCGTTCGACCCTTAATTTACATGCAATGTTTTTTTGTTTTTTGTGGGCTCTGCGCCCCGAGCCCACCCAGCTGTATGACAATAGTGAATTAATATTCGCTATTGTATTCCTAATTTTCCTCCCGGCCAATCAGGAAGCTGGTCCTGATATCTTTCACCCGATTGGTCAAGAGGAGAAGCAATCCTATTGGCCACCGAGGAGGAGGAGGAGGGAGGAGACACAGGGGAAGCCCCTGTGAAGCTCCAGGATGAGGAGATGCAGGGTGAAGCCTGGAGGAAGCACTGCCTGCGACCTAGATGGGGTAAGTGTGGGGCTGGTGACCGACTGACCAGGGGGTTCCTGTAACCTGACCTACTGGGGCCGGCTGCACATTAAACCTTTCTACCTGTACCTTATGTTTTTTTACCTGCATAAGATGAACTTTAACAATGTAGTTTCATTTGATGCCCGCGCTCCCATGTCATACAGTTGACATCCATAGACGCCGAGTGTATCACTTGGTCCCGCCTCCCCAGCGGCTGCATCATTGGATGTGATTGACAGCAGTAGGAGCCAATGGCGGTGCTGCTATCAATCTATCAAATCAACGGCCAGATTCCGTGGAGAAAAGGATGCGGGGGGACACGCACAGCAGGTGAATGGGCTCAGGTAAGTAAAACGGAGGGGGGCTGGGGGGCTCATGACAGCGAGGTATTTTTTCACCATTAAGGTGAAAAGACACAAAGACACAAGAACTGGCACTTCCTGTAAAAAAACTAAACATCCCAAAAATGTTCAGGTCCCTGAGTCCAGTGCTCTGCAGGTGTATTTGGATTTAAGACACAAACAGGCAAAGCAGTCACAGAGAGAGCACAATGCTGGAAGAGATATGTTTCATCACATTAACACTCCCACATTTGTGATGCAACACAAATAAATAACTGGGCATGGATTGAACTCTGAATGATCAACAAGTTGCCTGTCCCTTTAGTGAATAGGGGCAAGTAAGGGGAATGAACACATGGACATAAGGGAATTGATCAGCTATGACACTACAAATTGCAGACACAATTTGCGAGCCCATCATTACAAGGTAAGAAAAACAAAGACACAAGGACATAACTACACTAATACCTAGTTAAAGAACAATGTACATAGCAGGGATTTTAACAATATTTGTTGCAGATTCCTACCTTTTGTTATTATTTGTTATACAAATTTCTATTTGTTTGTGTGTCCACATTAAAGGGGTAGTTCCCCCAAAAACCTTTTTTTTAACATTGATTGAGGCTCGTTATGTTAAGGGGAATCGGGTGTTTTTTTTTTAGAAATGAAGCCGTACTTACCGTTTTAGAGATGCATCGTCTCCGACGCTTCCGGGTATGGTCTCCGGGTCTAGGCGTTCCTATTTGATTGACAGGCTTCCGAGGTCGGATACATCGCGTCACGATTTTCCGAAAGTAGCCGAACGACGGTGCGCAGGCGCAGTATAGAGCCGCACCGTCGCTCGGCTTCTTTCGGCTACTCGTGACGCGATGTATGCGACCGACGGAAGCCTGTCATTCAAATAGGCACGCCCAGACCAGACGATCATACCCGGAAGCGACGGAGACGATGCATCTGTAAAACGGTAAGTACTGCTAACTTTCTAATAAAAAAACACCCGATTCCCCTTGACATAACGAGCCTCAATCAATGTTAAAAAAAGGTTTTTGGGGGAATTACCCCTTTAATGTGAATGAGAGTGCTGCTGCACCTGCAGGGCTCTAATAAGGAAAATTCCAGGGTCTGTATCCCTTTAGACATGATTTATGATGTATGCCGATGTATGTTACCAAACAAATAATTTGTGTTGCCAAGGATGCCACACAATCTGACTTGTATCTTAGTGCAGACTTGTGGGAAAAAACAGTGATACAGTCACATAAACAGGAAATTATGTTTCTGGGGGGCCATTTGTGTACAGAACACCTCTAGTTAGCCATATTGCATTGCATTTTACAGAACAATATAACGCTGCAGATTGAAAGGGAAAGGTAATGTTTAACCACTTAAGACCCGGACCAAAATGTAGGTAAAGGACCTTGCCCCTTTTTGCGATTCGGCACTGCTTCGTTTTAACTGACAATTGCGCGGTCGTGCGACGTGGCTCCCAAACAAAATTGGCGTCCTTTTTTTCCCACAAATAGAGCTTTCTTTTGGTGGTATTTGATCACCTCTGCGGTTTTTATTTTTTGCGCTATTAACAAAAATAGAGCGACAATTTAAAAAAAAATGCAATATTTTTTACTTTTTGCTATAATAAATATCCCCCAAAAATATATAAAAAAACATTTTTTTTCCTCAGTTTAGGCCGATACGTATTCTTCTACGTATTTTTGGTAAAAAAAATCGCAATAAGCGTTTATCGGTCGGTTTTTGCAAAATTTATAGCGTTTACAAAATAAGGGATAGTTTTATTGCATTTTTATTAATTATTTTTTTTTTACTACTAATAGCGGCGATCAGCGATTTTTTTCGTGACTGCGACAATATGGCGGACACTTCGGACAATTTTGACACATTTTTGGGACAATTGTCATTTTCACAGCAAAAAATGCATTTAAATTGCATTGTTTACTGTGGAAATGACAGCTGCAGTTTGGGAGTTAACCACAGGTGGCGCTGTAGGGGATGTGTGCCTATGTGTGTTTGTTTACAACTGTAGGGGGTGTGGCTGTAGGTGTGACGTCATCGATCGCGTCCCCCTATTACAGGGATGACGCGATCGATGCTGCGGCCACAGAGAAGCACGGGGAAGCCGTGTGTACACACGGCTCTCCCCGTTCTTCCGCTCCAGGGACGGATCGCCGCACTCCAGCGGCGATCGGGTCCGCGAATCCCGCGGTCCCGGAGCTTCGGACCGGGTCGCGGGCGCGCGCCCGTGACCCACGGCTGGGTACTAAAATCAACGTATATATACGTTGATGTGCCCAGCCGTGCCATTCTGCCGACGTAAATGTGCAGTAGGCGGTCCTTAAGTGGTTAATAACTTTCAATTACAATATGGCTTGTGTCGCAATTGTATACGCTATATTATTTTTTAATTGCTATCTTTCTTGCCCACAAAAAAAATACAAATTCATCCAGTTCAGCCAATAAAAGGGGGAAACAAATAACTAATCCTATATGCATAATCCTATAATCATAGAGGAATAAAAAAATAAAAAATGTAATTTGAAATTGTATAATGCTTTTAAAAAGGATGCCTTCTAATTGTTTTCCTTCTTAGATGAAAAGTTGCTTCAAGTATAATGGCTCTGTACAGAGAAAGGTAATGAAGCATTTGCTACACATGGCATTATTTATTTATTACTTAACTTTGGTGAGCGCATTGTCTGGGCCGCTGCTGGTTCAAATTTTTTATTGATCTCTTCCATGCCCTCCACCTCCCGCCATCCAAAAGGCATAGAACGTTGAGCAGAAATGGAACCAAAAATGAACAAGCATTGGAGGCTTTTCTGCATTCTTTAGCAGTAAACAAATCTGTATTCTTGACAGATATAATGGCCAAAAAGAAGCTTTAGATATTTCTTTGAATTGTTTCTGTGCTGCCCCTCATTTTTTACTTAGGGAACTAGCACAGGCTCTGCCATATACAGCCCAAATTGAAACTTCAGCTAGAAAATGGTGGAAAATGTCCATAATTACCATGGTAAGTTTTTTACAATTTGAACAATTTTAAAGTTTACAATTCTACACTGCTGGGTGTTGCTTTAATCGTTATTGCAGAGTTCAAAAATCCAGCCCCTTTATACTGGCAGATTGCCAAATCGTTTGTCATGTTCATTATTTTTGGATGAAAAATTGGCAGCATTTAGTTACTGTTATGTTTGCTATCAATATGGAAATATGAGAAGCCTGTAAAATTCGAGATTTTCCTAGCTTGTGACGGAAAATATTGATTATATGAAGACAGGAGGCGAGTATCTTATGCATTAATCCTTTCTTTATTAATGCTCACAGCAGATAGTGTAAACCAAAGTAAAACCATTTAACGTAAGTAATAAAGAAAAAAGCAGTAGGAACTACGTATCCCAGCAGCCCTGGGTCTTAGCCACTCCTACTAAAGTCTCTATAAATGTCTCGTTCTATTCTGAATCCTCCTCTTTCTTTGTGTGAACTTGAGGTGTTTAGATCCAGGAGTATACTTGCAACCTTCCGTCAACTGTCGCTCCTTCGGGCAGCCGGTCCACGACTCTTCAGCTGAAAAACTCCCGAGGTAACGTCCGCAGGTCCCAACCGGTTAGCCAACTGGGCTACTCGGACCAGCAGGTCATCCGAAAACGGGGAACATCACCCGAACAGCCTACTAAACGGGGACGATGTCAGTAGCCTGAAATGAAACACATGACCGTGAAAGGGTGGGGAGGGAGGGAAGATACTCGCCTCCTGTCTTCATATAATCAATATTTTCCGTCACAAGCTAGGAAAATCTCGAATTATACATCAGACAGGAGGCTCATATCTTATGCAAGTTCAAAGCTCAATACAATATTCATACGTCATTGCGAGTAAAACATTAGCTCCGAATCATACATTATAAGACAGACATAGTGACATGTTCCTCCGGTCTGAAATAAAAGAGGCGGAAAACTGTCTCGGAAGACCAGTCGGCCGCCAGTAAGAGGTCCGAAAGGGATCCTCCGGTGGTAACCACCTTGGTAGCCATGGCTCCTCTGGTCGAGTGTGCTCCGAACAGGGTGACGTCTATGCCCGCCATAGCCATGGTTGACTTAACCCAGCGTGCCAGTGTGGCCGGGGAGACCGGTTGGTGAGGTCTCGTGTAGGATATTAAAAGTTGCGAAGAACCCGAGGTTCGTAGGTCGTTCGTGTTAGCCTCGTAAGTCTGAAGGCACCTGACCACACAGAGTCGTGGGTGTGCCGGAAAAAAGGGGTAGAACACCGAATGTAGGTTGGTTTTGGTTCTGCGGACAACCGTGAACCTTACCCCGTGGGGTGAAAACTGACGTCTAGAGATATCTAAGGCCCTAACGTCTGACACACGTTTGACAGAGATCAGGCATAACAGGACCGTAAGTTTGAATGACAGCAGTTTGAGGGACAGCGAATCGTTGTCTTCCCATCTTGAGAACATGTCAAGGACCTTGGCAACGTCCCAGGTGGACTGGTATTTGGGGCGAGGAGGCCGTTTGAACCTGATGCCTCGAAGCAGTCTGCAGATTAGAGGGTGTTTACCGATTGGCAGGGAATCCACCGGAACGTGGTAGGCCGATATAGCAGACCTGTAGACATTGATGGAGCTGTAAGCCCTGCCGGCGTTAAAGGCATCCGCCAGGTAGTTAGCTACGACGGTGACAGGGGCACGTACGGGATCAGCCTGCCGTTGGTCACACCAACGTACCCAGAGTTGCCAGGCTGATCGATATGCCGATCGAGTCCCGGGGGCCCAGGCCACGGAGAGGAGATCTCTAGCTGAGCTTGAAAGGCCGACGTGCGCGTCCGGCAACCCGAGATCAACCATGCTATTAGCGTCAGTGTGCCCTCCTCTACTAGAGGGTGAACGCCTTTGGTCGGGTGGGACAGGATGTGAGGGAAATGGGGAAGAAGTCTGGGGTGATCTATGGCCAGGTCCAGGAGGAGAGGGAACCATGGTTGTGTCGGCCACCATGGCGTGACTAGAACTATCGTCGCCTTCTGACACGTAGTCTGCAGCAGGGTCCTGGGGATCATTGAAAATGGGGGAAACGCGTAGTGTATTCCCCCTGTCCAAGAGTGACGGAAGGCGTCCACTGCCGAGGACCCTGGATCCGGTCTCCAACTGAAGAAACGGGGCAGCTGGTAATTGAGGCGTGAGGCGAAAAGGTCTATATCCAGGGGGCCCCAGAGTAGATTGATTTGGGCGAAGATCGATCGGTCCAGGCGCCAATCGCTGGCGTCGATAAGGTATCGGGAATTCCAGTCCGCGACCGTGTTGGAAGTACCCGGAATGTATTCCGCCATAAGGATGATGTCTCGATACAGGCAGAAGTGCCAAATCTCTGTGGTAATGTCTGCCAGAACTTTGGATCTGGTGCCCCCTAAGCGGTTGATGTATTGTACCGCTGCAATATTGTCCATGCGTAATAAAACACAACAACTGGACCGTTCCGCTAAGAAACTCTGAATAGCGAAGGACGCCGCCAAGAGTTCCAAAGCGTTGATGTGTAAAAGGGATTCTTCCTTGGACCATGTCCCTCCTGTTGAGGTTTCCCCTAGGCGGGCGCCCCAGCCCCGGCGGCTCGCGTCCGATTCCAAGATAACATCCGGGCGTGAGTTGAAGATCGTTTTGCCATTCCACTCGATGGCGTATCGGAGCCACCATCGTAGTTCGACTTGGGCTTCCGAGGAGAGGGGAACTTCGTCCGCATATCGGAGTCCCTGGCGGAGGTGTAGGATTTTTAGCCTCTGGAGGGCCCTGTAATGCAGGGGGGCCGGAAAGATGGCTTGGATGGATGCCGCAAGCAGGCCTACTATGCGGGCTAGGACGCGTAGGGACAAGAACCCTTTGCGGAGTACCGCCCTGATTTCCTTGCGAATCAATGCTAATTTCTCGCTGGGTAGGCGGAGGACAGCTAGATTGGTGTCCACGGAGAAACCCAGGAACTCCATCTCCTGGGCCGGGACAAGCACGGACTTTTCCTGATTGATCAGGAAGCCCAGACCTAGTAGAAGGTTGATCGTCCAATTCATGTGGTGGTATGCTTGAGTCTTGGAGTAAGCTATAATGAGGATGTCGTCTAGATATATGATCAGACGAACTCCTCTGGACCTCAGTGATGCCACAACAGGTTTTAAGATCTTTGTGAAGCACCACGGGGCGGATGACAGCCCGAATGGGAGGCATGTAAATTGCCACGTGCGTCCCCACCACCTGAAGCGGAGAAGGTGTTGTGATGCCTGGTGTACGGGGACGGTGAGGTAGGCGTCCTTTAGGTCCACTTTTGCCAACCAGTCTCCCGGGACAAGGAGATCTCGGAGGCAATGGATGCCCTCCATCTTGAAGTGTCGATAGGCGACATGTTGGTTCAGATCCCGAAGGTTTATAACCGGGCGGTAACCTCCCCCTTTCTTCTTGACTAAGAAGAGGTTGCTGAGGAAACCTGGGGAGGAGGGGTCGACTTCGATAACGGCTCTTTTGGATATCAGTTCCCGGAGCTCGTTGTCTATAAGTGGCACATTCTGTTCTGCAAACCTGATGGGGGTTGGAATCACTCCCAGGGTCGGTGGGGATATTAAATCTATCTGGAAGCCTGTCACTGTATTTAATATCCATGAATCTGCCGTAATCGCAGACCAAGCGTGGGTAAAAAACATTAGACGGCCCCCCACAGGTGTGAGTGGCAATGGGATGCGAGTGGTACTTACCGGTATATGGGCGGGAACGAGGAAATCCTCTCTGGCCGCGTCCTCTCCAGGATCTTCCACGTGGTGGGAAGAAGGGTGCGGGTTGCGCAGTGGTGGAGTACTGAGCGGGAGCCTGGGTGAAGTGAGGTTGGGCAGCTGACCTCTGAAAGGGTCTGCCGGAGTTATATCGGCCGGCAGAACGGCCCCTACTTCTGCCGGCCCGGGAAAAAACTCTATTATTGCCTGTTCTCTTGAGAGATGTTTGTGCCTTGTCAAGGCTGTTAAACATGCCCACAAACTTATTTATGTCTTTGACCAGGGAGTCGCCAAAGAGCATACCTTCTGCTGAGGGGCCTGGTTCTGATTCTGCCAGGTGGGCCAATTGCGGGTCGAGCCGCATGAGGATTGAGCGTCTGCGCTCGACGGAGCAGGCGGTATTGGCACTGCCCGTCAGACATATGGCCCTTTGGGCCCATCCACGTAATTGGGCCAGGTCAACCGCCTGGCCAGTGGTTGCGGCTTGTTCCGCTAGATTAAGGATCTTGGTCAGGGGTCCGAACAGATCCAGGATACGGTCTTGGATGTTTTTAAAAGATCGGTCTATCCCTTTCTTAGGAAATTTTCCTGTTTTCAAAAGATATTTTGCTAAAATGGGGTCGACCTCAGGTGTCATAACCGCTTTCATGGGTATGTGGGGGCGAGGGCATTCCGCTCTCAGCTTGTTGCGGTTGGACCTCTCTAGGGGTCTGCGTGCCCAAAGTTCGATGTATTGGGACACGTGGGGGAGGGGTGACCAGTCCCCAGAGCGGGGGTGAGAAATGGCATCCGGGTTGAACAACGGTTCACCCATGGCATCAACAATATCATTGCCCTGGTTGTCAGGGTTGGCCTCCTGTAGGAGTGCCGGTGCCCCCGCATCCTCTTCTTTGTAATAGTAATAATCAGACCCTGAGACCTCGGATTCATCCGACTCAGCGGATGAATCGTCGTCTGACTCGAGGACATACGAGTCTGGTTTGGCCCGTTTGGCGGGTCCGTGCCTCTTATGTGACTCCCTGAGGCCCAGGGGTTGAAGGGGGTCTGAGGGATGCGTGGGGTGGCAGTCCGTGTGGGGATCTGCTCCGAGCATATTCTTTACTTCCCCTGCCGGGGAGTCATAAACCTTCACCGTGTGTTTCCTCTTTTGGGAGGATTTACCCTTTTTTACGGTGGGTTGTGTGTCATGTGGTATGGGTACAGGCAAGTTGGGGTTTTGGGTTGCTCCAGAGGAGGGGGCAGCTACAGTTAAAGCTGCCTGTATGGATCTATGGATGAGATCCTGGAGCTGGGCAGTATTCAGGATTTGTGCTGAATCCAGCACCATCTCCTGAGCTGTGATGAGGGGAGAGCCTTCTTCTGTCATGCTGCTGAGAAGAGTCAGCGTTGTGCAGAAGGAAGGAGAGGTATGGTTACAGGGTGGACTAGTTCAGGAAGACAGGGAATAAAATTCCCAGAACGCTAGCTAGGTATGGTTAACTACCTATTTGTGGATCTCACTGTTGCACAGGCTCTGCTTCCGACCACCGCGCCGACTGTTATGCGATGGGAGGCGGGCCTGAGGGAATTGTGCATTCCAGGGCGAAGTCTCGCGAGACTTCAGCCCTGGAGCGCTGATTGGATGACGCCGCGCGATGAATACCGCCCCCTTCGTCCTGCGAGTGTCGCGATTGGACGGGGGGGTCGGTGAAGAGGATAGGGTGCAGGGAGGCAAAGGTCCGCCTCCCTGTACGCGCGAACGTTGTCCTGAGGGGAAGGAGGAAGCCAAGATGGCGCCTCAAAGCACAGGACAGGGAGGGAAAAAACGACAGCGCAAAGCGGAGCTGCCGACGAGTGCAGTCACAAGGTGGGGGCTAGGGAGAACGGTACATAGGCAGTAGAGTGCCAGAAAGAGTGCAGAGGTGACGGAAAGTCAGTGCCAGAAAAGCCCGGTGGCAACCCCAGAAAGTGCAAGGGACCCCGGGATGATAGTTGACAGCTCCCACAATTCTTTCAACATTGCAGGCATACACTTACAATATATACATAAAAACAGAAATCTGACAATAATTATCAGTCTATACAAATCAATGTACAATCAGCAAGGGACATTGCTAGTACTTATCTTATAGCTCCGCCGTGAGCAGAAAGAAAGAGGAGGATTCAGAATAGAACGAGACATTTATAGAGACTTTAGTAGGAGTGGCTAAGACCCAGGGCTGCTGGGATACGTAGTTCCTACTGCTTTTTTCTTTATTACTTACGTTAAATGGTTTTACTTTGGTTTACACTATCTGCTGTGAGCATTAATAAAGAAAGGATTAATGCATAAGATATGAGCCTCCTGTCTGATGTATAATTCTAAACTTGTTTAATAGCAGAGGACAATGCGCTTTCCAATGAAGTTCATTATATAAACCAATTACATGCAAATGTATCTGCATTTATTTATATGCCTGTAAAACCGATAGTTTTTCAGATTTTCTTCTTCCAATGCTAAAAGGCCATCTTAGACAGCTTTTATTGCTTTCCATTTCAGAGTGTCTTAAAAGATAATACGTATTTTAGTGTGGGGATAAAAATGGATATCGTGTAAATTGCTCACCTGGCAGAACAGTTTTTTAATTTTAGATTGTGCGTAAGCTGTACTACATACTACATGTGTCTTTGTTAGTGTGAAAAACTGTAAATAGATACTTGACAAGCATTTCATCTCAATCTGTGTTGGAATTAACAGCATTTAATTACAAAGAATCAGAAGGCCTTGGTGAAATAAATAAGGAAACATGACATCAGATTAATAAATTAACAAAAACCCTTTAACAATAATAAAAAAAAAAATGTAATCAGATTTTTTTTCTTCCACATTTTGTGTGCCATTATTGTCATGATATATTATACAGTAAAACCATGGATTGCAAGCACAATTCGTTCCAAAAGCAAGCTTGTGATCCAAAGCAATCATGCATCAAAGCAAATTTAACCGTAGAAAATAATGGAAACTCAGATGATTTGCTCTATAACCATTTATTCATAAATCCGTCAGTTCATAGTCCATATTAAAATATTAACCACTTAAAGCGAAGTTCCAGCCTTTTTTATGTTTTTTAAAAGTCAGCAGCTACAAAAAGTTTAGCTGCTCACTTTTAATAAACAGACACTTACCTGCTCCATGGTCCAGCGATGTGGCTGCCCAGTGCGTCGCTCCTCTCCATCGGCGCCTTCATTCACACTGTGACAGCTTTCGGCTTCACGGCCAGGCACTCACTACGCATTTGTGAGTCCCGCTGCCCTCTAGGAGTGGACAGGCGATCTCCTGGGATCTGTCACTTGTCCCAGAAGATCGCCTAGAGGGAGGGGCTGCCTAAGGCGAGAGGAAGAGTCACCTAGGCGGCCCGTAGGTGGAAGCAGGAAGTGTGACAGGAAGTCCCACTCCTACCGAAGCCCCCATTCCCCCCCCCCCCCAAAAAAAAATTTACATGCCAAATGTGGCATGTAAGGAGGTGAGGAGTGTTTAAAGTGGAAGTTCCCCTTTTGGGTGGAACTCCGCTTTAAGGACCACCCACTGCATATATACTGTGGCAGGGCACAGCGGGAGAGTCGATGCGCAGGTCCAGTGGTGACCATCGCTCCTCAGAGAGACAGAACAGGGATCTGCCAATGTAAACAAAGCAGATCCCGTTCTGACAGGAGAGAACAGTGAGATAGTCTGTTCCTAGTGATCAGTAACAGCGATCCCTTTGTACTCCCAGTCAGTCCACTCCCCCTGGCAGTTAGAAACAACTCCCTAAGGAACACTTAACCCATTGATCGCCCCCTAGTGTCAACCCCTTCCCTGCCATTGTCATTTATACATTGATCAGTGGATATTTTTCTGTCACCGGTCCCAAAAAAGTGTGAAAAATATCCGGTCCGTCCGTCGCAATGTCTCAGTCCTTCTAAAAATTGCCGATCACCGGCATTACTAGTAAAACAAATTATAATAAAAATTCCTTAAATCTATCACCTATCTTGTAGCCACTATAACTTTTGGGCAAATCAATCAATATACACCTATTGTTTTTTTTACTAAAAATATGAAGAAAAATACATATTGGCCTAAACTGATGAATAACATTTTTTAATGTATTGGATATGTATTCTAGCAAAAAGTTAAAAATATTGTTGATTTTTTCAAAATGTTCACTCTTCTTTTTGTTCATAGTGCAAATAATAAAAATCACAGAGGTGATCAAATACCACCAAAATTACTGGTTAAACCTCAAGTCGCTGGACATTAGAAATTCCATTGAAGTGAATGAGAGCTGTCTTAATGTACACTACTGAAGTCACTCCGACTTCAGAAAAGGTTCCTGTACTACTTCAAGGTGACTTTTAGCCTGATCTATATTGAAGCAACTGTGATCTGACTTTACAGGATAGAATTTTTTTTTGCCCAGGCATTCCCCAGGCAGCCCCCACAGAGCACTTCCTGTATGCTGTAATCTCTGCATATTCTGCATACACAACTTAGATTTTGGGGGTGCAAAGCCATGTGACACAAAATCTGGAACCTGCAGCCCTTCAGGAGATGTTAAGGGATTTGTTTTAGCAATTTCTGAAGATTTCTCTGTCAGTGTTATCAGATGTTGGGGGAAGGTCACATCCCGGAGGTGTGTGTCTTTTCCCTAGTTGTCATGAAAGTGGGGTAAGCAGACATCCCGGGGTGAGGGGTACAGAGAATCCCAGCTGGTGACTAGGAGCCACAAGCAGTGTCTTGCCTCACCAGTGACATCGGTCCCATCGTGGCTACAGGTCGGCACTCTCCTCCTCTTAACTCTTAACTGAGCTTGGTTACCATTCCATTTTGCCAGCACAGAGCACAGACACTTCCCCATTCAGGAAATGGCTCACAGCTTTTCCCCAGCCAATGAGAACAGAGGGGTATGGACTGTGGAAGGCATAGTGGAAGCTCAGTACTGGAGCGTGTCTGTTGGGCCTTAGGGCAGATCAGAACTGGACTTTGTGGAGGAAATTATAATTTCACAGGGAGACTTGCATGGGCCCCTGGGGTTAGGGGTGGGGTTGCGATTGTGACCCCTGCAACCCCTTATGCTATGACCATGGCAATAGGAGTGTGTAACAAACACCATTTATTGGCAAGAATTCCAAAACTGCACTCAACCAAAAACTTTCTTTGGGGTAGTCAAATTCCAGTTGGAGTAAGGCCTCATTAGGTGTTCTCCTAACGCAAAAATGCCTCATCTGCAATGAACACATATGGTAGTGGGGGTTCAGGTGTGCCAGGTATTGGACAGTTCTCTGGAAGATCTAGCCGATTATCTTGTATCCTTTCACCAATTGAGGAATGCAAAAAAAAAAAACTGTGAATCAGAGTTGCTTCCATTTGATCCTATATCTATATAGGTGAAGCAGTAGTTTGCGTCGGCCAAGGCTAGCAGTACAAAGGAGCATTTTTTTTTATAATGGAAGAACCTACTGCCGCTACCAACAGGCTCTAAGACACGCACGTGCTTCCCATCTATAGCTCCAATGCAATTGGGGAAATTGCACTGCTCCCAAAAAAGTGGCAGGTGTCTCAGATGATGTAGCTGACTGAAGATCTGCCCATCATGAACTCATAATGTAGGCTCACTAGGGAATGACTGGTTGCCAGGTACCTGAAAGACAAAATACATTTTTGCTTATGTTCTTATTTATGTTTTGTAGTGCACCTATTTCATACAAGATGAAAGGGCTTGCGTGATTGTTTCAAACACCACCTAAGAAGACTCAGAGAAGTGAGGAGTGGATCGGCAGCCAAGAGCATAGTACCCTATGTCCATGCTGGGGACCTGGAGTTTTTGAAACCATTCATGGATTTTAGAGAGTGAGATAACCTCTGTCATATTTGTAAAGTGCTACTATACAGTTATATAAAGAAGGCTGTGCCTAAACAGTATTATATTTTTATTGCAGAACACAATCCAGTTGGGAAGACCTCAGAGATGAAGGGCAGGGGGGATCTTAGGAGACAACTGGCCAAGAGTCACAGGAGAATTGTGTCTTGGAAGGATCCCAAACAAGTGACAGCAATCTGTCTGAGCATTCTGCTTTCACAGAGGAGCCAGCTGGGATCAGCCAGGTTCCCAGACATTAAACAAGCAGACAGCACGAGGGAGGGGTGGTCAAAACATTGATTGCTTTGATGAGATTGTGGATAAACGTAATGAAAGGTTAGATAGCCAGGAGTCCAAAGACCACGGTTTCGATATGCTGGTGGTGGGCATGTTCAAAAATATCCACCCAGAGCGGAAACATAACTTGTGGAAGGCAGTGTTGGACCTCACAGATTTCAATATGCATGATGAGCCAACAACCACCTCCTCGCCTAGCTTTGGCCCACCACCACCATCCGGTCCCTATTATCCCTATCCAACCCTTCCACCATCCTTACTATCCCCCTTGCTTTCACCCATTCTCTGATGATTATGGGAATGTAATCAACACATTGCATCCCCCAATCACATATCTAACTCCATCCCCAATTTTCTCCACAATCGACGCCCCTGTAACCTCAAGAATTTATCTTCAGTCATCTACTTTTCATGAAACCCAGTCCCCAAGGCCTTCAACCAGCAGTTTAACAACCACAAGTTCAGAATCTGAAGCAGTGTATGAGCAGTTGTAGGTTACTAAATGTCATACCAACATGTTATTTTTTGATGTGCCCTGACTTTCTATAAAGAAATATTGAACCTTAATAAAAGTTTACTCACAGTAAAATTTTGGTGCATTTCATAATTTATTTGATGTTTAGGTGCTATATTGTGCAATATATGATATACTGAATGTTGAAAATATGCATGGTGCATAATCGGCTGCAGCAATGAAAAAACAATCAACTTGCAGGATTATTAGCCAAAAATATATTAAGCAATATGAAGCTGCAGAATTTATTTTATTTTATGATCAGGTGACTACGATTGCTCCAGAACCCCTACATTTCTGCCAATGGTGTAATAAATTATACTGTTGTGCGCAAACAAATAAATATATAGGGCCAGATTCTCATATATTTTCGGCGGCGTAGCGTAAGCCATTTACACTACGCCGCCGCTGCGTACTAGAGCAAGTGCTTTATTCTCAAAGCACTTGCTCCGTAGTTTTCGCTGGCGTCTCGTAAATCGGCAAGCGTAAACCCGCGCAATTCAAATGGGGCGGCTTGTTTTTAAATTAAGCGCGCCCCCGCGTCGAACGAACTGCGCATGCGCCGGCCGGGGAAAAAGCCCAGTGCGCATGCTCCAGCTCACGTCGGGAAGCGTCGTTGAAACCGACGTCAAAACGACGTGAGCGTCATTTACGCAACTCCCTATTCGCGAACGAGTTAGTACAACGATGTAAGCGACGGAAAAAGCCGACGCTGACCCGACGCCATACTTAACATGGCATCCGACGGGACCCGACGGCATCCGACGGTACTTCGTAAGGTTACTCCACATAGAAGCTGGGGTAACCTTACGCAAACAAAAATGACGTACGCGACGACGGGGCGGCGTAAAAGCGATCGAGAATCAGCGTACTACCTTATTTGCATATGCAAATGCGAAAACAACGTAAAGGCCACCTAGTGGCCGGAGTTGTCATTACACCTACGATCCGAAAGTTTAATGCTTTTACACTTGTCGGATGTAGAAGCGTATCTATGCAAAAGTGATGCTAAGCATCACTCGCATAGATACGAGGACAAAAAAAAGGCGTTACGACGGGGTATCTGAGATACTCCGTCGTAACGCCTCTGAGAATCTGGCCCATAGTTTACTTTAGTATGATAATCAGTCTTTCAGTAGGTGAGATACTCCTCCGATAGGCTGTGTTCTGTCACTCTAGATAGATGGAAACCAGACCAAGTAATTTGTCAAAACTGTTAAAAAAATAAATAGAAAAAGGTAATTTTCTAAATTCAAAATAAGAAATATCAGCCAATGGTAGCTGTACGCACACATTAATATGTGCATATCCACATTTGGCAAATGTACTTACCTTGCCAGGTATAATTGAAAAACTGGTCCTCAAAAACACGCAAATTCTCATACATGGTCCAGAACTAACTCTGCAATCTCTATTAGAAATGATTGAATGGATCCAGTAGCGATGTCTTCTTCTCATCCTCATCCTTCACTTCCTCTCTTCCTCTTCCATCAATACCGCCACACCAGCTGTTATGACAAATGGAACATTGTTTGAACAAACAAACAGGATCACAGGAGGGGTTACAGGACACAGGGAACAGGGAACCAGGAAAAGAACAGGAAAATAAATGATGTCACAAGAGCTGACTCTCTGATTGGCCACAGGCAAAGTAGCCAAAATTGTAGTTTTGTCTTGCCTATATAAAAGCAGCCACAATCGCAACGTAGCATGTAAATAACGCCAACATTTTTTGCAGTTGGCGAAGTGTTTAGGGTAGAAAATTTGGTCGTTTGGGAGCATATATTAAGTGAGTTATATATATATATTGTTCAGTATAGCATCTATAGCTGCGTAAAATCCACTATAAATACTATAGTTTATAGATGCTATAACTTTCACATAAACCAGGGGTCTCCAAACTTTCTAAGAAAAGGGCCAGTTTACTGTCTTTCGGGCGTTTACGAGGGCCGGACAGTGGTCAGTGGGAGTTGAACAGGTGCTGACATCAGTGGGAAAAATGTACACCCCATTGTTTGTTTCAGTGGGAGCAATTGTGCCCTGTCATGGGGTCCCATTGTGAGGAATTGTCCCCTATCATTGGTTTCATTGTAAGGAATTGTGCCCCATCCTTGGTGTCACTGAGGAATTGTGTCCCATCATTGGTTTCATTGGGAAGAATTGTGACCCAATATTGATGTCATTGGGCCCCTTTGTTGGTGTCAGTAGGAGAACCTATGCCCCAGAGTTGATATCAGAGGATAAAATAGTGCCCCAAGGGCCGAATAAAAGCAAGCAAAGGGCCGTATCTGGCCCCCGGGCCACAGTTTGGAGACCACTGACATAAACCAAATAATATAAATAATATAAACTTCCTGGGATTTTTATTTATTTTTTGCAGAATACTTGTTGGCCTAAATTTATGAAGAAACTTTATTTTTTATTTTTATTGGATATGTTTTATAACAGAAAGTATAAAACATTGTTTTTTTCCCCCATCATTTATATGATAAAAAATACAGTGGTGATCAAATACTACAAAAAGTATGCTTTATTTATGTGAAAAAATTATATAAATTTGATTTGGGTACAATGTTGCATTGTAGTAGCAAATCAAGTAGCACAGTGCTGAATAACAAAAACCTTACAGCATTTAAGTGGTTATTTCATGTGAGCTTGAAAGAAAGCACAAATAACATTATCTACATATAAACTACTAGCTCCATCGATCTACCATGTAATGGAGATGTACAAAGACATATGTGTTTGAGGACCAGTATGACAACCATAAGTACAAGGATGAAATGAGTGTAGCCATAAGGGGGAAGGAAGTATGTTATTAGCAGGATTAAAAGGTGAAAATAAAGTTGGAGAAAACCTAAATAAAAAACATGCAGCAACTACATCTAAGGACTGGTAAGCTATAATATATATATATATATATAAATACATTTTAAGCCAACACTTTTCTTAACATTGAAGCATACTGTGGTTGGCTACATGCATTGCTTTCTTTGTAACTGAATTTTACTAAAACTCAACTGAAATTTACCAGGGAATATAATCTGGTGTTTCAAATCTGCAATATTGCCTTCAGAGACTATATGCATGAGTACTCTTAATTGAAACTCTACTCATTAATATGCTAGATATAATGTAAACTTACAGTACAGGAAAAGCACACATTTATTTTTATCTGTAGAAATTCACATGCATTCACCTTTAATTAGTGCATTTTTTCTTATTACTCATCATGGTTTTTGAAAACAAAATATGTTACAGTGAATTACATGTAAATAAAATGTTTATAAAGCATAAAATCAGGGGTCAAGTCCTGGGGAAAAAAGTATGGGAACTCCCACCCAAGATCCACTCCCCCACCAAAAAAAAAATGATACGCTCATATGCATAATTACTAAACCGCAAGTTTTTTCTAAATCCCGCGATAACTCACGGTAGACCTCCGCAATGTCTCCTGGGAACAATGACAAAAGCTCCAGGAGACATTACGGCATCGAGAAAGTGACGGAATACCCGCACACTACCTGATGAATCCATATACAGGAAGCGGCCAGTAACATAAAGGATTACTAAGGTTCGCCTGCCCCTGACAGTGACTCGAGCTGGGCATCGCCGCTTAGTGAAGGATTGGCTCGGGCGGCTCGGCTGCTCTCAGCTGCTCTAGTCCTGCAAAGGGAACTGAGTTTCTGCTGTGAAAAAAGTGCAGAAACTCCGTTCCCATGCGTTCCCGTAGGACTTGAGCCCTGCATAAAATGTTTTAAATGTTTCCAGCAGGCTTAAAATCATGTGGCATGTCATATGTAGGTGTAGGTTATTTTTTAAACATTTCTAAACCTGCATTTCATTAGTAATAAAGCAACACTTTTTTTTTTTACTTGCACAAATTCATCATTAATGCTGTCTTATTACTGAGCCCCAATTTACACCCTAGTGACTTGAAGCAGTGAGAACTAGATTTCTATGTTATTCTAGTGTGCCTATTTATATCTGAGCCATGGGCTTTTCCCCAGCATTTTAAAAAAATTACAAGAGCTTTGATTGCACATTTTAGGTCCCAATAGACATTAAGGCCGGGTTCACACCAATGCGAATTGAGTGCAGCTTAAACCGCATCCAATTCACAGAACATTTCTAAATACATTCATTTCAATGAGGCTGGTTCACATATGTGTGACGCATTTGTGTGCGTTTTTTAGGCATTGTGGTGCGGCTCAGGTGCAAATTCAGGCCCATTATCTTCTATGGGCACGCATCTAATTCGCAGATGTGTTAATTTGTCATCAGGATTTCTCTCATTCACCTCAATACACTTCCCCCCTCCCCCTCCTCCTTGCAGGTCTCCAAATTCGCAACTAAAACAGAGATGATCTGCTGAACAGCTCTCTTATCTTTTTGCAGAGATAACAGAGCTAGAATTTGCACCGCACTAGTGTGAATCCGGCCTTAAGGGAGCTCCTGCAAATGTGCAGGATGCTACAGTAATTCAAGTCTGAAAATGCCTGAAAAAATGCTCCAAAATCACATAAACACATTCACGTTCCAGTGGAAACCAGGAAAGCCAATTAAAAATACAATTTTCAGCTTGGATATTTGCTTGAACTTCTACTTGTTTGCATCACCCCCCCCCCCCTCCCCAGCCACCCCTGCCACCCCTGCCACATTTGGCACTTTTGGGGGGGAGCAGGTACGTGTTTTATTTATTTTTATACATTTATTACATTTTCATACAAAAGTATATTTTTGAATCAGGAGTAGTATTGTACCGTTATTTGACGGCGGCTGGTGGTCAAGTGGTTAAAGATGGTGCAGCTATAAGACCATACAAACAGAAAAAAAGATTACAGCGCAAACATACAAAAATTACATTTAAATCCTGCACGGTTATTTAAAACACCTGAACATATTCAGCAAAAAAAAAAAAAAATGTGTATTTGGTCACACCATATGGCCATAGAGGTCCTTAAAGAGGTTGTAAAGGTACAATTTTTTTCCTGAATAGCTTCCTTTAACATAGTGCAGTCCTCCTTCACTTACCTAATCCTTTGATTTTGCTTTTAAATGTCCTTATTTCTTCTGAGAAACCCTCACTTCCTGTTTTTCTGTCTGTAACTCCACACAGTAATGCAAGGCTTTCTCCTTGGGCTACAGGAGAGTCAGGACGCCTACTAACACACAGTTCCTTTCTCTATCTGCAACGTAGAGAGTGTCCTGACTCTCATGTAGTACAAGGGAGGGGGCAAGCACAACACTTCACACCAGGGAGAAAGCCTTGCATTACTGTGTGGAGTTACAGACAGAAGAACAGGAAGTGAGGATTTCTCAGAAGAAATAAGGACATTTAAAAGCAAAATGGAAGGGTGAGGTAAGTGAGGGAGGACTGCACTAACAAAAAGGAAGCTATTTAGGGGGAAAAAATTGTACCTTTACAACCCCTTTAAGCCCATTACTGCATCAAAGTATTCCATTATATCCTACAAACTGGCTTTGATTTTGAACAAGGTGTTAAAGTTTTCTTTCTTTTTTTAACAGCTACAACTACTCTTGACTTCTCAGACCAGTTCTGACAATCATAGTTCTCATTCTGAATGCTTGAAATTTGATGTAAGTGGTGCTGGCATATAATTTGTGTCATGCTGCTTGTATCTGATGAGCTGTGTTTGCTGGGCAGGTCGCAGGTACAGGATCCTTACTGTATGTTAAAGAGAATCAGCCTATGCTTTTTACTTTTGCAAGCTATGAAGGAAAGGGTTTAAATAAATGTTGTCAATAAATGAGTTGAGGACTTTCAGTAGTATCAGCCTGCAGGCTGTTTCCTGATGCCCCCAATACTATGACATATGATAAAGGGATTGTTTTTATTTTAGGATTTTCTATCAAGATCAATTTTCATAATCATCCTCACAGTCTTTTTCAGGGTCTTCCATGGTGTCAGGAGGAAAGCGCAGCACATCTGTTATCTTTCACAGCCACATTGAAGTTATAATCTAAGAATGCCCTACTAGACCAACAAAGGCATCATGCAGATCATATCTTCTAAAAACACAGCTAAATAAAAAAAGAGTACGGTAATAGGGATTTCTCTGCATCTTCAAACATTAACTGGTTTAAAGACAAATAAAGTGGAATGAAGTATTCAGGTAAACATAGTATAGAAGACGTTGACCTACTGACTTCAACACTCCATATTCTTATAAACAAAAGTTAACCACTATTATTGTAATTATTACATCTATGCAGTTTAGATTAAATTAGGCCTATCAGTAACTTCACAAGTCTGAATACATAATTTATTGGCATGTCACAATATACATCAATAGTATAATTTACCAGAAACCTGTATGGTTTGTGATTAAAAAGAAGTCCCTGAGCTCCACTCGAGTGGCTTTGCCCAGAATAGGATGGTATAATCAGTCTGCTGCAGGTAGGCAACAACAGGGCAAAATTGTAACTTTGAAGCGGGTTACAAGGTAAGAGGCTACTGCAGGGGGCTGATCTGTATTAGATGTTTGTGAACACATTCAAGAATGGTAAAGGCCCACAGGGGTTACATAATTGTGTCATTTTTGAGCCAAGTTGCAAAGTTTTATAGCAGAAGTTAATGGAAACAGTTTTTATTTCAATATTGGTCCTAAATAAATAAATAACTACCACCAAAAAGGAATCTCTACATTTCTCAATAAATTATATAAAATTAATTTGGGTACAGTGTAGTCAACGTATCACAGTGCTGAAACTTAAAAATTGGCCTGGAGAGGAGAAGGGTTTATGTTAGAAATTCTGGGCCAGATTCACGTACATTGGCACATTTTTTTAACCAGCGTAGCGCACCTCCTTTACGTTAGACCGTCGCAATGTAGAGGCGCAATCACCGTATACTCGTAGTATTAGCGCCGGAGTAACATTAATTCCGAGGCGTAAGGCGGAGTAATTCAAATTGGGAAGGACGTGGGCGTGTTACATTGAAATGAGCCGTGACCCCATGCAAATGAAGGGCCGGCCGACTCGCGCATGCGCACATGAAGCAGACCATGGTTAGCACCTCTCTGCGCATGCTCACTACTCGGGAACGGCGCAATCAGTGAAATTGGAAATGGTCCCGGGCAACTTAGTGAACCACGCAGACAGCATAAATAGACAGACACAAACGCACTTCCTTTGCAAAAGTACATCCCTTTGTATCCCTTCCTATACAGCAAGGTGCTTTTGTTCTGTTGTTTGTTGCGTTGTGACTTGTCTTTGTGATATTTGTTGACTGTTTGATCTAGTGTTTTGTAGAATATATTTGGTAGTGTTTTTTGGTGACTGCTTGTGAGACTTTTTGTTTCATAGATTTTGTTTGTTTTGTTGCTTGATTTGTCCTGCTTGTTTTTGTGAGTGATTTTTGATGATTGTTTGGGAGAGAGTTTTTGTATGACTGAGAGGAAGCGTAAGAGCAATTTTTCTTTGGGGGAGAAACAAATTATTGCCCGGGCCCTTACCCAATATGGGCATTTCCTCCACGGCCCGGAGAGTGCCAACACCACCCCGGCCAGGAAGAAGGAGATTTTGCAGAACATTACTGACCAGGTAAATGCATTGGGGGGGGGGAGACCCGGAAATGCAAGGGGATTGTCAAGAAACTCAATGACCTCCGGCGTGTGGTCCGCAAGAAGCTGGCCAAAATGGCAGCCCACACCTTTAATAGGCAACAAGTGGAGGGCCTGCCTGGCTATGACTCCAGTCATGAAGGCGTGATGCCAGGTAAGGTTTTTGTTTTCCTATCTGGTGTAGCATGTGTGGGGGAGGGGGGGAAAGGAATATGTGGCAAGTGTGTGGATCCTCCAACCTGTGAATGTTTTGTGTCATCCACAGATGTGCAGGAGGGTGCTGGGCCATCTGGCCTGACTGCACCATCCCCAGGACACCAGCCTGATGAGGACCCCCCGACAAGGCTGGAGTCCTCGGAGGAGTTGGAGGAGGAGGAGTTTGAGGAGGAGGAGGATGTCATGTCAGCCAGTGGATTGCTGTTTTTGGAGGAGTCTTCCTCTCTGGCTGGCAGCAGCCAGCCCTCCATAAGGAATGATGATAAAATGTTCCGCGCCAGAAAAAAAAATTAATTTAAAGCTGCTACTTAATAAACAAATAAATGATTGTCAAGCTGTGATAAAAAGAAATAAGTGCGCTGATTACATAAAATATTATACAAACAAATGTGCTAATATATATACTTGAGTACATAGACATAGAACTCAAAAGTAATAATGTCTGTAATTATTGTTCCTCAACCACCACATAGTTCATAGTAGTGTATTGATATAAAGTCCCAATCAGTGCAATAATTGCTGAAAAACTTGTGAAAATCCTTCCAAAATCTTGAATGCATGTATAAAAAACCTTCACCACACTCTAAACGATTCCACCCAAAAGTGCTCAATTGATTAATGCGCTTACCAGAACACCCTGACTTCTCTAATTAAAAAGAAAGTCAGAAACAGCATCAGCAGTATTGTGACTGCAAACACATCGGTATGGCAGGATAGCTGATATACTCAATCCCAGATTGGATACGGTGACATAAATGTAAAAGAAAAATAACAATGCTCCATCGCATAATACTGCTTGATTTATTAAAAAAATTAAAACATAGAACGGCCAAATGGCCTCTTACATTAAAAAGATGCCAGACCCGGCATCAAGGCTGCTCGCTCGTAAGTCGTAGGTGATCCGCTTTGATAAAATCTACACTGCCTCGCAGCAGCATGTAGCGGCGTGCGTTCCACTCTGAGACTCCGACAACCAGATGACCGGATACTGGACGTACAAATCATGTGACTAGGTACGCTGTCGACGTACGTTTCGTTTTCCAAACGTCTTCAGGGCGCGTCACTAGTCACTCAAAGGCTAATGGTATTTGTAGTATATTAAACCCCTCCCATCTTTCAATTGAAATTAAGGCCATTAACCCATTGAGCGCAACAGCCTTGATCTCGAGCATTACAATTGGAGAACATGGAAGTTTGATCAGGCAATACAAAGTACAAAAAAACTAGCAGTTTTACCACACAAATTAGTGAACATATATGAAGAATAATTGATTTAATAATAATGCTTAAAATTAGAATTAAATGCTAAAATCTTCAAAGTCGCAGGTGAAAATCACGCCCCTTACTAGTTGCAAAATTGCATTACTACTTGCTCTTAATACTCAAGGGAGGATAATAGAGACCAGCTATACCTAAAATGACTTTGACTACCGTTCCAATTAATGGGCCGGCCGGCAAAACCCCAAATTGGTGCTGTAGACCCTCCATAAGGGCTAGTCCCTCCCACTCCTCCCCCAACAAGGCTCCCCTCCCAAGGGCCTCCCCTTCTCAAGCATCAGCTGGAGGCAGGAAGTCGTCCCAGAAGACTAGGGGGGTGGCTGAGGTTCTGCCCGCCAATCTGAGAAGGGACCAGACCCTTCAGACCCGCCATCTGGGACAGGTCAGCCAGACTTTGGGGCGGATGGAGGAGAGCCTGTTCTCCATTAAGGATACACTTGGGGACCTGGACTGCCACTCCCTGGCTTTTACAAACTGCCTAAACGTACTGCAGACTATTACAGCAGACGTTGGGCAGGATGTGAGGGCCCTCACCCAGGCTATCCAGGCCAATACGGCATCACTAAGTGCTGGCCTGACCAGAATTGCCGTGGCCTTGGAGGGCAGGCCGCCAGGTGGGCAGAGACCAGGGGCTGCTCCTCCTTCCCCGGATTACCCCCCCTCCCCATGAGTCTCCCCTGAGGGGCCGTGGCCGTGGGCGCCCCAGGCGTGGGTCATGCCAGCGGCATTAATCTGGTTTCCCCTTTTTTTTTTTTTTCTGGACTTTCTTTTTTTTCTTGACTTTTTTTTTCCATGATTTTTTATTTTTTTTTTGCTGGAAAAAAATTTTTTGTGTTGTGAATGATTTCGGAATGTGGGGGTGACATTTCTGCCAGAAAAGGGGTGTCACCCTCATTTGTGGTGGAGAAGGGTTCCCCAGGACCGTGTGAATGGTGTATGAATGTACAGTGACATAATTGGAGCCGTGGCGTGGCGTTGCTGCTCACAAGTCCAGCATGGTGGGCTTGTGCTAATCCAATTTGATGAGGATGTGATGTGTCTGTGATAGGGACCACAGTGGTGTGCATGCATGCATTCTCATTGTGCCATGATTAATGTGTGTGTTTAACGTGCAAAGATGCCTAATGTGAGCTGTCTCCTGGCTGCTCTTCCCTCAGAAGACGGGGTAGCCTCGCTTAGGGGGGATTGTCTGGTTCAGGGGTCAGGTCATCACGTATGTCAATCTGCAGGCCCTTTCTCACTGCGAAGTTGTGCAGCATGCAACATGCACCGATGATCTGGCACACGAAGTTGGGGGAATACAACAGGGTACCCCCAGACTTATCCAGGCATCGGAAACATGACTTCAGGAGGCCAAAGGTGCGCTCCCCCACTGCACGTGTTTGGGCGTCGGCTTCATTGTATCTTTCCTCTCCTGGGGTTTGGGGGTTCCGGATAGGAGTCATGAGATGGGGTCCCAGTGCATATGCAGAGTCACCTGTAAGGGAAAAGACAGGAGGATGTTAGTCATGCATGTGCCCCTTGTGATGTGTGCATCATGGGGGGGACAGTCATGCCTGCCACCCATGTCACTCACCAACCAGCCAGGTGTCCCCATACACGTTCTGTTCGAATTCCATTGGGATGGGGATCTGATTGTATATGTAGCTGTCATGGCTGGACCCGGGGTGTTTGGCACGGACGTGCCATATGAGGCCTTGGGCATCGACTATCACCCGTACGTTGATGGAATGCCAATGCTTCCGATTGCGGTATATGTCCTCTGTCTCATGGGGGGGCTGAAGTGCCACAAGTGTGCAATCAATGGCCCCCACGGTGCGTGGGAATCTGGCAATTCTGTCGAAATCTGTCATTGCCTTCAGCCGAAGGTCCTCAGTGGTTGGTTTGATGATTTGGTTGGCCATGCGTCTGAGAATTGCAGGGATAACCTGGTGCACACATCTGCTCATGGAGGATTGTGACATCCCAGCCACCACTCCACTTGTTCTTTGAAAAGAGCCACTGGCAAGGAAATGGAGTGTTGCCATGACCTTGACCAGTGGCTGCACTGCATGTGAGCGGTGTGTTCGGCTGGTGATGTCATCCTGGAGGGTTATGGTTAATTCCAGGATGGCATGAGGGGTGAATCTGAAGATGCGATACAACTCAGAATCACTCATGCCAAAGAGGTCTATGCATGTGCGGTATATCCTCTCCCGTGCCCTCCTCCTTCTTTGCTCTTCTAAAGTCATTAGTATAGCTATGAGCGAGGATGCCCCGGACATCTTGGCATAAAGTTTGTTGTGCAGCAAGTGTGACTGCTCAGCTCCTCACTAACAGTGTTGCTTTAGCTGACATGTAGACGGATTGTCTAATTTTATACCACCTTTTCTATGGTCTAATTTTAGACAGGACGTGCAGCTGTTGCGCACAGCGCGTAGCCTGCGCTGCACCAATGTTCTTTTGTGGATCCCCGTAACTCCCTCATTTGCATATTTGAATAGCAAATCAATGCTGTGTCTAGCGCAGTTTTGCGCGGACAGATACGCCGGTCTATCGAAATGACGCCGTAAAAAAAAAGTAGATTTCTTGCATATCTCGTTTTGGGGATGCGGCGCTTCAAAATGCATGCGCAAATTTAGACTTACGCCGCGCATCTCCTGTAACACCGGCGTAATCGCTCTGTGAATCTGGCCCTCTATATGTAGCCCTACAGAACAGACAGTGCAAGTGCTTAACTGCAGACAGGAAACGGGAAACTTTTTATCAAAGCAAAAATACATACAGTAGTTTCTTGTAAGTGCTTTTGTCAAAGCATCTGCAACTTTAACAGCAGTTCTGGTCCACTTTTGTTTCTCATGAGTTGTAAGTCTTTGGATCTCGTCCCATGAATCTGGTTCTGGATTTAATGCTACGCGAAAAACATAGGACAGACGTTTGGCTGGAATGCCTTTATTGCTTCTGGTGAATTTCCCGATTGAAGCCTCCTGTGGCATTCTTCTTTTACAGTGTTTGGATTGTCTGCATTCATTTCTATTTCTGTGTCTTTTTGTTGCTTATCTTCATGCAACACTGATGTGGAATATCCCTGTTTGAAGTGTGTGTGTTAGTTCATGAAATTTTTAACACATTGAAGTTTCATAGACAGTTATGCCGCGTACACACGGTGGTTTTTTGCGATGAAAAAAAACGTTGTTTTTTAAAACGTCATTTAAATTGATCGTGTGTGGGCAAAACGTCGTTTTTTGTCTTAAAAAAAAACGACCCAAAAAAAATTCCAACATGCTTGAATTTTTTGTGTCGTTTTTCAAAACGTCATTTTTTTGTTTCAGTTTTCACAAAAAGTCACCGTGTGTAGCAAAAACGTTGTTTCAGGCCTTGTACACACGAGGGAATAAATCCACTGAAACTGGTCCGACGGACCATTTCATCCGAAAAATCCGGTCGTCTGTATGGGCAAACAGACCGTTTTGAAATTTTTCCGCCGGACACATGTCCGTCGGATATGTCCGCTCGTTAGTACACAAAAGCCTCGGACCAAAAACCCGTGCATGCTCAGTCAAAACGATGGGACGGGAGCACTCGTTCAGGTAAAACTCGCGTTTGTTTGGGACCTGGCACATTCGTCACCTAAACTCTCTATATAGTGTTCCGTTTATATCGTTTTTTTGTTCTTTCTTCTCTTGCTAGAAGAAAGCCGTTGTCTTGCTAATGCAATTTTGTCCAGATGTCACATACTGCTAGCTTGCATTTTCATTAGTGTTTTTTCCATTTGACACAGTTTGCTAGCCAGATGTCCCCACATTTGTTTCTGTTCTCCACATTTTTAGTATGTCTATTTGGACTTCATGTTGAGCGTATCATTTTTTTTTATTATTTTTATTTTATTTTTTACAGTTGAATTTAACGTTTTTTGAATCTTTCAAAAATATATTTTTTTCTTGTTTCACAATGTTTTTTTTTTTAATTAAAATTTGCCTTTTTTTTCGCAACTTATGTAATTTAGTTGTTTTGTCCTTTATTTTTTACTTTATTTTGGGGTATTTATATTTTTTTTTTTACATTTTATGCTTCTTTTTGGGTTTACCAAGTTCTAACAGAAAAGGTCCCCCCCCCCCCAAGAAGTTTGTGTCCTTTGCAAATGACACATTTTCTTTTACAAATGTCTGATGCTTACTCACTATAGTATGTTTTATACAATAGACAAGGTTTGAAAGTAAATCCAAAAGCCATTTATTTCCGGCCAAAAAAAAAATTAGAAATCACCAGAGCGGCAGCACTTGATGAGATTGCAACATACATGCATACTTGGGAATTACAACATGATTAATGAAAAATTTAGTAACCTCAGGAGTCAATAACAAAAATCAGGATCAGCAGCACATGAACAAAGGAACCCAAGCTGTGCTACTACAACAAGCTCAGTTTTTTGGACAATCAACTGGATGGCAGGGAATCATCTTCTCGACTTCTTTGCAGACTTCCTTCCAGCGAAACTTCCACGGGTCCGTCCACGGACCCTTGCAGGTGGGGGTGATGTGGCAGCAGGAGGAGGATGAGGATGATGGGGAGCAGGCCAAGCCGGGTCCCACAGCACAGTGTCCCTGGTCAGCTCGTCCCTTTTCATCCTGGCCAGGACCTGATTAATAATGTCCTTGGCCAGGCTTTTTTACTCCTCCCCCCCTTGGTTCAGCTCATTGGCCACAAATGCGCTATAGCATTCCGTTGGGTTGAGGGGGGCCCTCATGATTTCTGCAGCCTCCTGGATGACCTGAAGGCTTTCATCGTGCACCTCCCTCCTGCGCCTCCTTGCAGCTGGTGGCCTCATCTGGAGGGGAGGAACTTGGCTGATGGTGCTCAGCCTGGGTCTGGGGACCTGCTGCACCTCACTTGGGCCGGCCTCCTCCTGGCTGCCACTCCCCCCTTCCGCCTGGCTGACATGGGCCTCAGAAGCTGCCACCTCCTGGCTGGTCTCTTCTTCCTGTGGATAAAAAAGGCAACATGTTTTAGTTTTTTGCACAATCAATCACACACATTTTCTTTCTCTAGACTGTTTTAGTTAGTATTTTTTTAAATTAAACAGACTGTCCTTCTGACCCCTGCATTTGGCATCCCTGTTTGTTTTTGGGTTACAAGATCAACTCACTAATTCAAAATAAATAGCAGCACCAAAATATTTTTTAAAATACTAGACCTCACTGAAGATGGCCAGATCTGGCTCCATGTCAGCCAGCCCCGCTTCACATTCTGCAGGGCTCCTGGGATCCGGGGAAGTTCCGCTGGGAGGAAGGCTGCAAGGTAGTGTAGAAACCGAAGGCCTGCCATCCAGTTCATCATTCAAAAAACTGAGCTCTTTGTAGTACCAGAGCTTGGGTTCCTTTGTCTTAGCTGCTGCTGATCCTGATTTTGGATATTTCCGTTTTTTATATACATTCCTGTAGCTTCTCCTGAGGTTACTAAATTTTTCCTTAACCATGTCGCCTGTGCAACTTGGCACCCAAGTGTGCAGGTATGTAGCAATCTCATCAAGTGCTGCCTCTCTCTTTCCAGTGTCCAAATAATGTGTGTGTCTGGTGTCCCAAAGAAGGGGCATATCCCGATATCGGGTTATTAGTTCCATTGTTGCCTCCTTCCCTTTCAGCAAATCCATTTTTTTTTCAGCTCCTAGATGTAGCTTCAATAGTAATGTCTAGAATAGAAAATGACAATCAAACACAAAGCACAACTTTAAAAAGGCTCAGCTTTGACATTCTTAAAATATGTGCGCATTCATTCATTTTAGAGCATCAACATTATACAAACACAGTGTCTTCTGCTGCTACATAGCTGGCCAGCTCTGCCGCATTGTTGTACCCCCCAAAAAGTTGTCATTCAGAGCCCATTTTGCAAGTTGTAGCATGTAGTTAAGAACACATCCACCATGAATATGAATGCTAGCAATCATCTCAAGGCACTAGTTCATGTGTAGCTATCATGGCCCTCAGCATTGATGGCAGAAAACACTACCTACTTATCTCTGTCCAACCAACACACAACAATACTTGCATGATCTGACTGCATACTCTAAAATCCAAATAAAGAGGATAGAGCATTCTCTACATATATCTTGATGAAGTGATGTGTACAAGCACTTGGCTCTCCAAATTTTATGGTGGGCCCCAAAATACATAAATAACAGTAGCACAAAAAGGGTGCAAACAACATTGAAAAGCCCCATCCCCCATGGCTGTTCAAATTATAGGCATCTGATCCGATGTTTTCATTTACCTTTGTCTCTCTCTCTCCTCGTTTCCGCTCGAGTAATCTCCGCGTAACCTACGTAATCACGTCGTTTTCATTATATCCCCACGCAATCAAGAAACGCCGCCCTCGTCTCCGCCCATGACGTACCAATTCCTGTTTTCCACGCCCATATGCAACGTGATCGGGATCAGGAAGGGACAGAGGCCGGAACGTCCAGATCCAGGCCAAAACGTTACAAGGCCACAAACATGTCTCTACAAGAGATGGTGGAGTTGGTGTCCATCCTGCGACGGAAGGACTATGATGGTGAGCATGGCCCATACAGCACCCCTAACCGGAGGAAGTCCAAAATTATGGATAAGGCAGCGAGGAAACTTTATGAGATGTTTGGGGTCACCAGGTCCAAAGAGCAGCTCCGGAAACGCTGGTCCGACTTAAAACTGCGCGAGCCAGAGCAGTATCGCAAAATAAAGAAAATCATTGAAAAAAGTAAGTACTTTAAAATGTCTTTGGAGTGCCTATTTTTGGATAAAATGTTTTGCCATGTCTATTTCGCCATCTGCCTCGTTGGCCTCCTTGTATTTTTGAAACCCTGCATTGTAAATGTAGTAATGTTTGTCTAATATAAATCCGACGACTTGCCACGATCGTAGTCAACATCGTTCCATCACATAGTTTATCCTCAATCCGCGGGTCCAGGAACATCACACCTGGACGTGGCTATTTGGCGAAAAACATCGTTTCTAGAAACAATGTGGAAAATATGATGTGTTTGTGCAAACTAAGTTGATTTCAAAAGGCAAACAGGATTCATTAATTCACACAGTGATGAGATAACCTAATAGGCACCTGTTTTGACATCTGTAATTTTGAGAACCTGTCTCCCCCCATAAAATAGTAATTTTGACTTTTGGAGAAGGGACTCCAAAAACTACTTATTCAGGAGGCCAGCCATGTGTGTCACTTCACCAAAAAGCCTCATTATATCACAGCTAGGGAGAAGTCATCTCCCAAAAAAAAATACATGGTTTTTGCTGTAATAAGGCCAAAACTAGAATTGGAACGCCACTTCTAAGCAATGTTTGCAAATTAGTCCCTCCAAAAATATCTGTTTGCTGATGATTTTCCTTATTTTTTGTTGTTTTTAGGGGACAGAAGAGGACAGCGCTATGAGGAGTCAGGGAGGCCCACACTGTCTCCCAAACGGCCCGAAAAAATTGTTGAGCAGGAGGATGATGAAGAAGGAGAGGAGGAAGAAGGAGAGGAGGAAGGGAGAGAGGAGGAAGGGAGAGAGGAGGAAGGCGGATTGGTGGAGGAAGGCGGATTGGTGGAGGAAGGCGGTTTGGTGGAATTTGGCGGATTGGTGGAGGAAGGCGGTTTGGTGGAATTTGGCGGATTGGTGGAGGAGGGCGGTTTGGTGGAATTTGGCAGATTGGAGGAGGAAGGCGGATTAGTGGAGGAAGGAGAAGTTGAAGAAGAAGGAGAAGTTGTAGAAGATGTTGAACTTGTCAGTACAAGAGGTCAGTGACACTCCAGCTTTGCAGGGAAAAAGAGATGTAGATAGGCCTGCACCTTACTTACTTACAATGTTGTGTTTTTCCTTTGGCATTTTTAGGGGATGAAGATGGGATTAGCACATCTGTCGCTCCTATTTTTTCTCGTGCAAGTGCACAAATCCTAATACAGCAGATAATGGAGTGCAGCACCGATCTGGCCAATATGAGGGAAAGGATGGTGGTGATGGACCAAAACTTCAAAAACATGCTCGATATTTTGGGACGTATATAGAAGACTATCCCCCCCAGCTGCCCCCCATGCCCCCCCCCTGCCCCCCCCCCTGCCCTCACCCCTAACCACCCCACTCTCAAAGATGTTGTATAATGTTCGTTTAATATCCCCCAAAATTTGAGGATGCACACACACACACAGGTTTATTTACTAAAGCTATAAGGTGCAAAAGCAGCATCACTTGGCATATAAAACAATCATCTTCCATGTTTGGATGCGAAGTCTTAATTGACTAAGCTTAATTTAGAAGCTGATTGGCTTATATGCACAAATAAGCCGGAGTTTGGACTGTTTAGTAAATAAACCCCAATGTCTGTTCACATGTGCGATCTGCCAGCACAGGACATCAATTGTATGTGCTTTGTGGGTGCAACCCCTTCCTTACTTATCAAGTAGGTGACAGAAAGGGGTTGCACCCACAAAGCACATAGATTGATCACCCATGATGGCAGATAGCACATGTGAACATTTCGCATGGGATCTCATGTGAAAAATCACCATTTGGCCCATCACACACACAGCATGTGTGCATCCTCAAATTTTGGGGGATTCCGGCGTGACCTAAGACCATGTTGTCTGGGTTTGTTATGCCAAATAAAAGGTTGAACTTTGTAAGTTCGATTGTTATATATGTTTGTCAAAACCACAAAATATTTTTTGAATAAATAAATACTTTCTAAACCAATTTTTCTAAGAAAAGACAAAGATTTTCGTAAATAAAAAAGAAATAAAAAAACCTTTTAAAAACACACACACCAGTGGCTTCTTATTTCTAACCTCAATACCCAGTTTGTAGAAGAGTGACTAGAATGTGCAATTGTGTGTATTTACTAAAACCTGCTAACTAAATTGGGCACAAGAAATGCACTAGTTTCAGAACCTGGAAGACAGATCAAAAGAGAAAAAGCAATAATGACAAACAACTGTATAAAGTCCAATGGTCAAATTATTTATTATTTCTTGGTAATATTTCTTTATTTTGGGGGCCGAATTATAAAGAAATATTAATCTGGCATAGCTATGGCCCCCCGACCCATAAAGTACTCAACATATTTGTCGCGTACCTCATGAGCAGATTGGGTGACCGAGCCAGCGCGACCAGTGTCCAGCCCAGGAAGGGTATCTGAGGGTAGTCCTGCCTCAGCACCGATGTTGGGTAGGTACGTCTGGGAATGCCTGCGTAAAAAATTATGCAATATGCAGCAGGCCAAAATAACAGAGTTAAATTTATATTCCGCCAGATGTATCGCTGTCTGGAACAGGCGGAACCGGCTGGCGAGTATCCCAAAGGCATTCTCGACTACCCTCCGGGCCCTGGCCAGCCGGAAATTGAAGACCCTCCTCTCCGGGGTGAGGGTCCTCTGGGGAAAAGGCCGCATGAGGTGAGGTCCAAGCCCAAAAGCCTCGTCCACTAAAAAAACAAACGGAAGTCCTTCCACATTGTGTTCATCCGGTGGCAGTTCAAGACCACCAGTTTGTAGACGCCTGTAAAATTCGGTCCGCGCGAACACTCCCCCATCAGACAGCCGGCCATTCTTCCCCACGTCCACATACAAAAATTCGTAGTCTGCCGACACCACCGCCATCAACACGATACTATGAAAACCTTTGTAGTTATAATAGTACGAGCCCGAAAGAGGTGGCGGCACTATGCGGACGTGCTTCCCATCAATTGCCCCTCCGCAGTTTGGAAAATCACAACGCTGGGCAAAGTGGGCAGCCACAGTCTGCCATTCCTGTGGCGTGGAGGGAAACTGTGGGGACAAAAGCAAAAAAAAAAATTAGCACTTTGGCACAGAAACAACATTGCAAACACTAGTAAAAAAACAACATTCTGCAACATCACGGTATTAACATTTCTAAAAATTAGTGTATAGAGAGTATTTAGGGCAACAAATCTAGAGCCAATTATTATCAGACTCCACATCCCGCTGATGGGGCAATACACTTTTTTAGGGGGAGGGAGTTGAACTACAATGAAGCAGGACACCAAAAAAAAAAATAAGGTGTTTTTGTCCCTAGGAGATGATGCTGGACAGGTTAGTAGTGTTGAAGGTAAAAATATGCAGGTAGGCCAAACCACATTAACCTGGAAAGCTTAACAACATGCATGGGGAGAAAAGGGAACATTAAGCACACAGCATATTACAATCATGGCGACTAGGAAAACCAACACAAAAAGGTGAGAAAAATATGCAAACATTATTAAAGACACAGATTGTGATGTTAAAGGAGGAAACTTACCTTAATAAACTCCTCCTGCATGACTTGTATGATGGCAAAACACGTCTCCGGTATGATGATCCCAAGCGCCTGGGGAGAGATGCCTGTTGAGAACTTGAGGTCCTGCAGGCTCCTCCCAGTCGCCAGGTACCGCAACGTGGCAATAAGCCTCTGCTCAGCCGGAATGGCTTGGCGCATCACAGTGTCCTGCCTCGTGATATAGGGGGACAGGAGATCCAGCAGACGGTGGAAAACGGGGTCCGTCATACAGAGAAAGTTCCTGAAGTCATCAGGATTATTCTCCCGGATCTCCCTAAGCAGAGACATATGAGAGAATCGATTACGCTGCCGCAACCAATTCTTGGCCCAGGAACTCCTCCTCCTACTGTTCCTGTCCAAATCACTGGAATGCACACAGACTCCAGAACAAAACCCATAAACAGCACGAACTCGTGAAAAGTTGCGCTGCTGCTCCATCATGGCTTCAAACCGGCCTGCTGGTCATTCAAGAACACACTCAAACAGAAAGCACCCCCAAATCCAGCAAGACCTGCAAAGATTGCACGTCAAACAGATACGACCGTACAGGACGGCACTGCAAAGCAGAAACGCCGCGTACGGCGATACTGAATGACAAATACGAGCCCACAAGCACACACTGAACCTGAAAATACGACCTGTTAAGCGCGGAGACTGAAAAGCACGAATCAGCTCTAACCAAACCTTCGCTAACACGGAACTAGCAGAAGCGGAACAGAGGGCGGCGCCGATGGCTTCCTCATTCCCCTTTATAGTGACGTCGTACGTGGTTTACGTGCCCGCGTTCTGGTCCGCTGGGATTTCGGTCCGATGGTGTGTACGCTCATCAGACCAACGGACAAATTTGCATTATCCGCTGGGAAATATCCGTCGGATGTTTCCGACCGGATACATTCCCTCGTGTGTACAAGGCCTCAAACGACGTTTTTCAACCCGCGCATGCCCAGAAGCTAGTTATGAAGCGAGCTTCAATGGAAAAGTGTGGTGAACTTAACCTCGTTTTTTGTGAAAAAAAACGATGGTGTGTATTTGATGGTGTGTCTTTGAAAGTGACGTTTTAAAAACTTCGTTTTTTACTTCTCAGAAAACGTCGTTTTTTTTCATCACAAAAAATGATCGTGTGTACGCGGCATTATACTTCTACTGATGGTTATCTTGTTTGTGTCTTGATGTAGTATTCTGTATTGCATTTGAGATGTACTGCACCCCACAAGTACACCTTCCTTTGCGCAAGCATTCCATGTTTTTCTTTTGTGATGTGCACAAAGATTTTGCTTCCAAATTTTTTTTTACATTAATTTTGGAGATAGCATGTGTTCCCCCCCAGAACATGGTTCTTCCACTCTCACATAGAGAACGGTTCATTATTTCTGCAACCCCCTTTTGTTATAGGTTAAATGGTACAGTAGTTTTAAATATTATGCCATGCTTTCTGAGAATCGCCTGTGCGTTATCACCTGTATAGTCAGTTCAATTGCCTGTGCACAATACACTCTGCATTTTGGCAAGTTTGTTCCAAACACTGTTCACGTTTATCTGGTACTTCACATTTGTTGTGTAACAGATATATTGTAGTATACTATAAGTAATCATCTATAAAAGTGAGAAAAATATAATTATATGTGAGTATACCTTTGCACTACCTAAGTATAAAATGAAACAAAAAACAATATTAAGATGCTTAAAGTAAGTAAACTGGTTGCTGTGAAAATAAAGACGAGCTGCTGCATTCACCTGTTGTGTTCCCAGAAAATATGAGCAGTGTAAGGTGTAAAGGTTGGTGTCATGCAGACTCTATCATGTGTTTGTGTATCACAAATTATGTCTTATGTTGTGTACCATTTAAAATCATACAAGTAGTATTTATATAAACATATACAGTGATTTACATCGTGCAGTCCATTGCAAAGGTGTGTAATCAAATTAAAATATATAATAGTTCATTCTCGAATGGTGATGTGTCAAATACAGTCACTATTCTCCAAATAAAGTGCTGCGTATATGAAACCAAATGTGTGTGCTTTCACCTCCTTGTGCCACCTACAGTATGTGCTCCCAGAACTCACCTTAAAAGGCAAAAATAAGCTATATGGCTGTGGTATTTGGCATGATGTTATATCAATCTTGGATTCATTCCAGGTATTACAGGAATATCTAGGTGATCCTCAGTGGCGGTCTCTTTAATACTCCATCTCCCATGCTAACTCCATATATTTGGGGTAAAAGATAATATTTGGTGTAGTATTTAAAGTAGTGATATTTATTAAAATAGCAACTCTTACATTTAAAAACACTCTGTATTGTGTAAATACAACAACTTGCTAGTCTCTTGTATGTTAAAAATATATATATGGTGTATCTAAACAATGTGATTTAAAATACTAAGCATATATAAACAGCACTCATATGTGGATGATCCGCATAAGTGAACAACAAGTAAATGGGTAAATAATAAAATATTAAAACAAATGATATAAACCCGTGAATGAGTGGTTTTTCAAACAAAAAAGTTCCAAACAAAAATGTTCATAAAGCTTGAAAGCAGAGTAAAAAATTAAATCAATGACCTTCACAGTAATCTTCTACCACACCCGATGTGAGAGTGAATCTTCCACCAATTAAGTTGGCCACTCACCAGAACGAGTTGCCTAACACTCACGTGCTTTGGCAAAAGGGAAGAAGAGAAAGGGGAAAATAACCAATTAATAGGGGTAAAGTCTAAGATTATGTTATGCAGGGAATGAGAAATGTCTTGTGAAAAGAAAATTATGTATGTAATCTGTTTTTTAAATATGAAAGATAACAAAATAAAGAGAATTAAATAAAAAAAAAAATGTACTCTGCTTTCAAGCTTTATGAACATTTTTGTTTGAAATTTTTTTGTTTGAAACACCACTCATTCACGGGTTTATATCATTTTTATATCATTTGTTTTAATATTTTATTATTTACCCATTTACTTGTTGTTCACTTATGCGGATCATCCACATATGAGCGCTGTTTATATATGCTTAGTATTTTAAATCACATTGTTTAGATACACCATATATATATTTTTTACATATCTTTCTTTTTAAAGACGGCAGCTGTGAATCTTTATTCATATTTTTACCTGAGTGCAGCGGTGGAAGTCATCAGGGCGCCTTTATTGTGACTACCAATTAGTCTCTTGTATCACTTCTCTTTTGGAATACCCTACACATTACGTCATGGCACGTGACTTCATCGGGGTCCCTGATGTAACTTCATCCCAAATACCACAACCATAAGGCTTATTTATTACCTTTTTAAGGTGAAAGTTCTGGGAGCACAGAAGTGGCACGAGGATTAAAGCACACCGATTTGATTTCATATATGCACAAAAGCAGTACTTTATTTGGAGAATAGTTGTCACGTACCAGTCTGGAGGCTGAGGTGACGAGAGGGTCCCCCTTGCGTCTGAGTGAGGAGTACCTCTGGAGTTGGTGACAGAGGATGCTATGCCCAGAGATGCACGGTTGCCTGCAGAAGAAGTTGTCTGATAGTTCCAGATGCAGAACACCCTGGAGCAGAGAAGGTAGTCACAGCCAATTGTTTCTCTGGAAAAACAGGTGGATCTTGACAGATGGGTAAGCAGAAAGTAACGTCAGAAGCCAGGCTGAGGGTCAAACACCGGAAGTCAGTCAGGAGCAGAGGCCGGAAGTGTAGTCGAGATCAAGCTTGGGTCAAACAAAGGATGTCAATCTGGAACAGGCAGAAGCAGGTCCATGAAGCAAGCCGGGTTCAGAGCCAGGAGAGAAGCCAGAGCAGGTCAGGGTAAGCCGGGTCGGTAAGAGGTAATGAAAATAGGAGCACAGGGCACAGCAACACAGGATACAAGGCTGATAATAATCCAGCAATTTCTGAGAGCCACTGGTGTCCTTATATAGGCCAGTAAACACTGATAATTAGCACGTTTTGCGTACGCACGTTCTCTGTTGCGAACATACGTTTGCCTTGAGCATGCGCGTGCGTGAATTAGCGTGGCCATATTGCATATTGGCAAATCTGCCAGTTCTCCTGATTCTTACCTAACAATAGTGATTGTATTTGACACATCATGGTTGAAAAATTAACTATTATTTACTTAAATTTGATTACACACATTTGCAATAGGACTGCACGATGGAAATCAATGTATATGTTTATACATTTACTACTTATATGATTTTAAATGGTACGCAATATAGGACATATGTAATTTGTGATGCATGTATTCACAAATAGAATCTCTGCGACACCAACCTTTGCACCTTAAAAGTGAGAAAATACCTCTTTTTAACCACTTAAGACCCGGACCAATACGCTGGTAAATGACCCAAGGTGTTTTTGCGATTCGGCACTGCGTCGCTTTAACAGACAATTGCGCGGTCGTGCGACGTGGCTCCCAAACAAAATTTGCGTCCTTTTCTTCCCACAAATAGAGCTTTCTTTTGGTGGTATTTGATCACCTCTGCGATTTTTATTTTTTGCGCTATATACAAAAATAGAGCGACATTTTTGAAAAAAAAACACTATTTTTTACTTTTTGTTAAAAAAAAATCAAATAAACTAAATTTTAGTCAAACATTTAGGCCAAAATTTATTTAGCCACATGTCTTTAGTAAAAAAAAAAAATCGCAATAAAAAAAAATAGCTACCTAGCGGGAACAGCGACACTAATACAGCGATCAGAAAAATGATCGCTTAGTGACGCTGGCAATAGGGAGTGAAAGGGTTAACTAGGGCGGTGATCAGGGGGTTAAAACTTTATTAGGGGGGGTGGGGGGGCTATCCTGAACCTAACACTAACTGTTTTTTACAGTGCCTGTCACACTGACACTAAATGCAGTGATTAAATCACTGCATTCAGTAACACTGTGACAGGGGGGTGGGGGGGGGCGATCACAAGGGGTTAATATGCCTATGTGAGTGTGTGTCAGTGTTGTGTTGGTGCACACTTACTTGGCATGTCTTCTCTCATCAGCAGCGCTGGGAAACAGCTCTGCGATGAGAGAATACATCATTTCCTCCTTCCTGTGTAAACACAGGAGGAGGAAGTGACAGGCTGGGAGCGCGCTCCCATTGGCTGGGAGCGATCGCGGGGGGGGCGGAAAACACGGACATCCGCCCGCAGATCCCGGATTGCTCCCAGAGGTAGGGAGACCCCCGCACGCCGCGGAGGGGGTCCCGATGGGACCCCCGAACCGCACTCAGGCGGGGACGTAAATTTACGCCCTTGTGCCTGTACGAGCCATGTTGTGGCCGTATATGTGCGTGCGGGGGTCTTTAAGTGGTTAAAGATGATGCAGTTCATCTGTAATTTTAGCCATTTCAAGTAAGATATCCCTATTTGTGATCGCACAACTGTCCTCTTGGAAGTTCACTACATTGCCTTGTTTTGTGAGCTTCTTCACTGACAAAAGATTTGTTACAAAAGCAGGGACATATAGGACATTTTTCACAGGTGCTGTATCTTTATGGTGAAACTCCGGAAAATAGGACAGTAAAAAAAAAAAACATCTAGTTCTTCTGATTCAATTATTTGCTCATTAGCTCTGGTGTTCTTTTCTGTTTTACTCTGGTCAAGGTAAATAATGACGTTTCTGTCATTTGTCATTTGACTCGTAGCACCTAAATCAACAAACTGTGCCTGCAAAAATGAGGTGCAAACTTTGGATTGAATAATATAGTCATTATCTGAGGCAAAATCAGTTTCTTCCTTCGCATATTTGGCCTTTTGTAGTTTTGTTTGTTTTTGCATCCTAGCTTTCCAGTTTCTGTAATCTGCTTGTAAATAACCATGTTTCTTTCACACAGAATGCTCACATGTTTTTATTCCCTTTTCTTGTCTTTAAAACAGACTCTTGTATCATGTCCTTAGTCTCTAAACATCTCTTGTGTCATGTACTCAGTCTCTAGTCATTTTTTGTATTCTGTCCTCAGTCTCTAAACATCCCTTGTATCATGTCCTTAGTCTCTTAACGTATCTAAACATCTCTTGATTCATGTCCTCAGTCTCTAGCCATCTCTTGTACCATGTCTGTAGCCTCTGACCATCTCTTGTCTGGAGAGGGGTCAAGAGTGGGAGTGCCGCCGGGATGGTGATCATTGGAGAAGTCAGACATGTGTGGACTGTGGAGAGGAGACTATAGGATAAAACGAGAGCCAACCAAGCTGGAGCCGACTGACTGAGCCCTGCACAATGCATGATGCACCTGAAAGGAGTTCAGTGACAGCGCCGCCAGGCAAGTCTGAGGGGTGTCACTGATGTAAGGGCGGACTTAATACAATAATATAAGGGGGCACTGATATAAAGGTTTCCTCCTTTTATCAGTAACCCACTACCCTTACCTTTGTGTATTATTTCTGCAGAAGGTGGTCTCTGGGAACCAGTGTCCCCCCCACACACACACACACACATTCCCAGAGTTCCTGGGGTGCCCCTTGATGATTGACCAATTTTACCACTTTTAACTGGAATTTGCTTTTATATATATATATATATATATATATATATATATATATATATATATATATATATATATATATATATATATATATTGGACCTCTTTACAGACGTGGAATATCTCACATATACAAGCCTATGTTGACCCCCCGTAATAGGTGGTAAACCCTCTTTGGTAAGAGAACATCCTGTTTATTAGTAGTCTCACAAGGTGGAGAAAGTTGGTGACACAGTCAAACGTTCACTTCTTGTCACGTTTGTGACTCTTGGACTTACTTGTTTCATTTTTATTTTCATTTAAATTATTATTCATATTTATCTACTGTCTATTTTATTCAGCACAACATACAATTTTTCTTATCTTGTTTTGTAATAATATCTCACTAGACTGTTGCAGCTGTACATTTCTTTTTTTATCACAAGCACAGTTTTTTTATTTTTGTTTTCATTAAACCTCACTTGCCACATAGTTTCCCAACTAAGTATTGCATTAAGGTTGGTTTGTAAATTGGACACACTCTGTAAGAATGTAATTCCACAGTATAGCTTGGTGTCATCTGAAAACACTGAAATGGTACTAATCCCCCATCCCCCAGGACAGCTCCACTCAACACAGGCTTCATCACTGAGATCCACAGGGAGAAAACTGCTCTAGTAATACCATTACTATCATTGTTGTTATTAATAATATTACATCATTGATGTCACCATCATGTACATCAGTAATAATAATTATAATAGGATGAACAGCCTAATAACGTATCATTTATAATATAGATCAATTTGAAATGTCAACTTTGCTGATAAAATCTAACACAAGCAGGAAATTTAATTTCTGGGGGTGTTCCATACACCAACTTTATGCAGAACGAGTCCAGATTACCACATTGCATTGAGTTTTACAGAAAAGGACAGAGCTACAGATTGAAAAGGTAAGGTCATTTTTATTAACATTAAACTACAATATGGCTTGCATAGCAATTGCATATGTTGTATTATTTTATGTTTTTTTTCCCATGAAATTGGAGTTACCCTTTAAGGAATGTGTAAGGGTTCATGAGATGCTTGTTACAGAAACACTTGAGTTTAAGGCCATAGTGGCAATGTTAACGCTTCAGAAATTACCACTTAAGATAAAATAGTGCGATTAAGTACAATTAAATGTGATTAATCTCACGAGAATCATCGTCACAAAAAGAAAAACACAGCTTTCTTGTTTCCGTCATTAATTAGTGTTTCCTGCCTAAAATAACCTAAGGAGGTGTATACCGAATCGAAGGTCATGCAAAGAAATGAAAATGCAGCACCGAGCAATTGGGGGAAACTTAGCATCTTTCATCAAGTTTGGCACATTGGAAGCAGTCGTAGGAGTGTAACCTCAAAAGCGGAGCAATAGATGTTTTTAATAGCAGTAATTTGTATTTTAATAACATTCCAACATTTATTGAACATATGCAGTGTCTTTATTTTGATTTTTAGGTTGAATGTATCTTAATTTTTTTAAAGTTTTCAGTAAAACAAAACAAAAGGTATTACACCACATTGATGTACAGGTATATTAATACAGATAAGAATATATTAAATGTCAATAATAGTCAAATACATCTTAAGAAGTGGAGAGGCGTGAGGGCATCCACATAAAAGTGGCTAATGAGAATGTAAGCCTCTAGTCCAAAACTTGAGTACATCAAAGATATAGGCATTAAAGTGTTATTAAACCCAGGACCCTGCATTCACTACATCTGGTCCCCCACAGTACACAGAACATGGAAATGCAATTATTTTGGTAAATATAAACTGCTAAATGCCTTTTCTCATCAGCAGTCATGTGACTTCTATCAGTGTCCAGCCAAGCACTGGTTAACGCTTGTAGGAGGAGTTTTCTGACTGTCCTCTGAGACTACAGGATACCTGACCCTCTGTCTGGATAGTGCTGATCACATGCACCCACCCGAGAAAAAAAAAACTCTCTAGGTTTATGGCATTTTTATTTTATTTATTATGTTTTTATTATTATGTTTTTACTAGTAATGGCGGCGATCTGCGATTTTTATCTTGACTGTGGCAGCGGACATATCGGACACTTTTGACACTATTTTGGGACCATTCACATGTGTACAGAGATCCGTACTATAAAAATGCACTGATTACTCTATACATGTCATTGGCAGGAAGGGGTTAACACTAGGGGGCGATCAAGGAGTTAAATGTGTTACCTAGGGAGTGATTCTAACTGTAGGGGGAGGGGACTCACAAGGGGAGTAGCCCGATTGGTGTTCCTCTGTCCTGGGAAAACACGGAACGGGCTCCTCTCCTGAAAGGACATGGATCGGTGTGTTTACACTCGCAGATTCACATCCCTGCTGTGTGACAGGCAATCGCGGATGCCCGGCAAAAATCGCGGCCACTGGGCACCCGCATCGGCACCTAAGTGACCCCTTGAGGAAGGCTTGGGAAGCCGAGGACGTTATATGATGGTTGGGACAGAGGGTTCCTGCGGCCTTCATATTAATATAGCTGGGTAGGGAAGTGGTTAAATGTACCATCTATACTATTACAATCTGTCAGTACAGAAATATAGGAACTGCCATTGTTGACCTGTTAGGCTGTATGACACGAACAAAATGTGCAAAGATTCACTTCCAGTATCTAATTATGTAAAAATGAAATAAGCAGTCTTTTGCTTTTAACATAATTGGATAATTGAAGTGAATATTCAGACATTCTATTGCGTGAACATTCTCAAACCCTTAGAAAAAAAACTCAGGGCCAGATTCAGATACAATTACATTGGCGTATAGTATCAGAAATACACTACGCTGCCGTATTTTACCAGGCTGTACGACGAATCCTGGTAGATTTTGTCCCTTACGGTACGGCGGCGTAGTGTATTTCTCGCCGCGTAATCGAAATACGCGATTAGGGGGCGTGAAGCATTTAAATTAGGCGCGTCCCCGCGGCGATCGAACTGCGCATGTTCCGTTCAGAAATTTCCCGCCGTGCATTGCACGAAATAACGTCGATACTTCATTCGTTGTTTGAGTAGCGTCGTTTACGGACATTCCTATTCCCGGATGTTTTACGTCAAAAATAAAAAAAGACATCGGAAAACATTGATATTCGACGCGGGAACGACGGCCATACTTAACATGGGCTGTCTAATATTAGACCAGCAAAAAGCTGGTATAGTTTTACGCAGCAAAAAGATGACTAAAGATGCCGTAAGAGATTGCGATAGACGTTCGTAATTTCGTGGATAGTCGGCAAAAGCTCATTTGCATATCCCGACGCGGAAAACGACGGGAACTCCACCCAGCGGCCGCAATTTTATTGCAGCGTAGATCCGAAGGCGTACGAACACGTAAACAAGTCGGATTGAAGCCCGCAGACGTAATTTCATGGTTTGAGGTTTCAGAGTAGTGAAAAAACGCGCGTAATTCGAAAGTACTCCAGATAGACGCGAGATAGACAGGAGTAATCGCTCTGTGAATCTGGCCCTCAGTGTTTAGAAATTGGGTATTACATTTACTAAATACATAACCACTTAGTGTTTTAGCATATATTTTTTATATAAACTAAGTTTACCAGATTATGAAAATAAAACCCGAAGACACAGTACTGACCGTGCCCACTTTTAACTACACCCACAAAAACACATACACAATTGTAGCCACAACTACAAAAATGCCCTAAAAATTGGTCACAGAGTTTTCCAACAAAAAACAGACATTTGAGGTATAAATTCAAAATGCCTTGGGCAACATGAGTAGAAAATGACGCAACATGAATTGTGGATGTTGTAACAGTGGGATGGGCTTAAAGGGATATGGTAAATACAACCTCAGCCTAAACTGCTCTGGGTCAAGAGTATGTAACACACTTAGTACAAGGGTCAAGAGTAAATAGAACATGAAGTGCAGGGGGGGGGGGGGGGCAGTAGTAAGTAAAGCACAGAATAGGGGTTGAAGGGGTTAAATAGGGGTTATTGCTTGAAAGTAGAGTATATGGTATTCAAATGTTTAGGACATAGTGGGGTTTATTTACAAAAGGCAAATCCACTTTGCACTACAAGTGCACTGCAAGTGCACTTGGAAGTGCAGTCACTGTAGATCCGAGGGGGACATGCAAGGAAAATAAAAAACAGCATTTTAGCTTGCACATGTTTGGATGATAAAATTAGCAGAGTTTCCACTCATTTTAGATCTACCCCTGAGATTTACAGCAACTGAACTTTCAAGTGCAATTGTAGTGCAAAGTAGATTTGCCTTTCGTAAATAACCCCCAGTGTGTACTTGCATCTTCCAACCCATGTAAAGAGCAAATAGACGCACAGATTGCAGTGGCCAAGAGCAATTATCGCACAGAGAAGGGGTCAAGAGGGAGTAATGCACATAGTGCAGGGGCCATGAGTAAGTAACAGATTGGGTACAGGTGTCAGGAATGCCTAATGCACAGAGTGCGGGGGGGGGGGGGGGCTAAGGGTAAATAATGTGTATAGTGTAGAGGTCAAGAGTTAGTAATGCCAGAAACTAGTGTATTTGCTATTTATGTATTTAGTACATAGTTTGCACTTGTATCTTTCCATCTATGAAGCTTTGCTGCTCTTGGTTGTCGTCTTTGAGAACGTGACAGCTTTATACACTATTGGGAATAAATTATCCCAATTTACAGCCATGATGCAGAGATGAGTTAGGTAAGACTGCAAGTAGTAACCAGATCTGTGCTGTAATTAATATAATTAATTACAACAATTTGCCTTGTCTACGCATCGGGAATGCATTAGACAATGATGCCCATCGCAGCCCAATGGAGCTGGTGTAATTGTAAATGAGCCTTTAATGTCCGTACAACACACTGGTCAGACTACACCTCCAGGGATGATTGTTTGCTATGTACAGACCCCTCAGTACTGAGACCTTTTCAGGCAAACATGGATGAATGGTAACCTTAAGCCGAACAGGCATATAGCGTTGGCTACTACATTGAGGGGGGGGGGGCACTTGGCTGCTTGACTTGTTTCTAATACAGTATGTATATGTGTATGTAATACACATATAAAATATTGTGAATAGTTATTTTTTTCTCATATATTTTTTACAATACAATATATACTTAAATGCATTTTCTTACATGGAAATGTGTTTTTAATTTCTAATTTCTGTAACATTACTCACTAACTTTATTTCACACGACTCTGTGATTAATTAATCCAGCTTCAACAGATGTCAATGTGAGTGCTTAAATGGATGTTATCATTACATTACTGTCATAGGTGGCATTTCACCTACAAGATTGGAGGCTTCTTCTATGACAGCAAGAGAAACAAGAGAAAATGTAAATTATTTTTACTGTTCATCGAGAATTTAGAGACAGAAATCAATGTACACACACCTACACATTGAACTGTTTTGAGAAATAATATATATATATATATATATATATATATATATATATATATATATATATATATATATATACATATATATATATATTGTAACCCACTCTGCAGAGAAGGATGTCAGCGCTCCTTGACTCTAGAGGTCCGGGACCTGGCTACACACACATACACACATATATATATATCTATATTAAAAAATCAAGGGAGTTTGGGACTTTAAATGAGGCCATGAACAAGGTGGGGGTATAGGGTAAAAATTACATATTTATTAATCATAATAGGGTATACAGCACATATCAATGACAAGAACTACTGATAGAAAAAACATTGTAATAAATATAATTTCATAAGATTTACAATCACATGGTTCTGTGCATAAGTAAAAATCAGCAACAAGGGTACATTTGTACAATTAGGGGGCCTGATATGGCTTACCTGCATCCTAAACTGGTGAGGACTGGACCGTTAAGGCAGGATATACCTGTCCTGGAAGTTGTAGCACTTAGACTGCGTGGGAGAAGGTAAGGTACAGCTGACCTGCACGCACGCTGATATGTACCAGCGTCACACAGGCGTGGCCACGGTGGGGAGGGACTCTGACACACGGGATATCCGCGTGTGGAGAGCACCCATATTCCCCAACTCGAACGGCTAAGATAGAGGAACACGTGACCCACGTCGTGACGCTACTAGTGACGTCACATGTGAGTCAGGAGGTGTGGCGCCGATGCGTAGGGGGCGCCCACCCCCCGCAGGTAAGCCATATCAGGCCCCCTAATTTTTCCCTCTACCAGCTAATCTTTACTCTAACCCATTGTTTATGAGCAATTGAGGATTGTCCCTGCTACTTGTTTATTTTTTCATTAGCTATACCCTCTGGCCATTTGGATATTATACATATGGTCATCTACTTTACTCTATTACTTAGATACCCTTATAGATATATTATTTCTATATTTGCTCATCCAATATTCATTTGTATCCTTCATATCTTATCAGGATACTATTATACACTTCTTATGTATTCCTTACTCTTAGACTCCCTTCAGGTATCCATGACTGATGAAACACTGTATCCAACCTTGAATATTGGCACTCTGGGCTTGCGTCTTATAGGGGGTGAGGCTATGCGCCCTGCCAGCACGCTGCTCTTTTGTACCTCAGCTCCTGGGACAGGTAACCTTTTGGTCCAGGCTCTTTATTTGTCACATCCCACTGCAGTTGTTCCATACACCTCTAATTATCTGCCCCTGATGAGTGGTTTACACGAAACGTGTCGGGAAATTTAAGATACAGACATGTGACAATATCACATCAACGACTCAAAATTATCGTACTTACCAATCATGATTTCAATGATTTCACTGTTCCATACATTTTTTTTTTCCCTCTGCAAGTGCTGTTTTATTTATTACTTATTTTTTACAATCTATGTACATATAATAATCTCTGGAAATGTATATATGTATTACTGTGACCACTACGTGGCGCTAGGTTACCATATACTTTATGTACCCTTGTTGCTGATTTTTACTTATGCACAGAACCATGTGATTGTAAATCTTATGAAACTATATTTATTACAATGTTTTTTTCTATCAGTAGTTCTTGTCATTGATATGTGCTGTATACCCTACTATGATTAATAAATATGTAATTTTTACCCTATACCCCCACCTTGTTCATGGCCTCATTTAAAGTCCCAAACTCCCTTGATTTTTTACTATTGAACCCGGGATGGAGGCACAATACAAGTGTCTCATTTAAAGTCCCAACCTTTCCCCATTTTTATATATAGATATATATATATCTGCCTGGTACCTCTGCATACCATTGCACCTCTACTCGGATCCAGAGCACTCCACTTGCTAGCAGTCAAAATGTCAATAACAGGAATAGGAGGTGTGGCAGAGGAATCCAGTGCTTGATTCCAAGAGATGAGAGTGTGACGCTACACTCCCCCCCCCCCCTTTTTTGACCCAAGATCATTCTTTAAGGCTGAAGAATTTTCAAATAATTATATGCTGATGTTCTCAGGCTAACTTTACAGGGGCGCTGAAAAAGACTTGCACAGATAATGAATTGACCCCAGTGCATACTTGTCTTGTGATGCCAGGTCTTAAAAGGGCTGAATCAGAAAGCAATTTTTGCTTCAAATTGTTAAAAGCTTCAAATGGCCAGTTCATGGGTCAGCATCTTTTCTAGTTGTTAATGAACTGCCAATGATAGTTTGGAAATGCAATAAAGCACTGTGTAATGCTGAGACCACTGGGAAGGCCAATTGGAGATAGCAGCAATTTTCTCAGGGTCCATGGAAAGATAATTTTTACAGACTAGCTCAGAAAAGGCTCCTAAGATAGTTTTCAACTTTAGCATTTTCACAGAGGCATTGCAAGACAGAACAGACATTGGCCCAGATTCACGTACATCTGCGCATTATTGGACCGGCGTAGCGCACCGCCTTTACGTTAGACTTGCGCAATTTTGCCGCGTAATCACCCTATTCTCGTAGCTTTTGCGCAGGAAATTGCGCATACGTAACGTTTTTCCAGAGGCGTAAGGAGGAGTAATACAAATGGGGAAGGACGTGGGCGTGTTACATTGAAATGAGCCGTGACCCCATGCAAATGAAGGGCCGGCCGGCTCGCGCATGCGCGCTTGAACGAGACCATGTCAGCTCCGATGAGCGCATGCTCTCAACTCGGGAGCGGCGCAATCAGTGAAATTGGAAATGGACTAGGGCAACGTTGTGAACTACGCAAACAGCATAAATAGACACACACAAACGCACTTCCTTTGCAAAAGTACATCCCTTTGTCCCTTCCCATTTAACAAAGTGCTTTTGTTCTTGTTGTTCGTTGCGGTGTGTTTTGTAGTTGTCAGATTAGTGTTCTGTGTGATCAAGTGGTTGTTAGTAGATTTTTGAAAGTGGTTTTTGATAAGTGTTTGAGAGACTGTTTGTTTGATTGATATATTTCTTTTTGTTTCTTTTCCTGCTGAATTTTTTTTTTTTTTCAAATTTTTTTTTTTTTTTTTTTGTCTTTTTTTTTTTTTTTTTTTGCTGGACATTTTTTGATTTTGCAGGTCATTTTTTTTTTGGGTTGTGAATGCTGTGTGAATGTGGGGGTGACATTCCTGCCGGAAAAGGGGTGTCACCCTCAATTTTGGTGGAGAAGGGTTCCCCAGGACCAGGGAGAAGTGATCCCCAGGTCCGTGTGAATGGTGTATGAATGTACAGTGACATAATTGGAGCCTTGGCGTGGCGTTGCTGCTCACAAATCCAGCATGGTGGACTGGTGCCAATCCAATTTGATGTGGATGTGGGGTGTGTGTGCTAGGGACCACAGTGGTGTGCATGCATGCATTCTCATTGTGCCATGATTAATGTGTGTGTTTAACGTGCAAAGATGCCCAATGTGAGCTGGCTCCTGGCTGCTCTTCCCTCAGAAGATGGGTTAACCTCGGTTAGGGGGGGATTGTCTGGTTCAGGGGTCAGGTCATCACGTAGGTCAATCTGCAGGCCCTTTCTTTCTGCAAAGTTGTGCAGCATGCAACATGCACCGATGATCTGGCACACGAAGTTTGGGGAGTACAAGAGGGTACCCCCAGACTTATCCAGGCATCGGAAACGTGACTTTAGGATGCCAAAGGTGAGCTCCACCACTGCTCGTGTTTGGGCATGTGCTTGATTGTATCTTTCCTCTCCTGGAGTTTGGGGGTTCCGGATAGGAGTCATGAGATGGGGTCCCAGTGGATATGCAGAGTCACCTGGAAGGGAAAAGACAGGAGGATGTTAGTCATGCATGTGCCCCTTGTGATGTGCATCATGGGAGGGGATAGTCATGCCTGCCACCCATGTCACTCACCAACCAGCCAGGTGTCCCCATACACGTTCTGATCGAATTCCATTCGGATGTGGCATTGATTGTATATGTAGCTGTCATGGCTGGACCCTGGGTGTTTGGCACGGACGTGCCATATGAGGCCTTGGGCATCGACTATCACCTGTACATTGATGGAATGCCAATGCTTCCGATTGCGGTACATGTGCTCTGTCTCCTGGGGGGGCTGGAGTGCCACATGTGTGCAATCAATGGCCCCCACAGTGCGTGGGAATCTGGCAATTCTGTAGAAATCTGTCATTGCCTTCAGCCGCAGGTCCTCAGTGGTGGGTTTGATGATTTGGTTGGCCATGCGTCTGAGTATTGCAGGGACAACCTGGTGCACACATCTGCTCATGGAGGACTGTGACATCCCAGCCACCACTCCACTTGTACGCTGAAAAGAGCCACTGGCAAGGAAATGGAGTGTTGCCAGGACCTTGACCAGTGGCTGCACTGCATGTGAGCGGTGTGTTGGGCTGGTGATGTCATCCTGCAGGGTTGTGGTTAATTCCAGGATGGCATGAGGGGTGAATCTGAAGATGCGATACACCTCAGAATCACTCATGCCAAACAGGTCTATGCGGGTACGGTATATCCTCTCCCGTGCCATCCTCCGTGCCATCCTCCGTGCCCTCATCCTTCTTTGTTCATCTAAAGTCAGTAGTATAGCTATGCGCCACGATGCCCCTGGCATGTTGGCATACAGATTGTTGAGCAACACGTGTGACTGCTGAGCTGCTCACTAACAGTGTTGCTTTATCTAACAAGTAGACTTTTTTTCTTTTTTTAGACCAGCTTTTATCAGCTCTAATTTTAGACAGGGCATTTTGCTGTTGCGCACACTGCGTTGCCTGCGCTGCCCCAACGTTGTTTTGTGGATCCCCGTAAGTCCCTCATTAGCATATTTGACTAGCAAATCAATGGTGTGTCTATCGCACTTTTGCGCGGACGGATGCGCCAGTCTAACGAAATTACGCGGGACAAAAAATTTTTTTGTGTATCTCGTTCTGGGGATGCCGCGCAACGAAACGCACGCGCACATTTAGACTTACGCACGCGCATCTCCTGTTGCGCAGGCGTAATCGCTCTGTAAATCTGGGCCATTGTATCTATGTAGGCAGGTCCAAGGAGAAAATTAGTACATCATCCAGGTAAACGACAATACAGTCATAAAGTAGATCTTGGAAAATATTGTTCACAAAGTGAAGGAAACTCTTTGGGGTCATTACACAAATGGAAGGACATTACTAGGTACACATATTGAAGGTCCCTGTTGTCTGTTCATCGCCCTCCTTGAAGTTAATTGAGTTGTATGTGCCTTATAGATCTAATGTAGTGAATAATTGGGCTCCATGGAAGCAATCAAAGAGCTTTGTATTAATCCTCAGCATGTAGTAGTTTTTGACAGTGGCTGTGTTTAGTCTCTGGCAATCAATACAAGAGCAGAGAGTACCATCTTTTTCTACAAAAAAAGAATCTAGTCCAAGCAGGGGAAAGAGATTTGCAGGGTTTGAGAGTGGATGGATCCACAAAATAGGATTTCCCATTTACTGCAGAGGATTGAAGGGACTGGAGAAGAATTTAGAGGGACCAGGCAAACATTTTAAGTTGTCAGCTGCTCACAAATCTATGAAGGCTTCCAAGGTGACAGTGACTTTTGAAGATGCAAATGCACTGGAATCATGGGAACCTGAGTCCAGAGACAGGTACCAAAAACAATGAAAGGTCTGGGGGATAAAACATATCTAGAGCAGCTTCAAGAAATACATTTGTACATTCTGGAGGAATAAGGGAAATGAGAGACATAATTGAAGCCTTTAAATACATCAAGGGGGTTAATAGGGTTCAGGAGGGCAGTTTTTTCAATTTGAAACCAAAATCAAGAACACAGGGACATGACCTCAAACTAACTGGAGGAAAGTTCAAAACTAGTTTTTGAATGTATTTTTTTACTGAAAGGGTAGTTGATGCTTGGAATAAACTTCCAGCAAAGGTAGTGAGCCAGTCAACAGTAAATGGATTCACACATGCTTGGGACAATCAAAGATTTATACTCGGACAAAAAACAAAAAACAAACAAAAAAATGGATTCGAAGAACCACTCTGTCTTTTTTCTGCCATCGCATTTCTATATTTCTATGTTGGGAAGAGGGATGACGAGAGTGGTCCAGCACACCTTACTCCACGCACACTATAATTTTGTGTTCAGCCATTTTACATTTAATTTACTCTGACAAACCATGCTAGAGAGTGATTTTTCCAGTAGACTTCAGCTGTGAGAGTTTGAAACTGAATCACATACTGTCCTACTGTAAGTGAACCCTGGCAGATGTATAGGAGGGCTCTAACCAAAGAACTGGCTTATCTAGGATTCTTTGGAAGAGAAAGCTGCAATGTTCCTGGTCACAGGGTCACCTGTTTCCCAGGGCAGTAATTCCCAGGCCAAGGTTTTCCAATAGAGCAGAGACAAAGGCCACTTTGGCACAGTCCATAATAATTTTTATAGGACTATAGCTTAAATTGAAAATTACATTGATTTCTCAACCCACAGCAACCTTTGGGACTCTCAGAAAAGCATGAATGATGCATCAATTGAACAGATGGCTAAGCAGGAGGAGGGTTTAATTGGCTGGAGGTTCAGAGCAAGGAGCGAGAGAGACCTATAGTTGATCTGATTGAGCAGGGAGGGTGTATGTCAAATCACCAAGACTTGTCTGACTTCCAGGGCATTGACTCTTTTAGAGAGTCACTCGTTCAAATTGTAAGGTGACTGGGGCTCAAGCAAACTCCTTTGGTCATTGGTCCATATCCACTGAGAGAAGGACCACCTGGTTGATGCAGGAGGGTTTCAGAGGCTACCTAGAGACATGAGGCATCCAGGGGTGCTCTTGGAATCACAAATGCAGATTTGAAGTCTTTAGATGACACTGGTTGCACTTACAGCCAATGCTGGGGTGCATTGAGGTGAACTTGAGGTGAACTTGGAGACACAGAGGCTCACAGGGGCTCATTTGGAATCACAGAACATAGCAGAGCATGGAAGCTTGGGTAAAGCATAGTAACAAGCTGATTGAACGCCAAGCCACATGTTGCTTCGCAGCCTAATGCCGCGTACACACGATCGGAAATTTGAAAATTAATGATGTTTTGTGTTTTACACATCAATAGACAGTAGTGGCCAAAAGTGATTGGGACAAGAATGAAAAATGCTGCGGTCAGCAGGTGGCCGCATCCAGTAGCCTCACAGAATCCCAGGTGCCAACCAAAAGGCCCAGGAAGGGGATGAACGTGGAGGAGGCAGCACTGGGCCTTATTAGGGAGGCTAATGTGGCCCTGAGAACCCCCCTTGATGTTCAAGAGGCCTATGGCTGCTTGGTAGTAGCTAAAATGCAGAAGATGGAGGGGGGCCAACGCCTCATCTGTGAGGAACTAATTTTTATGGCCCTTAATAAGGTCATGAGGGGCAAACTGACACCAAAAACCCAGTTTTGTGAACTAGACCATCCCCCTCTTCCTCCTGCCACAAGTCCACAACCAGAGCCACAGCCTGGAAGGAAGCGTGTAGGGAAGCATGGAGGGAAGACAAAAAAGTGATGTCCTGGGTTCAGTCTGATCTGACAGAAGACGCAGCCTGTTGTAGTACCACAGCCTGGGGACATATATGTCATCTGCTGCTGTTCCTGATCTCTCGGAGTCATAGTAACATAGTTACATAGTTAGTCAAGTTGAAAAAAGACACAAGTCCATCCAGTTCAACCATTAAAAAAAAATAAACAAACCAAATAAAACACAGTACATCCCATACACCCAACTCCATACCCACAGTTGATCCAGAGGAAGGCAAAAAACCCCAGCAGAGCATTATCCAATTTGCTACTGGAGGGGAAAAAATTCCTTCCTGATCCCCCGAGAGGCAATCGGATTTACCCCGGATCAACTTTACCTACAGAACTTAGTACTCAGTTATATTATGTGTATTTAGGAAAGAATCCAGGCCCTTCTTAAAGCAATCTACTGAGCTGGCCAGAACCACCTCTGGAGGGAGTCTGTTCCACATTTTCACAGCTCTTACTGTGAAGAAACCTTTCCGTATTTGGAGTTGAAATCTCTTTTCCTCCAGACGTAAAGAGTGCCCCCTTCTCCTCAGCGTTGACCTTAAAGTGAATAACTAAACACCAATTTCACTATATGGACCTCTTATATATTTGTACATGTTGATCATATCCCCCCTCCTCTTCTCAAGAGTGAATAAATTCAGTTTTTCTAATCTTTCCTCATAGCTGAGCTCCTCCATGCCTCTTATCAGTTTAGTTGCCCTTCTCTGCACTTTCCCCAGTTCTCCGATTATCCTTTTTGAGAACTGGTGCACAAAACTAAACTGCATATTCCAGATGAGGTCTTACTAATGATTTATACAGGGGCAAATTATATCTCTATCTCTGGAGTCCATACCTCTCTTAATACAAGAGAGGACTTTGCTCGCTTTGGAAACCGCAGCTTGGCATTGCATGCCATTATTGAGCTTATGATCAACTAAAACCTCCAGATCCTTCTCCACTACAGATCCCCCCAGTTGAACTCCCCCTAGCATGTATGATGCATGCATATTCTTAGCCCCCAAGTGCATAACTTTACATTTATCAACATTAAACCTCATCTGCCACATAGTCGCCCAATTAGACAGAGCATTGAGGTCGGCTTGTAAATTGGAGACATCCTGCAAGGACGTTATTCCACTGCATAGCTTGGTGTCATCTGCAAAAACAGAAATGTTACTTTTGATCTCAGACCCAATATCATTTATAAATATATTGAAAAGTAAGGGACCCAACACTGAACCTTGGGGTACACCGCTGATAACCTTGGACCATTCAGAGTAAGAATCATTAACCACAACTCTCTGAATCCTGTCTTTCAGCCAGTTTTCTATCCATTTACAAACTGATATATCTAATCCTGTAGACCTTACCTTACACATGAGCCGTGTGTGGGGAACTGTATCGAACGCTTTTGCAAAATCCAAGTATACCACGTCCACTGCCACGCCTCTGTCCAGGGTTTTACTCACCTCTTCATAAAAGGAAATCAGGTTTGTCTGACAACTTCTGTCTTTCATGAATCCATGCTGTCTGCTGCTTAAATAGTTTGTTTCCAGCAAGAACTCATCCATGTGATCTTTTATTAAATGTTCCAGTATCTTCCCAACTATAGAAGTTAAACTAACAGGTCTATAGTTACTTGGTAAAGACTTTGTTCCCTTTTTAAATATAGGCACCACATTGGCTCTACGCCAATCCAGTGGTACTATTCCTGTCATTAATGAGTCCCTAAATATTAGATACAGTGGCTTTGAAATTTCAGAGCTCAATTCTTTTAGGATCCGTGGGTGGATGCCATCTGGCTCAGGTGCTTTATCCACCTTTATTCTGTCTAAATATTTCTGGACCATATCACTTTTGAGCCATTGTGGATTTAGGGCTGTGTCACTCCCACCCCCATTATGGACATAAGCTCCCCCATACTCCATTGTATACACAGAGCTGAAGAAAGCATTTAATACATTTGCCTTCTCTATGTCCTCAGTCACCCACTCTAGATTATTTTGTAAAGGGCCTACATGCTCAGACTTGACCTTTTTACTATTAATATATTTAAATAATTTTTTGGGGTTTGTCCTACTATCTTTTGCAATCTGTCGTTCATTTTGAATTTTTGCATCCTTGATTTCCTTTTTACATATTCTATTATATTCTTTGTAACATTTAAATGACACTAGTGTTCCTTCATTTTTATATTTCTTAAAAGCTATTTTCTTATTGTTTATAGCTTTTTTAACTTTGACCGTGAGCCACATAGGTTTTATCTTTAGCCTTTTAAACGTATTGCCCATGGGAATATACTTTGCAGTGAGGTTCCAAAGAGTCTTTTTGAAGAATTCCCATTTCTGTTCTGTGTTCATCTGTGACAATATTCCCTCCCAGTCCAAGCCCTGGAGAGCAGTCCTCATGCTTTGAAAATTTGCTCTCTTGAAATTAAGTGTTTTTATCTTTCCTGTATGTATTTCTTGCTTATAGTTAATATTAAATGAAATCATGTTATGATCACTGCTACCCAGGTGTTCCTTTATCTGAACATTAGTAATAAGCTCTGCATGGTTAGAAATTACCAAGTCCAACAGAGCATCATTCCTAGTTGGGGCCTCAATAAACTGGACCATAAAATTGTCCTGCAATAGGTTTTAAATTTTGTCCTTTAACTGTCCCAGAAATTCCATTATTCCAGTCAATTTCTGGGTAGTTAAAATCCCCCATTATTATCACCGTCCCAGCCCTTGCAGCCCTTTCCATCTGTGCAAGGAGCCGAGTCTCCACCTCCTCATTAACATTGGGTGGTCTATAACAAACTCCAATGATTAACTTTGAACTACGCACATCTGTATGCAGTTCCACCCATAATGCTTCAACTTCATCACACTCTCCATCAACCAGGTCCTATTTCACGCTTGCTTTGAGGTCAATTCTCACATAGAGACAGACGCCTCCACCTTTCCTTTTTACCCTGCCTTTCCGAAAGAGAGCATAGCCAGGAATATTAATAGCCCAGTCATGTGAGGATTGAAGCCAAGTTTCAGCAATACCGATTACATCATAGCTCTCCTCATGCACCAGAGCTTCCAACTCACCTGTTTTGCTTGGAAGGCTTCTGGCATTGGTGAACAAACACTTAAATGTATTGTTACATTTTTCGCTGGTGTTTTTCATATAATTTTTAGTAGTGCAAATGGCACTATAATTTCCAATGGCTGTTTGCAACATGGGAACTTTCTTGTCACCTGCCATAACCCCACCTCCATCTATCCCCATTCCACTCTCCATTAATGTCTGACCCCTAACTGACCTGTGTGCCCGATGTAATTCTAGTTCACCCTCCCCCCTCAAGTCTAGTTTAAATACTCCTCCAGCATTCCCCTAAACCTCTCCCCCAGCACAGCAGACCCCCTTCCATTCAAGTGCAAACCATCTTTAGCATATAGGTTGCACCCCAATGAAAAGTTATCCCAGTGCTCTAAAAACCCAAATCCCTCCTTCCTACACCAGGTCTTTAGCCATGCATTCAGCTCTCTAATCTCCCCCTGCCTTTCCTGTGTTGCGCATGGCACAGGCAATATTTCAGAGAATATCACCTTGGAGGTCCTACCCTTCATCTTGCAGCCTAGTTCTTTAAATTGATTCTTAAGGAGCCTCCACCTTCCATGTATACTGTCATTGGTTCCAACATGGACCAAGACAGCTGGGTCATGCCCCTCCCAGTAATTTATCCACCCGGTCCACCACATGCCGAACCCTAGCACCAGGGAGACGGCAAACCATTCAGTTGAGGCGATCCTGGCGACAAATTATTCTATCAGTCCTTCTGATTATAGAATCCCCTATTACCACCAACTGTCTAGGCCTACCTGCACTCCCCTCACCACTTCTACTAGATGGGTTGCTCTCCTGGCTGTTAGGGGTCCTGGACCAGATTGTGCTTCCTATTATATGGACTTCTTAGGCTACCAATTTTGTTTTGCAAATAGTTGATGTCTGTCCTGGGGTCCAAAGGCTTCGCAAATTCCAGCAGTTTCTCCATCATTTCCATCCTCTTTATTTTGTTATGACCCAGAATAAATGGATAATTTTTTTCTGATAATACTTGCCTATGTGTTTTTCCTAAAAAAGGACAGTTTATTTGTGAGTAGGTAGGTACATTTCAAAAATACAATGTCAAATTAACAAGGGACACCAACCAACCTCCTTCCTCCTTGAGGTTAAAAAATACAAGACAATAATGTTGTTGTGGTAACCAAACGCACACAACAAAAAAATGGGATCACTAGAAAATAATTTTCAAATATTAAAAATAAAATTAAAAGAAAAAAATTACTATAAAAAAATTCTAAACATTATTATGGAGAGCTTTAAAAAAGAAAAAGATTATTCAGGAGATCACAAGAAATAATAAAGAAATATGTTTGTCAGAACTCTGTGTGAATATCAGTAGCAAAACAACTTTATTCTAGCATTATAAAGACCGAGCTCTTCCCTCTCGTACATGCTTCAGAGCATGCATGGTTTTTGGTGCGTCGGCATTGCATACAGACGATCGGAATTTCCTCCAAGTACTTTTCTTGTCGGAAAATTTGAGACCCAGCTCTCACATTTTTCTTGGCAGAAATTCTGACAGAAAAATTCCGATGTAGCCTACATAGATGCATTTCTCTTCTTGTGGTGGAAATAAGTAGCACGTTGGCTACTATTTTGTCACAATACTTCATTTCAGTATGTGACTATAGCATACTGTGAGATCTGGTTTCAGTAAATCATCAGTTTACACAGCTGGAAGTTGCTATAGTCAGTAAGAGCACCATGAAAACCCCACATGTTTAGAAAGCCAGCTTATTCTGGCACATTCTTCTTATTGGTATCTTGTGTAGAAAGCAATCCATCAAAAAGGACAAGAGTACAAACATATAAACTTGCCAGTCCTTTAGACTATTCTGGCAGTTTGCGAGCCCACCCGCCAGCTCTATGGTCTACCTCCAAATGATGAGCTCCATTAATCATCTTACAGTAGAATCATTGTCAAATTTACAACATGTCTTATTATATTGTCTTTAAATGACAGAGAAAACAACTGACATGCTTACAAGGTTAATAAATATTTCAGGGGTATGATGTAATGCATACAGTATATATATATACACTATACATACATATATACACAGTATCTCACAAAAGTGAGTACACCCCTCACATTTTTGTAAATATTTTACTATATCTTTTCATGTGACAACACTAAAGAAATGACACTTTGCTACAATGTAAAGTAGTGAGTGTACAGCTTGTATAACCATGTAAACCTGCTGTCCCCTCAAAATATCTCAACACACAGCCATAAATGTCTAAACTGCTGGCAACAAAAGTGAGTACACCCCTAAGTGAAAATGTCCAAATTCTGCCCATAGTGTGGCTACATATATTTTCCAGCACTGCCTTAACCATCTTGGGCATAGAGTTCACCAGAGCTTCACAAATTGCCACAGTAGTCTTCTCTGGTTCTGTTAAACCGCTGTATGGTTTTGGACACCTTGCTGTAGCTCAGTTTCAGGGTCTTGGCAATCTTCTTATAGCCTAGGCAACACTAACAAGTCACATAACACCGGGGAGTGAAAATGGCTAATTGTACCCAATTTGGACATTTTCACTTAGGGGTGTACTCACTTTTGTTGCCAACGGTTTAAACATTAATGGCTGTGTGTTGAGTTATTTTGAGCAGACAGCAATTTTACACTGTTTTAACAAACTATACACTCACTAATTTACATTGTAGTAAAGTGTAATTTCTTCAGTGTTTTCACATGAAAAGATATAATAAAATATTTACAAAAATGTGAGGGGTGTACTCACTTTTGTGAGATACTGTGTGTATATATATATATATATATATATATATATATATACACATACACACACACATATATATATATATATACATATATATATACAGTACACACTGTATATATTATATTTTTGGTTAGATGTGCAAGCATGTTAAGCATCTAGGTTAATTTCAATATGTTTTTTTTATGCAATGAATGAATGCAATGAGAAAATGCTCCCAGACTGGTTTTGAAAGTCAACCGTTGAATAATATATCAATACTCCCTGCAGCCACCACCAATTGTGGAAGAGAGTTTTACATCCTTATTGCCCTGATTGTGAAAACCCCCCTGCGTTTAAGGTTTACCCGTTTTTTTCCCCCCCAATCTCATCGTGTGGCCCTGTGTCTTCTTACCCTCCTTGAGACTAAATCGTTTTTTTTCTATGCTAGGATCACCACTGAGATATTTGTGAATCAATATCATATGTCCTCTCAAGCATTGTTTCTCCAGCTAGAAAAAATGTAATGTTTGCAGTCATTCCTCCTAATTGAGGTCCTCCAGTCCCCTTATTAGTTTTGTTGCTCTTCTTTGGACTCTCTCCAGTTCCAACACATCCCTTCTGAGGGCTGGTGACCAGAACTGGACAGAATACTTCAGATGTGGTCTAACCAGAGTTTTATAAAGTGGTAGGATTATCGTTCTATCTCTGAAGTATATCCATTTTTTCTATATTCTGCTGGCTTTGAAATTGCATGCTATTGCAAATCTGACATCTACTAGGACCCGCCAGATCTTTCTCCATCCTTGATTTACCCAGTGGTTATCCACCTAGTGAATAGTTTGCATTTAAGTTTTTTTCCCCCAAGTGACCCTACATTTTTCCATATTAAACCTCATTTGCCATGTATTTGCCCACTCCATTATTTTGTTCCGGTTTTTCTGTAAAATGTCTATATCCCGATGTGAATGGAAAGTGACGCGTTTCCGAGTGCTAGGCAGCGAGTGACACGGCTGCCGCACTCCCTTTTCAAGCTAATTAGCTTGAAAAAGGAGTGCGGCAGCCGTGTCACTCGCTGCCTAGCACTCGGAAACGCGTCGCATGCCCGGTGACGTCATCACACATCGCCCGCTGGTCCACCTGCACATGCTGAGGATTGTCCCGTCCACCGCAACCACCCCTTACCATCAGCAGCAGAAGGACCCCGATCCCCTCTCACTTCACAGTGCCATACCAGGGACCTGATGAGGATCAAAACGCACCGCATTACATCTATCTCTCCCCTTTGGGGAATCCAGCTTACATGCCTGTTTTTTACCACCAAAATGTGAGTGGTTTTTAATCTATGCTTTTGTAAAATTAAAATTTTAAGTATTGCACCCAGAGGCGCCTCTTCCCTTGCTTGGCAACTTACCACTCCAGACCAGTCTGAGTACACGTTATTTATCACTACCCTTTGGACATGCCCCTGTAACCCGTTTTTTTACCCAAGAACAAACCTTATGGTCCATACCTGCAGAACTGAGCTTGTACATTAAGCGCTTTTGGGGGACTGTATCAAATGCTTTTTCAAAATCCAGGTACACTAAATCCAAGGGCCTTCCCCTGTCTAAATGGAAGCTCACTTCCTCGCTCGTAGAATGTCAACAGATTGGTCTTGCAAGAACGACCTTTCGTAAACTCATGCTGATACTTAAGAAAAAAATATCATCATTGCATTTTTGGATATAGTCCCTTATCATCCCCTCCAATAATTTGCCAGCCAATCGTGGGAGCTGTCAACCCAAGTTTCAGTTATTCCCACAAAGTCAGAGTCGTCCTCATGTAATAGCAGCTCTAGTTCCTCCATGTTCCTACAGTTACATATGTACTAGATACATATGCGTGGACATAAAGGCATGATACAAACTTTAGTATTGTTTTAACAGTATTCTACAGGTGTTCTGCAGTATTCTACAGGTGGCTACAAAAAGCAAATGATCTAGGCATCATTTGTCGCTGAAACTTCTAAGCTTCCCACATACCACGGTACCAGAGAAAAAGCTTTATTGGAGAAAGAATCTTGATATACCATATCATTTTCTTCAAAAGCATCAGAATGTTTAGTTACCACGATCCTGAGTCTTTTAATGAACTATGCATAAAATATCCCTATTATAATCAAGATTAAAGAAGCTTAAAGATTAAAGAAACGTTAAAGCAATTATACTCTGCTTACTACTTTGGTGAAATGTTCTTGAAAGTTCAAATGTTGGAACCATTGCCTACACCTACTAAGGCATACTACTAAGACTATGGAACATATCAGAAATAAATTTAATTAATCACGTTTGAACTTTTAAACATGGTTTCTTCATCATTCTTTTTCATCTTAAAATAATTATCAAACCTATTTGAGGTAATGGTACCATAACATGTTACAGTATGGTGTTATTGTATCAGTTTACTATACTCTATCACACCATTTGACATAAGCATATTTCTCACTGAGATGACTCATGTGCAAAATATGCACATCATGCATTGTAAATTTTATGTATGGATGTTGTATTCTTTTCTAAATGCTTTTGTGAATTCTGTAGCCAGCAAATTGTTCAGTAAAGTGTGAAGCAAAGTTATGTGTTTTAAACCTATTGAACCCTGTAGAAGGTACAACAATACTGGAATTAAATCTCTAAAGTAAACCATGACAAGAATAATTCTAATAGGCTACAAGAAAGACTGTAAAGCAGGTAACTGGAGGTGCCTTCAACTGGTATTTACATAACTGAGAGTGTTCTTCTTGGGAGCTCCAGGAGTGCTCATGAAGGTACAGAAATATACCTCTGGGTGTCTCCTTTAGGATCCTTGCAGCAGATTTTTTATAATTTTTTTTTTATTCAATTGGGCAGTTTATTTTCTCAGCTGATGGTCATTTTTACAAAAAGAAACAACCATTAAACATATGTTAAAAATGGCCACACACACATACTGTATATACACAGTTTTAAAATCCAAAAGATTTTTCAATTTGTTTAGTAAGTAATGATCCAGGTACCCCTGCCAGACAACACAGCTGAGTATGTAACCTCCCTGTAGACTGGACTGAAGCATTAAACACTGGTCAATGATCCACTCCATCCTGTGATTGGACAAGAAAGGAACAGAAGCACATTGATGAAGTCATTACTGTGTTCCCCCCTCCTGTAAGCTTATTTACTGTATTAACCTTCTTCTTCAAGTGTGAGTTCTTCTGTTCAGATCATGTGTTGCTAATATAAAGACAAATTCAGGTATGTGTTGTATAAAATTCATCATTTTTTAATGGATTAAACAGTGCTTGTTTAATATCTGTATGAAGTTCAGTTTTAACTAACCTCTTTTCTAGTGCTCGAGGACTGTTGTGAATATGAGTAAATCTATCACAACCTCCCCAGGTTATTCTTACTCTTTTCAGAAACTGCTCTACTAGCATCCCAGTGAAATTTACAATTATTCTCTCTAGACATAAGTTGTCACTTAATTCTGTAACTTTCACGATGGCTAATATCATATGACTGTCTGTCAATACAGTTCCCTTTTTCCCTCTCTTCCTTAGTGACAACTTCTGTCTCTGAGGGTTTTCCCATCAGACGCTGAATGCTTCACCAATTATGCTCACTCTTAAGGAAATAAAAATAAGAGAGTTGACACTGATAACTGCAAATCTGAGATTCTAGTAGCAGAATCACCAGTTTCATACTTGTTCTAAAAAGCTTTTACCTGCTACACAGATCACTTATAGTTTCTTTAATGGTAGGCTTCTGTGTCATTATTCACATGATGTTTCATTGCACTCTCTGTAAATGCAAGATTGCCTTCCTCACCTTGGAGTTCTAACCGCTTTCTCCAGGTCATGAACCCTGCTATCCACTGATTGGGCAAATGTTGTGACTACCAGCTGAGTAAAATGTTCTGTAGTCTTCTTTAAGGCATACCTTTTAAAATTAATCAAAGCCAGTAGGGTTTTTGGTATTGGTAGTGGGCTTTTAAATTATAGAGGTTACACACTCTTATACCCTGTACACCCGACCGGTAGTCCTGACTTGCTAAAACCCAACGTTTTTCCCGTCGTGAGAAATGTTCAGTCAAAAAAAACACTTGACCAAAGCATGGTGACATCCAACACGTACGACAGCACTATAAAGGGGATTTGCGATTTTCAGCCTTGTGCTTTTCAGTCTGTTACAGCGTGACGAATGTGCTATCTCTATTACGAAAGCTAGTTTTACCAGAACGAGCGCTTCTGTCTTAAACTTGATTCTAAGAATGCGTGTTTTTTCCCCATTTGGAAAAGCCTACACACGAGTGATTTTCGCAATGAGAAAAAGACTGACGAGAAACACGACAGGAAAAAATAGAGCAGGTTTGAATTTTTTGCAGGCAGTTTTCTCGTCGGGAAAACTGCTATGGAGCATACACACGAGCAGTTTTCCCGACCAATCTAAAAAATTTCAGTTGTCTCGTCGGGAAAACTGGTCGTGCGTAGAGAGGCATTACTCCAACAGTAACAAAGGCAAGGGAAGATTATTTTAAAAAACATCTATTGTTGGTCTTAAAGAAATTGGGATTAACCTATCTCAAACATTTTGCAAAGGAAGGGAAGAAAAACAATACCCTATCAGGTAACTGTGTTCACTTTTGACTAAGGATTTTAAGGACAGAAACTACTCTCCCTGTCCCCACAAGGCAGCTGGAATTGTTCTTTTGAAATAATACTATATTGTAGGGCTGTTACTGATCAAATTTTTTTTTATAGATTAATCTTTTTTTTTTATCGATTAATTGACTAATTTTGATTAATTATAACGCACATACAGATCCAACTACTTTTAGCTGATCTCCTTGCATGCCGATTCCCAGTGCAGCTACCAACAACTGGAAAAATGGAAAACAGGATACAAAAAACACACAAAGGCAGCGCTCGATGGGAATAACATTAAAACTTTTATAGTCTTCAAGTAGGTAACCAAATAAATATTGCACTGGCGATAAAATGGATGTAGCTACATAAACTGTAAAAATGGTGCGAGTAATAACAAACGGTAGCAAAAGCAGTCATAAAAACATGTAGCTAAGTATGATACTGGTATAAAAATGTGTACAACAATAACACTGCTGAATCCAGATGAGGAGAGGTTAACATCAGTCTGTCGGCATGTAGATGTCCCATGAAGGGAACTATCACAACTCCCAGTGGATGGTTGGAGAATCCCAGGTTGATAGAGGGAAGTGATAGAGGAAAGTGTAACAGCCCTTGCGTGTGGCAGATAGTAAGGTCCCACGGGCATACAGATATAAAGCCACAGCAAAGGAGCCCTTCAGATGGACACGGCAAGACCCGCCGGTGTCCGTGACGTTACTGGATCTCCGACGGAACTCCCTGAAGGCCCAGAAGCCGGCGGAGAGGTGAGTACCAATCAAAAGAATTTTAAACGATCAAAAAGATTTTGATCGATCAAAAAAATTAAAGATTAATCGATTAATTAAAAGTTAATTTTCACAGCCCTACTATATTGTCCTTAGTAGATTTAGTTTTGGATCCTATTTGTTTCATAAATAAAATCTACCAAACCTCTATTTTTAAATATCATATAGACTCTATCAGGCTCGGGTCACACTTCTGCGACACCAAAGTTGTGCGACTTGCTTGAGACTTCCTTGCTACTACCTTGTAACTGGCTTTTTGTGACTTCTGTGATTTAAAATTGCAGTCTATGGCACTCAAGTGGCACCAAAATCACAGAAAAGTAGGGCAGGATTTTTTTTTGTCTGCTAAAACTTGAATGTGTTTTGATGTGTCATGAAACTTTGTGTCGCAACTTGCACGATAAGTCGCTGCAGTGCAAACCGGGGCTCCTAGTTGTTTAGCTGGTAGCTTCCAGGCCGCAGTGAGCAGCTCTTCTCACATGTGAAAACTGTTGGAGGTATACTAATCCAGTATAACAATTAGGGTTGTCCCGATACCGATACCAGTATCGGTATCGGGACCGATACCGAGTATTTGCGGGAGTACTTGTACTCCCACAAATACCCCCGATGCCTGAATAGAATACTTGCCCCCGCCGCCGCCGTATATAGCAAAGCCGCCGCCGCCGCCGCGTTAATCACCGTGCGGGGAACATTTCAGTCAGCTTTTCTTTAAATAGCTGTTTTCCCCGCCGCGCCGTGTCACTCCCCCTTGCTCGGGATTGGACGGATGTGTCCAATCTCGAGCAAGGGGGAGTGTCTCTATACACGGCAGGGAAAACAGCTATTCAAACGAAAGCTGACTGTAATGTTCCCTGCACGGTGATTAACGTGGCGGCATCATTTAGGTACGGGGGACATGGCTGCAATATGTTTGGGGACATGGCTGGATATATGTGGGTCACATATATCACAGACCACCTAGGCTTTGAGGAAGGGGGCACGCCCCAGAAACGCGTCAGCCATATTGGTGTCAAGGGTCGGATTGGCAGGTGCCGTGAGGTCCAGTTTTAGCTGTTTTTTAAATGCGCTTACTTCTGAATGTTTGTTAGTAGGACCATTGCTTTTTATTTCATGTTTATTAAAATTTTTAAGTGGTAATGCACAAGGTCGGTGCGCCCTCCTTTCTTTTCTTTTTCATTTTGGATATATGTGGGGGACATGGCTGCATATATGGGGGACATGGCTGCGTATATGGGGGACATGGCTGCAATATGTTTGGGGACATGGCTGGATATATGTGGGGGGACATGGCTGCATATGTGGGGGACATGGCTGCAATATGTTTGGGGACATGGCTGGATACATGTGGGGGGACATGGCTGCATATGTGGGGGACATGGCTGCAATATGTGGGGGGACATGGCTGCAATATGTGGGGGGACATGGCTGCATATGTTTGGGGACATGGCTGCAATATGTTTGGGGACATGGCTGCAATATGTTTGGGGGACATGGCTGCATATGTTTGGGGACATGGCTGCATATGTTTGGGGACATGGCTGCATATGTTTGGGGACATGGCTGCATATGTTTGGGGACATGGCTGCATATGTTTGGGGACATGGCTGCATATGTGGGAGACATGGCTGCATATGTTTGGGGACATGGCTGCATATGTTTGGGGACATGGCTGCATATGTGGGGGACATGGCTGCATATGTGGGGGACATGGCTGCATTTATGGGGTGACATGGCTGCATATGTGGGGACACATTTAAAAAAAAGTATCGGTATTCGGTATCGGCGAGTACATGAAAAAAAGTATCGGTACTTGTACTCGGTCCTAAAAAAGTGGTATCGGGACAACCCTAATAATAATAATAAAAATGTGTATGAGATTGTGGATGCTGATCAGAAGAGAGGCTAAAAAATATAATGAGTTCTGATAGAAAACTAGACAACACTAGGCAGTCAAGTGTTATGAATCAAAACTAAAACACGTTATTCTATGACTTTCTGAGCAGTACTCCGCATCCCCATCCGAAAAAGTGTTACAATTCAGCATTGGCAGTGAATGTTTTGTCAGTAGGTGATCAGTCACAAGATGTACAAAAGGTCTCTGTACTTTGCTTGAAAAAGTTAATGCCTTCCAAATTATCACCTTTAAAGTTTTTGATCTCTCTTTTAGTATTAAAACAACAAATCCTAAATTATTGAGAGATATAGGCCTGTTGCTAGAACATTTTGTAATTAGTTACAGACTTTTTGCATATACACAAGCATTATCTGTGAAAGGTTTACTAAATAAGAAAATGCTGTTTTTTTTTTTTTTCAGACTAATAATATAAATTTAGAATGCTATAGAAATTTCAAAGCAATCACTTGGTTCCCCTGTGATGAATCTTTCAGGCAGAAATGAATGGTTCTTCCCAGTTTACAGTGAATGTTGGTGGTTGCTGGGCTACGGCTTAACCTTTATTTAATTCAAAGATCAGCTGCTGCTAAGAAAACTAACACTGTGGCCATACTGCCCAGCTGTAAAAACATGTGTTTTCCTGGCACCAACATGGCAACATACAACCACATGTATGCTGCCATGGATTGGTGCCAGGAAGGAAAAATGACAGTAAGTATTTTATACAATTTTCCAATTTCCTGGCACCAACATGGCAGCGTACATATGGTAGTATGCTGCCATAGATTGGCACCAGGAAAAGAACATTATGGTAAGTATTTGATCCAATTTTCCATCTTTTCTTTTAACATATATATTCTTTTAACTTATATAGAAAAAGAAAAGAAGGAGGGCGCACCAACCTAGTGCATTACCGATAAAAGTTTTATTAACCACTTGCCTACTGTGCATCTACACCCCCTTCCTGCCCAGACAAAATTTTTAACTGACAATTGCGCGGTCGTGCGACGTGGCTCCCAAACAAAATTGGCGTCCTTTTTTCCCCACAAATAGAGCTTTCTTTTAGTGGTATTTAATCGCCCGTGCGGTGTTTATTTTTTGTGCTATAAACAAAAAAAGAGCGACAATTTTGAAAAAAGACACAATATTTTTTGCTTTTTGCTATAATAAATATCCCATTTAAAAAAAAAAAAAAACATTTTTTTATCTCAGTTTAGGCCGATACGTATTCTTCTACATATTTTTGGTAAAAAAAATTTAAAAATAAAATCGCAATAACCGTATAGTGACTGGTTTGCGCAAAAGTTATATTGCCTACAAAATACGGGACATAATTATGATTTTTTTTAATTTATTTTTTTACTAGGAATGGCGGCGATCTGCGATTTTTTTCCGGGACTGGGACATTATAGCAGACACATCGGACACTTTTGACACATTTTTGGGACCATTTACATTTATACAGTGAACAATGCTATAAATATGCATTGATAACTGTATAAATGTAACTGGCAGGGAACGGGTTAACCACTAGGGGGCGGGGAAGGGGTTAAATGTTTCTCCTAGTTTGTGTTCTAACTGTGGGGGGAGGGGGGGTGACTGGGGAGGTGACCGATTGTGTCCCTATGTACAAGGGACACAATCGGTCTCCTCTCTCCCTGACAGGGACGTGCAGCTCTGTGTTTACACACAGAGCTGCACGTCCCAGCTCAGTTACTCGGCAATCGCGTGTGCCTGGCGGCCATCGGGGCCGCCGGGCACACGCACGGGGGTCCCAGTGATGCGACAGGTGAGCGCGCGCGCGCAGCTAGCAACTTTCTATGACTGCACGTCATATGACGTGCAGTCAGGACAATGGAGTTACCCGCCCGCCGTCATATGACGGTGGGCGGGTGACAAGTGGTTAAAAAGAGAATAAAAAGCAATAGTCCTACTCACAAGCGAGTTTAGAAAAAAGCCTTTTTCTGAAAATAATGCTGGATCTCTTGACACCTGTGAACAGGCTCTGGAAAAAAGGGGTGCGCCTGAGAAACGCGTAGGCCGCGTAGGCCTCTCGTCATCGAGCCCTGTTTACAGGTGCCAAGAGATCCAGCTTGATTTTTAGAAAAATACTTTTACCTATACTCGTTTGTGAGTAGGACTGTTGCTTTTTATTTGAACTTTTATCAGTAATGCACTAGGTTGGTGTGCCCTCCTTTTCTTTTTCTTTTTAGCTATACAAACACCCATTGCTCTGAGCAGGGCTGCAAGACATTAGACTTTGCCTCAAACCAAAGACTGGATTACACTACATTAGATCTTTTTGTTCTGGTTGGATTATATAGATACAGCATTGAATGGGTTTGTTTGTGCAGCAGCCCATCCTATTGAAAAGGGTTTCAAAAATAATCTCAATCGAACCAGCAACAGGGTATTGATTGTTCCTCAAAGGCATAAACCCCAGGGATGCTGCAAAAAAATGCTGTTTTGCTTGCTTCAGTACAAAGACATGTGTGAATGAATGGTGCATATTACTGCACTAACCCAATATGTGAATTGTGAATTATTGAAACAAGGTAAGTGAAAAAAGTAGCACTTAAAAAGCTAATAAACAATAATCTATGTACCAAATGTTTTTGTGCACATAACAATCGATCTCAAATATAACATAACATATATAAATAAGTGGAAACATAGATGCAAAATTTCCTATAAGTGAAAAATTTGTGTAGTAAACGCATAAAGTCCAGCTGGAAGGGTCCAACTGGAATAGAGGGTCATGCAGGCATCCGTGAAGTTGGAACACCAAATTTGAGCAACTGAATGGAAAGGCCAAAACGACTCTCATTTACGAAAATATAAAGAGAGAAAAAGCCTCCACATGGTATAGATCAAAAAGGATTGGTTTTATTGAATAAAAACCAGCATACATCCGTAAGTATAAAATTTGTGATCACCAAACATAAAAAGCAATGCAGGAAGCAATAATATTTTTTGGCCTTTCCATTCAAATTGCTCAAATTCGGTGTTCCATCTTCACCCTTACCTGTATGACCCTCCAAAGCCGTTTTTGGAGTTGCCTGAGGGTTCTATGATCGCCCTGGAAGTTCACCGATCCTGGTTTTCTTTGCTCGATTGACTAGTCACCGACAATATTGTCCACCACTTCCGGTAAGAGTGCATAATCCATATTTCCAGTAGAATATAGGTTATTCCTGACGTTTCACTTGTTTGCTTAGTTAGTGTGCTTCACTCCTAATCAAAAATCATTCCAGTTGGACTATATGGCCAGGATTTACGTAGATACGCTACGCCCGCACAAAGATACGCCTCTCTACGTGAATCCGGGACTATGTGTTTACTACACACATTTTTCACTTATGGGACATTTTGCATCTATGTTTGCACTTATTTATATATGTTATATTTGAGATTGATTGTTATGTGCACAAAAACATTTGGTAAGTAGATTATTGTTTATTAGCTTTTTAAGCAGTGCGAAGACATAAATAGGTAGTGGCTTCTACCTAAAGCCCTGTACACACAATCGGATATCTAATGGAATCTAATCCAATGTATTTTTTCGTCGGATATCCAATGAAGCTGACTTTCATCAGTCTTGCCTACACACCCCCAAAAAAGTTCAATGTTTCCAAGCATGCGTCGACTTGATTCTGATTTTTGACTGATGGAGTTCCATACAGATGATCGGATTTTTCTATTGGTTTTTTATCCATAGGAAGAATTAAAACATGTTCTATTATTTACACCGATGGAAATAAAACCGATGGGGCCCACACACGATCGGTTTGTCTGTTTAGGCCTATCCATCATCTTTTTATTCCAGAGAGAATATTTCTTGATCAAATAGATGAAGATGTATCATCTATTAGCTATTTGTCTTTTGAAGAAGCTGTCATTAAAATGAAAGTTTTGGGAAACATGGCTCTCTTATCTAAGTCTTTTAACTCAGGGTTTTGTATGGAGCATTCCCTGTGGGATGCTCATTATTTTGCTTCAGGTTTGAGACATTTTGAACTGTTAATTAATTGGTGCTTAAAGTCATATAAGGCATCCCATTTGTCATTTATTATTAAGATGTCTTTGTTTTTATGGTCCAGCAGGGTCAGATTTCTGTAAGAATTTGCTGAACATTTTTACCAGCGAGTGTACTTCTATCCGGTATTCTAGCTTTTACTTCTAGAGTCCTCCCAGTTCATCAAGTTTTCTATTTGTCCATTTCTGGTATCAAATCTTCTTCCCCTCAAATCTAAATAAATAACAGTATACGAGAAGTTAGGCTTGTTTGGTCAAAATTTCTAGTTAATCTTATTGGTAGATCATTTTTAAAAAGGGATTTTGTAGAGCAACGGTTTACACAACACCCAAAGGTTGCCATATTGCATTGAATTTTACAGAAAATTTCAGCATTGCAGATGAATTTTTTTTTTTTTTAATTACATTAAATTACAATATAGCTTGTGTAGAAATGTTATATACTATATTCTTTTTTTTATAGCTTTGTATTTTTCCCACAAAAGTGGACCCTTTAAACGAGGACCATTTAGCGTTTTCAGAACATTTACATTTTCTTTCTGTTTTTTTTTTAAGTCAGTTTATGCCTAAGGTTCATTGCAAGACGATTGTCAGACATTGGGCTAGTCCCCCCGTATGTACAGCCGAACCCCCTTCGTTCAAGTAACAATCTCCATTGCCCCCAGTGGTCGAGTAGACACATTGGAGTAGATTCAGGTACACGTAAATTTGCGCAGCGTTTTCGACATACTCTACGCTGCCGTATTTTACCAGGCTCTAAATGGAATTCTGGTAGCTTTTTGCCCGTACGATACGGCGGCGTAGTCTATTTCTCGGGGTAACCTTACGAGATTAGGGGGCGTGAAGCATTTAAATTAGGCGCGTCCCCGCGGCGATCGAACTGCGCATGCTCCGTTCAGAAATTTCCCGCCGTGCATTGCGCGAAATCACGTCGTTACGTAATTTTTTTTGAGTAGCGTCGTTTACGAACATTCCTATTCCCGGACGACTTACGTAAAAAATAAAAAAAGACGTCGGAAAACGTTGATATTCGACGTGGGAACGACGGCCATACTTAACATGGGCTGTCTAATATTAGAGCAGCAAAAAGCTGGTATAGTGTTACGCAAAAAAAAGATGACTAAAGATGCCGTAAGAGATTGCGATTGAAGATCGTAATTTCGGGGATTGCCGGCAAAAGCTCATTAGCATACCCCGACGGAAAACGACGGGAAGTCCACCCAGTGGCCGCAATTTTATTGCAGCGTAGATCCGAAGGCGTACGAACACGTAATCCAGTCGAATTGAAGCCCGCAGCCGTCTTTCAGACTAGCTAAAAAACGCGCGTAATTGGAAAGTACTCCAGTCTAACACCAGTTAGACAGGAGTTACGGGTCTCTGAATCTGGCCCATTGATTCTGTCGGATACTCTTATTCAGCCTGGTACATCCTGTGAAACCTGACGGAAGGAACAACGTGACCTGACATTTGTACTGGTCGACTCAGGGCTCCGAGCGAACCAGCTGTCGTTGCCGCTTATCCATAGAACAGGGAACGCGACATATCCAGGTACATGCCACCGGCTAGATTCATCTTTCTGGATAATATACCATAGACGAAAGGCGACGTAAGTCCGACCAAATTCATTGTCAACATTGGGACGACATAAAAGGTTTTGATTCTGAACGCTCTGTGCCTGAACCACTGGGTGGGTAAGCATACCCTGTGTTACATCAAAACAACATGCCTGTATGAACTTTTCTGGTCTGGCTGTATTTAGGACCAAGGCTGTTACTCATCACTCAGTACAATATCAACACTTTGTGATATACAGAACTGCTACTAACTGCCTTCAAATTATTAAGCACAGCCATTAGTCAGCAAGAGACTATCACCACTACTGCACAATTGCATGTTTGCTTGATTAACAGGACAGCTAACAACTACTCAAGCATTCTGTTATACTTCAGCAGAGGATGCTATATTTCAATTTGCTGTTCCGTCTGTAACAATGCATCAAATCATCAGCTGGCTATACCATTGCTAACATCTTCTTTCTCTCTTTTTTTGATACTTTGAGTTGTTTTGGACTTTTCCCAAGTGGAATCTATCAGTATCATTATTCAAGTAATTCTGGAATAGTATCATTATAGCCAAGAATCTATAGCTTGATGATCCCAATTGTTACTGCCACATCCTAAGACAATTATGTCCGGATAATTAGGGGTTTAATTATTTATGGCACTGAGAGAGGGCGGACTTGGATCCCAATCTGACCTTTTTAGTATATGCAATGTTGTATGTTACTTTTTTTTGGTGTTTTTACTGTTTTGTGCATGTTCTGCAGGAACCCCTCTTCCGTTGGGGCTGGTTATACCACTTCGGATGAGTTTTTTTGATACTTTTTTACATTCACCAATAAAGTCCTTTTGCATAAAGCTGATGGTTGTTAGTTGTTGTCGATTCACCTACAAATTTTCTGTTGGGATACTAAGTCCCAATTGTTGCACTTTTTGTTTTCTGTGAGTTATATTGCTTAATAGGAGGATGCCGTCCAATTTAGGACGAATCAACGCAACAGCACACTTGCTACTTATCCCAGACAGATTCAGGCATTTTACATAATTTTTTTCAATCATTGCTGGTATCACATTATTAAAAGAAAATGAGGTATCTCCTTCTTAAATTACAAAATATCCCTGCTTGTAACTGTTTCTTTCAGTGAGACAGGTCCTTTTACATGCAAAAAAAGAAAGTGTTTTATGCTGTTCGCTGTAGTGTCCCTTATGAGAGCTTCACCACACTTCCACCTCAGTGCTCATATGAACAAACAGGCTGCTTACCAGAACCACTAATCCCCAAAGTGCTCTATGGTATCCTCCCCAAGGAAGCCATAGCTCACTCCTGACGGATTCCAAATTGTCCAGATAAGTATAACCATTCAGCGCCAATTAGTATATGTATTAAAAGCAAGGAGAAGAATTCATAGTGGAGGCCTCCAATCCCAGATGATGCCTGTTTAGGGGAAACGCGTCGGGCAGAGCTAGTTGTGACGTCAGACTGTATGAGCCAAACCAGCTGGAACCCAGTCATGCACAGTGGATGGTTTTACTTTCCTATGATTTTACTGAGGGCCAGATTCTCAGCGGCGTTACGACGGAGTATCTCAGATACCCTGTCGTATCGCCTTTTTTTTTGTCTCGTATCTATGCGCGTGATGCTTAGCATCACTTTGGCATAGATACGCTTCTACATCCAACAAGTGTAAAACCATTACACTTGCGGATCGTAGTTGTAATGACAACTCCGGCCACTAGGTGGCCTTTACGTTGTTTTCGCATTTGCATATGCAAATGAGGTACTACGTCGATTCTCGATCGCTTTTACGCCGCCCTGTCGTCGCGTACGTCGTTTTCGTACGCGTAAGGTTACCCCAGCTTCTATGTGGAGTAACCTTACGACGTACCGTCGGATGCCGTCGGGTCCCGTCGGATTCTATGTTAAGTATGGCGTCGGGTCAGCGTCGGCTTTTTCCGTCGCTTACGTCGTTTTACTAACTCGTTCGCGAATAGGGAGTTGCGTAAATGACGCTCACGTCGTTTTGACGTCGGTTTCAACTACGCTTTCCGACGTGAGCTTGAGCATGCGCACTGGGCTTTTTCCCCGGCCGGCGCATGCGCAGTTCGTTCGACGCGGGGGCGCGCTTAATTTAAATACAAGCCGTCCCATTTGAATTGCGCGGGTTTACGCTGCGCGATTTACGCGACGCAGGCGAAACCTACGGAGCAAGTGCTTTGAGATTAAACCACTTGCTCTAGTACGATGAGGCGGCGTAGTGTAACTGGCTTACGCTACGCCCCCGGAATTCTTAGAGAATCTGGCCCTGAGTCTGTAAGTGCAATACATTTTAATTCTTTAATAAAGTGTTATGTGGTTTTGTACTATGCATTCTCCTCCTTGCATTTAAGACATACTTTATACTTATTGGAGCTAATTGGAACTTCAAAAAACTCATCATGCCTCTTACCAAATTCTTTGGAAACCTATCTTTACAAACACATGAGCTTTACTGGCATCCCAGTCTTAGTCCTTAGGGTTCAATATTAAGTTGGCACACCCATTGCAGCTATAATAGCTTTAACTCTGATGTTGTACGAGAAAGACTGGCTTGCAGTCTTCGCTCTAGTTCACCCCAAAGGTATTTGATCAGGTTGAGGTCAGGACTCTGTGCAGGCCAGTCAAGTCCCTCCACCCCAAACTTGCTCATCCGTGTCTTTATGGACCTTGCTTTGTGCACTGGTCCAAAGCCCATTGGTGTAGGGGGAGATTATGGAGTGATTTTTTTTTTTTAGGGGTTGGGCTTGTCCCCTTAGTACCAGTAAAGGGAACTCTTAAGACGTCAGCATTCCAAGACAGTTTGGACAATTTCATGCTCCCAACTTTGTGGGAACAGTTTGGGAATGGCCCCTTCCTGATGACCCGATAGAACACATTTGGTATGAATTAGTGCGGAAACTGTAAGGTCAGGCACTGATGTGTGCCTGACCTTACAATTGCTCTTCTGGAAGAATGATCAAACATTAACATAGACACACTCCTAAACCTTGTAGACAGCCTTTTCAGAAGAGTTGAAGCTGTTATAAAAAGGGTGGGCCAACTCAATATTGAACCCTACGGCCGGGCTGGGATGCCGTTAAAGTTCATGTGCATGTAAAGGCAGGTGTCCCAATACTTTTGGCAATATAGTGTATATACATACATATATATACATTTTCTCCCCCTTGTCCTCTTGCTCTATGATTAAGCCCCAGTAAGAGGTGAAAGTGAGATCCTGGCTACAGTGTCTGGGCTTGTGCTGAACAATAAATTTGACTTTTTATCCTTTGGAAGTGGCTTCGGAACTGATGAGCACCAGTAAGCTGGATCTGAGAATTACAGAGGTCTTAAAAGAAGCTCCAACTTTTGTGTGCTCCTATGCTTGTGTGGGTTTTCTGAAGCATATGTTCATATGTACACACTGTGCCCAACACAGCTGCCCCTCCTGCCCCCCACCCACATGTAGCAGCCATGAAACAGGGTGACTTCCTGGATTATACTCTAAGGATGAAGGGGCAAAAGAATCAGTGCATATAATTTTTATTACATTTGACACTAGTATATAGTGTGACAGTCTGGGTCTGTCTCTCCTGAATAATGGTGGGTTTTCGCCATATTTTGGAGAGACGAACACCTTAATTATACAGCTGTGTGGTCAGCTTTTTAAGTCTGACCTGAACAGCATTCAGGGCCCCACCCACAGACAGGAAGTCTGGTCCTGGGAGCCAGGTGTGAGCTCCCAGTTGGAGACAGCTCCACAGTAAGAGACAGGAGGTCTCTTGGAATCAGAGAGGCTGTAGGAGACAGCCAGAATATTGGTAAGCTGCAAGAGGCACAGCTATAGATGCTGAAGGGAAGCCATCTATGTTGAGGAGTCCGCTGGTCTGGGTGACCAGGAAAACGTACAGAATTATTGCTGCAGAAGAGTACTGCTACAGAGAGCCAGGTGGGCTAGCATTTTCTGTTGTGTGTTTTTTGGAGAAGAACCCCCTGCGTGGGAAACCTTTATTTGGACTTTTATTTTGCCTTTTTAATAAAAATGGGCTACAATGCCCTTAAACATACTTCCCGGCTGGAGTGAATCACTGAAAAACGCCCATACCACGAGAGCTAAACAACCCCAATATCACAATAGGGATAGCACATTTTGTAATGATACATGATCTGAGTGGCCTCTGACATGATTACATCAGCTAGCACCTTTAAAATAAATAAAAAAATTGAATACAAAAAATATCATTTCTTTTGGCTTAAATTTAATTTTATTCTTTATAAGAGTGTTTTTCGTCCTTGATGTTTTCTGGTTGCTTAGCTGTATCATGAACACCTCTGTGCATTTCTTTTGTATTGAAATTTTCTTTTGTTACCACGGTGTTTACTCTACAGGGAATTTAGTATTATGTCAGCAGTATTATCTACTTAACACCATTCGAAGATGTAATCTACACGACCAGTTTTAGCTTTCCAATTTTACCAAGTATAGTTATGTAACCATTTATTTATTTTATTTTTATTTTACTCTACTCATTCTAAAGTATTGTTCATTTGTTTACATACAAAATGGATCAAAACACAAAACCTGAGCATTAAACCCAGCAAGATAATTTGCGAAGTTCAATTTGTTTCAGTGTAATGTCATAGCTTTTGGTTCCCTTTATTCTGAATCAGTCTGCAACAAGTTGTTTTCATTCTGTTGCCAAGGCACAATAAAAGGCTACACAGTAAATTACTGCTGTCTGTTTCTTACTAAGCAAAGGTTCCCCTTGGAGGTATGGAACAGGTGGCCAGTCAGTGGATGTTATTGCTTCATTATACTTCTCAGCACCTTACAGCCAAAAGTTGAATCATGTTCAATGTTACCAGCTTCAGGGAAAAAAACATTGATGCTTTTGTCCTAGGAGCTTCAGTTTTTCTACACGGTAAAATAAAAATGTAATTAAAACCAAAATGGGTTTGGTATATATTGTACTTTATGTTCAAAACTGCAGCACTGGAAAAAGATGAAGGGGGGGTGTTGCAGAACAGAAATTGAAAAACAAATTATTACTGCACTTTATTTTATTTATGCCAGTGGTGCACATTGTTTTATTCTGTATATTACTTGTTATCCGTGTATATAAAGTCCTACAGCATTATTTTGCTTCTGAATTCCTATTCTTAGAACTACAGTATTTCAAGTTTTATGAAGCTAGATTTGCAATGAAACTTGTCTATATTTTTTTATTGTGTGCTGAATTTTATGTGCATAGATTGGGGCCATCATTTAAAAAGTAATTGCATACAAACTTATCTGAATTTGACTGACAGTAGAGTAAAACGCAAAGGGATTTTTTACTTAGCCTGTACTTTCAAACTCAACAGTCTGTTAGCTATGAAATAATACTGTATATATTAACCTCTTGCCGCCAAATCATGTTCATGTATGTGATTGAGTTCAAGTGGTTATACTGGGGTTATGGCTGCAGCTGTCAGCCATAACCCTGGTATATACAATAGAACAGTGCAGCGCAAAAAATAAATACATTTAAATTACTAACAACACAAATCCATGAACAGAGGAAAGTCCATAAGTGTATGTGAAGAAAGGCTCAATTAACTCTCAGAATGCAGTGCAGGTAAATGTAGGTGACCAAAATATCCTCCACCGTGCACAAGATGGCCTCTCACCGCACAGAGTCAGTGATCACTGACTGTCCATTTATAACTGAGCATGTGTTTACGATGCTTCAGTTTATGAATGGACAGAAGTCGTTGTCTCCTGTCCATTCATCTCCAGTGCATTGGAGGCTGCTGAGAAAGGGATTGGGGACTGTCCTCAGTCCCTTTCCATGTCTCAAATGGGGAGATGTCAGGGCCCCCTACCTCCCAACAGGGCTGAATAAAAAAAAAAAAAAGAAACATTGCAATAAATAAAGTAAAATTGTAAAAATAAAAAATTAAATTAAAAAAAAAACACTGACACAGACTTACATGTAGATGTAGCACACTCCTAGGTAGGTGCAAGAACAGAGTATTGTTTTTGATCTTTCTGCTTACCAGGAAGATGGTCAGGTAAAACATAGAGTGCTCTCTGTCTACCAGGGAGCAGGATCCATTGGTTAGATCTGCTCATTGTACTCAAGTGCAGAGGAAAGTGATGTCTGCTCAATGTTCTTTAAAAATAATGTAAATGTTTTGACAGGAAATGTCTATATTTTTTTCTACGTAATTTATTGTGCTAACTGTGCACATATGGGGTATGCCCCATGGTCCTGTACATATGTTATTTCCCTTTTCCCCCCTTTTTTCAAGTTTGTGGGATACTTAGTGTATATTTTTTGTACAGGTTTTTTTTTTTTAGGGGTGGATGTCCAAAGCCAATGAGGACATGGCTTGTTTTAGTGTGGGGTGGATGTAGCACCCTCCTAGATAGGTGGGAAGTATCGTTTTTGATCTTTATGCTTACCAGGAAGATGGTCAGGTAAGTGCTATATGCCTACGAGTGAGCAGGATCTATTGGTTAGGTCTGCTTATTGTACTCAAGTGCAGCTCAGTTTGTTCTGACTGTCCACCACTGCTCAAATAGGGAAGCACATTGGACTGTGGGAGGGGACCTGACGAGTGAGTGCACAGGCTTTTGTTACAGTCCTGGCAATTGGCAGAAGGAATGTGCTGCATTGCATTGTGGTATACTGTATATGAGTCCAGAGTACATGTGTTCAGGGTGAGTTGAGCCAGGGAACAGAGCCCAGGAGGGAGAGGGGCAGCTACCCTCTCCTCCACGGAGGCGGTTGTGCAGCCCTGGGTGGTTGACCCAGGGGCTTAGAGAGAGAAAGAGGCTGAATGTAGAGGTCCTGCAGAGCTGACTGGAAGGGAGACACCAGGAATGATCTGATTCTGCTTACTGTGAGTATAGATCTGTATCTTTGGGGCCTGTCGAGTGAGGGCCGCCCCGTTTAGTTACAAGAGTCTGTGGACTGGTGTCAGTAAAGGGGATGCTATAGAGTATCCTGAAGATAGTGTAGTGCATCAAGTCTGCTGCTAGTGAGAGAAAGAATATTTATATCCTCCATACAGGTACATGTGGCGGTATGGTTAAAGCAGTATGACTGCGTCAGCAAGTGATTCGGTGAGGTCAACTGAGAGTTGTCCTTATCCTTTGTGAATAGTTTCAGTTGGAGTATCCCAGTCATCCCTTCTCCCATCCAAGTTTCAAAATAAAATACAAAAACACAAATACCCTGGACTGGTCATTGAGTAACAAGCAAGTAAGGGGGGACAAGTGGGAACCTCCAGCAACCAAGCAGGAATTTCTAGCTGCAAGTTGGAAACTCTCGACAACCAAGTGGGAACCCTCAGCAACTAATTGTGAACCCCCAGCAACTAAGTTGGAACCCTCAGCAATCAATTGGGAACCCTCACCAATCAAGTGGGAACTACTAGCAACCAACTGTAGGTATTCATAGAGAGGCCTATAAAGTCAACAGTCAGAAAGCCCTACGGGGACAGTGCTATTGGTATAGTGGTATTATTTTTAACCAGATATTTGGGGTAGGGCACTTTGATTTTTATGCTTTTAATATTGTATAATAAAGATTACTTTTTTTAATAACTATCTGTCTCCATTGCTTTGGCCTTTATACTGTAGTCTGCTATTTTAGGTTGTTGGAAATTCTTCTTGGGTAAAACACCTAGTTTCTTTTTTCATTTCATAGCCATTCATCTGTGCCAAACCAAGTTTTCAGGTCATGTTTTATGATAGCAACATTCTGCAAAAAGATGACAGTAGACAGAAAAATAAATAAAAGTTTAATGCTCTGCTATGTATGCTTGGGCAGTCTGCCAGTTCAGCATCCATGACAGATTAAGAAAACTAATGTTAACAGTACTTTAGGGGGTTTCTTAGTTTTGAACAAAACTTGGAAGGTTTCTGTCAGGTTATAGATAATTGCTTCATTTATATTCTATTAGAGTTGGATAATTTAATTATTTCTGTTAGAGAGGAGTGACTTCTAGTTTAAAAAACAAATACTGTCATATGAGAGGGGATTAGATGAAATAGAATGGGCCGAGCTCCAGAATTGTAACAACTGTAATGCCGCGTACACATGGTCGTTCTTTGCGATGAAAAAAAACGTATTTTTTTAAAACGTCATTTAAATTGACCGTGTGTGGGCAAAACGTGCTTGAATTTTTTGTGTCGTTTTTCAAAACGTCGTTTTTTGTTTCACAAAAAGTCACCGTGTGTAGCAAAAACGTTGTTTAAAACGACGTTTTTCAACCCGCGCATGCCCAGAAGCTAGTTATGAAGCGAGCTTCAATGGAAAAGAGTGGTGAACGTAACCTCGCTTTTTGTGAAAAAAATGATGGTGTGTATGCAACATCGTCTTTGAAAAGTGACGTTTCAAAAACGTCGTTTTTTACTTCACAGAAAACATCGGTTTTTTTCATCACAAAAAATGATCGTGTGTACGCGGCATAACTCTTACAAATTGCTATCCGAAATGTAAATCAACTTCACTTAGCTAACATCATATTTCAAAGTCTTGTGAATTCTTAAAGCTAAACTCAAGGCACAAGATAAACTTAAATGCAGCTCTTTAGTTATTAAATCATCATTAGGCACCGGCAGTACGCAAATATGTGGCCTCTCGGCAGGTGGACCTTGTCGCAGAGTAGTCGCATATTTGGGGACGAATTAGCAGACACAGCTGTGCCAAAAGTGTGGGACCTGCATGCTCCTGGCACAGTTACTGGCAGCTAATGGAAAGCTTTCCGATCATGTGATCGCTGTGACAGCCAATCATGACAGTCACATGATCATAAATTCCGCCCAGCCTCATGGCATCTGAAACCTCTGAGGCCTGCATACACACGATCAGTCCAAACCAATGAAAACGGACTGAAGTTCAGTTTCATCGGTCCAAACCAACCGTGTGTATGGCCCATCAGTGTTTTGTCCTTCACTCCAAAGTTTTAAAACTTGCTTTAAAATCGGACTGATGGACACCTGACCATCGGTCAAAACCAATGGTTAGTACGCAAAACGGTTCATCGGTTCAACACCCGTGCATGCTCAGAATCAAGTCGACGCATGCTTGGAAGCATTGAACTTCGTTTTTTTCAGCACGTCGTTGTGTTTTACGTCACTGCGTTCTGACACGATCGGTTTTTGAACTGATGGTGTGTACGCACATCAGACCATCGGGCCATCAGTCTGTGAACCGATGAAAATTAACTTCAGTCCGTTTTCATCGGTTTGGACTGATCGTGTGTACAAGGCCTTTGAAGGCCAAGAGGCACTGGCACAGAGGGGTTAAATATATTTTTGATTTGTGTAAGTACCTTAACTGAATAATACACATTCTGCAAATTGTAAACTGGGAGTGTTAAAAGCAGCACAAGGAATCGGTTGTGCTGAATAAATATGTGCTAACAAAGATCATTCTGATAACAGAAGAAAGCAGAGTGACAGAGAAATGAACTCATCATTCTGCTGCCTTTCCTTTCACTGTCCAGGCACAGGCTAAGATAGGGAGAAGACCTGTAATGCCGCGTACACGTGATCTTAAATTCCGACAAGAAAACCGTGGATTTTTTTCAGACTGAATTTTTGGCTTAAACTTGTGTTGCACGGTCACACAAATGTTTGACGGAATTCCGACCGTCAAGAACGCGGTGACGTACAACACTACGACGAGCCGGTAAAAAAATGAAGTTCAATGATTACGAGCATGCGTAGGATTAATTCCGAGCATGCGTAGAATTTTTGCGCGTCGGAAATGCATAGAGATGATCGGAATTTCCAACAAGAACTTTTCCCGTCTGAAAAATTGAGAACCAGAAAAAGTCCAATGGAGGATACACACAGTTGGAATTTCAGACCAAAAGCTCACATCAAACTTTTCTTATCGGAAATTCCGATCATGTGTACACGGCATTAGTATTACTGAACTGCAATTGAAAAACAAATCAGGCCTGCTGCATTTGGTAAAATTCCAGATTCACAATGATAATGTCAATATGTCTCATGGCCCTCCTCTAGGGATCGGCACTGCCAGCTGTTCCATTAGTCAGCGATGACATCCACACCACCACCCTCCAGCACTTTCCAGTCTCTTGATCACTGCTGGCTGATAGGAGAGCTGGAAGTACCAGTCCATGGAAGAGACCCGTGAGACATACTGACCTTCTAACTAAGAGCCTGTAAATTCATCAAGTGTTTCATTCAAGTCCCTTAGAACTCTTTATGCAAGAGATCTTCCCAAACTGCTTGGCAGAATGCAGATCTTCTTAGAGGCTGTGGCTAGTACTGGTTGGGTTCATGGAGATCAAGCATTATCTGGAAGTGCCTTGATGTTTTTCCAATTGTCTGCATTATTCTTCAAAGTTTATACTGGGAATCCATCTGAGAAAACTAGTGAGTGCACACCTTTGGGGAATTCCGTGGAGGTTTTTTATCACACCATTTTTTTCAGCAATTCCATTGAGTGAAGATTCCCCATTATTAAGCACAGTGACTATTGTTATTTGTATTATCACTAGGGTTGTCCAGATACCGATACCAGTATTGGTATCGGGACCGATACCGAGTATTTGCAGGAGAACTTGTACTCGCGCAAATGCTCCCGATACCTATATAGAATACTTTTTTTGTATTTATCAACATGTTCTGTACAAATTCTTTGAGTTTTTTACTACTGCGTGACAAGAAAATAAAACATTTTTAATAATTTTTACTCATTTGTCTTGAGTTAGAGTTCTTCATAATTCTAAAGAAAATATCCTTAGTCTGTATTGTGGTTTAAAAACTGTCACATGACATTTAAAAAAAGTATCGGTATTCGGTATCGGCAAGTACATGAAAAAAAATATCGGTACTTGTACTCGGTCCTAAAAAAGTGGTATCGGGACAACCCTAATTATCACTATTAGGCTGTGTACACACGATCAAACATATCTTCTGAAACTGGTCCGCAGACCAGTTCCAGCGGACATATCCGATCGTGTGTACGGGCTAGCAGACAGGTTTCCAGCAGACAAAAGTTTTAAAGCATGCTTTAAAACTTGTCTGCTGGAAAGCGGTCTGTCGGATATGTCCGCTGGTTAGTACGCCTAATCAGCGGATATAAATCCCCCGCATGCGTCGAATGGATTCGACGCATGCCTGGAAGTATTTTACTTCCTGGTTTGGTGACGTGGCGGCGTCAACGTCACTGCCACGTCACCGCGCTGTCCGTCAGCGGGAATTTTGGTTTGATCGTGTGTACACACATCAAACCAAAACATCCCAGGAGACATGTCCGATGAAAACGGTCTGTCGGACCGTTTTCATCGGATATATCTCCTCATGTGTACGCGGCCTTAGAGGTTTGCACTTTATATATCCCAAATTAGCACATCTCTTTACAGGGGCGGACTGACCATTGAGAAACTTGGGCACTGCCCGAGGGCCCCATGCCACTAGGGGGCCCCATCAGGGTTGCAAGGCTCATTAAAACCAGGGACAGTATGTCAAAATCTGTGTTTTTTTTACATCTGTCCCTGATATGTCCAAAACCTACATGCTTTTGATGTGAAAATCCCGAGATTTTAGCTGCCCCGCCTCTGTACTGCCACCTGGCTTGGTGGCCATCTGTAAGCTCCGGGGGTCCCAAATTGTTCTATTGCCCGGGGGCCCCATGAGTTGTCAGTCCGCCCCTGTCTCTTTATATACTTAATTGATTTGGTTACACTCGATATGCTAGCACAAACCTTTACACCATACTTATGCCTTTTGCCTTACTTATAGGGCTGTGCTGTGTGGCATAGCGGTGAAAATCTCATGACTTGATGGGCAGAAATACAAATCCTTTGGCCAGTAAAACGGCTCCCTTTTATTTAGTCAATTAATTTTTCCTGTGTATTTTTCCTGTGTGCCTGAAGGTCAGCCTTAGCTATTCCATATTTGGAATTATGTTTGCTTATTGTTGCATCCTTTCATTAATATTGTCTTATGCTTTGACATTTATGATAATACCTTTTCATCAAAATCAGGTCTTTGTGGAATTAAAGGTAAATAAATGTCTGCTTCCTTGCATATACATACAGAGGGGGAAAGTCATCCTAGAATGGACAACACTTAATATTTTGCATGTTATTGCACCCTCACTTTTATAGCCCTAGTGCACCCATAAAAGATGACTGGGGATTTAATAAATAATTTAAGCACATAATACTAAATATATGTTGCAAGACTAATGTTATATGCCTCAATATAGTCAGCTAATAAAGGTACAGTATTTAAACTGCTATAATACCGTTTTAAAGTGAACCTGTGCTTTGCTCTTACAGGGCAATATACTGCATTAGGTTGCCTCACCAGTAGCATATATTGACCTACCCCCCTTCACTCCCTCAACTACTGGAATGAAGAGAAACATTAGGTACATCAAGGTATGGGGAAGCATGTATCCTATTCCCTTCTCCACATGCTGGTACTTGTTAACTGGCTCCTCCAACACCAAGCACTTACACAAGGGGTTGAGGAGAGAGGCCCAGATTCAGAGAGCGATTACGCCTGTCTAACTGGTGTTAGACAGGAGTAATTTCAAATTTCGCGTGCCGTATCACTAGTTTGAATCCTCAAACCATGATACGGCGGCTTCGGGCTTCGATCCGAGAGGCTTACGTCTTCGCAAGCCTTCGGATCTACGTTGCGATATTTTTGCGGCCGCTGGGTGGAGTCTGCGTCGTTTTTACCGTGGGGTATGCAAATGAGTTTTTACGGCGATCCACGAAGGTACGAGTGTCCTTCGCAATTGCCTACGTCATTTTTTGGCTACGTAATGTTAGAGCAGCTTTTTGCTGGTCTAACAGTGCGTAACCCATGTTAAGTATGGTCTTTGAGGGTCAGAATTCTAGCTGATAGACAGGTGTTCAAATACTTCTTTGCAGCTGTATCATGCAAATAAATAGTTAAAAAATCATAAATTGTGATTTCTGGAATTTTTTTTTTGGATTATGTCTCTCACAGTGGACATGCACCTACGATAACAATTTCAGACCCCTCCATGATTTCTAAGTAGGAGAACTTGCAAAATAGCAGGGTGTTCAAATACTTATTTTCTGCACTGTATATATATATATATATATATATATACTATACTACCAAAAGTATTGGGATGCCTGCCTTTAAACACACATGAACTTTAATGGCCTCCCAGTCTTAGCCCGTAGGTTTCAATAATGAGTCGGTACACCCTTTACATCTATAAGAGTGAAAGAGAATTAATTAAGTTCCTGACACAAGACATGATGGCTTGTACTGTGTTACCGGCTCAAATACAGCAGCAAAAAATGGACAGACTGGTTTCTTTAGTTGCCAGGAGTAAAAGAGGCTGAACTTCAGCCGGCCGTCTAATTTTATTGCCAGATGACATAACAAAACACATACGTACACATCCATTCCACCTCCCAATGACCCATTGACCCACCCCTCACACGCCCCTTTATACGCCCTCTTGAGAGCACATGTCAAACCCTTTGTTCAATGTTCAATCACAGGGGTTTCCAACTGAAGTCCACAAGAGCAACATTTAATTTCTCGATGGGATGGGCTAGAAGGGGGAGGAACAGTTCTCTTGAAACAAGACTCTCAAAGCTGCTTCAGATCCAAAGACAAGAATTTCCTCTCAAAGTCACAAACTCCAAGTGAAGAGTGAGGGGGAGGGATGACTTCCTCTTGCAAGTCCATCTCTGTTCTTTAGGAGTGTAGTATAAAGGAGGGGCCGTAAATAGAAGTGAGTGGGGGGGGGGATAGCAGCTATTCCTGTTATCTGTTTTTCCCAATGCTGAATTGTAACTTTAAAAACATCATCATCTGATATAAAATCCTCAAGGAAAATAAAGCACTATTATAGCATACATAATTTCATACATGCATATATATATCTACATAAAAAGATATAAAAAGAATATATAAAAAAAGAAAGAGAAAACATTTCAGTGATTCTAATAAATGAATAGCCTAAAATAAAATAGAGATTTTAGAATCTATCACAACAGTTTTATAGCTTTAAGGCTGTCCACAAGGTTTAGGAGTGTGTCTATGGGAATGTTTGACCATTCTTCCAGAAGTGCATTTGTGAGGTCAGCCACTGATGGCCGAGAAGGCCTGGCTCGCAGTCCTGACCTCAACATGATAGAACACCTTTAGGATGAATTAGAGCGAAGACTGTGGGCCAGGCCTTCTTATTCAACATTAGTGCCTGATCTCACAAAATGTGCTTCTGGAAAAATGGTCAAACATTCCCATGGACACACTCCTAAACCATATTAACAGCCTTCCCTTATCTTTTTATGATATCTTTTTAAATATAATTCAAACGAATCAGAGAACATTTATCATTCCTGTCCTAAAGCTAGGCAATACTAACAAGGATCAAAGGGGCAGATTTGAGACATTTATTTTACTTACTCAGCTTCATACCTCCACCCACACTAGTCTAAAATAGGATTGCAATGGAATAAAGTATGCCCCTAACCACTTCTTAATTGTGAATCTATCTTGAGTGAAATTCTTTCTAATGTCTAGTGCAAATCTGTCAGTTGGCTACCCATGTTTACAGTAGCCAACATAAAAACTGCCTCACAGACATTGCTAACTGATAGGTAGCCTTTAGGCCCCTTTCACATGTGTGGACCGTATGTCTGCATTTTCATCCATCCGTTTGCGGATGAAAACGGGACATACATCGGTCCCTATGTGATTACGGTTGTCAGCGGTTAAACATCCGCTGACACCCGTAATCGTCCACCTCCGCAATGATCCGATTTTGCAGGCGGAAGAAAACACTATTTTTTCTTCTGTCTGCAGAGCGGATCGGATAAACATGGACACATGGGCCATGTTCATTTGCTCCCCCATAGTGGAGAGCGGAGAAAAAAAAGGGCGGTCCCTGCACAGTGTGCGGAGACCGCCCTGTCATCCGACGGCTCAGCGGGGATTTACAGCGCAATGCCCACTGAGTGTGAAAGGGCCCTTACTTAGAAATGTATACAGTACCTGGTTTGTTTGATTTTTGCCACTCACTGTGTTTGTGGGCAGTAAGGAAGATGGCTGCCTTTGGCTTATAAATGTCCTAAATTACTACTAGCTGTAAAAAATAAAATATCAAAAGTAAGGGGCATACTTAGAAAGCTGTGAAGGTGACTTTCACCAAACATTTACAGGTGGTGAATCAATCACTGTCAATTAACATGCACCATGGAAGATTCACCTGCAATAAATGTTTGGCTAATGTCACGTTTTCTACTTTAACCACTTAAGACCCGGACCAAAATGTAGGTAAAGGACCTTGCCCCTTTTTGCGATTCGGCACTGCTTCGTTTTAACTGACAATTGCGCGGTCGTGCGACGTGGCTCCCAAACAAAATTGGCGTCCTTTTTTTCCCACAAATAGAGCTTTCTTTTGGTGGTATTTGATCACCTCTGCGGTTTTTATTTTTTGCGCTATTAACAAAAATAGAGCGACAATTTAAAAAAAAATGCAATATTTTTTACTTTTTGCTATAATAAATATCCCCCAAAAATATATAAAAAAACATTTTTTTTCTAAGTTTAGGCCGATACGTATTCTTCTACGTATTTTTGGTAAAAAAAATCGCAATAAGCGTTTATCGGTCGGTTTTCGCAAAATTTATAGCGTTTACAAAATAAGGGATAGTTTTATTGCATTTTTATTAATTATTTTTTTTTTTACTACTAATAGCGGCGATCAGCGATTTTTTTCATGACTGCGACAATATGGCGGACACTTCGGACAATTTTGACACATTTTTGGGACAATTGTCATTTTCACAGCAAAAAATGCATTTAAATTGCATTGTTTACTGTGGAAATGACAGCTGCAGTTTGGGAGTTAACCACAGGTGGCGCTGTAGGGGATGTGAGACCTAGGGTGTTTGTTTACAACTGTAGGGGGGTGTGGCTGTAGGTGTGACGTCATCGATCGCGTCCCCCTATTACAGGGATGACGCGATCGATTCTGCGGCCACAGAGAAGCACGGGGAAGCCGTGTGTACACACGGCTCTCCCCGTTCTTCCGCTCCAGGGACGGATCGCCGCACTCCAGCGGCGATCGGGTCTGCGAATCCCGCGGTCCCGGAGCTTCGGACCGGGTCGCGGGCGCGCGCCCGCGACCCACGGCTGGGTACTAAAATCAACGTATATATACGTTGATGTGCCCAGCCGTGCCATTCTGCCGACGTAAATGAGCAGTAGGCGGTCCTTAAGTGGTTAACTACTTGCCGACCGCCCACCGTCATATTACTGCGGGACGGTGGCACTGTTCCGCGAGAGCACGTAGCTCTACGTCCTCTCTTTAGCGGCCGCTAGGGGGGCGTGTGCGTGCGGGCGGCGCGCGCGCCCCCCGCTCGCCCCTGAGTCCCACGCTTATTGCGATTTTTTTAATTAAAAATATGTAGAAGAATAGGTATCGGCCTAAACTGAGGAAAAAAAATGTTTTTTATATATTTTTGGGGGATATTTATTATAGCAAAAAGTAAAAAATATTGAATTTTTTTCAAAATAGTCGCTCAATTTTTGTTTATAGCGCAAAAAATAAAAACCACAGAGATGATCAAATATCACCAAAAGAAAGCTCTATTTGTGGGAAAAAAAGGACGCCAATTTTGTTTGAGAGCCACGTCGCACGGCCGCGCAATTGTCAGTAAAAGCGACGCAGTGCCGAATCACAAAAAGTGCTCTGGTCATTGGACAGCAATATGGTCCGGGGCTAAAGTGGTTAAGAATATTTAACTTTTTTGGCCTGTTGCTGCCTCCATACTATGGTGCCATCGACACTGGCCCCCGAGGGGTAGGTGATAAATGTGACCATGGCTTTACTAACTGCTATAATGTGACCAGGTGCAGAGATTCTGATACAGTATATTACCATATATTGTAGTAGTCACAATGCTAATATTCTCACCGCCTATTACAATGTCTACAAAAGGAAATTAAATGTTTACAAAATCATATCTTCTTTTGTACATATTCAATTCCAGATCATTTTTTGTTACAGATATTGCTTGTGATTGTTATGGTAAAAGAAGATGAGATTATCATCAAGATGCAAAATGTTTTTGTGCATCACATAACTAAATTGTACCCATAATGCAACATATATCAATTTATTATGCCATTTATTATGTTAAAGCTTCGTGTTTTTTCCTATGCATTGAGGTGAAAAAACACCTGGCACTCTCCGCCCCCTCCCCCCAGCCCCCGTTTTACTTACCTGAGCCCCGAATCTCCGTGGGCACTATCCCGCGTTGCTTTCTCCGAGGTCTTCATTAGATGATTGATAGCAGCGCAGTCATTGGCTCCAGGGGCATGGCCGAGTGATACACTCGGCGGCTATGGACTTGTGTGTCTCCCAAAAGACAGCGAGGGAGGACAGAATAGGCACCGGAAGTGGCGTAGATCACCGAGGTGATCTACGCCAGGAAGTGGGCCAGTATTAGACAGGTATCTGCTCCCTCCTTACCCCTGAAAGGTGCCAAATTTGACACCAAAGGGGGGGAGGATTTAAAAAAGTGGAACTTCCATTTTTGGGTGGAACTACACTTTAAGGACCAAGCCTCTGAGATTTGGTATTTACAAGTTAAAAGCATTTTATTTTTTGCTAGAAAACTACTTAGGATTTTTTTTCTAACGCCCTAGAGAATAAAATGGCGGTCGTTGAATTAAAAAATAAGACAACAGTAAGGTTAGCACTATCTTTTTATAGTGAAAGATAATGTTACGCTGAGTAAATTGATACCCAACATGTCACGCTTTAAAATTGCGACAAACATTTACCCTTAAAAATCTCCATAGGCAACATTTAAAAAATTCTACAGGTTGCATGTTTTGAGTTACAGAGGAGGTCTAGGGCTAGAATTATTGCTCTCGTGGTACAAATTACAGCGATACCATATGCAGGCGCTGCTCAAGTATACGTTCGCTTCTGCATGTGAGCTTAGCGGGCGGGGCAATTTTAACCACTTGCCTTTCACCCCCTTCCTGCCGAAGCCATTTTCAGCTTTCAGCGCTGTCACATTTTGAATGACATTTGCGTGGTCATGCAACACTGCACCCAAATGACATTTTTATAATTTTTTTAACACAAATAGAGATTTCTATTGGTGGTACTTGATCACCTCTGCGTTTTTTATTTCATGCGCTATAAACAAAAGAAGAGGGACGAGTTTGAAAAAAAACAAATTTTTTTTTACCTTTTGCTATAATAAATATCAATATCAGTTTAGGTCGATACGTGTTCTACCTATTTTTTACTAGCGATGTAGCTGGTAGATCTACTGATGAAGGCCAATAAGAGGCCGGCATGCGTTTAGAGGGGAGGAGTCGTATCTGTGATGTCAGGCGAAGCACCGTGAGTCTAGATCTGCAGTGAATGAGCTGGTGATTTGATACATGCTGTTTTTATTGTTATTTCCTGTAAGTGTGACTTTTTAGGGGGGCTTTTTTAATAAATTTAAAAGCAGACAACACTATGGTACTTGTGTTTTTTGTTTCACGTCCTTAACCCCTGGACATATACCGTATTTATCGGGGTAAAGCGTGCACCGGCGTATAGGGGGCACCCCAAACCTAGAAGGAAATTCTAAGGAAAAAAAATAAATACTTACAGTTTGAATGTCCCTTGCCTGGCTCCATCGGTGTCCGCCTGCGGCCTTGGTTGTGTCCTCATCGCTTCTCCCACGCTGTCGCTGACATATACCAAGCGCAGTACACTCGGGTACACTCGGCTAGGCTCGGCCACGCTCGGCTCCTCTCGCATAAAGGCTAGGAGACGAGACAGGGCGTGACCGCTAGTGGAGTCGAGCGTGGCCGAGCCTAGCCGAGTGTACCTGAGTGTACTGCGCTCAGTATATGTCGTCGGCGGCGCTCAGACAGCGTGGATCGGCGTATAACGCGCACCCACGGTTTTCCCCTGATTTTAGGGGGAAAAAAGTGTGCATTATACGCCGATAAATACGGTAAGTGGAATTTATTATTAAAAAGCAAATGGAGGAAGGTGGTGTTTGGAGACAATTCAAACGTTGATTACCCACACAGAGATGCAGTCTGGGGACTGTAGGAATTACCACCATTTGTAAAGTGGATTGATCATGGACACAAGGAGTGATCTGTCTATGAGTTTTATACTCATCCTTGAGATGAGAAGGCATTTTAGCAGGTGGTGTGCACTGAATATTGGATCAATTTTTCACAGCGGTGACAGCTTTGGAAACCTACGTATGAACTGTTTTTTTTTTTTTATAAATTGTTTTATGGAATGTATAATTATTTGTTTATATAAGATTCATAGATACAAAGCGCTGCACTATTTTCACAACATTAACATATCATTACAGGCCTTTAGATAAAAATTAAAAGAACAGCCGGGTTTCCCGACCAAAACTCTCATGGCAGTTTTCCTGTCGGGAAATCCGGTAATGTGTAGGGGGAAAAAGTTACTGAACAGGTTTTCTGCAGCCAGAGATACAATGGAATGTTTTAGATCAAAGCATGTTCATGTGTTAGAATGGCCTAGTCAAAGTCCAGACCTAAATCCAATTGAGAATCTGTGGCAAGACTTAAAAAAATTGCTGTTCATAGATGCTCTCCATCCAATCTGACATAGCTTGGGCTTTTTTGCAAAGAGGAATAGGCAAAAATGGGAAAGACATACCCAAAAAGACTTGCAGCTGTAATTGTAGCGTAAGGTAGTTCTACAAAGTATTGACAATTATGCACATTATACGCCTTGTAGGCGAGTTTGTTTTATATTTTTTTAATAAAAACCCATTTGGTTTAACTATGGCGATTTCCTTTGCCCTTTCCTTTTGAGCTGCTGTCGCCTCATCATCAGCTGAGTTGTGCATGAGCTCAAAGTAAAGGCTCCATTCAATCACCACGTTCCTGACCAGACAGTCCGTGACTGTGTGTTGACCAGATCAATGTTGGAACGTTTTTGAGGAAAAGGCCCTGGCTGGGTATCAGCCACAAGTATCCAAACTTGTGCAGCTGGTAAGCGAGCACTTTATATGGTGGTGGATTCACTGTTTATAAAGTTAAAAGTCACAAGATTTTCACTGAACTTTTGGCTGTTGATTCATCCTTCTGGGACACAGAGTCAACAATTTCACAGTTGGGACGTTCTTTAATATTTACCATTTTTCATTGTCTATTTATGTATTGCGTTTGTGACATGTCACTTTAGAGTGCAACAATATTTTTTTGTATTGCTATTTTGTGTGTATTTCACTTTGAGTTGCAGCTTTTTGTTAGTTTCCAGCGCAGTTTTTTGCTCTATATCAGACCAAAGGTGTTCACAGAAGAGTTGAATCTGTTATAGTTGCAAAGGTTGGCCAAAGCAATATTGAACCCTACGGACTAAGACTGGGATGCCATTAACCACTTAAGGCAGCTAAAGGACCCAGTCAGGTTTTGCAATTCGGCACTACGTTGCTTTAACAGACAATTGCGCGGTCGTGCGACGTGGTTCCCAAACAAAATTGGCGTCCTTTTTTTCCCACAAATAGAGCTTTCTTTTGGTGGTATTTGATCACCTCTGCGGTTTTTATTTTTTGCGCTATAAACAAAAATTTTGAAAAAAATGCAATATTTTTTACTTTTTGCTATAATAAATATCTTTCCTCAGTTTAAGCCGAAACCTATTCTTCGACCTTTTTTCGGTAAAAAAAAATTGCAACAAGCGTTTATCGGTTGGTTTGCGCAAAATTTATAGCGTTTACAAAATAGGGGATAGTTTAATTGCATTTTTATAAAAAAAATGTTTTTACTACTAATGGCAGTGATCAGCGATTTTTTTTGTGACTGCGACATTATGGCGGACACTTCGGACAATTTTGACACATTTTTGGGACCATTGTCATTTTCACAGCAAAACATGCATTTAAAATGCATTGTTTATTGTGAAAATGACAATTGCAGTTTGGGAGTTAACCACAAGGGGGCGCTGAAGGGGTTATGTGTTACCTAATGTGTGTTTACAACTGTAGGGGGTGTGGCTGTAGGTGTGACGTCATCGATTGTGTATCCCTATAAAAGGTGAAGAACGGGGAAGCCGCGTTTACACACGGCTCTCCCCGTTCTTCAGCTCCGGGACCGATCGTGGGGCTCCAGGGTTTGGGTCTGCGAGTCCCGCAGTCCCGGTGCTTCGGACCGGGTCGGGGAAGCGCGCCCACAACCCGCGGCTGGGCACTAGCACAAGACATACCTGTACATGCATGTGCCCAGCCATGCCATTCTGCCGACGTAAATGTGCAGGAGGTGGTCCTTAAGTGGTTAAAGTTCATGTGGGGGCAGGCGTCCCAATACTTTTGGTAATATGGTGTATATCGATCAACCTAATAATCTTATGTAGGCAAATACTTTTTACTTTTACTTTTTACTTCATACATTTTACTTTCCATTTTCAGAATATATGGACATGTTTACAAATGTATTTATGTAATCCCTGAGCAGACATTGCATAGAAAATGTCACGGCAAAGTAGTAATTTTCTTATGACCTGCCTCCCTCCCTCCCCCGAATATTCAACTACAATTTCAATTTACAGTAAAATATTCCTCCAGTGGTATTGTGTAAACAAATGACACAAGACGAGGTTTAATTGTGGGTTTGTTTTGTCAATGTGCAAAGCAGGAAATTTTCCGTCTCACTCCTTCTCCTTCACTCTTTCATGGCTCATTAGCTTTTTGCACAGCTAAAAGCAACTATCTTTCTCAATTGCTGTTTTTATTATGTTTTATCACCAGTTAAGTATTATTTTGGGATGCTGTAACGGCTTTATCCCCTTCGCTATGCTAGATTTGGATTTGTTTCAGTCATTTTAAAGTCTGGTGCTTTTCTACTGTATTTTAGGCGGCTGGTAGTAACAGTAAAAATGTGCTCCACACCTACTGCAAATTTGTCAACTCTAGGTGACAAGTGACATCAATCAATGTTCCGCTAATCTTTTCTGGGCACCATTAAAGCTGTGCTAAGGTCAGAAAATACATTACGTTTATCTAAAGTGTAACTGCACTTTTTTGGGAAAAGCAATCCTCTCCATGACAGTCACATTAAATGCAATGGGCCAGATTCACAAAGCACTTAAGCCGGCATTTCAGGAGATGCCCCTGCGTAATTGGAAAAATGCGCCTGCGTATCTATGCGCCGTATCCACAAAACGATATACGCCAGAAATCTAGAAATTTTCGTCCGACGTAATTTCGATAGACCGGCGCATCGTGCATGCAAAAAATGCGCTAGACACACCATTGATTTGCTAGGCAAATATGCAAATGGGGGAGATACGGCGATCCACAAAAGTACGTTTGTGCGGCGCAGGCTACGTGCTGTGCGCATCAGCTGCACGTCCTGTGTAAAATTAGTCCATATAAAAGCAGGCTTTAAATTAGACAATCCGTCTACATGTCAGCTAAAGCAACACCGTTAGGGACGAGCTGAGCAGCCACACTTGCAGGACAACAATCTGTATGCCAACATGCCAGGGGCATCCTTGCTCATAGCTATACTACTGACTTTAGATGAACAAAGAAGGATGAGGGCACGGAGGAGGGCACGGAGGAGGGCACAGGAGAGGATATACCACACACGCATAGTTCTCTTTGGTATGAGTGATTCTGAGGTGTCTCGCATCTTCAGATTCACCCCTGCTGCCATCATGGAATTAACCACAACCCTGCAGGAGGACATCACCAGCCCAACACACCGCTCAAATGCAGTGCAGCCACTGGTCAAGGTCCTGGCAACACTCCATTTCCTTGCCAGTGGCTCTTTTCAGCGTACAAGTGGAGTGGTGGCTGGGATGTCACAATTCTCCATGAGCAGATGTGTGCACCAGGTTATCCCTGCAATTCTCAGATGCATGGCCAACCAAATCATCAAACCCACCCAGGAGGACCTGCGGCAGAAGGCAATGACAGATTTCTACAGAATTGCCAGATTCCCACGCACCGTGGGGGGCCATTGATTGCACACATGTGGCACTCCAGCCCCCCCGTGAGACAGATCATATATACCGCAATCGGAAGCATTGGCATTCTATCAACGTACAGGTGATAGTCGATGCCAAATGCCTCATATGGCACGTTCTGTGCCAAACACCCCGGATCCAGCCATGACAGCTACATATACAATCATAGCCCCATCCCAACAGAATTCGAACAGAACGTGTATGGGGACAGCTGGCTGGTTGGTGAGTGACATGGGTGGCAGGCATGACTGTCCCCCCCATGATGCAGAAATCACAAGGGGCACATCTCATGACTCCTATCCGGAACCCCCAAACCCCAGGAGAGGAAAGATATAATGAAGCACACGCCAAAACCCGTGCAGTTGTGGAGCGCACCTTTGGCCTCCTGAAGTCACGTTTCCGATGCCTGGATAAGTACGGGGGTACCTTGTTGTATTCACCAAACTTTGTATGCCAGATCATCGGTGCATGTTGCATGCTGCACAACTTCGCAGTGAGAAAGGGCCTGGAGATTGACATACATGATGACCTGACCCCGAACCAGACAATCCCCCCCTAACTGAGGCTACCCTGTCTTCTGAGGGAAGAGCAGCCAGGAGCCAGCTCACATTAGGCATCTTTGCACGTTAAACACACACATTAACCACTTCAATACCCGTCCATTGACAATTGACGGCCAGAGATGGGATCTCCTATCCTATGTGGCCATCAATTGACGGCCTGGGCTTTGCGGGTGGATATCTGAATGATGCCTGCAGCCAGAGGCATCATCCAGATATCCTCTTCTTCAGCCGGCGATTCTGCACGACATAAGAATGATCATAGCGGCGGTTCCTCGTTCTTACAGGCCGCGGGAGGGGACTTTCCCCCCCCTGCCGCCATCCGGTGCTTCTCCGGGCTCTCCCGTGCCTTCGGGGTCCCGGAGAACGAATCCTCCGGCGTCGGCAGGAAGCATAGAGATGACTGGTGACCTCACACCCGGGTCCCCGTAAGTAAACAAAGCCGCGATTGCGGCTGTAAGCAACCATTCATGAGATCGGTGAATTTTTTTTCACCGATCTCATGGTTTCCAGCCTGGAGGAGAGATGTGAGGTCTTATTGACCCCGCGTCTCTCCTTAAAGAGGACCTGTCACACACATTTCCTATTACAAGGGATGTTTACATTCCTTGTAATAGGAATAAAAGTGCAAAAAAAAATTGAAAAAAAGTGTAAAAATAAATAAAAAATAAGTCAAAAAAATAAATAAAAGATAAAAAACGCAGAAGCGAACGCACACGTAAGTCCCGCCGACATATGTAAACGCCGTTTAAACTACATAAGTGAGGTATCGCCGCGTTAGAGTGCCAGCAACGGATCTAGCACTAGATCTCCTCTGTAAATCTAAACTGGTAACCTGTAAAAAAAAATAAAGCGTTGCCTATGGAGATTTTTAAGTACCGAAGTTTGGCGCCATTCTATGAGTGTGCGCATAATAAAGCGTGACATGTTGGGTATCTATTTACTCGGTGTAACATAATCTTTCACATAATACCAAAAAATTGGGCTAACTTTACTGTTTTGTTATTTTTTTAATTCATGAAACATTTTTTTTTACAAAAAAAGGCGTTTGAAAAATGATTGCGTAAATACTGTGCGAGATAAAACGTTGCAATGACCATCGTTTTATTCCCTAGGGTGTCTGCTAAAAAAACATATATAATGTTTGGGGGTACTGCGTAATTTTCTAGCAAAAGAATGATGATTATTACATGTAGGAGAGAAGTGTCACAATAGGCCCGGTATGGAGGTGGTATAAAAGCCCGTTATTGAAGTGGTTAATCATGGCACAATGAGAATGCATGCATGCACACCACTGTGGTCCCTAGATCACACACACCACATCCTCATCAAATTGGATTAGCACAAGCCCACCACGCAGGACTTGTGAGCAGCAACGCCACGCCACGGCTCCAATTATGTCACTGTACATTCATACGCCATTCACACGGACCTGGGGATCCCTTCTCCACCACAAATGAGGGTGACACCCCTTTTCCGGCAGGAATGTCACCTCCACATTCAAAAATAATTCACAACCCAAAAAATAAAAAATAAATTGCCCAGCACCCAAAAAAATCTGAAAATAAAAAAAAACTACCGCCGCTGGCGTGACCCACGCCTGGGGTGGCCACGGCCACGGCCCCGGCTCCTCAGGGCAGACTCATGGGGGGGTAATCAGGGGAAGGAGGAGCATCCCCTGGTCTATGCCCACCTGGCGGCCTGCCCTCCAAGGCCACGGCAATTCTGGTCAGGCCAGCATTGATTGTTGCCGTATTGGCCTGGATAGCCTGGGTGAGGGCCCGCACATCCTGACTGAGGGCCCGCACATCCTGACCAATGCCTGCTGTGGTAGTTTGCTGTTCATTTAGGCAATTGATCAGAGCCAGGGAGTTGCAGGCCATGTCCCCAACTGTATCCTTTATGGAGGACAGGCTCTCCTCCATCCGCCCCAAAGTCTGGCTGACCTGTCCCAGATGGCGGGTCTGAAGGGCCTGGTCCCTTCTCAGTTTGGCAGGCAGAACCTCGGCCACACCCCTAGTCTTGTGGGTTGCCTTCCTGCCTCCAGATGAGGCTTGTGGATGGGGAGAAGGGCCCTGTTGGGGGAGGAGTGGGAGGGGCTACCCCTGATGGAGGCCTGGCTGCTGCCAGCCATAGGGGAAGACTCCTCCAAAATAAACAAGCCATTCCCTGACATGACCTCCTCATCCAACTCAAACTCCTCCTCCTCAACCTCCTCAGAGGACTCCGGCCTTGTCTGGGGGTCTTCCTCCGACTGTTGTCCCGGGGATGGTGCGGACAGGCCAGATGGCCCAGCACCCTCCTGCACATCTGCGGATGACACAAAACATTCACAAAACATTCACAGGTTGGAGGATCCACACACTTGCCACATATTCCCTCCCCCCCACACACACATGCTACACACCAGATAGAAAAAAATAACTTACCTGGCCTCACGGCCTCCTGACTGGACTCAAAGCCAGGCAGCCCCTCCACTTGCTGCCTGTTGAAGGTCTGGGCCACCGCACGCTCCTCCTCAGTCAGCCTAACAGGGCATGGTGGGCCCCCTCCAGTGCCCCTGGCATGGGCTGCAATCTTGCCCAGCTTCCCAGGGACCACACGCCGGGGATCATTAATCTTCTTTTGAATCCCCTGGCGTCTGTCCGGGTCTCCCCCCAACGAGTTTACCTCGTCTGCGATGGCCTGCAATATCTCAGCCTTCCTGGCCGGGGTGGTGTTGGCACTCTCCGCACTGAAAAATTTAACTTTCGCTTCCTTTCACTCATGTTCTCACAAACTGGAACCAAAACAATCAACAAAAATCAGTCACCAAAAATCAGTCACCCAAAAAGTATCAAAAACAGTCACCAAACAACACTCTGAAAACCACTATCCAAAACACTTTACAAAACAGTCACCAAAAATCACAAAGGCAAGTCACAAACCAACTAACGCGAACAAACAACAGAACAAAAGCACCTTGCTGTAGGAAGGGGAACAATGGGATGTACTTTTGCAAAGGAAGCGCGTTTCTCTCTGTCTATTTAAGCACTGTGCGAAGCTCACTAAGTTGAGCGGGCCTAGTTCCAATTTCACTGATTGCGCCGTGCCGAGTTGTGAGCATGCGCAGAGAGGTGCTGACCATAGTCTGTTTCATGTGCTCATGCGCAATCCGGCCGGCCCTTCATTTGCATGGGGTCACGGCTCATTTCAATGGAACACGCCCACATCCTTCCCAATTTGAATTACACCGCCTTACGCCTCGGAAATTGCATTGCACCGGCGCAAATTTCTGCGCAAATACTACGAGGATACGGTACTTGCGTCTCTACATTGCGCAGGTCTAACGTAAAGGAGATGCGCTACGCCGATCAATATATGCGCCAATGTACGTGAATCTGGCCCAATGATTTTAGCTAACTTAACCATCTCAATACAAAACACTTTCACCCCCATCCTGCCCAAGCCAATTTTTTAGCTTTCAGTCCTGTCATAATTTGAACGACAATTACGCAGTTTTACCATTTTTTTTTCTAGACAGATATAACTTTCTTTTGGTGGTATTAAATCACCACTGTTTATTTATTTTTATTTATTTTTTTAGCTATATAAATTAAAAAACACTAAACATTTTGAAAAAAATTATTCTAAGTTTATGTTATACAATTTTGCAAATAAATAATCTTTCTTCATAACCCTAGGCCGGAATGTATTCTACTGCATTGCTCTGGTAAAAATAACCCAGATCTGTGTATATTATTTAGTCTGAGTAAAAGCTATAAAGTCTACAAACTGAAGATCTTAAAAAAATGGAACAGTCCTAATATACTGACTGCCTCATTTAATTTCTTGAGGCCCTAAAATTCCAGGACACCCCCCCCCCCCCAAAAAAAAAAAATATTTTAAAAAGTAGAAGGTCCAATGTATTTAGTAAAAGGCATGGTGAGTTTTCTGAAATTGTAATTTTTTGTTAGGCCTTGTACACACGATCGGACATATCAGATGAAAACGGTCCTCGGACCGTTTCCATCGGATATGTCCGATCTGGAGTTTGGTTCGATGGCGTGTACACACCATCGGATCAAATTCCCCGCCGGCAGACGGCGCGGTGACGTAGGGGTGACGTTGACGCCGCCACGTCACCGCACCAGGAAGTAAAACACTTCCGCGCATGCGCCGAATCCATTCGGCGGCGGCGCGGCGGCGGTGCGGGACGACATGTCTGCTGGTAAGTGTACTAACCAGCAGACATGTCGGGCGGACACATTCCCACCCGATAGATTTCAAAGCACGCTTTGAAATCTGTCGGGTGGACAAATCTGTTCGCTAGCCCATACACACGATCGGAGATGTCTGCTGAAACGGTCCATCGGACCGTTTTCAGCGGACATATCCGCTCGTGTGTACGAGGCCTTAAAGTTTTTTGAAATATTAAGAAGTTAAATAAAAAAAATAAAAAAAATTCCACAGAGTTGTCATTATACTAAGTTTTGGTTCACACATAATGTGGGCATACTTATGATTACACTCTAAGCCCAGGTTCAGACTGGGTACGATTTGGTACGATTTGAGATGCGATTTCACATGTGAAATTGCATCTCAAATCTGCGGCATTTGCCAGCAATTGTCAGCAATAACACCGTCCTGATTGGTGCGACGCTGCATCTGCGGCGCTGCACCGATTTCAAAAAGTAGTTCCTGTACTACTTTTTGCGATTTTGGCCCACGATTAACATTGACATCTGTGCAGAAACCTGCACAGATGTCTCTTAAATCGCGGCCAAAATCGGAATTGTCAGCGGGAGTGAAATCGTGTGAGTTCAGCTGAACTCACACTGCTTCCCTCCCGCAGCCCAGTGTGAACCTGGGCAGATCCACAGAGAGAGTACGCCGGTGTATCTACTGATACACCAACGTACTTTCAAAGTTCCTGTGTCGTATCTTTAGTTTGAATCCTCAAACCAAGATATGATTGCTTCTGGGTTAGATCCGACAGGTGTACGTCTTCGTACGCCTTCGGATCCAAGATGCAATACTTTGGCGTCCGCTGGGTGGCGCTCACGTTGTTTTCCGCGTGGGGTATGCAAATGAGCTTTTTCCGCCGATCCACGAAAGTACGCGCAGCCGTCGCAATCTCTTACTTCGTCTCTAGTCGGCTTTTTCCGGCGTATAGTTAAAGCTGCTTTTATCCGGCCTATAGTTAGACTTGCCATGTTAAGTATGGCCGTCATTCCGGCATCGAAATTTGAATTTTTTTTTATTTTTGCGCAAGTCGTCCGTGAATAGGAATGTTCGTAATTTACGCTAGTCAAAAAAATAACGTTGTTGCGACATAATTTAGCGCAATGCACGGTGGGAAATTTCTGAACGGAGCATGCGCAGTTCGATCGCCACGGGGACGTGCTTCATTTAAATAAATCACGCCCCCTACTCGCCGATTTGAATTCTGCCACCAGAAATACACTACGCCGCCGTAACTTATGACGCAAATTCTTCCAGGAGAAGTTAAGCCAGGTAAGATACGGCGGCGTAGTGTATCTCTGAAACACTGCGCCAAACTATTTGTATGTGGATCTGGCCCATTCTGCTTTGCTTCTTGTGTATTGAGATACCACATGTGTGAAACTTTTTTTACAGCTTAGATGCACAGAGGGCCCAAAATCCAAGGAGCACATTTGGGCTTTCGAGGAGCATAAATGTACACATATAAATTTCCTAACTACCGCTCACAAAAAATTAATTGCCACTGCCTTTTGTAAAATGCAGGAAATACAATGAAAACTATGGGCCAGATTCAGGTAGATGAGAGTATCTTTCCTCTGGAGTAACGCTTCTCATTTACGTTACTCTGAAGACCCTTTCAGCGCAAGTCCTGTAATTCACATAGCAGTTGCGCGTAAACTTGCGCCAGAGTAACGATAATGCGCTGGCGTAACCCGACGCAAGTGGAACTGGGTGTGATCATATGTAAATGATGGGCGGAGCCCAGCGCAGAGGCTTACGTTCAGCGCATCATCCACGGAGCATGCGCAGTGAGTGCGGCTCCACTCGCCCCCCTTGTGCGCATGCTCACAACTTCCGTCGGCACCACTTCCTGGGAAACGTCAGCGCAATGCGTTCCGCTGGGCGCTTAAAAGCGCTGGCGGAAACGCCATTCCGGCGCAAAAGTAGTTCCGCTTCCCCCCACCCCAGGGAAGATACTTTTGTGCTGTGATGGCTGCTCCCGCTACCCCCAGAGAGAGGAGGAACCTGAATTTTAATGCCCAGGAGGTCTCAGTGATCATTTCGGCAATGGAGACGGATAATGAATTTCTCCATGGCAAAAAAAGCCGGAAGACCAGCCGGGAGAGGAAGCAGGGCATCCTGGAGTCGATTGCTGCCAGGGTCAATGTCCTGGGCTACTCCACCCGGACTGCTGGGGACATACAAAAAAAAATTAATGACCTGCGGCGCAAGGTGAGGGACAAGGTGGCCTCCATCAGGAGGTATGAGAGGGGCACAGGTGGTGGTCCCCCATGTCCTGTCACCCTAACCGCAGAGGAGGAGGTGGTTGCTCGCTGCCTGGAGAGGGAGCAGGTGGAGGGGGTCGCAGGCTATGACTCCGTGGAGGAAGGCACAAGGACAGGTAAGTGTTTTATAATCCCCTATTTGTTGTTTTGCATTTGGGGGGGGGGGAGGGTACATGTGCCAAGTGTGTGGGACCACCAACATGTGTCTGCTTTGTGTCATCCACAGATGACGGAGCTGGGCCATCATCTGTCAGCGTGCATTCCACCCCATCCCCCCCACGCCATCGTGTGCCTGAGCCACTGGGTGGTGAAGAGGTTGTGGAGGAGGAGAGTGGCCACACCACACCTGCCGAGGTGGTTGTGGAGGATCCTGCTGTGGCAGAGCAGGACTTTTCATTAGTGTTGTTTGTCTCCTCCCCTTCTCCTGGGCCGTCTGTCGTCCCCTCCCCCATCCTTGGAAGCCCCTCAAGGGTGACTCCTTCCACCCGAGGACATCCATCTTCTGGCCCCAGGAAGGCGACCCAGAAGACCAGGGGGGTGTCTGATGGTATACAGGACCAGTTGGCGAGGGATCACGCCAGGCAGACGGAACAGATGGGGGCCATAGCGGTGCACTTGGAGAAAGTGTCTGACAGCCTGGGCTCCGTTGCCAACCTCAGCAACGCAGTGCAGGATGTCAGCTGCAACTGCGCTTCAGTGGTCACCACTTTGGGGGAGGTGCAGGGGGATATCCATCACCTTACTGCAGCCGTCCAGGCCAACAGTGCTGCCATCCGGGACCAGGGGAGGCTGAGTCGGCGGGCCCAGCACTACCAGGTCACCCGTCAGCTCCGGATGCAGGCCCAGACCAACTCCTACCTTGGACGGATAGCCAGGGCCTTGGAGGGCATGCAGGCCACACCTGCCAGGAGTGGCCCACCTGGGGATCAGCCACCTCCAGATGCTCCCCCACCCCCACCCACTCCATCCAGGCAGCTGCGGAGCCAGAGAGGGGCCCCCAGAAGAAGCCCCCGGCATCCCCGATGAGGCCTTTTTTTTTTTTTTGTTTTATATTTTGGATTTGGACATACTCAGGTCATGAGTTTATTTTTTCTTTTGCTCAGGTTATGAGATTTTGTTTATTTTATTTATCAGGATATGATATTATTAATTTATTTTTGTACTGCACACGGTCAGGAATGCAGGGGACAGTGTGAATGGTGTGTGAATGTGAGGGGGTGGCACTCCTGAAAGTAAGGGGTGTCACCCTCGGCCGTGGTGGTGAAGTTAACCCCACGGCTGAATGAATGACGTGTGAAAGGTGTGTGAATGGACAGTAACATCATTGGGGCCTTGACGCGGCGTTACTGCTCCCAACTCCTACATGCTGGACTTGGGCTAATCCAATGCGATGTGCATGTGGTGTGTGTGATCCAGTGGTGTACACGCGTGCACTGTCTGTGTGATTAATGTTTTGGGTTAGTGTCCAAAGATGCCTACGGCGAGGACCCTCCTGACTGCTCTTCCATCAGCAGACTGGGTGTCCTCTGGCAGGTGGGGACTGTGTGGGTCGGGGGTCAGGTCATCACGTATGTCAATATGCAGGCCTTTTTTCATAGCAAAGTTATGCAGAATGCAACATGCAGCGATGATCTGACACACGAAGGTAGGGGAATACAATAGGGTCCCCCCAGACTTATCCAGGCATCGGAAACGGGACTTCAAGAGCCCAAATGTTTGCTCCACCACTGCACGGGTTTTGATGTGTGCTTCATTGTATTTTCTCTCTCCTCTGGTTTGGGGGTTCCGGAAAGGAGTCATTAGATGGGGTCCCAGTGCATATGCAGAGTCACCTGTAAGGGAAAAGACAGGAGAATGTTAGTCATGCATGTGCGATTTCTGTTGTGCATCACGGGAGGGGATAGTCATGCCTGACTCCCATGTCACTCACCAATCAGCCAGCTGTCCCCATACATGTTCTGGTTAAATTCTGCTGGGATGGGGCTCTGACGGTATATGAAGCTGTCATGGCTGGACCCGGGGTGTTTGGCACGGACGTGCCATATGAGGCGTTGGGCATCGGCTATCACCTGTACGTTGATGGAATGCCAATGCTTCCGATTGCGGTATATGTGCTCTGTGGCACTGGGGGGCTGTAGGGCCACATGTGTGCAATCAATGGCCCCCACAGTGCGTGGGAATCTGGCAATGTTGTAGAAATCTGTCATTGCCTTCTGCCGCAGCTCCTCAGTGGTTGGTCTGATGAACTGGTTGGACATGCGTCTGAGGATTGCAGGGACAACCTGGTGCACACATCTGCTTATGGAGGACTGTGACATCCCAGCCACCACTCCACTTGTACGCTGGAATGATCCACTGGCAAGGAAATGGAGTGTTGCCAGGACCTTCACCAGTGGCTGCACTGCTTGTGAGCGGTATGTCTTGCTGGTGATGTCATCCTGCAGGGTTGTGGTTAGTTCAAGTATTGTATCAGGGCTGAATCTGAAGAGGCGATACACCTCCTCCTCCCCCATGCCAAAGAGGTTCATACGAGTGCGGTATATCCTCTCACGTGGCCGCCTTCTTGGTTCCAGGGGACCCATCAGTAGTTCTAGGACCACAATTGCCCCTGGCATGTTGGCACACAGAGGTGTTGTCCTTGCAAGTGGGGGTGCTCAGCTAGCTCCTATCGTCGGTAACGCTGCTGTAGCTGCTCTCCTGCTGACCTGTGACCGTCTGGAGTAAAGATAAAGCAGCCTTTTGTAGAAATAACTTTGCGCCGGACGGACCAGATACGCGCGGCGCATGTAGCCAGCGTATGGTGCTAATCCGTTCGTGAATTGGGAAATCTCCCTCATTTGCATATTTGCAGGGGAAATCAATGGGCGCGACTGATGCGCCCAGCGAAAATAAGCGCTGACGATACTCTGGCGTCGGAACGTTCCGCCGGTCGCAAATGACCCGTTATTGGGCGCATCTAGTTTGGTGGGTACGGGCACATAGAAACGACGGCGCATCATCACAGTTACGCGGCGCATATCCAAATACTCCAGCGCAAGTGTTCGTGAATCTGGCCCTATGTTATTTTACACAAAGTTGTTAATTAATAAGATATTTCTAACACACAACATGCACATTCTTAGAATTATACTCCAAAACACACTACTACACTGCTACTCCTCCCAAGTATGGGGATACCACATACCACACAGAGGGGGCCAAACTCCAAGGAGATCTTCATGTTTTCTAAGAGCCTTAATTTATGCATCACATTTTCTGACTTCCTATCACATTTTTGGAGGCCCTGGAGCACCAGGACAGTGTAAAAACATCCACAAAATGATTACATTTTGAAAAGCAAACATTCCAAGGTATATTCTATGAGGCATGGTGAGTTTTTTGAAGACTTAATTTTTTTGCCACAGGTTTTGGGAAAGTGTGGAATTAAAATACAAGTTGTCAAGACATTTCTCACAAACAACATGAGCATACTTGGAATTACAAACCAAAACACATTCTGCTTTTTCTTCTGAGTACGTGTAAGGCCGCGTACACATGAGGAGGCATGTCCATTCGACGCATGCGGGGGATTTCAGGTTTCCAGCGGAAACCTGTCCGCTAGGCGGTACACACGATCGGATATGTCTGCTAAAACTGGTCTGCGGACCAGTTTCAGCTGACATGTTTGATCGTGTGTACGTGGCCTAAGACTTTTTCAATGTTTTTACTGATTATATACTGGACTTTGTATCTTGTGTATCACACAAATCAACCAATTGTATCAAAACCAATGTACTATTACTGCTGCTGTCAGTAAAATCCTGTGAGCCGAGAGCGGCGGGGGGGATGGGGGGTGGAGCCCATTGATACACACAGCCCGGCTTGGGAGTGAGCCTGTATCTCTCCCCCATAGCTAATGCTTGATACAGGGGCAGGCACAGAAAAAGATGAGTCAAGATTTCAGGGGGGGGGGTAGACTTGAAGAGGAGGTTTTGGGCTGCTCTGTGCAAAGCCATTGTGCAGGGCAGGTAAGTATAACATGTTTGTTATTTTAATAAAAACATATAACAGACTTTACAGTAGCTTTAAAGAAGAAGTTTAGCCAAAGCTTGTTTGGCTGTACCTTTTCTATGGATCACGAGAATGTTCACACAATCATTCAATTATGTGAAAAGAGTATTACTATTTATTGCGTCGGTACATGATAGGATAATTGGAGTGAGTACTCTAAAGCCTCGTACACACGCTCAGTTTACTCGGCAAGAACCAGCAAGAAAACTGCTGGCAGAGCTTTCTTGCTGAGTAAACCGAGCGTGTGTACGAGGCTTTCAGGTTTCTCATCAAGAAAATTGCCTAAAATCTCGAAAAGAAAAATAGAGAACCTGCTCTCTATTTTCTCGTCGTGATTCTCGGCAGTGTTTTCCTAATGAGAAACTCAAGAGTGTGTATACTTACCTGTCGCGGTGGAAACCTGTGAATGCACGAAATGATTTAGACGCATGCGGGGTAGCTTCCAAGGCATAGGTAGGGTGCAGCAAGATGGCGGCGACGACACCGAATGTGACGAGCGCATGCTCATCATACGTTCTGACTTTACTGCGTACTTGCCATACAAAAGAACTGCAGTTCTTTTGAATGGAGTGTCTGTACACTCGGGAGGCAAGAGATTCTTACAAAGAATCTCGTCAGGAAAAACAACATTTTTTCCGACGAGATTCTGGCCCGTGTGTACAGGGCTTTACAATTTTTTATGTGATCATTCTCCAATCCTTTAGTAAAATTAGTCTAACGGTGTACAGGAAACCCCCACTTGCCATTGCTACAAATAAACACAATTTGATGGTACAAATGTAAAGTATGATACAACTGAATTACAAAATGGCTTTGTGTAACAATTAAATACATATCAATACATTTGATATTTTTATTAACTAAATTTGAGTTGCTCTTCAAACAAAATACTGTTCATCTCCATTTTTAGTGCAGTAACTGAACACATGATTTTAAGCTGTGCAGCCTTGAAGTGTCAATAGGAGTGACTGTAGTGAGTGAAGAAAGACAGCGATGCTTGTATACATGCTATCTTGCATTTGCACAGGCTCCATTTCAGGTTCATTCAGAAGATAAGGACAGGGATTTATTATACACTGGAGTTAAAGGAACACCAGGATGAAAATTAGAACCACTAAGCATTAGCTCAAGCTGAAAATAAATACAATAAATATTCACTTTCACAAAAATAATATAATGTTGATACAAAAGCAATGTTGTTATTTAAAGTTATTAAAATGAACCTTTTTCATTTCTATCTGCTGCCTCTATACTTTTCATAATTGTCAACCTGTACACTATACCAGTATTGTACTATTTGTATCATGATGTCCTTCTTGTGAGATTGGCGGTCTGCTTTCCCCAGAAGTCTGCACTGAAGTAAAAGTCCCATTTCAGGCATTCCCTGCAAAAGAAATTTCATTTTGGAGAGATACCATCTAAAGCTTGTGTCCTTCTCAAAGTGGTTCTTAAGGCAGATTTTGTATTTATTTTTATCTTAATGCATTCTATGCTTTAAAGCAGAGTTCCACTGAAAAATAAAATGACATGACACATTTGGCGTTTAATTTTTTTTGGGGTGGGAGTGGGTTCCTTGTTTTCACAGGTACCCAGCTCCCACTTCCACTCCTGGCACTGTGGCACTGGAAGGAAGTTCACCACTCTCCCCTCCCTCACGTCACAGGTCCCAGAAGATTGCCAAGCCATTTATAAGACACAGAGAGACTCACTCATGCACAGTGAAATCACTTCCCTCTCACTGCATTATCCTCACAACCCATGTGCTCTATGCTGCAGGATATGGCCCCACACAGCACATGCATCAGAAAAATTACCAGTGCATATGCCCTCGGGCGGAAGAAAACACAATACACCACACTGGGTCCCCATTAATAATCAAAGGCTCCCAGGGGAAGAAGGAGCTGTGCCGCATGCAAACATATTGGGATACACACTGGGACCCACATTAATGATGAAAGGCTCCATGGGGATGGAGGAGGAGCTGTGCTGCATGCAAACATATTGGGATACAGGGACACAGGTCGGCAGACACATCCACCCCACCCACTAACAAAAGGGCACAATGCCACAAAAAAAAGGGGGGGTGGGATAAAAGAAAATTAAGAATAAAAAAGAATAAAATATAGAAATTAAGTAAAGGACACCCTCATTCGGGCTCTGCCCCATCTAACAGACATCAAAGCCTAACACGCACAATTTAGTGACCACATAAAAAAAATCACAAAATGATAAACAACAATTTAATACTAATCAAAAATGGAATAAAACGAATGAAATCAAGTCCCAGTTCCTGTGTATCTTTACGTTTGTGCATCCATCTCACCTCTACCTATATGATCCTCCCATCCATATCACCCCTCCAGGATTCTGATGAATCCTTGCTAATGCTAGGAATCTCAAAGTGTCTGGTATTATAAACACAAATAATTGCAAAATTGTTCCATATTTAGCTTTCTAAATTCCCTGTAGATATCATAATATGTGTGGTCTTGTCTTCTTTTCCTAAAAATGAAACACATTCAAGCATCACTAGTTATTGCTAATATACCAGTTTGAAAATAGAGCTGAACAATTGTTAACGAAGACTCATCAGATGCTATCTGAAATAAGTTTTCTGGAAGCTTAGAGTAAGTGATTGAAAGTTGAATTATAATTGGTTGGTATTGGTTAGCACACACCACTGCTCTTTGAATTAAGGTTCTGTTACCAGTAATAAAAACAGAAATATGTGTTAATACTGTTTTTAACGCAGTTATAGCCTTAAATGACAGAGAGATTTACTGTATATGTATTCTATTAAAGCAGCAGGGTTGAATGACTTATTATATTGGGGGAAAAACAATTCCTCATCCTGATATAAACCTGTCATTCTTAGTAGCACAATTTTCTTTATTAATTGGCTGTCATTATATTTAGAAGTTTGTGCTCGGTGTTGGCTGATATTCCTTTTAAGAAGATACTCTGACAAGCCTTGATAATAAATCTCCATATAGAAACTAATTTATTCTTGTTGATAATGAGAATGATATTGCAAGATAATAGAATCCTGGTATTAATAAAAACAAACCAAGAGAAAACTTTTTTTTTTTTTTTTGCAGTAAAGGTCATTAAATACAGAATACAGAAGTAGAAGTGTTACTAGAAGTATTACAGAAGTATTACTAGAAATATTAAACTTTCAGCACACCCTAAACTGAAAAATGTGCAACTAATCAAGAATGGGGAACTGGTTATTCACTGTGGATGGAGAATATTGAATCTGATATAATTAGAAAGCTGGCAAGAAGTTGTTCAAATGATCACCTACCAGAACACAAAAGGGCACAGCAGACTGGAAGCCCATACTTAAAAAAAAAGTATGCCCTCTAACTTGCAGAAAGTGATGCAGATTCAGCTTTTAACACAAAGTGAAATGGAAACAAATAATCCATGTTCACTTTGATATCTTTAAAGTAATAAGGAAGTAGCATAAATAAATGTCATCCTAATAAGCAAGTGTTGTACTGGGCGGCAACATTACTAGGGTTCAATTGGAGGTCCATATTCTCTTAAAGAAGGTTTGGGGGTCTAGTAAAACCCTGTCTCCAAGTGAGAGGGCAGATTTGTAATGAGTTCTTAATTGGTTTAGTGATCCTTTTTTTTTTTAAATATTCATTCTTTATTTCTTTTCATATCATACAAAATTTTCAATTGTTCATTTAAAAAACCAGAGGAGACTGTTCGTTATAACTATAAACACATAGTTTAAACATTGATATATATTGTCCTATCATAAATCTTAACTTATATCAGGAGGTGAGTAATCTCTTAGTTAAGGAGGGAACACCCACTCTTTCTCATTCTAGTTGATATTATCGCTTTTACTACTTGGCCCCTCTCCCTTTGACCCTTTCCAGCCGACATTCCTCTCTCCTCAGGTGATACACCCTTTTTTCTCCAGCCATGGCTTCCACATGTCCTCAAAGTCTCTAAGTTTTCCCCTTTTTATATAGACTGCTCTTTCTTTACAGAGGGACTCATTGACTGCCTCAATCCAGTCACTTACTGCCGGTGGTGAAGTTGCCTGCCACCTCATGGCTATTAGTTTTCTAGCTTGGAATAAACATCTTAATATTACGACTGTGGTATTTCTTTTCTCCTTCCGTTCCTGCCTATAGCCCAGTACACACAGTGTGGCCTCCATTTCTAGTGAGATTGTAAATATATCTCTCAAGATGTCCAACACACCCTTCCAGTACCGGACCAGCTTTGGACAGCGCCACACCATGTGTACTAGGTCTCCCTGCCCCGGGCATCTAGGGCATTTATCATCTGGTCTTTTGCCGAATTTAAAAAGTCTCTTTGGCGTATAGTAAGCTCTATTTATCAACATCAGGTGGGAGATTTTCTGGGGGGGTGAAAGTGACACCTTTGATCCCATCTCTAATATTCTCTTCCACTGTTCTTGTGATATTTCCCCTATATCTTCCTCCCATCTTTCTCTTACTTTGAGCAGATGTGCCCCTGTATTGATCTTTTTGATTATCTGCATGTATATTTCAGATATGAGGCCCTTAGTTGGTCCCCCTTTAGCTAATTTTTGAAACAGGAACATTTTGGACCACACTAATTTTTGTGTCCTAAACTGGGCTTCAAGAGCGTGGCCTACTTGTAAATAGGTAAAGAATGAGTGTTGCGGGATATTAAATTCTAATCTCAGATCCTGAAATTTTTTATAGGTATCGCCCTCATACAGGTGTATCAACCTTTTTATACCGCATTTTTCCCATTCCCCCACCTTTCCTAACCGTAGTATTTCTTGTAGCTTAACATTGTTCCACAGGGGAGTATACTCATTAAATCCAGTGTAGCCCATTAGCCTCTTAACTTTTTCCCAAATTTTTATTATCATTTTAACTGTTGGTATCCTATATCTAAAGGAGTTTGCTTCGAGTAATTCAATGACCGAGTCATGTGGGGCCCCACTCAGCATTACTCTCCCACTAGAGGTCTCCCCTCCCTGGGTATTACATCCCATTAGTTGTTGCAATTGTGCTGATAGATAATAAGCCTCAGGGTGGGGGACAGCCAGTCCCCCTTCCACTACTGGAAGCTGCAGTGTACGTAATCGAATCCTGGGTTGTCCCCCTTTCCATATTAGTTCCCTAAAAAGGGTTTCGATTTTGTTGAACCATTTTCTACCAATCCAGACCGGGCTATTATGCATTATATACAGCAGCTGTGGCTGCCAGATCATCTTAATTAAGCTACATCTGCCAGCCACTGATAACGGGAGCCGTTTCCAGATACCAATTTTTTGTTTAAATTTAACCAGTAGTGGGGTTAGGTTTTTATCTATGTATTGTTTGGGGTCTTTCGTTACTCGTATCCCTAGATATTTCAATGTATCCACTACCTTCACTTGTGGTATTCCCACTATCCCAGCTTCTCTAATTGGATCTACCGGTAATAGCTCTGATTTTCCCCAATTTATTTCCAATCCCGTGAAGCTACCGAATTCCTCCACTATGCTCATGGCTCGTACCAGGGAATTTTCCGTGTCGCCCAGATAGAGAAGGATATCATCGGCATAGAGCGCAATTCTTTCGTCCCCCATCTTTCTTTGGAATCCAAGTAACTCAGTACTTGACCTTATGGCAATCGCCAGTGGCTCCATCGCTAGGGCAAAGAGAAGGGGTGACAAGGGACACCCCTGTCTCGTTCCCCTCTCTAGGAGAATCTTTTTTGAAAATTCATTATTAATTTTAATTTTGGCACTAGGGTCATTATAAAGCATTTTTATCCAGCCAGTAAATTTCGGACCAAATCCGAACTTTCCCAGCACCCTCCAGATATATCCCCATTCTACACTGTCAAATGCTTTTGTCACATCTAGTGACACTACAGCTCTCGTTCCCTCTAAATCTGTCGGGGTTTGCAAATTTAAAAAGGTCCTTCTTATATTTGTGCTGGTGGATCTATTGGCTATGAATCCCGTTTGATCTGGATGGATCAGTTTTGAAATCAATCTATTAAGTCTCGCAGCCAAGACCTTAGCTACTATTTTGACGTCCGAGCACAAGAGGGAAATTGGTCTGTATGACGCTGGGTCTAAGGGGTCCTTGCCTTCTTTTAATATAAGTATTATGGTTGCCTCCATCATTGACACTGGAAGTCTCCCCTCAATGTCTGCTCCATTCAATGCTTTTAACAGCTCAGGAAGTAGTATTTCTCCATAGTACTTATAAATTTCTGTCGGGAGTCCATCTGGGCCAGGTGACTTTTGATTTGCCATATCAGATACTGCTTGCTGTATTTCTGTTAATGATATCGGGTGTTCCAACTCGTCTCTTTCTACTTGGGTAATAGCTGGGATCTCTAACCTCCCCAGGAACTCCTCCATCTCTGCCTCCATCCCCACCTTCTGTGTAGTATACAGCTTTTCGTAATATCCCTGAAATGTCCGCACTATCTCTGCTGTATCTGTTGTTATTATTCCTCCTGCAGTTCTAATGGCCCGAATATCAGAGGGTGGAGAGTTTGATTTCACCAGTTGCGCGAGCATCCTTCCAACACTCTCACCCTCTACAAAGGATGATTGTCGCACAAAGATTCGTCTAGTCTCCACCTCTCTCATAATTACCGTCCTATACACTATTTGTTTATCTAGCCATATTGCTTTTTTCTCTGGCGTTGGGTCAGTAACATAGTTATTTTCTGCCACCAGTACTTCTCTACGGGTGTTTTGTTCACCTTTTCTCGCCTGTTTATTAATTTTAGCCACCTGTTGGATCAGGATACCCCTCAGGTATGCCTTCAGGGTATCCCATATTATTCCCGTCCCTGCGGAGCCTTCATTTAGTTCCACAAATTCCCTCAGTTTGGGCACTATCCCATCTGTTTCTTTTATTATCTCTAACCAGTAGGGGTTAATTCGCCATTCTTTCCTAATTTTTTGTCCTTCTAGATTTATTATTAGGATCATTGGGGAGTGGTCCGAGACTCCTCGTGGCAAATACTCTATTTTTCCTATGCTCCTTAGTGCTCTCTCGTTCCCCAGGGCCATATCTATCCTGGAGAGTGTGGAATGCGTGCTTGAGTAACAGGAGTATTGCTGGATGCCTGGGTTCCTCACTCTCCACATATCTACTAGTCCAACTTCTTCCATAAGTTGGCTCAGCCGGCTTTTCCCTATGGGGTCTGAATATGACGGTACCGGAAACCTATCGGCCCCTGGATCTAAGACCTCATTGAAGTCTCCTACTACTACTACCGGTATATTTTCCTTCCCTTGTATAAATTCATTTAATCTTAACATTATATCCATTTTAAAAGGCGGAGGAATATAAACATTCGCTATTACATAAGTTCTACTATGAATTGTACAGTACAAAAAAACATATCGACCATTCTCATCTGTGCTGATCTGCCTGCAAGAAAATGCCACCCCTGCTCTAACCATTACACCCACCCCTCTCGAATAGGAAGAGTGGAATGAGTGAAACTGAGTGGGGAATTTTCTACTATAGAACTGTTGGATTGTATCCTTTGTTAAGTGTGTTTCCTGCAGGCAGATCAGGTCCGCCCCATACTTTTCCATAGTGGAGAGTACTGCTGCTCTTTTGGCTACTGTTCCCAGTCCCCTAACATTCCATGAACCTATCTTTATTATCCTATTCTGCATTCAGCAGCGAGGAATATAGGATATTGATAAGAATCTCGTCCACTTCACCCATGGGAATTCCCAAAAAAGTAACCAACAAAAAAACAACAAAAATAAATAAATAAATAAATAAATAAAAATAGCAAGCTCAAATACATAACTCTTTGCTATCCCTATTTCATTATCGTAGCCAGTGATCCTAAACCTACTTTTCATTAATCATGTCGCTCAATCATTGTGACTCGAATGTACATATAGGTGTATATATCATCAAAAATTATTTCTGTGCAAATTTCAATCTCTATTTTTGTGTAGCACTCTTCTTCCCATTGTGTATTACCTTGCCATCTTACAGTGTATTTAGATATTCGTGCAGTAACAATGATTTTCGTGTTCTCCATATCATAAAAAAAAAGGAAAATTAATATTTCTATACAAATTTCAAACTCTATTTTTGTGTAACTTTCTCCTTCACATTGTGCATTACCATACCTCCTTCCATTATTTTTAGTTATTTGAGCAACACCATTAACTTCCAAACTCTCCTTCAAATCGTTTTTTCCATATCTTAATGAACAATTCTCCCCTGTCTGACCTTTGATTTCCCATTCCCTTCCCCTCCCTCCCCCCCTGTCCCCTCCTCCCTCGAAGCCCATACCTCCCCACCCACCCCCCCCACCCCCTTCCTGGTGTCCCTCCCGCTCCCATACCCTACCCCCCAGCCCTCTCCCACCCTCCCTCCACCATCCTGGTGTATCTCTACGGGGCCTATAGTGACCACTATCCACACCACACATCCTTCACTCCCACATACCCATTCAACAACTGTGCGTGTCCCACCCCTCTCTCCACTCCAACATTTATACACCTCTCTGTCCCCTCTCGGGAAAAAAAAAAAAAATAAATAAATAAAGATAAAATAAAAAACAAAAAAAAAAAAAAAAGGGGGGGGGGGGAAGAGGAAAGGGCAAAGAAAAGAGAGAACCCTGGATATCCTTCTTCCTCCTCACTCAGCCACTCCGTCTATGTCCCTTTTTCCTCTTCTCCACCCCCATCTACCACTTATCTTTATTTTCTTCCAGCCACCTTTCTACACTTGCTGGGGTGTCAAAGATCTGGGATCCTCCCAGCGCCACTATCCTTAATCGTGCCGGGTATAACAGGGCATATGTCAGCCTATGTTTCTGCAGTATACGCTTAACAGCCGTAAACTCTGCTCTACGCCTCTGCAGATCCGGCGAGAAGTCAGAGTAAACCGAAATTTTAACCTCTTTGAACATAATCTTCCCCGCCTCTCTAGCTATCCTCAGAAGTGTCACTTTGTCCCTGTAATTAAGGAATTTCAATAGGAGCGGCCTGGGGTGTCCCCCTGTAGGGGGGGCCCTAAATGGTACTCTATGTGCTCTTTCAATTGAAAATGATGCTGAGAATGTTTCTCTTCCAAAAGACTTAATGAGCCATTTTTCCAAGAAGTCCACTGGGTTGGCGCCCTCGCTTTTTTCCGGCATTCCAATCAGCCTGACATTGTCTCTTCTAAGCCTATTCTCCATCTCATCCATTTTTGATGTATATCTGTCCATCTGTTCCTTCAGGAGTTTCATCTCATTTATTAATGGGTATACGTCATCTTCCAATTGGCTAGTCCGTGTCTCCAGGGCAGTTGTTCTTTCTGCCGTTTTTTGTAGCTCTGATCGAACCGCTGCTAGGTCCTCCTTTACCTCCTTCATCTGGGCGCACAGCTCTGTTAATGTATCTTTACATGCGTTCACCACTGTGAACACGTCTTTTATTGTTGGTTCCATTTCTGACAGTAGGCACGGGTCGGTCGTTGACGCAGGGTTTTGTTCTATAGGTCCTGGGGTTTTATTACTTGAAGCTTTAGTAGTTGAAGAGCTTGCTGTACCCTGCAGGATTGTACTTGAGGGTTGCCCCAGGCTCTTTCTATCTGCTGCAGCTCCCTGCTGTGCTTTAAACTGCGTTCCCCTTTTGGTTGATGTTGGCGACTGTGCAGAGGGGTGGGCATATTGTTCAAGTTTTGCTGCTGCTGTCTGTTGCATATTCTTCTCTTTAGCGGATCGAAGCTGCTGCATTGCTGCGCTCTCGCATAGGGGGCTCAAATGCCCCAAAAAAAAAAAAAAGACGTGTTGCGAAGAACACAGGGCCTCTCGGTGCCCTGTATATTTACCACTTATTGTCTGTTGTCCCTCCTGGGTCTGGGCATACGACAAATATTAACAGCACTTTAGCTTTACGTATCAAGCATAGCTTATTGAGCAACTGTAACAGAAACCAGCAGCCTTACAGTCCGTGATAGATCAGACAATCAGTTTTATAATTGTTAGTCTCATAAGCAGTCCTTAATATCAGACATTCTCCTTCATAGGGGGGTGCGTACAAAATTATGCTCAAGCACCCACAGTAGCAAGCAAGCAAGCCAGCAAAAGAAAGAGAGTCCACTGGCTTTTATCTAGGGGTCAGGGGTCAGCGTTACCTTCTTACCGTGCGTGCAATGCTGCGCCCAAGCATATGCATACGGGAAGCCAGCTAGCAATGATTTGTATGTGATGGCTTACTGGTAGTAATCATATTCACCAGCTAGAGGCGGCAATAGTAATCAGTAGCATTCATCAGCAGCGCCTTATTATCAGTCTATTACTGCCTATAGCCCATATATGAACTTATGACTTTAGAGGATGGGTCATATGCGGATATACAGTACTCAAGAGGGATAAAAGTGTGCAGAGTTTAAACGGTGTTAGCATTCCATAAATGATCCAATACAGCAACACATAGCAATTGTCAGCTCTCAAATAACAGTCGTCAGCTGTGACACTATAGGGTCAATAAGGCAATCAGGCAAGCATATATGAGGGGCCCATCCGCCAGCAGCCAAATAGTCCTTGATAGTGCATAAATCTCAGCACAGGTTTACACTTTTTCCTTTCCGCAAACAAAAAGGGTCAACTGAGGCATTTAGCCTTGAAGAGGGTGTAGAATTCCACAGATCTCATTATAATTTATGAAAACAAAAAAAAAAAAAAAAAACCTTCAGTGAATCACAGCATAAGGACAGAGCAGTTCAGTGATGATGTCAATCCAAAACAAAACTCCTGCTCAGCAGCCTATCACAGTCTGTTAAGGGCTGCTACTCACGTGTCCCATGTAGTCTGTGTGCCTTCTGTTCACTGCAATATCACCGCTCCCAGCAGCTTTCCAGTAGTCCATGTCTCAGTGCTTGCTTCCCAGGAGCTCCATCTGCTCTCTACTCGGCAGCTTCTTATCTCCCTTACACTGCGCTGTCCTATCTCTCCTCCTTCTCCTCACAGATTGTGGACAGCTGACAGCTGCAGGCTCCGTGCATTCCTTTGCGGTGGTTTTGAGAGAGAGCAGAGCGAGGCTAGGCTCAGAGGACTAGGCACCCCATGTACCAGTTCGGGTAGCACTGGAAACAGCCGCGGCGGAGAGTAAATGACTGTATCACCCGTCCACTCTCCTCCTTCAGCAAGGCAGCGTGTAGACAGCAGTATCACCCTAGGAAATCAGCATGGAGCGGAGAGGAGTGGAGACACGCACAGCTGCTCTCACTCACACTCACTCACTCACTCCTCCATCCGGTCACGCCCCCACCGGCCGTAGGCAAACTCTAGCCGGTTTAGTGATCCTTAGGCTGGGTTCACACTATACTACATGACAGTAGTACGCATTTAATCCTACTTTGCTCTGCGACATCGGTCCTACATCGGTCCTACATCCATCCGACTTTCATGAACAGGATACTACTTTGATCTGACTTTGTGATAGTCTGACTTGTTCTTTGACCAATCAAAACAATCCCAGTGTGAGATAAAATCTTTTTACTGCTGCTGTAATCACAATATCAGATGTCACAAGTCGGATGGTAAGGACAAGGCTCCTACTTTGATCCGACTTTAATGATATTCAATGGGCTGAAGTAGGATCAAAGTCGGACCAAAGTAGTACAGAGAGCATTTTCAAAGTCGGACCGACTTGTGTCGGACCAGTTAAGACGGCTCTCATAAGGAAACATTGATTTTCACACGTCATGCGACATGGGTTCCCAATGTCCGAGCATTTGTCGAACCAGTGTGAACCCAGCCTCAGTGTTAAAGGTTGATTAGCTCATGTGCAGAGTTTTAAAGCTTTTCCAGTGATAGTGAACTTTCTAGTTTTGACCACCTACTGTAGACATTATGACAGGTTCAAACTCACAAGAATAAAAATGTAATTAGGTGGGAGGGGGGAAGGGCAGCGCTGAATTTTCTCCCACCCAGAGTACGAATGATGTATACAGAAAGCCAGTAGCTTGCTTTATCCCATCAGTGGACCTGTCGTGAACTATCAGTTTTGGTCGGATAAAGCTGACTTTTCCCTCTACCATTTTTTTTATTCAGCAATGCATGTTTCCTATACAGTGCAGCTCACTGTTCTCTGTCACCACTTATTTTTGAATTGCAATTTTGACTATTTATAAGCAATCTATTTAATCAACCAGCTCATTCTGTGGATAAAAACCAAGGTAAAACAAATACAATGTGATGCATTCATGAAATCCAAATGACGCTCTTAAGCCCTCTGATAGATTGTAGTTGATACTCTGTCCTTGAAGTTTCCTACAGCTATGAGTGGCTTTATATATATATTTTTTATAGACATTGCCATAAATTGTAATGGGAATATCTAAAGATACATGCTTCCTAATATATCAAGCTCAACCGCCCACTAAACAACTCTGGCTATCCCTGGTAAATGCTGCCCTGCCACTCTATAAACTAACATATCTAGGAAGAAACTGCCCAAAGTAATTTGATATGACACGACTTCAGATATCTAGTATCTGTGATTAGCTAATACAGTCACTGGCTGCAACCTAATTGCCTGATACATTTACTGTACCAATTTTTACCAACATTGTTTTACTACCATTTTATGTCTTTGTATGAATGTATTTGTTCCTTGATTTATTCTCTGTCTGTTAAAATTAAATACAGTTTATGTTAAAAAAAAAAGAAGAAATACATACAGTATAAAAGCCTCTTATGTGCCCCGTAGTAGTATGATTAAGCATTAGGGATGAGCAAATGTGTCTTATCATGGATCAATAAAGGTGATTTTATGGGAGTGTGGCAATCCAGACTTTTCATTTTAAGCAAATGTGTCTTGGTTAAGTTCTCTGGGAAATTATTGAACTCATGGTGAAGTCCAAAAAATACATATTTAAATGTAAACCCTGTTGAAGTCTATATGGGATGAATGTTGCACATTTTTGGCCTTTTATACAGTTAAATGGTCAGGGATTATCAAACAAAAGGCATATGTAGCTGGGCACTGCCATGGGGAAACAAGTAAAAAACAAAACAGAAAACAAAGCCAAAAAAATGCGCAAAGAAAAAAGATTAAAACCAATCATATGACTATGATTCTTAAACACCACCCACATAAAATATGAATGGGTAAAAATTTTAAATATGTCTCTGGTAACTGGTTAAATAAACATTTCAGTGCATACGCTCAGGGACAATAGCCACACATATTGTACAGAGGATGCATAATCTGTGTGGGCAGTTTGGTTAGCCTGCAATGTAAAAAGGAGTGACTAGGCAGGTTTTCTTCAGAGACAATAGCCACAAACATTAAACAATTGCTGCACAATATGTAAGCAGCTTAAATTGATTGCAGGGTAACAGGTAGAGATTATTATTATTCTTATTCATATAGAGAAACAGTTGTGCAGCATTTCACAAAATTTAAAGGGGGCAATACAGGTAAAATACAATTCAGAAAAAGTGGGTTAGGAGTTTGCAATTGGGAGTCTGTGGGGGATGAGATGAGATAGGTTTTATCATAAAAAAGTTTATGTATTATTTAATTGACAATACCCTCAAATATTGCATGTTTGCAAGAGAATATATAATCAGCTTGATTAGGTCACATTGTACGAGTTATGCCCTGTACACACGATCGGTTCGTCTGATGAAAAGAACCAATGAATATTTTCATCAGATATCCGATGAAGCTGACTTTCATCAGTCTTGCCTACACATCATCGGTTAAAAATCCGATCGTGTCCAACGCTGTGACGTAAAACACAACGACGTGCAGAGAAAAATGAAGTTCAATGCTTCCGAGCATGCATCGACTTGATTCTGAGAATGCATGGATTTTTGACCTATGTATTTCCCCACAGACGATCGTTTTTTTCTATCGTTTTTTTAACCAATACGAAACTTTTAAAACAGGTTCTATTGTTTTTCACCGATGGAAAAAAATCTGATGGGGCCCACACCGGATCTGTTTGCCTGATTAAAACGGTCCATCGATCCGTTTTCATCAGAAAAACCGATCGTGTGTATAGGGCATAAGAGACATACCAATTTTAATTGTACTGTATTAGTTCAGATTGACAATAGCCACAAATATTTTTGAGTGCCCAGGCACTGGAATAGGTGTAAACTAGGAGACAAAGAGCATGATTTACTTTAAAGCAGAGCTAAATCTCTCAATCAATGTTGACTATTTTTACAGTGGAAGTAAACCCAATTCATGAAATTTGAGCTGGGCACATATATCTGCACAAAAACAACTGAGACAATATTAAATGTTAGAGCTGTGTGGTTTGTTCAGTGGGCCTGACCAAAACCGGCCTTTCCAGAAGCCCAACAAATTCACATGTCTGTCCTGCAGATTCTTCAGGAAGGGCCTTATACAGTGAATGTTTAAAGTGAAAATTCCCCACAGTAAGTAAGCTGGAAAAACACAAAACGTGCTGTCCAGGCGCCAAACATTAGGAGACCTTAGCTGCAGTAGGGGCCATAAATAGAACACAAATAAATTGGCTACTACCAGCTGAGAAGTTTAGGAAAGGAAGCCTAAACTTCAACCTGTCTGTCTGTTCAACATATCCAAACCAAAAATAAAGAGAGGCTCACAAGACAAGGTCAGACCAGGCAACTGGTAGATGAGTTCCTTCCCGGATCAGGCAGGGGGAAGAGCAAAGGGTGACAATAAATCATCAGATAGGAGCTGTGGCACTATCGCTCAACCTGCTGCTTGTAAGTGAAAGGTCTGCTAGTGTCGGTGTTGAATTACTTGAGCCCCTTGAGATCTGGTGTACCGAGAACCCTGGCCAGGGTCAGATGAAGGCTGCTTAAAGCTATGTGGTTGCTGCGAGGTGACTTGGTTTTGAGACCGTAGTTTTGCCGAAACAACCAGGCCCGCCTTCCTGGATGCATTTCTGAAGCTCTGGAAAGTGAATGGCCTCAAAGTAAGCATTACCATGTTCAAATTGTACTTTAAAGGGGAAGCCCTAATGATACCATATGTCATGAGATTGGAGGACTTGCAGTAGGGGTAGCAATGCTCTCTGCTTAAAAATTCTGGATTGCGAGAGATCACCAAAAATTTGGTAGGGGTGTTCCTGGAAGGAAAGGTTCTGCGACTCCCTGGCTGCTCGCATCATGGCTTCCTTTGTGTGTAAAAAATGAAAATTTAGAACAATGGCCGGGATTCAGAAAGGATTAACGTTGGCGTATCTCCAGATACACCGGCGTAATTTCAAATGTGCGCCATCGCATCTTTGCGCCGATTCACAAAGCGAGATACGTCCAAAAACATGGCATTCAGCCGTCCGACGTAACTTGCGTATGCCGGCGTATCGTGGGTGCATAGTTACGCTGGACACATTTGGCGTTCCCATTATAAATATGCAAATAAGTAAGATACGCCGATTCACAAACGTAGATGCGACCTGCCGCTTCATATACGCGATTTGCGTAAGGCTTACGTCCGGCATAAAGTTACCCCTGCTATAGCAGGCGCAGGTAATGCAAAGGTATGGGCCAGGGAACGATGCCGTCAAATTTTACGACGCGTACGCCGTTTACGTAGTACTACGTGAATAGGGCTGTGCGTAAGTTACGTTCACGTCGTAGGCATTGTGCTGACATATATGCAACATGATTCTGAGAATGCGCATGCATGCCCAGTTCGACCGGCCATTCATTAGCATGGGGTCACGCTTAATTTAAATAGATGACACCTACCCCCTTCCTACTTTGAATTAGGTGGGCTTACGCCGGCCAATTTACGCTACTGCTACTGCTTTGTGAATACTGCACTTGCCTCTCTAAGTTGCAATGGCATAGCATAAAGAAGAATGTAGAAGAAAGAAGAATGTATCTGAATCCCGGCCAATGTCTCTAGGTGGGCCATCAGATTGTCTTCTAGTCAGTGCCCTATGGGCACGGTCTATCTCCAACCTGTCAGCAGGAATGCCAAACACTAGTTCTTGCAACAGAGTGGAGCCCTGGAGGTCTGTGACCCTCTCTGGAATTCTCCTAATACGGATGTTACTCCTTCTTGCCCTATTTTCTGCATCCTCTAGTTGGGATCCCAGCAAAGCAATCTCATCTTGCAGGTCTTCCAGATTAGTTTCATGTGCATCCAGGATCATGGCAGCTCCATCCGTTCTTGCCTCCATGTATGATGACCCAAATTTTTGATATACCTCCTGAGGTCAGTGTCTCTTGGCTGTGACAGCTAGTTCCTCTCGCACTATGTCCTGGATCGTGTCCAGCCATCCTGAGTCCAGATCGGCTGGCTGTGACTGGAATGCTGAGGGGAATTGTTGCAGACTGCTAAGAGACCCGTTGGAGTCTCTCTTAGGCTGCGTACACATGATCAAATCTATCTGCTGAGAACGGTCCGACGGACCGTTTCAGCAGACAAATTCGATCGTGTGTACGGGCGGACAGACAAATTTTTCTAGCAGACAGATTTTAAACAAGTGAAAAAAGTGGTAATACTGCGCTGTCTATGTAAATAACCTAAATGAGAAATGCTAGCAGCTTAAATATGTTAGATACCCACAAAAAACTAGTATAATGGAAGAAAAAAGCTGCGCAAATAATAAGAACACTATAATAATACAAAATATGACACCAATGATAATCCCAAATATGGAATGAATATCCCGTGTTACAAGTGATGTATAGATGTATAGAATTGAAAGTCTATTCAGGCATGAAACACAAAAATGCATCTGATGGTAGTTGATGGCAGAAAAATTATTATTTTCCCTTCAAATAGATAGTGACATCAAATACGAAAACCAGTGCATGGATAGATAAGACACCTCCACCTTTCAAACACACCGCCCCTTACCAGAGTGGAAGATCCCAACTAGAGATCTTCTGACAGCAGATGGCTTAGTCCCCAGCCAGGGGGTTACGTGGCAGGATATCCAAGAGCCGAGACTTCTCCAACAGTGGACCGGTGATCAATGTTGAATGAAACCAATATGGAGAAGGAAAAAAGCTACATAGTGTGAACCCATATAACTTGTTTATTAAAAGATTAAAATCACACTTACAAGAAAGTAGATAAAATTTGCATGTGAATATATAGCCGGCCAGCTAGCACAACCCGTTCACTCCGGGACACAGTATGCGGTTATAAGACGTCAGCACGCCGCCACCCTACGCCGTTTCGTCTCAAAAAGACTTCATCCTGGGGCAGCATGCTTTAAAATCTGTCTGCTGGGAACCCGTCCGTCCGACATGTCTGCTGGATTCGACGCATGCGCGGAAGTGTTTTACTTCCTGGTGACGGTGACGTGGCGGTGTCAACGTCACCGCCACGTCATCGCACTGTCTGCCGGCGGGGATTTTGGTTTGATTGTGTGTACACGATTAAACCAATCTATCCCAGCAGACAAATCCGATCAAAACGGTCTGTCAGACCGATTTGATCGGATTTATTTCATGGTGTGTACGCGGCCATAGAGAGAGGCATGGTCTCGTTCTTCGGCCATCTTGGAAGCAAGGCACTGCTGACTTTTTGGATTTCCCGTAGACCAGGGCTTCATTTTATCTGTCTGTCCCAACATTCAAATGCATGTCGATCCTACCCCAGACTGAGGAGACTTTACGTGGGTCTGTACCTTCTATGTAGCTCGCAGGGTGAATGGCTGAATGGTCAGGGTGTGCAGAGTTGGGCTAGACTGCTGCCATTCAGATCCCCTACGCGTATTTGTTTTATTATACCGACCTTACTTTTTATTGGGGCCTTGTTAGCACCTCTGTGATCTTGATCTCTTCCATATTTTTTAAGGTAGATCTCGACCTCTCAAGAGTTCCCAACCCTTGTTTTAGTTTTTTTCAAGATCTTCTTCAGGCTGTCAGTAAAAAATAAATAAAAAAAAGGTACACAAAATGCTTAATCACACTTGAACATTCCAAGATGTCTGTCCATTATCAATATCTACAAGGGTACTTAATCATTTACATAACATTTTGACTTCAACAAGTAAAGAAGTCTCAAATCGTGAAATCAGAACCTTGCATCGAATACTGAACATTAACATTTAATGTTACTGGAACAATTTTGTCAAACCATACACAAAAACTACCATTGGGAGACATCACAGTTCTGTTTTGCTTTACCAATATCTATTGTATGTAATATTTCTTAATTGTTTTTTTATTAGGGATGATTGGGTAAGAAAGAAGGTCAGTGTATCAAGAACCTAATCCTAAGGCAGGTAGCACAATAAAAATTAATAGATATTGTGTAGTTTTAGGGCCAGATTCTCGTAGATGCACGCATAATTATGCAGGCGTAGCGCATCTCAGATGCACTACGCCGACGTAATGCGGAGTGGCAAGTACCGTATTCCCTAAGCAAATGCGCTCCAAGATGCGCCTGCGTAGCGGAAATTCATCGGCGTAATCCGGCGCAACTCCAAAGTAGGAGGGAAGTGGGCGTGTTGCATTCTAATGAAGCGTGACCCCATGCAAATGAAGGCCGGGACGAACGGAGCATGCGCCGTGACGTGGATGACCCGCGCCGTGAAGTGGGTGACCCACGCCGTGACGTGGATGCCTTCTGCGCATGCGCAAAGCCTCCCTACGATTCGCCGGCGCTGGGTATATAATGCGCCCACACATGCGCCCGTGCAGCGCAAAAGTCTCCCTTTTTTTGGATTGTTACGGGAAAACTTTTTGCTGTACCATGGCTTCTATTGGGAAGGAGAGGAGGAAGAAAAATTTCTCCCCAGAGGAGAGGGCCATTGTCATCGCGGCCATGGAGAAGTATGATTCCAGGCTCCATGGTGCTGACAGTGCCCGGACCAGCAAGTCCCGGAGGGATGAAATCCTCATGAAGGTGGCTTGCCAGGTTAATGCCCTCTCACATGAGATCCGGACACCGCAGGATATTCAAAAAAGATGAATGACCTGCGGCGTCTGGTCAAGGGCAAGCTGGTTGGAATGAGTCGGCATGCCAGGGGCACTGGAGGGGGCCCATCCTGTACCATCCGCCTGACTGAGGAGGAGAAGGTGGTCGCCCGCTGACTGCAGAGGGAGCAGGTTGAGGGAGTTGTTGGGACTTGTTGGAGGAATCAGGGCACACCTCTACGGAGGAGGCGGTTGAGGAGGAGCTCGTCGACCAGGACCAGGAGCTCTACCTGGTTTTGGAGGAGGACCATGGGTTGCCCGGACCAGCCCAAGCCATCCCCCCATCTTTTTCCAGCCCCTCAGTGTCCACCCCTAACCTCTCCAGTCCCTCTGTTCCCCCCCCCTCATCTCCGGCCCCTCAACATCCTCCCCTTATGCCAGGTCCCCTGCCACTCCCTGGAAGGCGAGTTGCAAGACGAGGGGTGTTCCCAAGGTCCTGCCTGAACAGCTGGCCAGGCAGCAGGACCAGCAAAATCGTCACCTTTCAGAGGTCGCTGGGGAGATGAGGCTCCTGCCCGACAGCCTGGCCTCCTCGGATGCCATTACGGATGCCATCCTCGATGTCGCTGGCAACAGTGCAGCGACAGTCACCAGCCTGGGGGAGCTGCAGGCGACCACCTCCGACCTTGTGGGGGAGGTCAAAGGTCTGCGGGTTGCTGTCCAGGACCAGACGGCTGTGCTGACCCGCATAGCGGTTGCCTTGGAGGGCATTCAGGCAGCCAGGGAGGGACATGGGGATACTTCTCCTCAACATGATACCCCACCCCCCCACCTGTGGCTGCCCCCAGGCAAGTGAGGGGCAGGAGCCGTGGCACCAGGCGGAGCCGTGGCACCAGGCGGAGCCCACGCCAGGCCCAGTAATTATTTTAATTGGATATTTTGCTCTGGTGAAGAGCTTTTGATTTTTTTTAATGCTCTGGTGAAGAGCTTTTGATTTTTTTTTTTAATGCTCTGGTGAAGAGCTTTTGATTTTTTTTTAATGCTCTGGTGAAGAGCTTTTGATTTTTTTTTGATACTGCACACAGTGCAGTGTGAATGGTGTGTGAATGTGGGGGTGGCACTCCTGCCAGTAAGGGGTGTCACCCTCGGCCGTTGGGGTGAAGTTATCCCCACGGCTGTGTGAATGGTGTATGAATGGACAGCAACACCATGCGGGGCCTTGACGCGGCGTTGCTGCTCCCAAGTCCTGCATGTTGGACTTGGGCTAATCCAATGTGATGTGGATGTGGTGTGTGTGTGATCTAGGGACCACAGTGGTGTACATGCGTGCATTGTCTGTGTGCCATGCTGTATGTGTGTGTTTAACGGTCAAAGATTCGCAACACGAGGCAACTCCTGACTGCTCTTCCATCAGCAGACGGGGTCTCCTCTGGCAGGGGGGGCTGTCTGGTTGGGGGGTCAGGTCATCACGTAGGGCAATCTGCAGGCCCTTTCTCATGGCAAAGTTGTGCAGAATGCAACATGCACCAATGATCTGACCCACAAAGTTTGGGGAATACAACAGGGCCCCCCCGGACTTATCCAGGCATCGGAAACGGGACTTCAGGAGGCCAAATGTGCGCTCAACCACTGAACAGGTTTTGATGTGTGCTTCATTGTATCTCTCTCCTGGGGTATGGGGATTCCGGAAAGGAGTCATGAGATGGAGTCCAAGTACATATGCCGCATCACCTGGAAGTGAAAAGACAGGATGTTAGTCATGCATGTGCCCCTTGTGATGTGTGCATCATGGGGGGGACAGTCATGCCTGCCACCCATGTCACTCACCAACCAGCCAGCTGTCTCCATACATGTTCTGCTCAAAATCTGCTGGGATGGTGCTTTGACTGTATATGTAGCTGTCATGGCTGGACCCGGGGTCTTTGGCACGGACGTGCCATATGAGGTATTTGGCATCAGCTATCACCTGTACGTTGATGGAATGCCAATGCTTCCAATTGCGGTAAATGTGCTCTGTGGCACGGGGGGCTGTAGTGCCACATGTGTGCAATCAATGGCCCCGATGGTGCGTGGGAATCTGCCAAGTCTGTAGAAATCTGTCATTGCCTTCTGCCGCAGGTCCTCAGTGGTGGGTCTGATGATGTGGTGGGACATGCGTCTGAGGATTGCGGGGATAACCTGGTGCAGACATCTGCTTATGCTGGTTTGTGACATCCCAGCCACAACTCCACTTGTACGCTGGAATGATCCACTGGCCAGGAAATGGAGTGTTGCCAGTACCTTCACCAGTGGCTGCAGTGCATGTGAGCGGTGTGTTGGGCTGGTGATGTCATCCTGCAGGGCTGTGGTTATTTCCAGGATGGCAGCAGGGGTGAATCTGAAGATGCGATACACCTCCTCCTCACCCATGCCAAAGAGGCTCATGCGCGCTCGGTAGATCCTCTCACGTGCCCCCCTCCTCCTCCTCCTCCTTCTATGCTCCTCTTCCTCTGCATACATTAGTAGTGATAAGACCATGGCTGCCCCTGGCATGTTGGCATACGAATGTGTTGTCCAGTAAGTGTGATTGCTCAGCTCGTCCGTTATGGTGCTGCTGTAGTTGCTCTCCAGCTGACTTGCACACGGTCTTGAGCAAAGTTACCCGTGCTTTTATGAGGGGTATGTTTACTCAAGGCTTTTGTGTTACGCGCACCACGCGTAGCCTACGCCGAACGCGCGTAGTTTCGGGAATCCGTGCATCTCCCTCATTTGCATATTTGCATGCTAATTCAATGAAAGCTGAATATGCGCGATTCGTAACTATTCGCCTACGCCGCGCTAGCTTAAAGCATTTTCGCCGCTCAGACGAAAAAGATTTTCTGGCGTATGTGGTTCTGTGTTTGCGGCGCATCGATACGCAGGCGCACATTTACAATTACGCCGCGCATGTCCATTTACGCGGACGTAGCGCCTCTGAGAATCTGGCCCTTAGGGTAATGAAGGACAAACAGTCTAAAATTATTTTTTACAAAGTTTATTCACATATAGAATTAAAGGTTAAAAACATATCCAGACTGCATTAAAATCAAATGTAGATCCCTGCTGCATAGGGCTACCCTCCAGTTACCAATAATACACTTGATATGATTGTCACAATGTATACAGTAAATATGGGGTACTTATAAACATCCCACTGTGTCTCTTATGCTTCTATGCATTTCATGAGATATACCCACTTTTTCGAGAAGACTGCAGGGATAATACACTCTAAAGATGCCCATATATTATACAATTTTTTTGTTCAATTTCCTTTAGATTCACCTTCAACTATGATATGTAGTGCAAGGACCTGCCTAATTGCATACAAATTGAAAGTGTCCAGGTTTGACCTCATATTATATGGTTTTGGTAAATCTAAAGGAAAATTATACAAGGAAATTGTATAATGTATGGCCAGCCTAAGCACTCATAAAGACGAGCATTATTGTTTATAAAATGTTTTTATATACAACTTGTAATGCTGCGTACACACGATCAGAAATTCCGACAAGAAAAATTTGGATTTTTTTCTGACGGAATTTGGACTCAAACTCATGTTACATACTCACGGTCAAACAAATGTTGTCTGAAATTCCGATCGTCAAGAATGCGGTGACGTACAACACGTACAACTAGATGAGAAAAATTAAGTTCAATAGGCATTACGACTCTTCTGCTTGATTCAGAGAATGCATGTTTTTTGTGCGTTGGAATTGCATACAGATGATCGGAATTTCCGACAAGAACTTTTCTTGTTGGAAAATTTGAGGAACCAGCTTGCAAATTTTTGCTGTCGGAAATTCCGACAGAAAAAGTCCGATGGGGCCTACACACGGTCGGAATTTCCGACCAAAAGCTCACATCAAACTTTTCTTGTCAGAAACTCCGATCGCCTGTACGCGGCATAAGTGTACATACCGAAAAACCCCACCCAGAGGAAGTCTTTATCACTGCAACACCTGTGGGGGGGGGGGGGTCAAGCACGGGGACACCCCACACAAGAGTGACTGGGGAAGAGATAAAAAAAAGCACTAAACCCACACATGCTAGATAATGCATGTGTGTGTATAATTATAATTAGGTCTATGTGATGTACCTCTTTAGTTCTTGATTAGACTCCCCTTATTTAGGTACATCACATAGAGCTTCAAGCCCTGTAGTTTAAAAAGATGGATGTGTTTCTAAATGCACAGAACAGTGGTGATATCTGGATTTAATGAAAACTAGGGTTGCACCAATACCGATACTCATTACTCGCACAAATACTCTGATGCTTGACCTGATACCTGGCAGGAGGCCAGTACACCCAGCGTCCTCAGTGTAGCAGGGGGGGGCAGGCAGCCTCACAGATGATCAGTGTGGCATTGGGGGCAGTTACAAGCACCGATCTCCCTGTATAGCTTTTCTGACAGCTGCTTGTAATTGCCCCCACCACCGCACCGATCATCCCGATCATCCCTTGTGTCCTCCCTGGGTCCTTTTCCAGTCCCCCCTCGTCCTGGATCTGTCAGGATGGAGAGTGGAGGAACAAGGTGGTAAATTGAGCATTGTAAACTGTATTTACGATGCTTCAGATTACGAATGGAGAGGAGCCACTGTCTCCTGCCCATTCATCTTTAGTGCAGCTAAAGCTGCTGAGAAAGGGACTGGGGAATATGTGTCCTGTCTCAAAAGGGAGATGTCAAAGGTCTGTTTAGACCCCTGATATCTCACCAAAGCCTCCAACAGGGTTAACAAAAAAGTAAAATTGTAAAAATAATAATAATAAAAAAACACTGACACCATCCACTCCCCCCCCTCCCAAAAAAAGCATTGTAAAAAAACAACAAAAAATATATAAAATTGTAAAAAATTATAAAAAAAAATTGTAAACAAAAAAATATAGATTTTTATTTTTATATAATTTTTTTAAATAAAAATAAAAACTACTGACACAGTCCACGCTTCATCAGTGCCCATCACAAAAGTATTGGTAATCTGTATCGGCATGTACTGTAAAAAAAGTATCGGTACCTAAAGCTAAAGCTTATTTCACTGACACGAATGTCCAATTATTGATCAACTTATAGACAGTTAAGCCGCGTACACAAGATCGGTCAAACCGATGAGAAAGGTCTGATGGATTTTTCCATCGGTTAACCAATGAAGCTGACTGATGGTCAGTCGTGCCTACACACCATCTGTTAAAAAAAAACGATTGTGTCAGAACGCGGTGACGTAAAACACAACGACGTGCTGAAAAAAATGAAGTTCAATGCTTCCAAGCATGCGTCGACTTGATTCTGAGAATGCATGGATTTTTAACCGATGGTCGTGCCTACAAACGATCGTTTTTTTGCTATAGGTTAGGTATCCATCGGTTAAATTTAAAACAAGTTTGCTTTTTTTAACCGATGGATAAATAACCAATGGCGCCCACACACGATCGGTTTGGTCTGATGAAAACGGTCCATTAGACCATTTTCATGGGTTTGACCGATCGTGTGGCTTAACTGACTTGTAGCCCTTAGCTCAGGCAGGATACAGTTCTGCCTCCATAAGTATGTTAGAGTTTGACATTGGGTTGACATATTCTGACAGGGGAGAATACAAGTACATAACAGCACACCCACAGATCCCTGAAAATAAGGCAACATTGGTAAAACAGCTTAAAAAAAAATACATTGTAGTCTTATAACATATCGTACTTTCTGTCCAATCTTTCCTTAGCATTAAGCCCGGTACACACGTAAAGTCCTTTTCCGTTCAACCCATCGGGCTAAACAACAAAAACAACTGACAGTTCACCTTACTAACACACGTGATGTTAGTCCGGAAAACTCGACAATAGGTGAAAAAAAATTTGATAGCAGATCCACCAACAGAGAGAATAGGAGGCTTACCAGAAAGCGTGGACTCAGCTAAGTATACAATTAATGAGTCAATCAGGCTTATAATGATGATATCCGGACATCAACCTTCCATTGGGAAACAGGGATGAGTTTTGAGTATAAATCAACTCCTCATACGGTAGGTGAAAGACCAAGAAAGATGTAACAACACCAGGACTGATATATGAGACTCGTAGGTTCTTTACCGAGGATCCAAAATACTCAGATGCTTCTCGTGCGGAGACAGGCAACAATGCCGGCTAGACACAGCTGAGCACCACTGTATACTTAGCTGAGTCCACGCTTTCTGGTAAGCCTCCTATTCTCTCTGGTGGTGGATCTGCTATCAAATTTTTTTTCACCTATTGTCACGTTTTTTGGACACTTTGAATTGAATCAATTTTTTTCATATCCAAATGATATGATCATTTTGAACACTTGGTGAATAGTTTATGTGTTGCTTCACGTATTATACATATTATTTCATTCCAAGTCTTTATGATGCTTTGCAGTGTTATATTGTTATCTCTCACATAATTTTAGCGCTACACTTTTTGTTTTTTTATTTGTTTCCTGTTGCAGAATTAATCCAGTTCTGTTGTGTTGGCAGCTTTTTTATGTTTAGTTAGGTAGCGCGGTGTTATATGCACTTTTGTATATATATTTTTACTTTAGTCCGGTAAACTCCCCTGCTGTTCCTGATGAGGTCAAGCCAGATGAAAAACATTGGATGGGGGTTTACGTTGTGAAGTCACTTCTGCAAGTGTCAGTTATGGTATGTGGAATGCATGCTGGAAGAACGTAACGACTAAGCGCCATTTTTGAAAGACGTTTGAAAGTCATTTAAATGCAAATTGTTTTGTTACTTGATGTAAAATGCACACTTTGAAGGAATATGTTTTAATTAATAAAAAGGGTCATACACACTATAGTACTTTTTATGGTATTCTTTTTGGGACATGTGAATCCCCAGGAGGTGAATTGGTACCAGAAGGCGCCTGATTGGAGGCCAGGATAGCTGTCCTAAGGAATAACATTTGTGGGGTAGATTCAGGTAGGACTTAAGCCGGTCTATCTCGAGATGTGCCACCTAAGTCTAAATTTGTGCCGGAATATCTATGCGCCGTACCCACATAACTAGATACGCGCCAAAATAGGCTATTCCCGACCAGCCTACTTGCCTACGCCTGCACATCCTAGGCACACATTTATACCGTCTAGGCGCACATTTATTCCGTCCGCACCATTGATTTCCTATGCAAATATGCAAATGAGCGAGAAACACCGATTCCCGAACATAGGCCCGTTCGGCACAGGCTAGGCGCGGTGCGCCTAAGCTGTTTGGCCGGCCTAAAGTTATCCCTCATAAAGCAGGGATATCTTTGCACCAGACTTGCTCAAGTTAGCTGGAGAGCAGCTTCAGCAGCACCGTTACAGACGAGCTGAGCAACCACACTTGCAGGACAACACATGGTAGCCGTGGTCCTAGCACTACTAATGGGTCTCCCGCCACCAGGGCCGCCATCAGGGGGGTACAGGCAGTACACCTGTCCGGAGGCCACCAGGGCCCTAGATGGCAACCCCCCCTTTTTTTTATAAAAATAAATTACCAAATAAAGGGGGCTTTCCATCCGGGACCTCTGGGCCCTTTAATAATAATAATAATAATAATAATTATATATATATATATATATAGAAAATATTTTTTTTTATAAAAAAAAGGGGGGTTGTCATCTGGGGCCCTGGGGATCTCCAGACCCCTAAAAAAATGGCCCTTTAATAAAAAATAAAAATAAAATATATATTATTTAAAAAAAAGGGGGGGGACCCCCGGGCCCCTTACAGGTGTACTGCCTGTACCCCCCTGATGGCGGCCCTGGTCATAAGTCTCCATTTCTGTTATGAGGGCTGACATCTCCTGGGTGTTAAAGTTTTTTTTCCTCCTCTGCCTGTAGGGAACGGGAGCAGCCATCTCACAGCAAAAGTACCTTCCCTGGGGGGGGATAAAACTGGATGTACTTTTGCATCGGCTGGGCGTAAGTTGGGCCGGCGTATCTCTGTAGGTTGGGCCGGCATAGTTGTGAGCATGCTCACAAGGGAACGAACGTACTGAGCATGCTCCGCGTTCAGAACATCATTTGCATAAGTTCACACCCACTTCCACTTATTTATTTAAATTAATTTTTATTGAATTTTTCAAAACATTTATACATTAACCACTTCCATACCAGGCACTTACGCACCTTCCCGCCCAAGCCAATTTTCAGCTTTCAGCACTGTCGCAATTTGAATGACAATTGCACGGTCATGCTACACTGCACCCAAACAAAATTGGCGTCCTTTTTTCCCCACAAATAGAGCTTTCTTTTGGTGGTATTTGATCACCTCTGCGATTTTTTTTTTTTTGCGCAACAACTAAAAATAGAGCAAAGATTTTGAAAAAAAAATAAAGTTTTTATTTTTTTCTGTTAATTTTTTTGTAAATGAGTATTCTCTTTCAATTACGGGCACTGATATGGTGGCACTGATGGGCACCGATGAGGTGGCACTGATGGGCACCGATGAGGTAGTTCTGATGGGCACCAATTAGGTAGCACTGATGGGCACTGATAGGCGGCGCTGGTATGGGGCACTGATGGGCACTCATGGGCGGCACTGATGGGCACTCATGGGCGGCACTGATGGGCACTCATGGGCGGCACTGATGGGCACTCATAGGCGGCACAGATGGGCACTCATAGGCGGCACAGGTGGGCACTCATAGGTGGCACAGGTGGGCACTGATAGGTGGCACAGGTGGGCACTGATAGGTGGCACAGGTGGGCACTGATAGGTGGGCACTGGGCATGGATTGGCACTGTGGGGTGGCACTGACAGACACTGGGGTGACACTGATGATCACTGAGGGGTGGCACTGATGGATCAATGTTGCCAATCAGTGCCCATGTGTGGGCACTGATTGGCATCTTTTTTTTACTGCCCCCTTTTTTTTTTCTTGCTGATTTTTTTTTTTTTTTTGTCATTTTTTTTTTTTTTTTGTCATTTTTTTTTGTCTTTTTTTATGTTCCCTGGTGGTCTAGTGTGGGCACTCCCTGGTGGTCCATGTGGCGATCCGAGGGGGGGCTGCGCTGATAAACAATCAGCGCGAACCCCCCCCTGTCAGGAGAGCCGCTGATCGGCTCTCCTGTACTCGCGTCTGTCAGACGCGAGTGAGGAAGAGCCGTCGGCGGCTCTTCCTGTTTACATCGTGATCAGCCGTGATTGGACACAGCTGATCACGTGGTAACGAGGCTCCGCCGGAGACTCGTTACCGAGATCGGAGGTGCAGGGTGTCAGACTGACACCCTGCATCACCGATCGCCGCGCTGCGGCTCGCCATGTGGCGATCCGAGGGGGGGGCTGCGCTGATAAACAATCAGCGCGAACCCCCCCTGTCAGGAGAGCCACTGATCGGCTCTCCTGTACTCGCGTCTGTTAGACGCGAGTGAGGAAGAGCCGTCGGCGGCTCTTCCTGTTTACATCGTGATCAGCCGTGATTGGACACGGCTGATCACGTGGTAACGAGGCTCCGCCGGAGACTCGTTACCGAGATCGGAGGTGCAGGGTGTCAGACTGACACCCCGCATCACCGATCGCCGCGCTGCGCGCCCGCACGGGCGCGTGCGGCATTGAAATCGTGCTAGACGTTTGAGAACGGCTAGTCACGATTTCATAACCACTTCCCGGCCGTAAATCAGCTATTGGCCGGGCGGGAAGTGGTTAACAGCTCATTATCAATTAGCATACAAAAAGGTTCCTTCAGTTAAACACATTTATCATTTCATACACATAAAATTACAACATCAACATTAGACAGTTTCCTATACCACAATTATAAGACAGTCCAACCTCCTCCTTATCTCCTACTATTTCCTCCCTCCCTACCCCCTCCTCGGTGGCGAGGAGAGAGAGAAAAAAAAAAAAGAAAAGAAAAAAAACCTACTCCGTATTATGAGGGGACAAGAACAACTCTCGTCCTCCACTACCCGTGTTCCTCTCTTGTTAAGTGAGAGGGAAAAAAAAGGACCCCTGATTCAAAAGGTGTCTCATTTTAAACATATTTCCTGTGCCGTTTCATTTTAAACATACTTCCTGAATCTTTTGCTTGGTGCCCTCCCTACTCCATATTATGAGGGGACAAGAGCAACTCTCGTCCTCCACTACCCAATACCTCTCTTGTTAAATGAAAAGAGGAGGAGAAAAAAAAAAAAGAGAACCATACCCATTGTATTAATGTGCAACTGTGCTTAAAGCCCCCTCTAGTATCTCCCCAAAGGGAGGGGGAGGGGGAAGGAAGGAGCCGAACTTTTATCTCCTACGTGTACCTGCAAGAACTACCTAAGTACTTTCCTCGTTTCTCATATAGTCTATATAAACCATAGATTTTTTATATTTTTCCCAGCCACCCCAGGTTCCAATATCGTAGATATTTAATTCCTTATATTGAGACATTACCTCCTCCATACTTCTTATCCTTTCTACTTCCCTTAACCACTCTTGGATCGAGGGTGCTAGTTTATCTTTCCATTTTTTTGGAATCAAAGTCTTTGCTGCATTTAACAGTATTGGCATAATTGTTGTTTTATATTTTTTTCTGGGTATAGTCACAGCATGGAATAGACATTGCCATGGGTCCAGACTAATCTCGATGCCACTGATCTCTTTAGTAAGTTGTAGTATTTGGATCCAATATGGCTGGATCTTCAGGCATTGCCACCAAATATGGGCATGCGTTCCCACCTCCCCACAGTCCCTCCAGCATAAAGATGTCTCCTGGGGATTTATCTTATTTAATTTCACCGGTACAAAGTACCATTTATTCAAAAGTTTGAAGTTCATTTCTTTTATCCGTGTATCTACAGAGGTGGAGTGGACATAGTCCAGAATTCTGCTCCTCATACGATCTGGTGGTGGTTAATTTAGTTCTAATCCCCAGCTCTCTGTGGGGCACACAGCGCCCCGCTCCATATGCATCATTAACATTTTGTAGATGGTGGAGATTCCATGTCTATCTATCTGCGCCTCTTCTACCAGTTTTTCCCATACATTTAGCCTGCCTATCCCCCTAAGAGGTTTTGGGAGGGTATCTACAAAGTGTTTCAGCTGATTGTATCTCCACACTTCCCAGGGAGTGGTTCCATATCTTTCCCGCAGTTCATTTAATGTACATAGGGCATTTCCCTTCATGACATCTCTTAGTCTCAAATATGGCGCTTTAGTCCATTTTAAATACATATTTATTAAATTTTTTCCTGGGGGGGAAATAAATATAGTTTTTAAATACTATTATTAAATAATTCTAGTAAGAGGGATTAAAGGGCTGTTATGTTTACCTTGTATACTTTTGATTAACTTATCCCATGTTCTTAAAGCTTCTACCGTAATCTGAGCTATTTCTCCTGGGAGACCTCTAAACTGTTTTGGGATCCAAATGATCTGCCCTAGCTCAGAATTACACATTTTTGCTTCCAATTCAACCCATTTTTCCCTTTTTTGCTGGGGATCTGCAGTCCAATCCATAACCCTCCGTATTATAGCTGCTTCATGATATTTCTATAAGTCTGGGAGAAAAATTCCTCCCTTTTCTTTTGATCTAGTTAATGTACGGAAAGCGGTGCGGTTATTTTTATTATTCCATATAAATTTCTGTAACACTAATCTCAAAGTTTTAAAGTAAGCTCTAGGGATATTAATCGGTAAACTTTGAAATATGTATAACGCCTTAGGGAGAATCATCATTTTAACCACACTTAACCACACTTATCCTGCCAAACCATGGCAGGATATCCCTTTAGTTCATTTTTAATTTTATTTAACAATGATATTTAGTTATCATGATATAAATCTACATTAGATCTTGACAAAGATACTCCCAGGTATTTTAAACCTTTTTGTTTCCATCCGAAAGGATATAATTTTCGGAGGTCTTTGCTTTCATTCATTGGAACCGAAATATTCAAAATTTCATTTTTTTCCATATTTATTTTTAAATTTGAGATCTGGCCATATTTTCCCAGTTCTTCCATAATTTTTGGAAGACTTTGTATAGGGTTTGTTATATGTAACATAATGTCATCCGCAAAGGCAGATATTTTGTATTCTTGTCCTCCTGCTTCTATACCCGTAATTTCTTGGTTTACTCTAATGGATATTAAAAATGGCTCCAGAGAGAGCAGAAAGAGCAATGGGGGAAAGTGGGCATCCCTGGCGAGTTCCATTGAATAGCCTAAATTTTTCTGAAAGAGTCCCATTAACCATGATTTGGGCTGTGGGTATGGAATATAGGGCTTCTATCCATTTTATCATACGGGGTCCTATACCAAATTTATATAGTGTCTGAATCATAAAGTCCCAATCCAGCCTGTCGAATGCCTTTTCGGCATCGACAGATAAAAACAGGGCTGGGCTTTTACTTTTCTTTGCTTCATGGATTAACAGGACTGTTTTTAAGATGTTATCTCTCGTTTCTCTTCCAGGAACAAAACCTGCTTGATCTTCACCTATAAGCTCTGGCATAAGGAGCTTTAGTCTTTCTGCCCGTATCCTCGCATACATTTTCATGTCTTCATTGATTAAGGATATTGGCCTGAAACTGGAGCATACAGTGGGATCTTTTCCCTCTTTTGCCAGAAGAGATATATAGGCACCTAGGGCTTCTCCTCGTAACTCAAAATCCTTGCCTATTGAATTCATGTATAAATGATAATAAGGCGACAAGTATAGCCATCTGGGCCGGGACTTTTCCCAGATTTGCTATTTTTAATGGCCTGCTCTATTTCCTCTTTAGTGATTTCCTTATCCAATCTTCCTGAGTCGTCCTCTGAAATTACAGGTAATTTTATTCAATCCAGATATCCTCTTATCTTATCTTTTCTATTTTGCAATTCTACTCCCACTTCCACTTCCACTTATGCGGACGAAATTAAGTTAGGCCGGCGCAAAGTTAAGCGCAAGTGCTTTGTGAATAGTCTACTTGCCTCCCTGAGTTACTTTGGCGTAGCGCAAATGAGATGCGCTACGCCGGAATAAATATGCGCCAATCTACCTGAAACTACCCCTATATGTGTGGCTAGACCCGTTTTAGGGACAGATATTGTGGTTAGTGCATAGTAATTGTGGTGGAATAAGGAGCACGAGGTGAATCGTTTGGGAGGAATAAAGTTAACAGGTAATATCACTAAAGATACAGGAAATGAAAAAGAAGACGTGGACCAAATTGTTAAGATACACGGGGAGGACTGTTTATTATTTGGACAATTAACCACTTTCATATGATTTAAATGTCTTGTGTATTCTTCATTTAGTCACATAGTGAAAATTTGGATTTGGTTGCAGACATTAGTTTGGACCATCGCTTAAGATTATCAAGTTTTGTGTCATACATATTTATAATTTTTTTATTATTATTATTTTTTTACATTGGCGATACTATCTTTATAGGTGTAGCGCAGGACACATTTTATTCCCATCACCGCTGCTGTGACTTTGTGTTCTGACAGGGGGACTGCCCCCCAGCCAGAACACACTAATCAGAAATTGCAGCCATTGGCTGTGATTGTTGATTGGATGCTGGTGTTGGCAAGTTCCTGTTGAACCTGCTGATACCAGCTGCCACTGGGCCCGTGAGTCTGCGAGTCTGCCTGAAAGAGGATGTTTATTGCATTGCTCTCTATTTTGCTAAATCATTTTGCATTTTTTTTTTTTTTGCAAAGCAAAGACTGTATACAAATATAAGAAAAAAATATAAACTTATTTTTTTTTAATAAAACTGACCCAAAAACATTTTAGTATCCTTTTAGAAGAAAAGATTAAGAATCTTAAAAATGTTCTTTGCTAGCTGTCTTTTTTTAAGGAAAAGGAATTGTTTTTCCCATGAAAAACAACTAAAATATGGCTATACCTTTATTAGGACAGTTAAAAATAGCAAAGCAATGTCTTACCTTGTCTCACTTGCTGTAAAGGTTTTTTTTATAACTGGAAGGGAAAACTAAAAAAAAAAAATACCGTAAGATCTGTAAAAATTTGTGATAGACTTCCACATGTGCTTACTGAACGGCTACTAAGCCTCCTGGGGAAACATACACCTTATAATATTGCCCTTTGACGGTCAAAGCAGGGGCGTACCTAGAGCATTTGGCATTCAGGGCGGATCCTTTATCTGGCACCCCCTCTCCCCCACCTGGTCCCCCCATCTGGCACCCCCCCTCACTGATTATGCCTGTATGCACATTAACCCCCCCTTCATACCTGTATGCACTTAGCCCATCCACACACCTGTATGCACTCAGCCCCCTCATATTGTATGCACTCAGCCCCCTCATACTTGTAAACACTTAGCCCCCTCACACCTGTACGCACTTAGCCCCCTCACACCTGTACGCACTTAGCCCCCTCACACCTGTATGCACTTAGCCCCCTCACACCTGTACGCACTTAGCCACCTCACACCAGTATGCACTCAGCCTCCTCATACCTGTACGCACTCAGTCCCACCCACACCTCAACTCAATAGATATCCTAATGACCTTTTTTTCAGCCTACCATTTATTTTAACTGGTAAATGTGGAATCTATGTAGTTTCTCTTAATATTAGTTGCGTTTGCTATGATATTTGTTTTTGTTTTTCTGGTTTTGGTATAACATTTAGGGAAAAGCAGGGGTGCTGTTTCTATTGCCTAATGCTGTGAGACAAAATGTGCCTACTGAAAGCTTTTAAAGTAGATAAAGCATAATCATTATAATAAAAATGATTAGTATATTATTATTACTACATTAGAGCCAGCACAGGTGCCATTCCCTACATATAATTGCACCATTGTTGAATCAATAGATTTTCCTTTATTAGTCAGTTACTGTACAGAGCTCCAAATACGCACACTTGATTTTATGACCAGAAAACAGCTTTTTTTTTTTAGAACCAAGAGTCATAACTGTAATTGTCCATCCTTATTTAATAAAGCAAAGAGGAATGTGTAATAGAAAATAGCAAACCACAATCAACTTTCATTGTTGTGACTGCAATTTGGTTGCTATGGACATCATTATTAAATAGTCCTGCTTGTCTTGAGTATGATGTGGCAGACTGCACCATATCTGACCAGTTTTTATGGTAGTGATTTAGATATACGGGCAGTTTCAGTGGATATAAAAACTCTACACACCCCTGTTAAAATGACAGGTTTCTGTGATGTAAACAAATTAGACAAAGATAAATAATTTCAGAACTTTTTCCACCTTTTAATGCGACCTTTAATGTAACTGTACAACTCAATTGAAAAAACAAACTGAAATCTTTTAACGAAGGAGAGTAAAAAAAAAAAAAATTAGAAGGGAAATTGAAGGAAAAGGTAAGTGAACCAACAATGCACTAGCTTAATGGAACCAATTTAGAAAATAAAAGACAAACCTTTACAACCCCTTTAACCCCAAATATAGTGTAGCTGTTGTAGTACGTCTTTCCTGACATTTTCTTAGCCACATCCTACCAGCTTTGCACATCTAGAGAGTGAATTTTTTTTGCCATTCTTCTTTGCAAAATAGCTCAAGCTCTGTCAGATTGGATGGAGAGTGTCTGAACAGAAATTTTCAAGTCTTTCCACAGATTCTTAATTGGATTCAGGTCTGGACTTTTACTCGGCCATTCTAACACACATTCTAATAATGCTTTGATCCAAACCATTCCATTGTAGCTCTAACTGTATATTTAGGGTTGTTGCCCCCCGAAGGTGAACCTCTTCACCAGTCTCAAGTCTTTTGCAGGCTCTAACAGTTTTTTGTTTTTTTTTATTTGCCCTGTATTTGGCTCCATCCATCTTCCCATCAACTCTGACCAGCTTCCCTGTCCCTGCTGAAGAAAAGCATCCCCACAACACCATCCCTATGTCACACAGTGGGGATGGTGTGTTCAGGGTGATGTGCAGTGTCAGTTTTCTGCCACACATAGCGTTTTGCTTTCAGGCCAAAAAGTAAACTTTTGATGTCATCTGACCAGAGCACCTTCTTCCACGTGTTTGCTGTGTCCCCCACATGGCTTCTAGCCGTGGTGTCCCTACTGGAAGATTTCACAACAAAATGGATACAAAATGGAAGGTTGGGCAACTATAAAATTGTGAGTTTCCCATCACTTTCTGTCCCAAACAAACTAATTAAACAGACTGATCTATCCCTCAATAACATACAAAGCAGGGTGGTTTCTAAAGTTTTAAAATGTGTTAGGGCATACAGTGTTGAAATCTAGTTTACAGTTGATAAGGAAGACCTGTGAACGCAGTACAGACAGGATTAATTCTGTTAACTTTTACAGCCCCCTTCTAAACATTACAAAGCAGGTAGAGTATGTAAGGATATTTTAGCAAGTAAAAAGAGCTTTAAAGGGTAACCAGTATTTTAATTATTGGTTATGCTATGTTAAATGAAACATGTAACAAACATAAAGTAGGTGTTATTCCAATATGGTTGCAAAAGTAGAACTTTGTTTAAAAAATGTTGTGGCTAGAAACACTCTTTAACCACTTAAGGACCCCCGCACGATTATGTACGTCCACAACATGGCACGTACAGGCACAAGGGCGTAAATTTACGTCCTCGCCTTAGTGCGGGTCGGGGGTCCGATCGGAACCCCCCCCCCGCTCCGTGCGGTGGTCGGTAAGTGGTCGGGAGCGATCCGGGATGAGGGGGCGGCCATTCGTTTCCAGCCACCCCCTCGCGATCGCTCCCAGCCAATGAGCGTCCGCCTCCCGCCTCTTCCTGTGCTAACTGTAAACACAGGAAGAGGGAAGTGCTGTATTCCTCCTCGTGTCTGGTCTTTCTGACCGGATACCGAGGAGAGAGGACATCAGTAACGTGAGTTGCACCAAACAGTACACTGACACGTTACACATAGGCACACAAACCCCCCCCAGTCACCGCTGATCACCCCCCCCCCCTCCCCTGTCACAGTGTCACTGAATGCAGTGATTTTATATTTACTTATCACTGCATTTAGTGTCATTGTTACAGAAAAAAAGTTGCAGGGCAGTTAGTTTTAGGTCCCTTTAGGTCCAGGGTAGCCCCCTACCCCCCCCCCCAATAAAGGTTTAACCCCTTGATCATCGCCCTAGTTAACCCTTTCACCCCCTATTGCCAGTGTCACTAAGCGATCGGTTTTCTGATCGCTGTATTAGTGTCACTGTTGCCGCCAGGTAGCTAGGTTTTTTTGAGGTTCACCGCCAGGTTCTATAGCGTTAGGTACCCCCATAAATAGAAGTTTTAACCCTTGATTGCCCCTAGTTAACCCTTTCACCCCCTATTGCCAGTGTCACTAAGCGATCGGTTTTCTGATCGCTGTATTAGTGTCACTGTTGCCGCCAGGTAGCTAGGTTTTTTTGAGGTTCACCGCCAGGTTCTATAGCGTTAGGTACCCCCATACATAGAAGTTTTAACCCTTGATTGCCCCTAGTTAACCCTTTCACCCCCTATTGCCAGTGTCACTAAGCGATCGGTTTTCTGATCACTGTATTAGTGTCACTGTTGCCGCCAGGTAGCTAGGTTTTTTTGAGGTTCACCGCCAGGTTCTATAGCGTTAGGTACCCCCATAAATAAAAGTTTTAACCCTTGATTGCCCCCTAGTTAACCCTTTCACCAGTGATCACCGTATAAGTGTTACGGTTGACGCTGGTTAGTTAGTTTGCTGTTTATAGCATCAGCGGACCCGCCGTATATTACCCAATAAAGGTTTAACCCCCTGATCGCCCGGCGGGTGATATAAATAAAATTTTAGCGCCAGTTAGGGGTCAGCGTCGCCCCAGGCAGCGTTAGGTTAGTGCCAGTAACGCTTACACCCACTCGCAAAGCATACACCCCCCCTTAGTGGTATAGTATCTGAACGGATCGATACCTGATCTGATCTGATCAGATCTATACTAGCGTACCCAGCAGTTTAGGGTACCCAAAAACGCATTGTTAGCGGAATCAGCCCAGATACCCGCTAGCACCTGCGTTTTGCCGCCCAGCCCAGCCCAACCCACTTAAGTGCAGTATCGATCGATCACTGTCACTTCAAAAACACATCACACACAACTGCAGCGTTCGCAGAGACAGGCCTGATCCCTGCGATCGCTAACAGTTTTTTTGAAGCGTTTTCTACATTTGCTTTTCTATAGTCAGGTGCTTTTTTTACCCGTGAATCATCACCAGTCTACGACTAAATTTAGAGCCCAAAATGGCAAAGCGGATGTACACTGGTGAAGAGGCTGTTAGGATCATGTGCATGTCGTCAGATGATGATGAGGAGGTCACGCATCTGACAGATTCGGGCTCAGAATATGATCCTGTTTACGACAGTGGCTCCATGTCAGATAGCTCTGACGACGGAGGTGTGGTCCCTGCTAAGGCCAGGCGTACCCGACCCCATTCTGAGGTTGTTGAGGAGCAAGAACCGCAGGACCCTTGTATGGAGCAGAGAGCCAGTACTAGCGCCGCTATTCCTTCTGGTGGATTGGCAAGCACCAGCGGCCTAGTACACCCTGGTCGTTCATCCAGCACTGCAGTAACACTTGGTGACGTGGCGAGTCCCATAAGTGCAGTTCAAGCTGGCGAGGTGGCAAGCACAAGTAGTGGCCCGCTTCCACCAAGAAGAAGAAAAAGACAGGCCCGTCGTGCCCATAGTGCCCTTCCTGCAGATCTCGCCTATCCTGATTGGGTCCCCACCACTTCTGCAGCACCTGTACTTCCCCCATTCACTGGCCAACCCGGTATTCAGGTGGATACAGCGAATTTTATGCCACTTGATTTTTATTCGCTGTATTTCACGGAAGATCTCTATAGATCTATTGTGGACCAGACTAATTTATATGCTGGTGCCTACATCGCCGCTAATCCCCAGACCCTCCTTGCCAAAAATTGGAGACCTCTTACGGTTTCCGAATTTTAGACCTTTCTGGGCCTTACCCTCAATATGGGCATACACACATTTCCTCAATTGCGCATGTATTGGTCCACAGAGCCAATTGACCAAATGCCCATATTCTCTGCTCACATGGCCAGGAAACGATACGAGGCGATCCTGCGGTTCCTGCATTTCAGCGACAATGCACTCTGTCGTCCACGTGGAGACCCTGAATTTGACCGGCTCTACAAAATTCGGCCCCTCATAAACCATTTCAACGAACGTTATGCAGCCTTGTTTAATCCCCAGCAAGTTGTCTGCGTTGACGAGTCCCTGGTTAAATTTGCTGGCCGCTTGTCTTTCAAGCAGTTCCTTCCCAGCAAGCGTGCCAGATACGGGGTCAAGCTCTATAAGCTTTGTGACAGGGCAACAGGCTACACATGGAGCTTTAGGGTTTATGAGGGCAAAGATAGTCAGGTAGAGCCGGAAGGATGCCCAGATTACATGGGGAGCGCTGGCAAGATCAATTGGGACTTGGTGTCACCCTTATTCGGAAAGGGGTACCACTTGTATGTGGACAATTTTTACAGCAGCGTGCCACTTTTTAGTTTGATCAACAGATTGGAGCATGTGGCACCGTGCGACCTAATCGCCGGGGCTTTCCCTAGCGGCTTGTAGATTCCCGTATTAAGCTGGGGGCGAGAGCCTGCTGCAGATGTAAGAATTTGCTCGCTGTGAAGTGGCGGGACAATAAGAATGTTTTCCTTCTTACCACCCTTCACGCAGACACGACAGTACAAATTCGTACGGCGACTGGTGTTGTGGAGAAACCCCTCTGTGTCCACGAATATAACCAAAACATGGGAGGGGTGGACCTCAACGACCAGTTGATGGCGCCGTATCATATTGCCCGTAAGGCGAGACGCTGGTACAAAAAAGTGTCTCTACATTTATTCCAATTGACTTTGCTGAATGCTTTTGTCTTATGCAAAACTTCAGGACAGAATGGATCCTTCCTCCAATTCCAGAAGGATATCATCAACGGACTCCTGTATCCAGGCGGTTTTCCACCTCACCATCCCCTACCAAATGCAGTAAGCCGACTGCATGAGAGGCATTTTATATATGCCCTCGAGAGTACCCCTACCCAACGAGCCCCCCAAAGAAAATGTCGTGTCTGTACCAAGCGCGGATGGAGGCGTGACACCCGTTATTTTTGTCCCCGATGTCCTGCCGATCCTGGTCTTTGTATTGGTGAATGTTTTGAACGCTTCCACACACGAGTGAAGTATTAGTGTAGGGCAAAACTTTCACAGGCTAGGCACACGTACACAGGGTCTCCCAAGATGCCATCGCATTTTGAGAGACCCAAACCTGGAACCGAAAAGTTCAACAGTTACAAAAAAAAGTAAAAAATAAAAAGACACAACAAAAATATGAAATAAAAAAAACAAAAATAGTTGTTGTTTTATTGTTCTCTCCCTCTCTATTCTCTCTCTATTGTTCTGCTCTTTTTTACTATATTCTATTCAAAGTTTTATTGTTATGTTTTTTCATGCTTGCTTTTCAGGTATGTAATTTACTTTACTGTTTTCAGGTATGCCATTCAGCTGTTGCGCGGAATTATTTAGCGTGACAGCAACAGCGTTTGCTCCCACGATATATAAAGCCGTGACTCCAGTGCTGTAGGAGGTGATTTCACCCCCACAGTTAAAAAAAAAGAGCATATATGCCGAAGCATGGGGGCATTAGGGGCGGAGGAGTGATTTTGCTCCTAATGCCGCGTACATACGGTTGACATTCCTACAAAGTCTGACCGTGTGTACGCGACATAGAAAAGTCAGACCGCGTGTACGCGGCATAGAAAAGTCCGACCGTGTGTACGCGGCATAACTTTTTTGCGGGAGGATGCCCCTATGCTTCGGCATATATAAATGGTGCATGTATGCCCATCATTAGAAGTGGGTGGATGAAGGGAGGTATTCTAATGGTGGGCATACCCACCAATCAATCCATATGAGGAATTACACCCCAAAATACATTCTTCTGCTTCTCCTGAGTAAGGGGATACCACATTTGGGAGCCTAGCCGCGTGTGGGACCCCAAAAACCAATCACCGCCTTCAGGCTTTCTAAGGGTGTAAATTTTTGATTTCACTCCTCACTATCTATCACAGTTTCGAAGGCCATAAAATGCAAAAATAGCACAAACCCCCCCCCCCCCCCCCCAAATGACCCCATTTTGGAAAGTAGACACTCCAAGGAAACTTCTGAGAGGCATGTTGAGTCCATACATTTTTTTTTTTTGTCCAAAGTGATTGAATAATGACAAAAAAATTTAAATAAAAAATAAAAATTACAAAAAGTTGTCACTAAATGATGTATTGCTTACACATGCCATGGTTATATGTGGAGTTGCACCCTAAAATAAATTTTGCTGCTTCTCCTGAGTACGGGGATACCACATGTTTGGGACTTTTTGGGAGCCTAGCCGTGTACGGGGCCCCAAAAACCAAGCACCGCCTTCAGCATTTCTAAGGGCGCAAATTTTTGATTTCACTCCTCACTACCTGTCACAGTTTTGAAGGCCATAAAATGCCAAAATAGCACAAAAACCCCACAAATGACCCTATTTTGGAAAGTAGACACCCCAAGCTATTTGCTGAGAGGCATGTCGAGTCCATGGAATATTTTATATTTTGACACAAGTTGCGGGAATATGACAAACTGATTTTTTTTTACACAAAGTTGTCACTAAATGATATATTTCTCACACATGCCATGGTTATATGTGGAATTGCACCCCAAAATACTTTCTGCTGCTTCTCCTGAGTACGGGGATACCACATGTGTGGGACTTTTTGGGAGCCTAGCCGCGTATGGGGCCCCAAAAACCAAGCAGCGCCTTTAGCATTTCTAAGGGCGCAAATTTTTGATTTCACTCCTCACTACCTATCAAAGTTTTGAAGGCCATAAAATGCCAAAATGGCACACAACCCCCCCAAATGACCCCATTTTGGAAAGAAGACACCCCAAGCTATTTGCTGAGAGGCATTTTGAGCCCATGGAATATTTAATTTTTTTGCCCCAAGTGATTGAATAATGACCAAAAAAAAAAACATTTACAAAACATTGTCACTAAATGATATATTCCTCACACATGCCCTGGTTATATGTGGAATTGCACCCCAAAATACATTCTGCTGCTTCTCCTGAGTACGGGGATACCACATGTGTGGGACTTTTTCTGGGTCCCGTATGCGGCTAGGCTCAGAAAAAGTCCCACACATGTGGTATCCCCGTACTCAGGAGAAGCAGCAGAATGTATTTTGGGGTGCAATTCCACATATAACCATGGCATGTGTGAGAAATATATCATTAAGTGACAACGTTTTGTAAATGTTTTTTTTTTTTTTTTTCTTGGTCATTATTCAATGACTTGGGGCAAAAAAATTAAATATTCCATGGACTCAACATGCCTCTCAGCAAATAGCTTGGGGTGTCTTCTTTCAAAAATGGGGTCATTTGGGGGGGTTGTGTGCCATCTTGGCATTTTATGGCCTTCAAAACGTGATAGGTAGTGAGGAGTGAAATCAAAAATGTATGCCCTTAGAAATCCTGAAGGCGGTGCTTGGATTTTGGGGCCCTGTACGCGGCTAGGCTCCCAAAAAGTCCCACACATGTGGTATCCCCGTACTCAGGAGAAGCAGCAGAATGTATTTTGGGGTGCAATTCCACATATAACCATGGCATGTGTGAGCAATATATCATTTAGTGACAACTTTGTGTAGAAAAAAATCAGTTTGTCATGTTCCCGCAACTTGTGTCAAAATAAAAAATATTCCATGGACTCGACCTGCCTCTCAGCAAATAGCTTGGGGTGTCTACTTTCCAAAATGGGGTAATTTGGGGGGGTTTTGTGCAATTTCGGCATTTTATGGCCTTCGAAACTGTGATAGGTAGTGAGGAGTGAAATCAAAAATTTGCGCCCTTAGAAATGCTGAAGGCGGTGCTTGGTTTTTGGGGTCCCGTACGCGGCTAGGCTCCTAAAAAGTCCCAAACATGTGGTATTCCCGTACTCGGGAGAAGCAGCAGAATGTATTTTGGGGTGCAATTCCACATATAACCATGGCATGTGTGAGCAATATATCATTTATGGTCGTGGCCCTCTGACTGAGAGTGATGTGGATCACATAAACACGCGACAAGACTTACAACATAAATAGACCTGAAGTGTGCCTTGGTGGTCTGGTCAGTATGCCAAGAAAAGGGGGCATACCCAAAGTAAGTAATGGGTAGTTAATTGAAGAAGGATATGCTGAGAAGTGCCCTGAAAAAGGGAAGGGCGGGAGGGTGTCGAATGCGATTGAATGCGCAGACTCACGGACATGAGGTGAGCTGGGAAGAGTCGGCCCAGTGACGTGTAGTACTGCACACTGAACCGACAAAGAGCATGTGTGAGTGGGCTGCTTAAATACCCTCCGGGCTCCTCCCATAAACTCAGGCCACCATACTGGCCTTCTTATTTACTGACAACTTTTTGTAAAAAAATTTTTTTTTGGTCATTATTTAATCACTTGGGACAAAAAAAAAAAATATTCAATGGACTCAACATGCCTCTCAGCAGTTTCCTTGGGGTGTCTACTTTTCAAAATGGGGTCATTTGGGGGGGTTTTGTACTGCCCTGCCATTTTATCACCTCAAGAAATGAGATAGGCAGTCATAAAATAAAAGCTGTGTAAATTCCAGAAAATGTACCCTAGTTTGTAGACGCTATAACTTTTGCGAAAACCAATAAATATACGCTTATTGCGATTTTTTTTACTAAAGACATGTGGCTGAATACATTTTTGCCTAAATGTTTGACTAAAATTTAGTTTATTTGATATTTTTTACTTTTTGTTATAAGAAAAATCGTTTTTTTTTTAAATTTACGGTCTTTTTCCGTTAATATCGCAAAAAATAAAAATCGCAGAGGCAATAAAATACCATCAAAAGAAAGCTCTATTTGTGGGAAGAAAAGGACGCAAATTTTGTTTCGATATAACATCGCATGACCGCGCAATTACAAGTTAAAGCAGCGCAGTGCCAAATTGTAAAAACACCTTGGGTCTTTTAGCTGCGTAAAGGTCCGGGTCTTAAGTGGTTAAAAATGCAATGGTTAGGTAATATGATAATTTTTCTAAAGAAATCACAATAGTGTATTGTAATTGATCATTCTACTGGACCATCCTATTTAATTCTACCTAATTGATCAACACCAATTGTTTTTGATATAATGGTTGGATCTATGATTGATTGATTGAAAGAGAATAAATAAGAGGGTAGAGAGGAGAGAGAAGCAGAGAGGTGGAAAGAGAGCGAGTGGGAGAGGAGAGGGAAGAATCTCTTTGGCCAATGCGAAAAATGTATTTGGTCATGCCAATAAAACGTATTTATTTTGAGAGAGGGAGAAGCAAGACATAACAGAGAGGAGAGAGTTAATGAGAGGAGACAAGAGAGAGATGAGAAGACAGAGGAGAGAAGAGAGAGAAAAGGGAAAAAGAAGAGAGAGGGAAGAAAGAGAGAGAGAAAAGAAAGTAGGTAAGAGAGAGGAAAGAGAGAGAGACATAGAGACCAATAGCTCAGCTTTGTGAAGGATTCACTTAAGTATTTAGCAGTCATTATCAACAATCATATCTAAACTATTGTAATTATGTATTTGTATCTGTGTAGCACGGCAAATCTTTCACAGCGTCTGCATCACCACATTCTTGACAAGCTGAAGTTCTATGAAGTGCAGTGTGCAAGAGTACTAAAAATGTATTACAATTCTGAGCAGAGGTACATTTTTCTTTTGATTCCCCCAGAGATTCGAACAGTGACATAGTAAGATTGATTTTCCTAAATGAACCCTCCCACTGGCTACAAGTTCTAAACTTTACACATCACTACAACAGACAAGAACAGAGCAACCTTGACATGAAAATTAATAAATATTTCCACCCTTTCTGAGTCAAATTTTAGAGCTTCCAGACAAAATTGCATATGAGATTTAAACTTGTCTGTTCTCTTACATGACAATATTTCATAGTGTATATTCCAGTCCTCAGAGTGTCAGTCGTTTGATTAAAAAATAAATCAAATTTTCTGAGAGAATTGCTACTTAGACATTGTGTAAAAGCACTGAGTCATCATATGCATTATGTAAGCATACAGTATAACACAGAGTTTTCTCCTAAATAAATAATATTAGAGGTTTACTATCAGAATAATATATGATTTTTTAGCTAGCATATTTTTAAACAAAAAAAGGTACTTTGTATGGTGCACTGGAGTGCTATTTATTTGGAATGGCACAGGACTGTAAGAGCCAATCTGCAGGTTGGGGTAGGGTTACCTCCAACCTGTAGGTGGTGCTGTGCCATGGTCACAAGTGGATTGGTGTCTCTGAGGGAACTGAACCCTTGTGGACTCCATCAGAATCTCAGCGTAGCCAGAACTCTGATTAAATGCTCCAACCACTGGAGACGTCTGGTGTCCATCTTGACCAGGAACCTTATATATACTGTATAGGGTCTCCTGCATCATTCATTCATGCCTGGAGCAGGCAGTTTTTTCAGGGGCAGAGATCATTCTAGTGAAGGAAAGGTTAATAATGAGCTTCGCGTTCGATACGAACGTATGTTCGACTCAAACATTGTCTGTTTGTACGTTCAACGAAATTCGAACAAAAGCGGTCGTTCGCGCCAAATTTGAGTGACACAAAACGGCCCATAATTCACTGCGGCATTGCTCGCTGATGATTGGCCAAGCATGCTGTATGTCCCCATGCTTGGCCAATCACAGCACGCAAACAACAAAGAGCCATAATTGACCAAAGCCTGGGTGGCTTTGGCCAACTATGGCTCAGGGCTTTAGCACACCTGCTGGGCGGCCTTGTGTAGTGTGTTCCAGCTTGTTAGTGAAAGCAGTCAGAGAGACAGAGAGATTGTCTTTTTATATAGCTAGATAGAGCAGACAGGCAGGCTAGTCAGTTTAGCTTAATTTACAGTGTGTAGAGGATATATATACATCCCTAGGAGTTGTACATATATTTATACACTGTATAGCTTAGATAGATCAGTTCTTCCTAATTTACTGGCAGGCAGGTGATTGTGCTATTTAAAGATGTTATCACAGGTATAGACACTCAGCAGGTACAATATTTAAAGGAATTTTTTTATTTTTTTATTTAAGCATCAATAAAATCACTGCTCCTGGAGCAGTGATTTCAATGGTGCTTAACTTAAAAAAAAAAAATGAAAAAATTCCTTTAACCACTTGCCTACTGTGCACCTACACCCCCTTCCTGCCCAGACAAAATTTTAGCTTCTGGCACTGCGTCGCTTTAACTGACAATTGCGTGCGATGTGGCTCCCAAACAAAATTGATGTCCTTTTTTTCCCCACAAATAGAGCTTTCTTTTGGTGGTATTTGATCGCCCGTGCGTTTTTTTTATTTTTTGCGCTATAAACAAAAAAAGAGCGACAATTTTGAAAAAAGACACAATATTTTTTGCTATAATAAATATCCCATTTTAAAAAAAAAAAGCATTTTTTATCTCAGTTTAGGCAGATACGTATTCTTCTACGTATTTTTGGTAAAAAAAAAATAGCAAAAAACGCAATAGCGCAATAATGGTTTGCGCAAAAGTTATATTGCCTACAAAATAGGGGACATAATTATGATTTATTTTTTACTGGGAATGGCGGCGATCTGCTATTTTTTTTTTGGGACTGGGACATTATAGCGGACACATCGGACACTTTTGACACATTTTTGGGACCATTTACATTCATACAGTGAACAATGCTATAAATATGCATTGATAACTGTATAAATGTAACTGGCAGGGAAGGGGTTAACCACTAGGGGCGGGGAAGGGGTTAAATGTATATCCTAGGTGTGTTCTAACTGTAGGGGGAGGGGGGGGGTGACTGGGGGAGGTGACCGATTGTATCCTACTCCCTATGTACAAGGGACACAATCGGTCTCCTCTCTCCCTGACAGGGACGTGCAGCTCTGTGTTTACATACAGATCTCCACGTCCCCGCTCAATTGTCGGCAATTGCGTGTGCTTCTCAGTGACGTGACGGGTGCGCGCGCCCCTAGCCGATTTAAATGACATGACGTCATATGACCTGCAGTCAGGAACAGAGAGTTACCCGCCCGCCATCATTTGACGGCGGGCGGGTAGCACATGGTTAAATATTGTACCTGCTGGGTGTCTATAGTTTGCCTGTGAAAACGTCTTTGAGAACCTGGGTCTTGCCCGACGGAACATGTATCAATGGAAAACATTTTCTGCTCCTGAAAAAATGTCAGTTTTTTAAACTTTTTTCCATTGATACATGTTCCCTGGGGCAAGACCCGGGTTCTCAAAGACATTTTCCAACAATAACTTGAAGATTGGTCTTTAAAATGATCATTTTTGAATTCGAACGTTCGAGTCCCATAGACTTCAATGGGGTTCTAAACATTTGCGCGAACGGTCGGTCTGTTCGACGGTTCTGGTGCGAACCGAACGTGGGGGTGTTTGGCTCATCCCTATCAGTCAACTGTGTTTACTCTTTTTAAATCATAATTATATTTCAGACAGGAGGCTCATATCTTGCATTAATCTTTCTTTATTAATGCCCATAGCAGAATCTTAAATAACTTTTTTAAAAGAAGAATAAACATAAGAACAACTGTGTGGGACTACAAATCCCAGCAGCCCTCAGTGTAACGGCCCCTCCTCCCTACGGACCCTATAAGAAGGCTGAGTACTCCCTTGCATTTCCTCTTTCTTTCTGCTCATAGTCAGATAAGTACCAATTTAATTCTCACTGTTATATATATTATATTATATTATTATATTATTGTTATATTATATTATTATCTTATTCCTACGTTCTATCGGTGTGTGCCCCGGGTTTTTAGTGCCACACTGCATGTTATTCTATTTATTTTGTACTGCGCCATCTTCTGTGAGCGCCATCTCCTCACAGGTTCAGCGCGCTGTTCATAGGAGGGGCGCGCCTATGCACGGCGCGTCCCCGCCTTCTCTCGCTCTTCCTCTCGCTCTCCCTCTCACTCTCCTCCTGGCTAACCAACCTATCGGATCGCCGTGACGTCACACGGCAGCGCCGTTCTCCCTGCAAGCCCGCGCTGGAAATCATTCGGCGGCTGCAGCGGAGCGGAGCGGTAGGGCGGAACCTCATTCCGGGTGCTGTACTGTCCTCCCCTATACTTGCCTTACTGGGTATTCTACCCAGTTACAGTTACCCTATATATAGACCGTACTGAGCGCATCCCCTATCCCTACAGTACTACAGAGTTACAATCACTATTGACATCATGTCACATAATAAGATACAGGATGACATGGAACCTGAAACCAATGTGGAAACCCCACAGATGCTCACCGCAGCACAAATTCAAGTGTTAATAACACAATCCATACAGGCTGCTTTAGCTCCTGCTGCCCCTCGTACCTCTACCCAGCCCACGCTACCTGTAAAGGAAAAATCGGGCAAGGCCTCTTGTAAGCGCAAACATACTGCGACTTATATCGACTCCCCGGCAGGGGAAGTAGAATTGATGCGTGAGGCAGGACCTTCCTCGGCCTGCCGACCCAGCCATCCTACAATTATGCGACCCTTGATAACCAAGGAGTACCCATCTAAGAAGCTAATGTCATCCCTCCGGGAAAAACCCGACTCATTTATTGAGGATTCAGATGACGACTCGGGCGAGTCCTTACACACTTCAGCAAGAGATTCTGATTCAGACACAGAGGAGGCTGGGCAAATGGCTACAAACATGGAAGCCAATCCGGATGCCCCATCAGAGGCGATATTAGACTCTCTAGGAGAGCCCTTCTTTAATCCGGAGTTGATTATTCACCCCCGCTCTGGGGATTGGGCCCCTCTTCCCCAGGTATCCCAATACGTGGAGCACTGGGTAAGGCGGATTCTGGATAAATCCAATAGAAACAAATTGCGTGCAGAATGCCCCAGGCCGTCCATCCCCAACAAAGTGGCAGCCACACCCGAGATCGATCCGGTCTTATTAAAGTACCTGACCAAGGCAGGAAAATTTTCAAAAAAGGGGATTGAACGTTCGTTCAAAACGATCCAGGACCACGTCCTGGACCTCTTGGGCCCACTAACGAAAATTCTCAACCTGTCCGAACAGGCAGTCACCTCAGAGGAACCTATTGACTTGGTCCAATTACGTGGCTGGGCACAACGGGCCATATGCCTGCTAGGATCAGCTAACACAACCTGCGCCATTGAACGGCGCAGGTCTATATTGATGAGGCTTGACCCCCAGTTGTCGCACTTAGCTGAATCAGAACCGGGTCCCTCAGCCGAGGGTCTGCTATTCGGAGACGATTTGGTCAAAAATATAAATCGCTTCGTTGGACTTTTTAACAGTCTGGACAAGGCTCAATTTTCCCTCAAAAAGTCAAACTCTGGAGCTAGAGTTTTTAATAGGGCTGGCAGAGGTAGAGGCCGATCTGCCGGCCGAGGAAATTATTACAGGGCCTCCCCCAGAACACCGGCTCAATTTTACGCTCCCGCGCAGCAACTATACTCCACCCCAATGGTTCAACCAGCTCCATTCTTCCCTCCCAGAGGACGTCCATGGAGAGGACGCGGCGGCAGAGGTTTCCCACGATCCCGTCCATCCGGTGAGTTTACTGGGAAAATGCCATTCTGTCATACCGGTGGGGGGCAGGTTGAGACATTTTATCCACGCCTGGTCCATGATTACGGCAGACCCATGGGTTCTGGCCGTAGTCAACGGTTATTGCATAGAACTAACATCACAACCAAACAGGTTGGTGCCCCTAAATCCCATACATTTTTCAGAAGACAATGTGTATCTCATAGACAGAGAACTCCAGGACCTCATCGCAAAACGTGCGGTGATAGAGGTGGACCCCAGGTCTCCCGGGTTCGTGAGCAATCTCTTTCTGGTACGAAAAAAGGATGGGGGATACAGACCTGTGATAAATCTCAGGGATTTGAACCAATTTGTGTCGTATCGTCACTTCAAAATGGAAGGGATTCACATGTTGAGGGACCTTTTAATTCAAGGGGACTGGCTAGTAAAAATAGACCTCAAAGATGCGTATCTGACGATACCTATGCACCGGTCATCCCAACAATTCCTGAGATTTCAATGGAGAGACCACATGTGGCAGTTTACTTGTCTGCCCTTCGGACTGTCTTCAGCCCCTTGGTGCTTCACCAAGGTGATGAAACCGGTGATAGCCACCCTCCGCCGCAGGGGCGTTCGGCTTATCATCTATCTCGACGACATACTTATCATGGCTCATTCAAAGGCGCAAGCCGAATTACACAAACACTGGACAGTATCACTTTTGGAAAAATTGGGTTTCCTCATCAACCTCGACAAATCAGTTCTCCAACCGTCCCAGGTGGTGGAATTTTTAGGGTTCTCGGTGGACACCACACACGCGGTATTGCGTTTGCCCAGTGCCAAGCTGGCCCTGATCCGGAAAGAAATCAATACGATTCTCCGGAAACGCCTCATTTCTCTGAGGACTCTTGCTCGCATGGTCGGCCTTTTATCCGCTTCCATTCAAGCAATTTTCCCGGCTCCTCTACACTATCGGGCTCTCCAACGGCTGAAAACTCTTCACCTGAGACAGGGCCTCCGCTACTCGGACAAAATCTCCCTTTGTCCGGATTCGGAGGCGGAATTACGTTGGTGGCTCCGATACGCGGTAGAATGGAACGGCAAGGCCATTTTCACGCCCCGACCAGACATCATTCTGGAATCAGACGCGAGCCGTCTAGGATGGGGAGCTCGCTGTGGCCCTGTCTCCACTGGGGGGACATGGTCAGCGGAGGAAGCTACCCTTCATATCAACGCGTTAGAACTCCTGGCAGCATTTTTCGCCGTCAAGAGTTTTCTGTCACAGAGATCCAGATGTTGCGTTCTTATACGCATGGACAATGTGGCGGCAGTCCAGTATGTCAATCGCCTGGGGGGATCGAGATCCAAAGTTCTGGCCAATTTGGCATCAGAATTCTGGAATTTCTGCCTTTCACGCGACATCACCCCTCTAGCGGAATATATTCCGGGAACTTCCAACGACGTGGCAGACTGGAACTCCCGTTACCTGACCGATACGAGCGACTGGATGCTGGACAGATCGGTGTTTCTAGCAATCCACACCTTGTGGGGTCCCTTTCACACGGACCTGTTCGCATCGAGGCTCAATCGCCAACTACCCCGCTTTTACAGCTGGAGGCCGGATCCAGAAGCGATTGCGGCGGACGCACTCCTTCAGACATGGCCCGCAGGGTTACACTATGCGTTCCCTCCTTTCACCATGATAACCAGAATGCTCCTTCACGTAGCCAATCAGGCGGCCACGGTAGCCCTTATCACTCCGTGGTGGCCAGCTCAACCATGGTTTCCCATGATTCTGGGTATGTCGATCGATTATCCCAGACTCCTCCCTCACTCGACCCACCTGTTGACCAATCCTGTCGGGGATGCTCACCCGCTATTACTGGAAGGCAGATTGCCTCTGCTGGCATGGTTGGTCTCGGGACGTCAGACTCCAGTGATGGACTTTCATCTTCAGCTAGAGACCTTCTCGCCCTGGCCTGGGCCCCTGGGACTAGATCGGCATACCGATCTGCCTGGGGATTATGGGTTCGTTGGTGTGATCAACGACAAGTTGATCCCACTCGAGCTCCTGTGAACACGATTGTCAACTACCTGGCTGAAGCTTTTCACTCGGGAAAGGCATACAATTCACTTAATGTGTACAGATCCGCTATATCGGCATACCACCTTCCCGTAGAGTCCCTCCCTGTCGGGAGACACCCCTTGGTGTGTCGTCTCCTCCGCGGGGCTAGGCTTACCCGTCCTCCGAAACCTCGCTACCAATCCACTTGGGATGTGACCAAAGTACTTCAGCTATTCTCTACCTGGGAAGACAATCACCTGCTTTCCCTGCGAGATCTTTCCCTCAAGCTCACCATGTTACTTTGCCTAGTGTCTATAAAAAGAGTTTCGGACGTCAGAGCCCTAGACGTTTCGCGCCGTCAGTTTTCGCCGGAAGGGGTTAGATTCTCGGTAGTGCGCAGAACCAAGACTCAACTTCATTCGGTTTTTTACCCGTTCTTTCCTTCTCACCCGCAACTTTGCGTGGTACGTTGCCTTCAAGCCTACGAATCGCGTACGGCGACTCTTCGCTCTCCTACCCTATCACAATTGTTGGTCTCTTATGTGCGACCTCACCTCCCGGTGACTTGGGCCACTCTGGCCAGGTGGGTTCGTCTAGTAATGGAATTATCAGGCATAGATTTAACTTTGTTTGGCGCTCACTCGACCAGGGGGGCGATGGCCACTAAGGTGATTTCCACGGGGGGTTCCTTATCGGACCTCTTATTGGCGGCCGACTGGTCGTCGGAATCTACCTTTCGGGAATTTTACTTCAGGCCTGAATCCCATGTATCCTTGTCAGTTCTTACGCCCTAGAGTGGGTACCTAGTTATCGTACAAGCTGTTGTAATTTACTTACACTCGGTATATGTATACATACTCTGATATTTTGCCCTGGTGTATAGAATAGGTACGCTTAGCTTTAAACATGCAAGATATGAGCCTCCTGTCTGAAATATAATTCGAGATTTTCCTAGCTTGTGACGGAAAATATTGGTTATATGAAGACAGGAGGCGAGTATCTTCCCACCCTACCCTCCCTGTTATGGTCATCTTGCTCTCGTTTTAGGTTACTGAAACGATCCGAGAGTATACCATTCGGACTTCCCAGATTCGTGTTGACTCCACGTTGGAATGTTGTTTTGGTTGGATCCTGGCTGAAGTTTCCCCAGTAAGAGATGACGTCCCGTACCTATGGATCCATTGAGAGAACTCATCGGTCTACTACGGGAATACCGACTTCTGATATTGGACTGTTGTCTGGTTTGTTCACACTGGCATCGCAGTCAGAAAGAGGAAGTGCAAGGGAGTACTCAGCCTTCTTATAGGGTCCGTAGGGAGGAGGGGCCGTTACACTGAGGGCTGCTGGGATTTGTAGTCCCACACAGTTGTTCTTATGTTTATTCTTCTTTTAAAAAAGTTATTTAAGATTCTGCTATGGGCATTAATAAAGAAAGATTAATGCAAGATACTCGCCTCCTGTCTTCATATAACCAATATTTTCCGTCACAAGCTAGGAAAATCTCGAATTATATATCTGACAGGAGGCTCATATCTGTGCATTAATCTTCCTTTATTAATGCTCACAGCAGAATCTATTTCTAACAACCCAATGTAAAACAAAAAAACTTTTAAAACAGACTACCACTCTCAGCAGTCCATATAACCTCTAGCCACGCCCCCGACCGTGACCTCCATAAAAGGGGCTGTCTGTGAATGTTCCTCCTCTTTCTTTTCTGCTCACAGACAGATAAGTACTTGACTTGTAATAATTTATTTTCAGGGAGTACAGGGGGCCCTTTCTGCCCCTGTTACTCCTTTAACCACTTCAATACCCAGCCATAGACAATTGACGGCCTGGGATGGGATTTACCATCCTAAGTGGCCGTCAATTGACGGCCTGGGTATTGCAGGCGAATATCTGGATGATGCCTGCAGCCAGAGGCATCATCCAGATATCCTCTTCTTCAGCCGGCGATTCTGCACAAAGTAAGAACGATCATAGCGGCGGTTCCGCCGCTTGATCGTTCTTACAGGCCGCGGGAGGGGACATCCCCCCCCCTCCCGCCGCCATCCGGTGCTTCTCCGGGCTTACCTGTACCTTCGGGGGCCCGGAGAACGAATCGTCGGCGGCGGCAGGAAGCATAGAGATGACTGGTGACCAGATGGTCACCAGTCATCTCTATGACCGTCGGAGGACCCGGGCGCGATCTGATGACGTCACGCCCGGGTCCCCGTATGTAAACAAAGCCGCGATTGCGGCTGTAAGTCACCATTCATGAGATCGGTGAATTTTTTTTCACCGATCTCATGGTTTCCAGCCTGGAGGTAAGATGTGAGGTCTTATTGACCCCACATCTCTCCATAAAGAGGACCTGTCACACACATTTCCTATTACAAGGGATGTTTACATTCCTTGTAATAGGAATAAAAGTGGAAAAAAAAAAAAAATGAAAAAAAGTGTAAAAATAAATAAAATATAAGTAAAAAAAAATAATAAAAGATAAAAAAAAAAATGAAAACGCCCCTGTCCCCGATAGCTCGCGTGCAGAAGCGAACGCACACGCAAGTCCCGCCGACATATGTAAACGCTGTTTAAACCACACATGTGAGGTATCGCCGCGTGCGTTAGAGTGCCAGCAACGAATCTAGCACTAGATCTCCCCTGTAAATCTAAACTGTAACCTGTAAAAAATAAATAAAGCGTTGCCTATGGAGATTTTTAAGTACCGAAGTTTGGCGCCATTCCATGAGTGTGCGCATAATTAAAGCGTGACATGTTGGGTCTCTATTTACTCGGTGTAACATAATCTTTCACATAATACAAAAAAATTGGGCTAACTTTAGTGTTTTGTTATTTTTTTTAATTCATAAAACAATTTTTTTTACAAAAAAAAGCGTTTGAAAAATAATTGCGTAAATACCGTGCAAGATAAAACTTTGGAATGACCGTCATTTTATTCCCTAGGGTGTCTGCTAAAAAAAACATATATAATGTTTGGGGGTACTGTGTAATTTTCTAGCAAAAGAATGATGATTATTACATGTAGGAGAGAAGTGTCAGAATAGGCCCGGTATGGAGGTGGTATAAAAGCCTAGTATTGAAGCGGTTAAAGATATTTCTTTATTTGTTCCTACTACTTTTATGTATTGCTAGGTTTTTTCCCTTATTTCACTGTATTTCCAGAACTTTCGTTTTTCCCCTCAGCCCCCCAGCTGTTGTCTCGCGCGCTTATGCTATCTCTCTGCACTGTCGTTACAGCATTGCGCGGAGGTCGGGGGGGTCTCACTTTCCCCTTGTCAGTGTTATCCCCGGACATTGTCACCCCTCCGCTCTGTGCGCGCTTCATCTGGCGCTCTGTCAGCGGTCGCCTTTTTCCCCCCTCCTTCCTCACACAACGGCGCGCGTACGGGGGGCGGAGCTTCAGACGCTATCCAGCCCAACCAACCAGCGCCCAGCGTCCGTAATATCGCGAGATTACGTTCCCGGGCTGCAGGAGGTCTCAGGCTCTTCCTCTCTCCGTGTCACGTACCTGATGGTGCGAGCCCGGCGTGCAGGGTGCGGCAGCCCTTGCTCCTCTGATCCCGGGACCCCTGATAGTGCAGACAGGAGGATCGGGACTACAGAGTCGCACAAGCGCCTGATGCTGGCGAGTGCGGGCCCGTGAGCTGAGTCGGTAGTTCCTTGGAGTCAGATTACAGGCTGGTGCAGGTAGAAGATCCAAGCTCACTGTCGGGCAGATGGAAACAGAAGTACAGCAGAAGCGGGGGAGGTGTCCTGTAGTACCGACAGGAACAAGTCTTTGCAGGTAAGCCCCCGAGCGGGATAAGGGTTGGCACAGGCGTGGTCAGGTTCAGTCCGGGTCGTTCAACAGGCGGGCAGCGGAGGTACAGCGGGTTAGCCAAAGGGGAAGTCAGACAAGCCGAAGTCAGGGCAGGCAGTAGACGGGTCAACAGGTACAAGCCAGGTGGTCAGGATCAGATTCAATCAGGTTCACAGATGCTGGTGTCTCACAGAAACGCTATAGACAGGACAGCAAGAAGCACAGGGATCAGGATTCTTTTAAAGCCAGATTTGGCGCCAAAACGTCGTCTCCACGTGCACGCGCGCCGCCGCCGCTAGTGCGCGCTCCCGTGCACGCTATGGTGCCGCGAATGCGCGCGCCGCTATCGCGAACGCGCGCGCCGTTATCGCGAATGCGCGCCAATGTGCCCACTAGTGGACCGGACTGTCCATGACATTGCCCCCCCCCAAGGGGCAGCCTCCGGATGCCCAACTGGGCCAGCTTGAGTGGGTGGGCACTTTTAAAGGACTGGATCAGCTTTTTCGCATGTATATTACACTCTGGTTCCCACGAATTGTCTTCAGGCCCATAGCCTTTCCATTTCACTAGATATTGAACCTGGTTGCGCCTCTTTCTGCAGTCCAGGATGGACTCGACCTCGAACTCCTCCTCTCCGTCTACTAGTACTGGTTTGGGGGGACCAGTGTTCCGGTCAGGAAATGGGTCCGAAACGTCAGGTTTGAGGAGGGCTACATGGAAGACCGGGTGAATGCAAAATGTTTCGGGCAGTTCCAGTTCGTAGGCCACGTTATTAATTTTTCTTTTGACTGGGAAGGGACCTGTGAATCTGGGACCCAGTTTCTTGGATGGGCAAGCAAGTTTCAGGTTCGTGGTGGACAGCCACACTAGGTCTCCAGGTTCTAAATTAAGTTCTCCTCTCCTCTTTTTGTCAAACACTTCTTTGTTGTATTGTTGAGTTTTGGTCATTGTCTCCTGTAAGATTTTATTGTTTGTATTGAAGAAATGTAACGTTTCCTGGGCGGCAGGTACTGAACACTCTGGGACGGAGTTGGACATGAACAGCGGGTGGAAGCCATAATTCGCATAAAACGGAGATTGTTTGGTGGCAGAATGGACAGAGTTATTGTAAGCAAATTCAGCCAACGGCAGTAGGGATACCCAGTTTTCTTGAGAGAAGGAGGAAAAACAACGCAGGTACTGCTCCAGAGTCTGATTCGTTCTCTCAGTCTGGCCGTTGGACTGCGGGTGATAAGCAGACGAGAAAGACAGGCCGATCTTGAGGGATCCACAGAGAGCCCTCCAGAATCTGGAAGTAAACTGTACTCCACGATCAGACACAATATTTGCCGGGATGCCATGGAGCCTTACGATCTCTTTGATAAATACCTTGGCCGTTTCCGGGGCCGAGGGTGTGCCTTTCATAGGTAGAAAGTGTGCCATCTTTGTTAGTCTGTCCACTACCACAAAGATAGTGGTAAAGCACTCAGAAGGAGGGAGCTCCACGATGAAGTCCATGGATATCATTCTCCATGGCTTCTCTGGTACTGGCAATGGTTTAAGCAACCCCCAGGCTCTTGAGTTGCCTCCTTTGTTCCGAATACAGGTAATGCAGGACTCCACATATTTCCTGCAATCATTAGAGAGTTGGGGCCACCAGAACATGCGTTGTAGGAGTTCGGATGTCTTGTGCACACCAAAATGACCTGCCAACTCATGATCGTGGCACGAACTCAAAACCTTGACCCGTAGACCTTCTGGCACGAAGATTCTGTCTTGGTGCCACAGTAGGCCGTCTTTGAATTGTAGGTCCGGATCGGGTAAGGAGGTGTTTCCGGACGAGGCTTGTCTGATTTGGGTTAGTAAGTCTTCTTGTAGTAACAAAAAATTTCCTGCTGACAGGATGGTATCCGGTGGGGCGTGGGTTTCCGAGTCTCCGTGCATGCGTGAGAGGGCATCAGGTTTGGTGTTTTTCGATCCCGGCCTGTACGTGATATGGAACGAAAATCTAGAAAAGAATAGTGCCCACCTGGCCTGGCGTGGCTTCAATCTCTTGGCTGCCTTCAGATACTCGAGATTCTTATGGTCGGTAAAGATCAAGATTGGGTGCATTGCACCTTCCAAGAGGTATCGCCATTCTTCCAAGGCGGCCTTGATGGCTAATAGTTCTCGGTCCCCTACGTCGTAATTTCTTTCTGGGTCAGATAGCTTGCGAGAAAAAAAAGCAACAGGGTGTAAGAGAGCCTTAGGGCCCTGTCTTTGTGAAAGAACTGCCCCTACCGCTGTTTCGGAAGCGTCGACTTCTAAAATGTAAGGCAAACTTGCATCGGGATGTCTGAGGACAGATGCGGAGGTGAACAGTCCTTTAAGGGTTTCAAAGGCCGATTGGGCTTCTGGTGACCAACGGAATCGGACAGTCTGTTTAGTGAGGTTGGTGATCGGGGAGATTATGGTAGAGAAGCCCTTGATAAACTTCCTATAAAAGTTAGCGAAACCAACGAAGCGCTGAATGCCCTTTTTGTCAGTGGGTGCTGGCCAGTCAAGGATTGCGGAAACCTTCTGGGGATCCATCTGAATGCCTTTTACTGAAATTATGAGTCCCAGAAATTGTATGCTGGACTGCTCGAATTCACACTTCTCCGGTTTAGCATAGAGACCATGAACTCGAAGCCGTCTGAGCACCTTCTTGACGTGCTCCCGGTGTCTTTCCAAAGAAGAAGAGAAGATAAGAATGTCATCTAAGTAAACGATAACAAAAAGATCTAGATAATCCCTGAAGATATCGTTTACAAAGTGCTGGAAAGTGGCCGGGGCGTTACAGAGACCAAAGGGCATGACCAGATATTCGAAGTGCCCGAAGCGTGTGCGAAAAGCGGTTTTCCACTCGTCTCCGTCTTTGATACGCACAAGGTTATAAGCTCCACGAAGATCTAGTTTGGTGAAAATTACTGCGGATCCTAGGCGTTGGAACAATTCGGGTACCAAGGGAAGCGGGTACCGATTTTTAATGGTCACTTTATTAAGTTCCCGATAGTCCACACATGGGCGGAGAGAGAGGTCCTTTTTTTGAACAAAGAAGATACCTGCTCCTGCAGGTGAAGTGGACGGGCGGATAAACCCCTTCCGGAGACTGTCGTCTAAATAAGTCTTTAGGGCTTCCAGTTCGAGCTCTGTTAGAGGGAAGATCCTGCCGAAAGGGACCTCTGCTCCCGGGAGGAGTTCGATGGGGCAATCATAGGCCCTGTGTGGCGGAAGGGTTTCAGCTCCCTTTTTGCTGAACACGTCTAGAAAGTCATGGTAAGGTTCTGGGACAACTCGACGGGCCTCTGCATCAGAATCCATGCAGAGCAAGGAGGGGGCTGATGGTGACACTTGCAGACAATGTTCCAGGCAATAAAGAGAGTTGAAGTGAATTGCCCCTGTAACCCAGTTGATTTGAGGGTTGTGGGCGCGAAGCCATGGCATGCCCAGAATGATGGGGAACAGCGGGGAATCAATCACATCTAGGCATAGCAGTTCGTGGTGGGTTCCGGAAATAGTTGTGGCCAGTGGCTGGGTTTCTTGGGTGACCGGTCCAGATTTCAAGATTGATCCGTCCGCTAAGTATACTGAAAGTCCCGAGGCTCTGGAGCGAAGAGGGATCTGGTGTCTGATGGCGAAATTCCGGTCCAAGAAACAGCTACATGCTCCTGAATCAAGGATAGCGCTGGCCTGGATGTTCCCCTCTGGAAGCTGAAAGAGAACGGAAATAGCCAGGTGAGTAGGGTTGGATGGTCCAATAGGTGCATAAGCAGTAGACATGGACAGGCACTTACGGATCTTTACAGGGCAAGTCCTCACATAGTGTCCGGAACCCCCGCAATACAGGCACAGATTGTTGAGCCGGCGTCGCTGGCGTTCTTCGGGTGTCAGAAGAACGCCAGCGTCAGAAGTCCTAGTTGCATAGGTTCAGCAAGGTCATGAGGCTGCGGAGGCGTGGGAGCCTGCGGAGTTGGGCTTGGGTAGGGAGGTACCCGCGGCATCATCCAGGTGGGACGAGACGGACCGGTGGCCCTTTCAGTCCTACGCTCTCTTAGGCGCCTGTCGATTTGGATAGTTAAGTTGATCAGGGCATCCAGAGTTCCAGGAACACCCACCCTAGCAAGTTCATCTTTCAACGGTTCCGAAAGTCCCAGGCGGAACTGGTAGCAAAGGGCCGCGTCATTCCAATTCGTATCCGAACTCCATCTTCGGAATTCGGACACATAGTCCTCCGCTGGTCTGCGCCCCTGTTGGAGGGCATGTAAGGCTGCTTCTGCTGTGGCCATTTGGTGAGGGTCCTCGTACAGTAGGGACATGGCCTGGAAAAAGGTGTTCAAGTTGTCAAGGGACACATCTTTCTGCTCCAACAGGCGGTGGGCCCAAGCTTGTGGTTCTCCAGACAGAAGGGAAATGACAAATCCCACTTTGGTGGCCTCCAGGGAGAAAGTCCGTGGCTGGAGTGCGAAATAAAGTTCACAGGCATTCTGGAACGCTCGATATTTGTTTCGTGAAACGTTCTGGCATGGGAACCTTAGGTTCAGGTGGTAGCATGATTACGGCAGGTGAAGAAGAAGTGCCTGTTGTGGCGGAGGTAGCAGCTGGAGCGGACAAGGCCTGAACTCGGGTCTCCAGTCGGGTGTAACCCTCTTGTAAGGTTCGGACGGCTTGGGTCAGACCGTCAAGGTGCCGGCATAGTTCCTGCATTGGATCCGCTCCCTGCGTGGGCTCGGTCATGGCTGTCCTGTACTGTCACGTACCTGATGGTGCGAGCCCGGCGTGCAGGGTGCGGCAGCCCTTGCTCCTCTGATCCCGGGACCCCTGATAGTGCAGACAGGAGGATCGGGACTACAGAGTCGCACAAGCGCCTGATGCTGGCGAGTGCGGGCCCGTGAGCTGAGTCGGTAGTTCCTTGGAGTCAGATTACAGGCTGGTGCAGGTAGAAGATCCAAGCTCACTGTCGGGCAGATGGAAACAGAAGTACAGCAGAAGCGGGGGAGGTGTCCTGTAGTACCGACAGGAACAAGTCTTTGCAGGTAAGCCCCCGAGCAAGATAAGGGTTTAGTAGGAGACAGCGTTGGCACAGGCGTGGTCAGGTTCAGTCCGGGTCGTTCAACAGGCGGGCAGCGGAGGTACAGCGGGTTAGCCAAAGGGGAAGTCAGACAAGCCGAAGTCAGGGCAGGCAGTAGACGGGTCAACAGGTACAAGCCAGGTGGTCAGGATCAGATTCAATCAGGTTCACAGATGCTGGTGTCTCACAGAAACGCTATAGACAGGACAGCAAGAAGCACAGGGATCAGGATTCTTTTAAAGCCAGATTTGGCGCCAAAACGTCGTCTCCACGTGCACGCGCGCCGCCGCCGCTAGTGCGCGCTCCCGTGCACGCTATGGTGCCGCGAATGCGCGCGCCGCTATCGCGAACGCGCGCGCCGTTATCGCGAATGCGCGCCAATGTGCCCACTAGTGGACCGGACTGTCCATGACACTCCGTCACCATTCGGCGCCGACGGTGGGGAGGATAGGAGCCTGCTCACCATAAAGCGGACTATTAGGTTGTATCCCGGGCTAATAATATAATAATATAATAATATAAATAATAACATCTTTAACGCTGCTGACATCTAGCACCATAGTACTGTGTTCACCACTAACCTGCTGCCATTTACCCATTTATCTTTGCCATGGCTGAACTTAACCAGCTGTCCCCCAGTGGAGACATCCCCTCAGCAGGCATTTCCCACACCCTTAGTGCTACGCAACTTCAGGACATTATCCAAATGTCCATACAATCTGCCCTGGCCTCTGCTACCCCATCAGCCTGGACCCAGCAATCCGCAAATGCCCCGTTACCACCGCCCCAGAGCGGTGAACCGCATATTAAAAAGGGTAAGGTCTCACACAAAAGAAAACACACCCTAGCGGTGCATGACTCCCCGGGAGGGGAAGTAAACAATTTGCTACAGGTAGCCCCCACCACGGTCTACCATCCCCAGCATCAATCAGATATTGCTCGACCCCTGGACCCCAGGGAGATTCCACAAAAGGGGTATAAAGCCATTAGAAGGGCTAAACCGGACTCATATGAGGACTCCTCAGAGGACGATTCGGTCGATCCTTCTCATGGGTCGGAGGTATCAGAGTCCGAGTCATATGTTGAAGATGCTGGGGCTACGGCGCTTGACACAGCCGCCACTCCTGCTACGCAGGACGACGTCCTCCTGGACGCTCTTGGAGAACCTTTTTTACCACCCAGAAGCAATTATACACCCGCGTTCTGGAGAATGGACACCGCTGCCACACGTTTCACAATTCGTGGAACTTTGGGCTAGGAAGTCCTTAGACAGAAATGGCCGTAACAAACTAAGGGCTGAATGCCCCAGACCCTCCATACCTAAGAAGGTTGTGGCCACCCCAGAGGTGGACCCGGTCTTAATAAAATACCTCCTAAAGACGGGAAAATTTCAGAAGAAGGGCATCGAACGCTCCTTCCGAGCCATACAAGACCGCGTCCTGGACCTTATGGGTCCACTGACAAAAATCCTGAACCTCTCAGAACAGGCTGCGGCTTCTGGACAACCAGTTGACCTCCCGCAACTTAGAGGTTGGGCACAAAGAGCCCTATGCCTAGCTGGCACCGCCAACACGGCATGCTCGGTGGAAAGACGCAGGTCGATTCTCATGCGACTAGACCCCCAGTTATCACACCTGGCGGAATCCGAACCCGGCCCGTCGGCCGAGGGCATGCTCTTTGGTGACATGGTGATCAAGGACATAAATAAACTTGTAGGTCTATTCACCAGTCTAGACAAGGCCCAAAACTCTCTAAGGAGAACCGGGACCAGCAAGGTTTTTAACAGGGCCGGCAGAAATAGAGGCCGTTCTGCCGGCCGTTCCACTTCCTACAGGCCGCAAGGCAGACCCTTTGCTCAATTTCAGTACCAGGCTCCATCCTATCCCACATCGGTGGCGCAACCTGCACCCTTCTTCCCTCTCCGAGGCAGACCCTGGCGTGGACGTGGTGGACGAGGTTACCCACGATCCCGACCTCCTACCGGTGAGTATACCTTACACCACACTCAATCACATTCCTGTGGGGGGACGCCTGAGGTATTTTATCCAAACCTGGTCTGCGATTACGGCAGACGCATGGATTTTACACTCCATAGCGGGGTTCACTATAGACATACTCTCCCCACCGCTTCTCAACATAATTCCCCCTCCCATTCGGTTCGCAAGACAAACCAACCTTCTCATAGACAAAGAAATACGAGACCTGCTGACCAAACAGGCAATTGTAGAAGTAGACCCCCTTTCCCCAGGCTTCATAAGCAACCTGTTCTTGGTTCGCAAGAAAGGGGGAGGTTACCGAGCGGTGATAAACCTCAGGGAACTAAACCAGTATGTCGAGTATCAACATTTCAAGATGGAGGGAATCCACTTTCTCCGAGACCTTCTCCACCCTGGAGACTGGCTAGTGAAGGTGGATCTACAAGACGCATACCTTACAGTCCCCATACACTCTGAATCGCAACACCTACTGCGTTTCCCGTGGAGAGGCAGGATGTGGCAATTTACTTGCCTTCCGTTCGGCCTGTCGTCCGCCCCCTGGTGTTTCACCAAACTCATGAAACCAGTGGTGGCAGCACTCAGAAGCAGGGGGGTACGTCTGATTATCTATCTAGACGACATCCTCCTCATGGCATATTCCAAGAGTCAAGCCCTACTCCACATGTCCTGGACTATATCCCTATTACAAAATCTGGGCTTTCTTATCAATCACGAGAAGTCCATCTTGGTTCCATCCCAACAGATGGAGTTCTTGGGCTTTACGGTAAACACCGTTCAATCCACCCTCAGCCTCCCCAAATCCAAACTTGCACTTATTCGCAAGGAGATTCGTGCAGCTTTACGCAAGGGCCACCTATCCCTCCGTAGACTAGCGCGTCTGGTGGGCTTGCTTGCGGCCTCCATTCAGGCCATCTTTCCGGCCCCACTTCATTACAGGGCCCTCCAGAGGCTCAAAATTATGCACTTAAGACAGGGCCTCAGATACTCAGACGAGATTCCGCTCTGCCAGGAGACTACCGAGGAACTGAGATGGTGGCTTTACCATGCCGTCGAATGGAACGGCAAAACCATCTTCAACCCCAACCCGGACGTCGTCATAGAATCGGACGCCAGCCGTCAGGGCTGGGGCGCCCGATGCGGGACGGCCTCCACAGGAGGGACGTGGTCCGCAACAGAAACCTCCCTTCATATCAATGCGCTGGAACTTTTGGCAGCCTTATTCGCTGTCAAAAGTTTCATGCCTCATACTTCCACATGCTGTATTCTATTTCGCATGGACAATGTAGCAGCGGTACAGTATGTCAACCGTTTGGGAGGCACAAAATCCAGGACTCTGGCGCATATCGCGAAGGATTTCTGGCACTTCTGCCTAGCTCACGACATTACCCCCATAGCGGAATACATCCCGGGAGTCTCCAACTCGGTAGCCGACTGGAACTCTCATTATCTTCGCGATTCCAGCGACTGGAGACTGGATCGGTCAATATTTCTTCGATTGCAACGTCTCTGGGGACCGCTATCTACAGATCTCTTCGCCTCCCGCCTCAACCACCATCTGCCTCGCTTCTTCAGCTGGAGGCCGGATCCGGAGGCCTATGCGGTGGACGCTCTCCGCCAACCTTGGCCGGAGGGAACACATTACGCATTTCCCCCCTTTCAGATGATTCCCAGGCTTCTTCTACGAATAACCAATCTCGGGGCGACTGTGGTATTGATTACACCATGGTGGCCGACCCAACCATGGTTCCCTCTGTTACTAGGGATGACGGTAGAACCCCCCAGGCTGATTTCCCATTTCCCTCACCTTCTCACCAATCCGAGCGGGAACTTCCACCCTCTGGTACTAGGGAACAACCTACCACTTCTGGCGTGGTTAGTGTCGGGATCCCAGCCCCGGATAGAGACCTTTCAGAATCGGCTCAGAATCTCCTCATCATGGCCTGGGCCCCCGGGACTAGATCGGCATATCGATCAGCCTGGAGACTCTGGGTTCGTTGGTGTGATCAACGACAGGTTGATCCCGTACAGGCCCCTGTATCTCTAATAGCGAATTACCTGGCAGATTCTTATCAAGCCGGCAGATCATACAGCTCTATTAATATCTATCGATCAGCTATCTCAGCCTATCACTGCCCCGTAGATTCCTTGCCAGTGGGCAAACACCCACTGATATGTAGACTTTTAAGAGGCGTGAAGTTTCAACGTCCCCCTAGGCCTAGATACCAAGCGACCTGGGACGTATCCAAGGTGCTTGATATGTTCGCCAGTTGGGGGGACAACGTAGACCTATCTCTGAAACTTTTATCCATAAAACTAACGGTCCTCCTATGTCTAATTTCCGTAAAGAGAGTGTCGGACGTTAGGGCTCTGGATATCTCCAGGCGACGATTCTCGCCGCAGGGTGTTGAATTTTCCATTGTTCGTAGGACCAAAACCGGTATTCACTCCGTCTTCTATCCTTCCTTCCCTGATCATCCATTCCTCTGTGTCGTTCGTTGCCTCCAGGCATACGAATCTCAAACCGCTACCCTGCGTTCCGCGGACTCTTCTCAACTTCTTGTGTCCTACGTCAGACCTCACCTTCCAGTCTCATCTGCCTCCCTGGCACGATGGGTGAGGACCGCCATGGAAATGGCCGGGATCGATGTTACCCTCTTCGGAGCTCACTCCACCAGGGGTGCTATGGCTACCAAAGTAATTGTATCAGGAGGTTCTCTTTCAGATCTCTTGAGAGCGGCAGATTGGTCTTCTGAGACCACGTTCCGTCTGTTTTACTTCAGACCACAGGATCACGTCTCCTTATCAGTCCTCTCTTAAGTTTATTGTGTATTGTGTTTAATCATATCTTCATGCTTAAATTCTAGCTTTGAACTTGCACAGATATGAGCCTCCTGTCAGATATATAATTCGAGATTTTCCTAGCTTGTGACGGAAAATATTGATTATATGATGACAGGAGGCGAGTATCTTCCCTCCCGACCCTCCCTATTACGATTGGTTTTCATTTCTTCGCAGGTTACTGAGTACCGATCTGAACCGTACAGACGAATAATCCAGTTTGGAGAATGATTTACTCCTACCTGCAAGTTGGAACGCAGCTCACTTGAGGATCCTCGTTGGGAATCAGTTGTTCCGGAAAACCCCGTTGGGTTTTGGTTGATTGTTACCTTCCCATCTGAAGCTGTCGGATGTCGACCGGCCAGTCTGAGTTCCGAAGACACGTTTTCTTTCCTCCATTCGGGTGCCGTTTTCTATCTTAGAGGTCATCGCATCAAGAAAGAGGAGGAACATTCACAGACAGCCCCTTTTATGGAGGTCACGGTCGGGGGCGTGGCTAGAGGTTATATGGACTGCTGAGAGTGGTAGTCTGTTTTAAAAGTTTTTTCGTTTTACATTGGGTTGTTAGAAATAGATTCTGCTGTGAGCATTAATAAAGGAAAATTAATGCACAGATGCTCGCCTCCTGTCATCATATAATCAATATTTTCCGTCACAAGCTAGGAAAATCTCGAATCACAACAGAAACTACCCAAATGTCCCTGATCAAAAGTTTACATTCCCTGGTGATTTTGGCCTGATAACATACGCACAAGTTGACACAAAGGGGTTTGAATGGCTATTAAAGGTAACCACCCTTACCTGTGATCTGTTTGCTTGTAATTAGTGTGTGTGTGTACAAAAGGTCAATGAGTTTCTGGACTCCTGACAGACCCTTCATCCAGTGCTGCACTAACGTTTCTGGATTCTGAGTCATAGGGAAAGCAAAAGAATTGTCAAAGTTTCTGCAGGAAATAAGGGGTTCTGTTGAAACCAAACCACGGTCAGGTAGGCCAACAAAAATTTCAGCCACAACTGCCAGGAAAATTGTTTGGGATGCAAAGAAAAACACACAAATAACTTCAGTTGAAATACGGGAATCTCTGAAAACATGTGATGTTTCAAGATGCACGATAAGGAGGCACTTGAAGAAAGATGGACTGCATGGTCGAGTCGCCAGAAGAAAGACACTACTACGCAAATGCCACAACATTTCCTACTTACAATACCCCAAACTCCCCCCAGCTGGGCTGACCACAGGTATTTAAGAAGGCCTTCCCCCTGCCAATCCAAGTTGGGGATTGGTCAAGGCTCCCCAGATACCTCAAGCAGCTCCATCTCTTCTCCCCTCCTCTCCTTCCAGGACCTTCTTGAAGGAAGGGGGGTGTGATGGTGATGCCACCTGTCAGTCACCTAACTCTCTCTGAGCCACTCCCAGCCAAAAATCTAAAAACTCTAGCACTCATTAACTAAGGGGTTCTACACATGTTGCTCCACAGGACAAGCTTATAAGGAGGAATAAATCTGTCCAGCAGCAGAATGGGTATCTGAGAGATGAAGCAACCAGCTCATCACCCTATTGCCAGTATGATGACCCGGGAGTGGAAGAAGCCATCTACCTGTCCCAGCAAGGATGCATGCCCCTGGAATACAGTGCCATAGAGATGTGGTCTATGCAGCTGGATGGGTCTTGAGAAGACTGTAAAACAGGTCTGCATTATCCCACACTCCCTAACCTAATGTTTCCCTCACTTCTAACTTGTGTCTGATGGCTGCAACCAAATAATTGTGTTCCCACAACTGGAAACAAAATAAACATATGAGCACATATGGGAGCTGCTGCCCCGTCAGATGATCTTTAAAGCGCACTCTTTCAAGTTTTAATGTAAGTGGATATTATTAAATAAATGTGAAACCTTTATATACTACACAATAGAAGTGTATCTTTTATACTGAGGGCACGTGAAAGAAAAGGAAGTCCACACAAAGCCATATCAGTGAGGGGAGTGGAAGGAGATTGGTCAGCTGAAGAGCCTGGAATTAACCCCAGCAGGGGAAGGCAAGATTAGACCTGGAAACAGGTCTAAACTGGAGGTGAGTGCAGTGGTGAAAGGTGGTGGGAGTCACTACACAATTGGAAAAACTGCAGGATATGAGAAGCACATTTAAAGGGAAAAATATTTGAAAGAAGAAAAGCACTACTAATTGAACTATAGTCATCTGGGACTGTATAATTGTATTTTATTGTACACGAGAAAGTTTGTCACTGGATAATGAAAGCAGTTTTGTGGTTTGAAAGTAAGGTTTTGGTTTAAAAACATTAATTGTATTGCACACGGATAGGCGCAGCCAACATTTTGGATTTCATCTCTTTTTTTTTACTTTTTTCACTTCAGACTCCACCTCATAGAGTTTTCGTAAATTTTACGTAGGACGCTCCTTTTATCCCTTTGTAGCTGTCTAAAGCGTCTCTATTATGGTTTTGCATCATCAGTGAAAGAGCTGTTTTATTTTTTTATTTTTATTTTTTTATATGCGTAAATATATATATACATACATATGTATGTATGTTTACTCATCTTTCTTTTTCCTTTGTTTTTTTTTTTTTTTTAAAGACATATGTCTAGACCGAAGACATGTACTCTATTCCTTTTACAACACATTTTTTTTATTCCCCACAATTTATACCCCTAATCCTTCTCCCCCTTCCCCCCTCCCCCCCCCCACATTCACCTCCCCTTTTTCTCACCAAATTTTTGCCACGTATCTTTTTTCCCTGTTTGACCTTCTTTGTCTTATATCTCTTCCCTTAAATTTTCAGCGTAGCTCCAGGTCCTCTTAAATCTCTTCCATTTATCCCATTTCTGGTTTTGGTTCTTTTTACTGTCCTCAATACTGGGGCAGATTCACACAGAAATGGATTATCGTAGCGTATCAGAAATACACTACGCCGCCGTTTTTTACCTGGCTCTACGTGGAATTCAGGTAGATTTTGTCCAGTAAACGACGGCGGCGTAGTGTATTTCTCCCGTCGCAATCCATATAGACGAGTAGGGGACGTGAATCATTTAAATTAGGCGCGTTCCCGCGGCGATCGATCTGCGCATGCTCCGTTCGCAAATTTCCCGCCGTGCATTGCGCGAAATCACGTCGTGACGTCATTCGTTGTTTAAGTAGCGTCGTTTACGGGCGATCCTAGTCCCGAACGAGTTACGTAAACAAAAAAAAAAATTAAATAAATTCGAAGTGGGAACGACGGCCATACTTAACATGGGCTACGTAACGTTAGAGCAGCAAAAAGCTGCTCTAACATTACGTACACAAAAATAGACGAAAGTGATTGCGACGACCACTCGTATCTTCGGGAATCGCCGTAAAAAAACATTTGCATATCCCGACGCATCAAAACGACGCGAACTCCTCCCAGCGGCCGCAAATAGATGGCAGCGTAGATCCGAAGGCTTACGAAGACGTAAGCCTCTCGGATCGAAGCCCGAAGCCGCCGTATCATGGTTTGAGGATTCAAACTAGTGATACGGCGCGCAAAATTTGAAATTACTCCTGTCTAACACCAGTTAGACAGGCGTAATTGCTCTATGAATCTGGCCCACTGTTTTTTAAGTCTTCTACCATATCAATCCATTCCCATATCTGGGGACATTCAATCTCTTGCCATTTACTAGGGATAAGCCTTTTGGCCGCATTGAGCAAGTGCGGAACTAAGGAGTTTTTGTACCTTTTAATACTTTCTTCTCCTCCATGGAAAAGAACTATCCATGGGTCCATCTTGATTTTTTCCTCTGTAATTTCCTCTATAAAACCTATAATCGTCTCCCAATATTTTCTTATTTTGGGGCATTCCCACCATAAATGGGCCATCGTACCTATGGATCTGCACCCCCTCCAGCACGCTGCTGATTGTCCTTCTTTATATTTACTTAATTTATCTGGTGTAATGTACCATCCAGACAGGCATTTGAAATTCATTTCTGCCGTCCTGATATCGGTCGCTAAGGTGTGTGTCAGTTTCAATATTTTCTTTATTGTGCCCTTATCCCTTTGTGTCCCTAGTTCCCTCTCCCATTTTTTAATAAAAGGAGGTACCTCCTGCTCTTCCACCTTAAGTAAAATCTTATATAACTTTGAGATCGTTCCTTTAGAATTTTCTATAAAACATAGTTTTTCCAGATCAGTTAACTGTTCTCCTGTCCTTAAGGGCTGTGGTAATTTTAATATAAAGTGTCTGAGCTGTTGGTACCTCCATTTATTTATATTCATAAAATAAATATTTTTTTCCATTTCATGCAGTGATATTAAGTGACCATCCTTTATGATTTCTCTCAATTGTGCCGTGTCTTTTTTTATCCAGTTTCCTCCCACTGAGACTTTACCTGGTTCAAAATAATCGTTATCCTTTAGTGCTATAAAAGGTGAATTATATTCTTTATCAATTCTTTTGTGTATAGTGTCCCAGATATTAAGTGCGTTCCTAGTGATATCGTGTGTGGTTATGCCCAGAACCCTACTTTGAGGGGGGTTCCAGATTATTTTTTCTAATTTTACCTCTGATAGTGCATTTTCTATACTGATCCACCGTTTTTCTTTGTTTCCTCTAGCCCATTCCACTACTCTCGATAACACTACGACACTCTCGATACAGCGTCATAATATTTTTTTTATATCGGGGACTGCCAGCCCCCCCTTCTCTTTTGGTTGTTTTAAAACCTGGAGCGATATTCTATGCTTCTTATTCCTCCATATGTATTTCATGATCAGATTTTTAAGGGTTTGGAGCAATACGTTTGGTAGGGTAATAGGGAGCATCTGGAATTTATATAAAATTTTAGGTATGAGAACCATCTTACAAAAATTAATTCTGCCAATCCATGATATTGGCCTGCTCTTTACCTTTGTTATTTCTGCTTTTGCTTTAATTTCATCCAGAAGAGGGATATAATTTATCTCATAGAATTTTTTAATTGAGTTTGTTAACTTAACCCCTAGGTACTTGAGTTTTTCTACCCATGGAAATTGGTACTTAACTCTAAGTTCTTGTTCCTCTGCTCTAGATGTATTTACGTTCAAGACTTCTGTTTTAGTTATATTTAATTTAAAATTTGATATTTCTCCGTATTGGCTACATATTTCAAGTAATTTTGGGATTGATGTTTTAGGATTAACTAAGTAGAAGAGGACATCGTCCGCAAAAGCAGAACGCTTATGTTCCTCATCTTTTATTTTCACTCCTTCGATTTCTGGGCCTCTCGCGTATCCTGGCCAGCAGGGGTTCAATTGATAGAACAAATAGCATTGGTGACAGGGGGCATCCCTGTCTTGTTCCATTTTTCATTTTGAACACTTGGGAGAGACTTCCATTTATTTTTATCCTTGCTGTCGGGGCTTGGTATAAAGTTCTAATCCACCTCATTATCGTCCGCCCAAAGCCCATTTCTTCTAGTGTGTTTAACATGAGTCCCCAGTCTACCCTGTCGAACGCTTTTTCAGCGTCTATCGACAGGAGTAGACTGGGGAACCCGCTTTCTTTCATTTTTTGAAGAACAAGAAGAGCCCTTACCCCATTGTCTCTTCCCTCTCTCCCCTGGATGAACCCCGTCTGGTCAGGATGTACGAGTTTTGTCATCTCCTGTTTCACTCTTCCAGCCAGTATCTTTGCGAATAATTTGGTATCTATATTCAGCAAAGATATCGGCCTATATCCTGAGCAGGTTTTGCCGTCTTTTCCTTCCTTGGGAATAACTGTAATAGTCGCCTCTGCTGCTTCTCGACTTAGCGGGTAATCTTTCCCCAGCCCATTAAAATACTGGCAGAGTCTAGGGATAAGTATCTCCTTACATTTTTTATAGTATAGGACAGGAAAAACCATTCCGGCCCTGGGCTTTTTCCTAACGCTGAATCTGCAAGAGCTATCTTAATTTCGTTTTCTGTGATGGGCCTATCCATCATTAATGCGTCATTTTGACTGCATTTTGAGACACTCGTTCTTTTTAGAAAATCTGTTATTTTATTCTCCTTCTCTCCCTGTTTCCACTTCCTCTGTTCCACTGCATACAACTTCTCATAGTAAGCTCCAAAGGTTTCTGCAATTTCTTTTGTTGTGTGTACTGTCTCTCCTTTCTCATTTTTAATTTTTTCTATATAATTTCTTGGGTTTTTTTTCCGAACCATCCTGGCCAGGTGTTTATTTGTTTTATTTCCCCACAAATACCTTTCTTTTGCTATTAGATTAAATTCCCTTTTTGTTTCTTGGTCTATTACTGTAGCTCTTTTAGTTCGTTTCGTTTGTTCACTAGGGCCTGATAAACCTCTCGTTGCTTTACTGATTTTTTATGTTTTTGCTCCAGGTTTAATATCTCTTCTATTATTTTTTCTCTTTTGCAGCTTCTTTCTTTTTTTTCCCTTGTCCCTTCTGAGATCAGGATCCCTCTTATCACCGTTTTATGTGCGTCCCATAGTGTTGCTCCCGATATTTCGTTTGTGTCGTTAATCCTAAAATAGGCCTCCAACTCCTTTTTAATCCTCGCTAAGCTACTCTCGTCCATCATTAGTTCCTCGTTAAGCCTCCAATTCTGGAATATTTTCTGGTTTCCTCGTATATTTAAAGAGACACTTATTGGGGCATGGTCTGAAAGTGTCATGGCCCCTATGTCCGCCCCCTCCACCATCTCCAAACTACTATGGTCCACAAAAATGTGGTCAATGCGGGAATAGCTACTGTACTGAGGAATAGAACGTATAATCCCGCTGTCCCGGGTTGAGGACTCTCCATACATCTATCAATTTCATCTCTTAAAGAGACTGGATAGCTGATTCTGCTCCTCAGTGGCAGTCCAGAGGCCAAAGAGAGGAAAAAGCAATCCTCCCTCTCTTCCCAGAGACTAGCCAAGAAACAGGAGAGAATAAAGCCGCCCTCCCCCCCCAGTGGCAGATTCTTCATCCAGGAAAGGGGGTGGCCTTCCTTTCCTCCCAGGGACGGATCGAGAACTTCATTTTTTTTTTGAAAATGTATTTATTAAACAATTTTTTAAACTTTACTAACAAACAATACACATTAAACATACATACATACATACATTGTCTCATTATATATACTCCTATTTATACCATCATATTACTATCTGCACTACCAACAGGTTATATTTCATTTCCCCTTGTCCCAGCTATTTCCTTCAATATCCTATAACTTCTTTCTTCCATCTATCAAACCTATGAGAGATGGGTCGAGGTATACAAGGTTCCTTGGAAGGATGAGACGGCTTTCGTAAAATTTTCCTTAAGGGGAGGTATAGAGAGACAGGGAGGGAGGGGGAAGAGAGAGAAAAAAAAAACTATTTATGTGTATAAACAAAGACAAACGTATATAAGTGTTCATAATGACGGGGGACCTTATTGTCTCTTATGTATTGAGGTGTAGTCATGTGTCATTTTGCATATATTGAAAAGAAAAGATACAAAAAAAAAAAAGGGGGAGAAACCTCTAATTGTGTATATGTACTAGGGGGAATATCTCCCAGTCCCCCAGAGCAAAATTATATAGGTGTACTTAGTAAAGGGGGACCATATTGTCTCCTTTGTGTTGAGGTGAAATTGTGTGTCATGGTGCATATTAAATAGCAAGAGAAAAAAAAATGTATAAGTGTTTATAATATAAAGGGGTCCTATTGTCCCCTTTGTGTTAAGTGACTAAGAGAAAAAAAAAAATTCTCCTTCTCCTTCCTCCCTCCCCTCCTCTCCCTCCCCACCCCCACTCCAGAGAAAAGAAGGGCTCCGTTTCCCCATGTTCCCATTTCTAAGCCTCCTGTTCCTTAAATTCAGGACTTAAATTCAGAGTAGGTCATCCTCCCACCAAAACATTCAGCCACAACAGAGGATGTGGGGTCCGAAGCTAAAGTGCTGGCAACAGGGCAGAGCGCTGCTGGCCTCTGTCTAGCACCTACCATGTCTTCATGGCTCCAAGGATTCGTGCAGTCGGGACCTCTCCCCAGCAGCATACCAAACCCTGGAACGGTAAAGACTTCCCTGGTCAAGTGATGTCAGGCAGACAGAGGGTCCAAAATCTGCCCCACACCTACCGATGGAAATCAAGTGAACCGCCTATGTGTTCAGACTAGTTGGAGGTCTGGGATCTGGTTATTTTGCAGTGGGGGGGGGGATTTGTGAGACCCAACTGGGGCAGAGGCTTTTAAAGGGAACTGCAGCCTAGCCTCTTGGGCCCTGGTGTTTAAGGGGGCTCTATTATTTGGGAGGTGTGTGCCTGGGGGACCTTTAGAGAAGTTGCCATGTTTCCCCAAAACACACAGACTGAGAACTGGAGTACCAGTTACAGATTTGAGGCCTCTGTGTTTTGTTGGGGTATAAAATCAACAGATCTAGTGGAAGGGTTTGGCGGAGGCATCCAGGCATCCAGGCAGGGTGTCAGGTGGTCTGTCACAGGTACCTTGAGCCTAGGCCCAGCCTACAAATGTACTCACACTTTAGTGCATTACAACACACATGCTGTTCAAAAGAAAATCTACAGCTCCAGTTTCTGTGTCCTTGCCATGAAATGGCAGCCTGTTCAAAATGAATGGGATGCCTTAATACAATAAACATTAAAAAAAACAAAATACTGTAAGACATTTTAACATGCTTGTGGTCACACACGGCAATGGACTTATGAAAGCCTGAACTGAAGGGATCTTAATATCTTGTTAACAGTGTTTGTACATACCAAAATATCTCTTGCAAATGCATGGAAATTAGATGGTGTATTGAAGTGCTACATGTTGATTATACTGAAGTGCAGCTTGCTATTCAAGTCATTTTTTAAATGGAGTTCCAAACTGCCTGTGAACATACCTATCTGTTTTAGCGTGATCTCAGTGCAACAGTCTCCTGCTAATATGTAGCAGTGTGCTTTACTTTCTCAGATGAACTAAATGGATAGAGCAGGGAAGAAACTGCATGTTTCCAAATCCCACCATTCATAACCAGCAAAAGAAGAATGGGGGGGGGGGGGGCACATTGACACTCTTGCCATTTTGTCTCTGGCTTTCATCTTCCAGCAACAGGATGACTGGAAAGGGCAGAGAAAAATGACAGAAATGCTGCAGAATGTCTCTTGCCAGCAAGGGAGTGACACCATGGAAACAAGAGAGTATTTCCCTGACCTGTATAGCAATTCTGTTGCTGCCAAATCATTGTAAGTGTCACACATCCCTTACAGCATTCTGTGGGTTTGGCCCACAGCTCTAGAAAAAGTAGCTCATACACAATCATTATTTTAAATTTGGTACTAACAATTTATATATTCATTTCAATGTGAAGCACTTAGAGGCTATTCTAATCACCTTTAGAGGATTTTAGTGGTGTCAATTTAATAGGATATTGGGATGTTTCGTCTATTAAGGTTAATGCATTTTTCAAATGTTTTGGTTAGTCTTATGCCTAGTACATATGACCAGGATTCCTGACGGGAAAAGGTCCGTCGGAAATCCAGAGGGGAACACCAAGAACCTGCGCTCTACTTTTCCCCCGTACAGATGATCGGTTTTCCCGTTGGGAAAACTCTGATGAGAGCTTTTCCTCGGGAATCCTGACCGTCTTTATGCACCATCTGCCAAAAATTTCCGTTTTCTGCTACACACAGCCGGGTTTTCTGACGGGAAAAAGTCCAATCGGGAATCCCGGCGGGAAAAAAGAGAGCTGGTTCTCTTTTTTTTGTCCGGCGGGTTTGGCAGTTTACCAGTCGGAAAAAAAGGCAAGCATACACACGGCCAGGATTACCGGCCAAAAGCTCTCCTCGTAGTTTTCCAGTCGGAAAACCTGGTCGTGCATATGAGACATTAGTCGTTAAGAAAGAAGCGACCACACCCCCCCGGTGGCCAACTAATAAAATATTTTAATACCCTGTGTGGTTTATTTGTCTTTACACTTTTCTTGCAGGTGAATGGGTAGGGGTACGATGTACCCCATACTCATTCACCTAGGGTGGGGGGCCGGTATCTGGGGGCCCCCTTATTAAATGGGGCTCCCAGATTCCGATAAGCCTCCCGCCCGCATACCCCGACAACCAACTGCCAGGGTTGTCGGGAAGGGGCCCTGTCCTCATCAACATGGGGACAGGGTGCTCTGGGGTGGGGGGGGCCGCAGTGCGCACCCCTGCCCCAGAGCACCTGACCCCCCCATGTTGAGGGCATGCTGCTCGATACAGCTCAGGAGGGGGGGACGCTCGCTCGCCCCCACACCTTTCCTGACCGGCCGGGCGGCGTGCTTTGGATACGGGTCTGGTATGGATTATGGGGACCTGATGACTTCTTCCTATAGATTTTGTACAATGCCTACTTTTGCATCACCAAATGTGAGTTGCCTGTACTAACCTGTTTATTAAATTGTTTTTAAAACATCTACACTTAGAGGCCCCTCTTCCCTCGCTTTTTGTTCACAGTATTGAAACATGGTTTCTGTTTCCACTATGATGGCAGCCCTGAGACTGTATATGTGACCCCTGCAACAACTCTTCTTCATTTGGACTCTCTTTTTTGTTATTAATTGTACATTACCTGTACATTTTTATTATTTGTATTTAACATACCACCGAGAAATTCTTGTTGTAATTTGGTCTTTGCGCATTTTACTTGTGAACTTGACTGGCCACCTGATAGCATACCTTTGGGATAAATTAGAACGGAGACTGCAAGCCAGACCTTCTCATCCAACATCATGCCTGACTTCACAAATGTACTTCTGGAAGAAAGGTCAAACATTCCAAAAGACACTCCTAAACCTTGTGGACAGCCTTCCCAGAAGAGTTTAAGCTGTTAAAGTTTGCAAAGGGTGGGCCAACTCAATATTGAACCCTACGGACTAAGACTGGGATGCTATTAAAGCTCATGTGTATGTAAAGACAGGTGTCCCAATAATTTTGAATATATATATTAATATATATATACACACAAAAATACATCTTCTAGAGTGAGCCGACATTTGTCAGTGTGCTTGGATCTGTATCTGGGTCTGCCAGCCTCTGTACTTTAGCAAAGGAGACCTGGTCATTTTAAGGGCTCCTCCGGGGGTGACCCAAGCACACCGACAAATGTAGGCTCCATCTAGAAGATGTATGTTTGTTGATTGTGGAGAACAACTTTAGACATAAGCCTCTTGTAACAGCCTTAGCTGGGGGTAAGATCAGTTGCGTAGTGTGAAGGTGGGCAGCTAGGTCTGTCGTCCCAGGCCCCACATTTAGAGGGGTGCAGAAATGAGTCCAGAGGAGCTGCTCATAGTGCCCTGGGCTGATGTCAGTGATGGCTTCATCACATTTTTCACTTGTCACCTATTTATCCCTGGTGGATGTCACCCCTGGAGCCACAGACAAACACTTACAGTAGCTGTGCTTTTAACCCCCTAAATGCTGCATCACCCCACCAGGCCACCACAACCATGTGCATCGCATGCGATTGTGGGGAAGTTATTAAATTAATTTAACAAGGGTAGTACGCTACACACACATAGATTAGATAAATAGAGAGATGTTTTTCTTGTATTTATTTTAAACTATTGGCAACCATCATTTATAATAGCCCCCCCCCTCCTACAATGTATGACTTGCTCTTCCTTTTATACACATATCTTATTAATTAGGTCTCTTCTTTGAATAGAATAAAATGAAACAAGCCATAACGCTTGTAATTTGCTTGCTGAAATTACAGAAAAATACATTATAGGCCATTACACAGAAAATTTACTCTTGACAATTAGATTAATAAAGTTATGAACAAAATAAGCCTTTAGGAGATTTATTATGCCTGCATATCCAAGACACCTGCACTGTGTCTGTGAACGTCAGCACTGCCACAAAGAAGCCATATAACAGATGACGCATGTCTCCTGTGTATAGGCTTGTAGTGACTGTGTCATTGCTTAAGTGTGAGTAAACAGAAAATGAGACAGCATTTGGTCAGCCGGAACCAAGCCGTTAGGTGGTTCTTTAATATATGGAATTATGCAAGAAACAAGTGTTGCTGAGTGTTTCTTTTCAAACTAATCTTAGCTTGGCCATAACCACATAACTGTATGGAAAAGCTCTGGGGTCAACCATTAAATACGCATAATAAGTCAGAGATAACATTTCAGAGTGATTGTCTTATATCTCTGTCATGATTTGGTAAAAAAGTGGACTTATAGAGCCTCATTTGCTAGAGGAAATAAATAAAAGCAAGGCCTGCATGAGTGTATGGATATAAACACACATAGCAATTTTGAAACCCACCTAGAAAATCATAAAATGGTAGGAACTAGATACCACCTTGTAAGTACTTTATAGTTAGTTTCGCACGCTATTACATTTAATGACGCTGATTTAGTGTTGCTCCAAATTTGATTCCAATCTGATGTTTCTAGTTCTTGATCAAGGTCCTTTTCCCACTTGCTTACGTAGGGAAGTTTCTCTGTTGTGGAATTGAGCAGTAGTTGAGCGTATACTATTGAGATCCTACCCCTACCAGAATTACGAAGTTTGTACCAAACTACCCTGATCACTGTTTTAGGGGTTGCTCATCCCCAGGAACGTTCTTTCATATCTGGTGGTCGTGCCCAACAGCACATTCATTCTGGTCGGAAATTTTTAAAATAATAAGCCAACTCACGGGAACCAATGTTCCAATTGATCCTAAATTAGCATTATTGAACCTAAAACCGGGGAATATCCCACACAAACAATTTAAATTAATCTTACAGCTTACCACAGCCGCAAAACAAACACTGGCTAAAGCGTGGAAGTCCCCTAATCTACCCCTCAGCGAAACAATAAACAGAATGAATGTAGCATCGGCACACGCCAAAATTATGGCAATAGACCAGGACACGTTATCCGGATATGAAAGTTCATGGAAACCTTGGTTGAACTACGTTCTACCCAGTGTAAATACTGATGCTGTTATATTGCCATGGTAGCCCAGCCATCCTTAGCAAACCTCCACTTACTATAACAACAGACAACAAAATCCGGACCACTCCTGCAATTTTTATTGTTCTTGTATTAATAAAAAAAGTTATTTTTTTTCTATACATGCATTTTCAAAATTGTTTACCTGTACTGCAATAGTCCAACTGTCCTATTCCCCCCTTGGCCTGTGGTTTGGGCACCAATCTCTATTCAATTTACATATTTGTATATAGATCAATTGTAGATATATTTTATTAATACAAGAACAATAAAATACGAGGACATTTTACAATTTTAAAACATAGTTACAAAACAAGTGTATCACCACATAGTGATACACATGGTTTGTCACTATGTTTTAAAAACTGTAAAATGTCCTTGTATTTTATTGTTCTTGTATTAATAAAAAAAATAAAAAAATTCTATACATGCATTTTCATAATTGTTTACCTGTACCGCAATAGTCCAACTGCTCTTTTCCCCCCTTTTTCTGTTTGGCCTTTGGTTTGGTGACCGAAAATCCGATCTCTATTCAACTTTGATCTCTGTATGATTTAGCAACAAAACATTAGTGTTTTCCTTGAGGCTTAACTGTAACTCATAGTTGTATATAAAATGCACTTTTTATCTTTCAAAAACTGTTTCCCAGTGCTAAACCTTTCATCCAATTTCTAAATTGCTACATTTGTACATTTTAAAAGCCAATATAAAGGAATAGTAGAGGTAAAAAAAAGCCCTTGTGGATTTAATTGACCTTTTTTTTGGTTAATTCTCCTTTAACCCACTTAGCGGTATTCACGAGCCTGACTCGGGGTGGTTTTTCCATGCTATTATCGGTAAACCCGAGTCACGCTCGGGGTAGCTATGCAGAGCTTACTGGTTTTCCTTCTCCAGGCACAAGTTACTTACCTTGTCCCTGGATCCAGCGATGCCTCCCCGCTGTGTGAGCTAGCGGGTCCTCGCTCGATTCACACAGTGCCCGCGTGCCGCCAATCTCTGTTCCCTGCGACGTTACGACGCACGGGGGCGGAGAACGGCACCAAATTCAAAAAAGTAAACAAACACATTACATACAGTATACTGTAATCTTATAGATTACAGTACTGTATGTAAAAAATACACACCCCCTGTGTCCCTAGTGGTCTGCCCAGTGTTCTGCATGCACCTTTATAAAATAAAAACTGTTCTTTCTGCCTGCAAACTGTAGATTGTCCATAGCAACCAAAAGTGTCCCTTTATGTCAAAAGTGATTTTAGAGCAGTTAGAAAACAGCGATAATAAATTATAATCACTTGCAGAATTGAGCGATAGCGATTTGCGGGGAAATCCGTGATAAAAAAATAAAAGTAATGACAGCGACAATTCTGCAACTGTGCAAATTTCAGTGTTTTTGATTTGATTACATTATTGAATAATTTTTATTATAACTACATTATCATTTGTTATAATTATTTATAGTTATTTATTATATTATAATTTTATGATTTTGTGTTTCAAACTTTATCATACCCGGGATGTCTACTAGACTCTGGTTTGGACAGATTTAAGTGAGTTATTCCTAAGAATTGCAGGCCTACAGTATAAAACACAGAATTTCCATGCAAAATAATTGTACCGCTTTTGGTACAAAATTCCAGACATAATCATACCGCCGGGGAGGTTAAGGGGGTGTGGCAGGAGGTGTGTCCTATTCCTACATAAGTTTGCTAGTAGGTGTCCCTCATTACCATCTCAAAATGTTGGGAGATATGCCCTTACAACCCAGGACTGATACAGTTTACACATTTTACATTTGCATCAGTCCCTGTCCTCAAAGAGCTTATGATCTAAGTTCATACATACACACATACTAATTTAGACAGGAATCAGTTAACCTACCAATATATCTTTACAGTGTAGGTGGAAACCAGAGTACCCAGGAAAACCCATATTAGCATGGGAAGAACATGTAAACTCCATGCAGGTAGCATCCTGTTTCAAATATTTAATCCAATCTGCATCTCCCCAAGGTAATACCTAAGATCTGGCCTGTAAGTATGTCCTGAGGACAGGAGTTGAGAACCACTGGTCTAAGCCAATGTGCTAGATACTTGAGCCTGCACACACTTTTCAGTGCTTTCTGATTGATGTACTGGTATAGATCTATAAGCTTTAGTACATCACATGGAACATTGTTTTTTTTTTACGAAAGGCAAATCCACTTCTCACTGCAAGTGCAAAGTGCACTTGAAATTGCACTGAACGTGCACATGCAAGAAAAATAAAAAACAGCATTTTAACTTGCACATGATTGGATGATAAAATCTGCAGAGCTTCCCCTCATTTCAGATCTACCCCTCAGATTAACAGCGACTGCACTTCCAAGTGCACTTTCCGTGCAATTTCTAATGCACTTTGCACTTGTAGTTTGCACTTGTAGTGCAAAGTGGATTTGCCTTTTCGGAAATAACCCCCCATGGTCTGATTAGGCTCCCGTTCACACCTGAGCAGTTTGAAGCATGTTTTCCAGAAGTGTTTCAACACTTGACACCAATGCTTTACACTGTGGCTTTAACTGCTGCGGAATCGTTAAAGCTAAAATGGGAAATTTTAATGCTGACCACTATCAGATAGGTTATCTCCTTCAGTAAGCACAGTCCCGTGTGATTTACTGCAGCAAAATTTATCCAAGCCAGCTCAAACCTAATCCACACATATAGACTGCACTATAGTGTTTCAAGTTCAGTCCAGTAGGATCAGCAATTAATTTTCAGGTGGCAATACTGTAATTGCTTAAGATGACATTTCCACGTTATACAAGGACTCCCTATTACAATGATCAAATACGTGTCATCAATAAGAATATGACAGATAAACTTTCAAAAGATGTGAGTGTCACTTATCAGTTATCTTTCAAAGTCCTGGATTTCTGGGAGGCATGCATATGGTTACAGGCTTAGCTTTATACACAACTCACTCAACCATAGAATTCTCCATTAAGCTGCCCACAACCAACTAACATGCTCTCCAGCCAGCAAGTGCGAAAGCTAGTGCGGTCAATTACTGTTGATTCTGTTAGGATTTTAATTAGCTCTGTAGGATTATAATCTTGTAAATAGTCTCAATCCATATAACTTTTGCAGTCAGAGCATTTCTGCCCCATCCATGGGCAAAACCATCGACCGGTTTATCAATATAGCCTCTGACATCTTTGAACTGTAACTCAGAATATGTTACCTGTGAATTTAACCACTTCAATACCGGGCTTGTATACACACCTCAATACCGGGCCTATTCTGGCACTTCTCTCCTACATGTAAAAATTATCATTCTTTTGCTAGTAAATTAAAAAAAAAAACATTATATATGTTTTTTTAGCAGACACCCTAGGGAATAAAACGACAGTCATTGCAACGTTTTATCTTGCACGGTATTTGCGCAATAATTTTTCAAACTTGGTTTCATGAATTAAAAAAAAAAAACAGTAAAGTTATGTAACTTCTGCTTAAAGTGAAGGTGACTCCTTGACATGCCACATTTGGCATGTCATTTTTTTGGGGGGGTGAAAACGTCCTCCCTGGGCACTGTGGTACCGGAAGGAAGGTCACCTCTCACCTGAGGTGCAGAGTCTAACCACTAACCGGTGTTCACCAGAGCCCCTGAAGGTGGAGATGGATTTTGCTGCGTGTTAGCACCAGGTCGCGGTCCTCAGGATCGCCCCACCAGGAGGTAAGCAAGCCGGGGTACAATACCAGATGAGCAGGTAAGGATCAAACAGAAGAGTGGTCAGTAAACAAGAATTGATGAATTGATGCTGGTTTGAAGACATTCTTACTTTACAGCATTTCTTCACACCTGCCAAAAACGTTGCACTATACTGTACATCGGGTGTTCCCTGAAGCCAACTCTAACTGCTGGAGATTAATCAGAAGGTATTCTATTGCATGTCTTTTGAACCCGTCCATGAATTTAACTCTTCTCTTTGGTAAGAGATATGTGAACTGATCTAGGAAATCGCTGGATAGATCAAGGAGGCAACCTAAGTCCTCTCTGAGAGAAAATACCACCTCTCCCTAGCAATTCATTTACAAAATATTGTATACCGGCCAAATGGAAAGACACTACCCATCCCATCTAGGGTAATGGGTCACCGCAGTAAATGAACTAAAGAAAACTAAACACCTTACTTTGGCAAAAATGTGAAATTTTTAATACGACTTGGTTTTACTTGGTCCAGTTTCAAATCTTACCAACATAAGAACATTTTGAAGGGCAATCCACAGAATTGGACATAGTGAATGCTGCCTGAAATGGTTCCTAGCATGCCTCTCTATTTTTCTCATTCTGGACACTTCTCTTGTTTTTTCCAATGTAAATCCACCTTTTTTTCATTTTCTTTCCCTTTTCTACTAACGTCTTCCTCCCTCCTTCCCCTCCTTTCTACTCATCCTTGCCCTGCTAAAAGAAATGCAGCCAAGGTCCTTTTGTGTCCCAGCTAATGCTGAGTGGTAGACCATTATTTAGTATGGCTACAAAGCTCCCTGCTGGATGTTTTTGTTCTACCTTCTGGTGTATGCTCTATCCATGATGTTCTACCTCACTTGAAATGTATGTGCCTTTTTTTGATCACTTCTGTCATGAGATAATTTGAAGCTGCGTTGTACCTCTTAGGCCGCGTACACACGATCGAATTTGTCCGCTGAAACTGGTCCGACGGACCAGTTCAGAGGACAAATCCGATCGTGTGCATGGGCTAGCGGACATGTCTGACCGGCGGACAAATTTTAAAGCATGCTAAAAGTACCATAATATATATATATATATATACAGTATATAGCGCTACCCCATTCAGGAGCCGCTGATTAGATTTTTGGATCTACTCTCAAAAGGTTAATTTGTCCCATTTAACTGGCTCGAACCCGGCCTTGGCACACCCGATGAGTACAATAGTATTGTGGCCCCTACTTAGCTGGAGCCACAATAGCATACATAAGACATGCAATGGTAATACAGAAATGTTGTTACCTCTTCTTTTGTTCGCGGGTCCCAGGAATAAACACACGTCTCACAATATATATATATATTCAAACCAAGAGAACTTTACTGTGAATATGGTAAAGAGATGTAAGGGGTTTAAATTATCAATAATAACACACAGGTATTAACACAAAAGACTCTGCAAGGGCCCTTGCGAGAGTCGGCAAGTAAACAAAAAGGGGTCTAAGCTAAAGGTACTACTATTTAACCACAGTTACTTTAGGCAGTCTATGCTCGCGAGCTCCCTCTAATGGGCAATCCTGCAGAACAGTTAATGAAAATTAGTTTCTAACCAGGCCTGGTTCAACAGCTCCTAAGGATCCTTAAGTCTACGTTGCGGCCGTTGGTGCACTTCTTAACTTTGTAATCCAAGAAAAAGGGGTAGGGGATGAAATAAACTCAGTCAATAGGATAACGATGAATACAAATGATCATAGACTGATCCCTAACCAGCGTCAGCCAATTTTGTGGAATAACTCTCAACTTAATAGGCCTCTCCAGTTCAGCCAAAGATTAACACCTGTCTCCGAACTATGGAGTGACACTAAATTATCTGTCAAAGTAGGTGGGTTCGAAAGGTGGGCTCATCGGTTAATCACTGCTCCGTAGCACACGATCTCCGGTATCAGGCTTTCCACTGTTTTAATTGTCAGCTGGCAGCTTCTCCGGTCTCTTGGAACACGAGCTTGACACTCTTGGTCTTGCTTCTCTAGGATGGTTGGCCTCCCGATGATTTCAGGCCCCAGGCTTCAGGCCTGACAGCCTGGCTGTGACGCTCTTCACAGCTCTGCAGAGGAGAAGAGGCAGGTCCCAAGTGAGCAAGAAACAGCCCCTCCCTGTCCTTAACCTCCCCCATAAGTCTGTGCGGAGGTGTCACATGTTCAAATTGGGCACGGCATTGTGGGAAGGGTAGTCTGTTTCTACTGAGTGTCAATGGAGTCCATATCTCCTGGCACTTCTGGACCCACAATGCATAGCTTCTTAAAGACATCTTAACCTGTATACAGGTGTGGCAGACCTCTGGTGGGGATTCAAGCCTATCAATAGTCTCTGATAGGATGACCCGCTACATAGGTTATATAAGTACCTGTAATAGACAAATATGAATTTCTGACTGGATTAAAAAATGTAAACATGTCAGCAAAATACCTTCTTCTTTTTTCCATGATGATGATCATTAGGACACTGGAGAGTCACATGTTATAGCCCAGAGCTATCTGGTCAGCATGCACTGCTTAGAAATGCATTGGGATGAGCACCCCCTAGTGGCGAGTCATATAGGTAACAGCAGTTCAGAAGCAGAACCTAATACATAGTGTAAAGCTGAAACCAGCTTAAAAAGCAGTGTCTTTCAAAAACAAATAAAAAGAACAAAAAAAAATGTTGAGAAATTTTAAACATTGCATTTATATTGATGAGAATATTAGTACAAAGAGCTAGAGGGAGAGCTGCATACTCAGAGATTGCTCACTGGAGTCTTGCCATGAGCAAATTGCATTAATCTAGCGCTATCATTTCTTCAAACAAAATAAAGAACTGAGCTACTTAAATACATTGCAATATTTATTACTACCCCAAAGCTTATCATACATCTCTGTAAATGTCATGATTATGAAGCAATAACAGTAACTGTTGTATTGTTCATGACGATTAAACACTCCACAGTGACTTATATAGGAATACTGTAACAAAATGTGCATCTAACAAGGTAATTTTCTTCATCGTTAAGATATGGAATACTGTCAGGCTTAAGTAATGTAGAATCTATACTAAATCTAGATGCTAGGATGAGCATGTGTCAACACGTATAATATGTTTAGAAAAATGTTTCTGCATCCACAGTTTTTTTTGGCAGGAGCACTGCTTTTATCAAATAAATAAAGGGTTAGGGGTTACTGACACATAAATATGTTCACTTTCGGCTGAATCAGCCAAAATCTATTTTTAGTTGCTTTTTATAATGGGTAGCCCACCAAATGTAAAAAAAAAAAAAAAAAATGGCAGTTTCACTGCAATACTCACCTCCTTTCCAGTGCTGTCCCCCACAGACTTTCTACTTTGCAAACCCGGGTTGAATGATGCCCGTTGTCATTCAGCAGACTTGCAAGGCAAGGCAACAAGGATGGTCTTAGGCTTCGTTTAAATGGGCACACTGATAAGTTCACCTGTGCAATGGGCCAAGTTTACCCACCTGGGAGGCACAGGTGGTTATGTACAGCCAGCCTGTTCAAATTAATGACAAACGAACAGCTGCACAGATCTTTATATGTGACATGGTGACAATGCAAGAACACAAGTGGATGAAATAAAGTAGTTACTCCATAACAGGAAGTCCTCAAAAAAGGGAGTTGATAGCTGGTTTGACATGGTACTTCCTTAAAGGGGTGTTCCAGCCAAAATTGTGTTTATTAAAAGTCAGCAGCTACAAAAAGTGTAGCTGCTGGCTTTTAATAAACACTCACTTACCTGCTCCTGCGTTCCAGCGACGCGCCGACCGGGGCTCCGCTCCTCTCCCCCCCTCCCCAGCCGGCGTCTCCATCTCGACTGTGGGCACCCACTGCACATGCGCGAGCCGCACTGTGCATGCGCGCGCGGCTCGCCGCTGATTGGAGAGGCGATCGCATGGGACCTGTCAGTGTCCCATGTGATCGCCTACAGGGAGGTGCTGGTGTAGGCGATTAAGGCTTAATCGCCTAACCAGCCCCTCGGCGGAAGCAGGAAGTGGGACAGGAAGTCCCACTCCTACTGAAGCCCCCACTCCCCCCCAAAAAATATTACATGCCAAATGTGGCATGTATGGGGGTGAGGAATGGAACAAGAGGAAGTTCCAAATTTGGGTGGAACTCCTCTTTAATGAAAGCTGCACATTTAATGGACAGAGAACACCTTTTAAAATTACATTAACATTTTACACTTAGGCAGGAACCAGATGAAATTCAAACCATGTATGGGCAGGCTGAATGTAGCATGTTGATCGATCAATCAACTTTGGTACAGCCAGCATGCTGGGTTTTACCTGTGTAGCACTACCCCCGAAGGAGCTGCTGGTTTGTTTTGGGCGGTATGTTACCTCTACTCCTTCGCCATCTAGGGTATACGATGAGAGTTGAGAAGAACTGCAATGTCCACACTTAAGTGTTAAGGTAGAAGAATAAAAGTAATAGCTGAAGAGGTAGAAGGGTAATAGGTAGTAGGTTCAGGTGTATAACTTTGTTCGGAAACAATCCTGCTTCCAGCAATGTAACATTTGTCGCCACTCTAGCCAGAGCGGGTATTGTGCACCTGGATAGGCCTCTCTCACTAGCCTAGAAGCCAGGATGTCACACGGAAACTTTAGCAAAGTCTCTGCCACAGACCTTCTCAAAGATGGAGATATATTCAGTCCAGAATCATCCTCAACACAGGATTAAGCACCCGGATCTCTCTTGAATAAACTCTTGTGAACTCAGAACTGACAGGCGACCATCACTCAGCCTCTGAGTAATAGTGCGTCCTTCGATGAATTTCAAGGCCTCTCCTGAGATACCATCCTCTTGCTTGGTGCTCTCAAAGACAGGTTCTTGATCGCATGGCTTCCTCCCTCAGGACAGACAGCACAGGACCACTCTGTGAACGTAGACCCAGTCTGACTACCAGGCCTACATAGTAGATTACAACCCTGGACCAATGTGGTCCCGGAGCCAAGAACACTTGAACACGTACCCCCTGCCATGAGGGCCACGCAGGGGGTGGTGGGACAACAGGCCAGGATCGACAACGATGACCCAGAACTTATGACGTCTGTTCCTTAAGTACTCTCCCCAGGAGGGAGCTGTGGTGGCTCAACGTGATTGGCACTGCGCTGACAAGCCATTCACCTCTGCAGCCAAGGGTTCGGATCCCGGTCTCGGCTACATGTGAATTGAGTTTGGTGGTCTCAGCCTGGCTCCCAGTGGTTGTGCTATGCAAGGTACGCCTGTGCTTAGTACGCCCACCCCCCCCCCCCCCACAAAACCACCACACTTGCACGCACACAAAATTGGTTTAAAAAACACATATGCACTTTGGCCATGCGGTCTCCTAAAATAAGAGAGGCGAAGGACCTACGGGGCTGGCTGGGTGGGCTAGGCCCCCTCACTCCCTCATAGGGGGAGTCCCTCTGCCCCATTGGGGTCCCGTTGGGCCCCAGTTGGGCTCCCAAGAGGAGCAGGTAGGGCGGGGTGAGTGGGAGGCCCCCCTTCACACCCGCCATTGCCACCAGGGGCATGGAGAAGGATGCCTACTCCCAACTCCTGCTGTCTGGCTCCTCTCTCTCGAGTTCACGCACAAAAAAAAAAATACACTTAAAAAAAAAGTACTCTCCCCAGCATGAACAGCGAGGTGATCAACCCCCACTGATTGGCTGCCGAGGAAAAACACCCAATACACCCTGATTTGACTGCTGCCACCCTTGGCCTGGGGTGCTACCAACACCCCAGACAGCAATAGTGGTCACTCACAGTACAGTCATGGCTGGAACAGGGGCCCACATTTTGTAAAACAATACAGTCAGAGGTAATTAAGTCTCTGACTACCCTCTAAATTTAAGGCAGTGCCAGCTATGAAAGTAGCAGGCCGCTACACCTGTGATTATCAGTAGCAGCTGCAATAGCCATTAGCAATAATCACTGTCTTCGCCCCCGCCCCCCTGCTGGTATCAGACAATGGCTTGGCAGGAGGGATTCCTGCATCAACATTGTGTTGATGGGGGAATGAAGCAAATATCTGTCCTGCAACCTGTGGTTGCAGGAAAATTATTTGCTTAGCGTATGGCCGGAATATTATGAGATTTTAATGATTGAGTCTAGATATACAGTGCATTATCATTCTGTCAATGTATAGATGAGTTGTACTATGTACATTCTTGTAAAAATAAACATTTACCTATCTGTCCTTATTAAACACAGTACAGTGCCAATAATTTGCCTTTACTGAGTGCATGCAGGAAAGATCACTTTCTCTAGTATGGGGAACTATAAAGCTATACTTCTTTTCCTGACCACGTTGCTACAATGTCAACTGGTCATTCAGCATTGATATCAGAGAAATTAGACTGTCTGGGACAAGTATTACTCTTAATTGTTGTATGAAATGAAACAGCATGAAGCAAGCAACACTGGGAACTATCAAGCTTGAAGAACAGGTTAACATCACATATCATAAATTATATAAAGGACTGTATTAAAAATAATACTGTTTTACATGTGTAATATATGGAAATTAAACTGTCAAAAGCAACTCTAAGTAACATAAGCCAGTCAACTACTAATGCTATCCAGAAACTGCATTTAAAGGGGTTGTAAAGATTTGTTTTTTTATTTTCTAAATCGGTTACTTTAAGCTAGTGCATTGTTGGTTCACTTACCTTTTCCTTCCATTTCCCTTCTAAATGTTTTTTTTTCTTTGTCTGGATTTCTCACTTCCTGTTTCTCCTCAGTAAGCTTTCCACCATCATCTAAACCGTTTTGGCCGGGGGTTAGTCAGCCAGAACAGCTTCCTGAACAGCTTACTGAGGAGGAACAGGAAGTGAGAAATTCAGACAAAGAAAACAAAGACAAAAAAACATTTTGAAGGGAAATCGAAGGAAAAGGAACCTATTTAGAAAATAAAAAAACAAACCTTTACAACCCCTTTAAGTCAGAAAGTGCAATTTGTTCTTATCTGAGTTTTATGGAATCCACTGCAGCAGATTTATCAAGCACTTTTATTTGCATCTGGGTGTGGCTGTACACGTCTTAAGGCCCCTGGGAGCCGCGCTGGCGGTATAGTGCCGCTAACAATAGCTGCGCTATACCTTCGGATTTGCCGCGAGTTGCACCGCTAGCGGCCGTGAAAGGGTTATTACCGCCCACAATGTGCCTCTATAGAGGTGTATTGCGGGCGGTATTGCCGCGGTTTCCCATTGTTTTCAATGGGAAGGAGCAGTATACACGCCTCTCCTCTCACTACTCCAAAGATGCTGCTGACAGGAGATTTTTCTCTCTTCTCTTTTCAGGCGGTATAGCAGCGCTATTTTTAGCGCTGTACCGCCTGAAAAACTCCTCAGTGTGAAAGGGGCCTTAGTCTCAAGAATAACAGATCTACACTTTCACAAATTGTATTTTGTTTTCGATATTGTAAGTGTAGAGTATGGTGAAACCTGGGTCAGTTTATTTAAAAGATATATATCTAAGAGGTTGTCCTTCACTTCCTGCCACAAGAAAATATGGTATATTAACGTACCTACCTTGCATTAGGCAGGAGATATCTCCAAACAAGCCATCTTTTCAAGAAACCTTCTCAGGATAGGGCTACATGGGCTTATAAATCTCTTCTCTCTGCTGATGAGAGATTTAACCCCTAGCTAGCAATCATCTCTTACAGTAGCAGCACATTTATTTCAGTATGCTGCAAATTAGGTACCTGTCAATGAGAGGCTTCATTTTTCAGTAGCAATGATAATTAGTCACCCGTGTAGCCCTAGGGTATACAGCACTTCATTGGACATTAAAATGATGCATGTATATGCACACTGAGAGAATTATTTTTTCTTCCTTCTGTTGATTAAAGAGGTTTTGTATTTTCTCATTCTGCTCTTGTTCCTCTTGTTAGTTAAAAGTTACAGTATTCGATAAAAGTGAGTACACCCCTTACATTTTTGTAAATATTTTATTCTATCTTTTCATGTGACAACACCGAAGAAATTACATGTTGCTACAATGTAAAGTAGTGAGTTTACAGCTGGTATAACAATGTAAATTTTCTGTCTCCTCAGAATAACTCAACACACAGCCATTAATGTCTGAACTGCTGGCAACAAAAGTGAGTACATTCCTAAGTGAAAATGTCCAAAGTGGGCCCTATTAGCCATTTTCTCTCCCATTAGAGTTACAAGGTCCCAGTTGTGAATGGGGAGCAGGTGTGTTAAATTTGATGTTATCGCTCTCACTCTCCCATACTGGTGACTGGAAGTTCAACATGGCACCTCATGGCAAAGAACTCTCTAAAGGATCTGAAAAAAAGAATTGTTGCTCTACATAAAGATGGCCTGGGCTATAAGAAGGAGATTACCAAGACCCTAAAACTGAGCTGCAGCACAGTGGCCAAGACCATACAGCGGTTTAACAGGACAGGTTTCCCTCAGAACAGGCCTCACCATGGTTGACCAAAGAAGTTAAGTGCACGTGCTCAGTGTCATATTCAGAGGTTGTCTTTGGGAAATAGACGTATGAGTGATGCCAGCATTGTTGCCGAGGTTGAGGCTGAGTTCACACTGATACTACACGATAGTTATACGACTTTAATCCTACTTTGCTTTGCGACATCAGTCCTACATCGGTCCGACATCCATCTGACTTCAATGAACAGGATACTACTGATAGTCTGACTTGTCCTTTGACCAATCAAAACAATCCCAGTGTGAGATTAATCCATTTTACTGCTGCTGTAATCACAATGTCGGATGTCCAAAGTCGGATGGTAAGGGCAAGGATCCTACTTTTTTCCGACTTCAATGATATTCAATGGGCTGAAGTAGGACCAAAGTAGTACAGGGAGCATTTTCAAAGTCGGACAGACTTGTGTCAAACCAGTAAAGACGGCTCTCATAGGGAAACATTGATTTTCACTCGTCATGCGACATGAGCTTCCAATGTCGGAGCGTTTGTCAGACTAGTGTGAACCCAGCCTGAAAGGGTGGGGGATCAGCCTGTCAGTGCTCCGACCATACGTCGCACACTGCATCAAATTGGTCTGCATGTCGTCCCAGAAGGAACCCTTTTCTAAAGACGATGCACAAGAAAGGCCGCAAACAGTTTGCTGAAGACAAGCAGACTAAGGATGTGGATGAGACCAAGATAAACATATTTTGTTCAGATGATGTCAAGTGTGTGTGGCGGCAACCAGGTGAGGCGTACAAAGACAAGTGTGTCTTGCCTACAGTCAAGCATGGTGGTGGGAGTGTTATGGTCTGGGGCTGCATGAGTGCTTCCGACACTGGGGAGCTACAGTTCATTGAGGGAACCATGAATGCCAACATGTACTGTGACATACTGAAGCAGAGCATGATCCCCTCCCTTCGGAGACTGGGCTGCAGGGCAGTATTCCAACATGAAGTAAAAAAGACATGAGACTTTCATTGCTGTTTGATGTATAGGGTCAGCGCTGAATAAGGAAATTCATTTTATAGTTTTAGAAAACCTCCTACTAGTAACCAGATGGAAAACAGAAGGTACTGTACAGAAGAGCCAAGTCAGGTGTCAAGGTTGCAGATAAGATAATTAAAAAACACATTTCTGCTGTAATTCATCTAACATCTTGTTCTACCGTAGTCTTGTTTATTAGCAAAGTGTGTCCATTTGGGCATAGGAATGATCAAGAGGTGAAGCAAAACCATTAAATATAATTTACCATTACTATTTAAATCTGATCACCCTCACCAGTCCTCTTCCAAAAACCAGTAAGAGAGTTACTTATTCTTATCCTCTGGCCCTTTCCATAAAATGCACAGCTGTGAACTACATCAATAGGAAACCATGTTAAATCGACTGTAGTCTGTTTATGCAAAACTGAAAATGCACAAAAGGATTTTTTCAGAATAACAAAAGATAGGAATCTGTAACAAAGTTTGTTAAAATCCTTCAAATGTACATGGATCCGCATAGTTATTCAAAAAAGATAGTTTATAAAATTATGTCCACACCGTTGTCATTTTGCCTGTGGGCATTGTGAAGCCCACAAGCACTTACTTCCTGGAAGTCTTGGATGGGGAGTGATTATAAGTGTGCACAGCCTATTGCATTAGGGCAGGGATCCTCAAACTACGGCCCTCCAGCTGTGTCGGAACTACAAGTCCCATGAGGCATTGTAAAATTCTGACATTCACAGACATGACTAGGGCATGATGGGAATTGTAGTTCCTGAACATCTGGAGGGCCGTAGTTTGAGGACCCATGCATTAGGGTGTGCACCTCAAAGCTCCAACACATATGTGTTTGAAATATTTACTGGCCTCTTCCCCACTCTCCATCCTGAAACAATGGGAGCAAAGGGAAGGAAGGGGAAGCAAGGGAGCACATGGGGGACCCTGGCAACAGAAGGAAGAGGAACAGGGAAAAGAGGGGTGGCATATATTAGTACAAATCCCCTATATTTTCCTCCTGTGGCAGCTGAATGTTGACAAAAGAGAGAGGAGGAGAAGCCTACTTTCAGCTGCTGCAGGAGGAAAATCCAGATCGGTTCCACTAAATTGTACCCTGCCACCTCTCCTGTCCAGGTTCTGAGGGTCAGCATGGAAGGATTGTGGTTTACCTGTCACCTGCCCACCAATTAAAGGTTGCCAATCCCAGGATTAGGGTGTGCCCAGGCACACCTGGCACACCCCTTGTGCACGCCTATGGGAGTGATAATTGGGTAGCGCACTGCATTTTTTTTCTTTTTTAGGTCTAATGAGCACAGTAATGAAAAGAACATTTTGGGATGGAAACTCCACTTTAATAATTGTCAAAGTATGTAACCCAAAAGCAAACATTTATTATATTGCAGCATATCAATTCTTAGATGTGATGACTGCATTCATCTTCTTTTTTAGGCTGTCTTTCTTCTATTTTCATCTGGTGATCCAGCCAGCAAGTCTGTTGTTTTTGAAAAGCTCAAGCTTTCCAGGAGAATGTGTCAGTTTACATGGATGAGACAAACCATTTAACACTGGCAGAGGTGATAAAAAAATTATTAGCTTTTATTTATTAATGTAAAACATTTATCCCAAAAGAAAAAGTGTTTGCTGTAACTGATTATAAAGTGTGAGCTGAAGTTTGGCTTCAATTAGTTAGTTTATATAAATCTGCAATAATAATATATTTAACATTCCCCCCAACCCAGACTGACAATACTGCTGTATGCTGTGCTTCCTGTGTTCAATTATCTAGCATGGTGCCTCACTAATACATGAGGCTTGTTACTGGCCGGATAACTGAAGGAAAACGCCAAATTTACATTATCACATCTAAGGATTGGTAAGCTGCAATATATACAATTTTTGGTTTTGGGTTTAATACTTCTTTAAGCACAGTAATTGTAGTAGTTGCATAGAAAACTCTCTTATTTTTTTTTCACTTTTAAGGTGCCAGATCAAAAATATAAAACAGCATATTATAACATTTCCATCTTTTTATATAGTTATAAAATAACTAATAACTAATAATATAGGTAGTTTTAGTGATATACATAGCTAAAAGGCAATAGCCTTACCTAGTAACCACTTTGCTACCCAGGCCAATTCAGACACTTTGCTCCTACATTACTCAGAACCCCCAAACATTATATATGTTTTTTTTAGCAGAGACCCTGGGGAATAAAATGGTGAACATTGCAAATTTTTATCTCACACCTTATTTGCGCAGTAATTTTTGCAAGATTTTTTAGGTGTGACCTACATGTGCGTTCACTTCTGCGCTTGAGCACGAGGGGACGGGGGCGATTTAATTCACCTAGGGGGTTTCCATATACCAATAAGCCCCCATCCGCAGACCCCGACAACCAACGGCAAGGGTTGTTGGGAAGAGGCTCTTGTCCTCATCAACATGGGGACAAGGTACTTTTGGGTGGGGGGTGCAGAGGCCCCAAAGCACCCACCCCCCATGTTGAGGGCATGTGGCCTGTTATGGTCCAGGAGGGGGGGTGCTCGCTCATCCCCTTTCCTGACCTGCCAGGCTGCATGCTTGGATAAGGGTCTGGTATGGATCTTGGGGTGACCCTCACGTCATTTTTTTGGTCATGGGGCGTTCCCCTTAAGATCCATACCAGACCAAAGGGTCTGGTATCGTCTTGGGAGACCCTCACACAAAACATTTTACATTTTGGCGGGGTTCCCCTTTAACCTCCCTGGCGGTATGATTCTGTCTGGAATTACGTACCAAAAGCGGTACAATTATTTTGCATGGAAATTCTGCGTTTTATACTGTAGGCCAGTAATTCTTAGGAATAACTCACTTAAATGTGTCCAAACAATAGTCTAGTAGACATCTCTGGTATGATAAAGTTTGAAACACAAAATCATAAAATTATAATATAATGAATAACTATAAATAATTATAACAAATAATAATTTAATTATAATAAAAATTATTCAATAATGTAATCAAATCAAAATCACTGAAATTTGCTCAGTTGCAGAATTGTCGCTGTCATTACTTTTATTTTTTTATGACGAATTTCCCCACAAATCGCTATCGCTCAATCCTGCAAGTGATTATAATTTATTATCGCTGTTTTCTAGCTGCTCTAAAATCACTTTTGACATAAAGGAACACTTTTGGTTGCTATGGACAATCTACAGTTTGCAGGCACAAATAAAATGTTTTTATTACATAAAAGTACATGCAGGACACTGGGCAGACCACTAGGGACAAGGGGGTGTGTATTTTTTACATACAGTACTGTAATCTTATAGATTACAGTATTCTGTATGTAATGTGTTTGTTTACTTTTTTGAATTTGCCGCCGGTCTCTGCCCCCGTGCGCCGTTACGTCGCAGGAAACAGAGATCGGCGGCGCGCGGGCACTGTGTGAGTCGAATGGAGGACGCCACTCTCTCACACAGCGTGGATGCATCGCTGGATCCAGGGACAAGGTAAGTACAGTACCCTGCCTGGATACAAGGTAAGCCAGCGCGCTGCAGGCTCTGCATATTCACCCCGAGCGTGACTCGGGGATACCGATTTTTACATTGAAAATCCACCCCGAGTCACGCTCGGGTTTACCGCTAGGAGGGTTTAAATTCTCAGCACACAAGTCACACTGCAAGTCAGATCATCTTGATCTGACTTCTGGTGTGACTTCTATTCAAATCAATTGGCTCCCATAGGGAACCATTAATTTTGAATAGAGGCAGCAGAGACACACCGGACAAGGCTTAACGCTGTGTATACAGTGTTAAGCCTCTTTAAACCGTGTTTAACACCTTTTACCAGCGTCTACCATTTCTACAGATTAAGCGCTGGAGCCTCAAAACGCACTGGTCCTGTTTTTTTTTTTTAGTTTAGTTTAAAAATGCCAGGATGTATATGAGGCCATTGAATAACATTGAGTGGTATTTTAAAGCTGCAAAAAAAGCTAAAAAACGCAGCTGTAAAAATGTCCGTGTGTATGAGGCCTAATATTAACTCACAATATATTTTTACTGAAAATGAATATAGTGACAGAATACATGACAGAGTCACTTTATTGAGAACATATAAGTTATTTTTGGTGGATTACAAAATTTAAATAGGGCATTTCCCTATTTATACAGAAAAAAACACTGTTATGCTTTCTCTAGGCTGACTGTAGAAAAGAATAAAGAATACTCCACAGTTACGCCAAAAGTGACGTCGCTTCCTCTTCATAAACTAGATTAGGATTGATTTATGTAGGCTAGGGATGATAAGATTTACTTTAGTATGGCAAACGTAAAGGCTTTGCCCCCAGAACCCTCACCCTTACCCAGCTTTTACATCACAAGTTAGTTCCCCACAAGTGACGATGAGTTTTGGAAATGTAGGTATTTAGACTAATTTAGTATAAAATGTAAGAGCGTGGTTATATGAAAAATGCAGAAACTCATAAGAACTCATTATAATCTATGATTTGCAAATCTACCTGTAATAATCAATATCTTTGAAAATTGTCTATGGTTTATTTTTCCATTTATACATCATCTCTGGTAAATGCACTGCTTTACTGAATAAGCCCAATTTCTCTATTGCTCCAGTTCACATTTTTCCAGCTCCGTCAATGGATTGATGCATAACGTCCGCCCATCAATCAGAAACTGAAGAGAGGCACTGGTCACACAGACATTCTGCTCCACAAGTTAAATGACAGGCTGTCAATATGGAAAATACTGTGAATATGGTGTCTGAAGATACATTTATTTTCAGAAACTGTTAAATTGGTATGACAAAACGCATCAGATTTAAAAAGCAACCATACATATGTTCACTTGCTAGCTTCCTACTAATTACTGTTGATGGATGTAAGCTGAAGAGTTAAAATATTGTTTCAAATCCCTTATAATATAAACATGTAAGGGCAAAAAAGTAATACAAATAAGTCAATGTACTTCTTGGAAACATCATTTGTGCTCCCAAGATTAATCCAATTTTAATATATGATGTTATTGATGAAGGCCATTCACAGCTATAACTTATACTGCTACTTTTTATTCTCCTTCATCCTGTTTATACTGAAGGTAAATACAAAAGGGAGCCGTTAGATCTGGACATTTCTAGAGGGCATGACTACAGTAAGCAATATAAATTGATCATAGTTATAACTTTGCCGGTTCCTGTGACAATATCAATTTGCAGTCCAGTGGCCTACTTATCCTTGAAGATTTTTTTTTTATACTAAACACATAAATGCCCATATTTTTCTGGTCCCTGCTGTGCTTAAACATTTCTAAGAAAATTGTATAAACACTTTGTCTAGGACTTGACCTGTTAACAAATATTGTTTCAATCCTTTGGTCTCTTTACTAAAGAGTTGATGGATCACTGGAGTATAAAGTACATGTAGGAAGAGTTATGCCCCGTACACACGATCGGAATTTCCGATGGAAAAAGTATTTTTCCATGGGATTTTCCGATCGTTCGTAGCCCCATCTGAGTTTTTTCATCGGACTTTATATATAGAACATGTTCTATATTTTTCCGATGGAATTCCGGCAGGATTCTGATGTGATTTGGCCGGGCAAAAGCCTGATTGTGTGTACGCGGCATTAAAGTGACCCTGCCTCTGCTTTAAAAATAAAAATAAAACTTCAATGAATACAATTAAGGTCTTGTTTAAGCTTGAAGTTAAGGGGATAGGGATGTTAAGAGCCAAGGGGCTTAGAGCCCCCCAACTGCCTCTTAGACTGCAAGGGCAGAGGAACGGAGCATTACATGACTCGGTTGCAATGCTTTGCTTCACACCCGCAGCATCAACTATTGTCTCTGATGCATTCGATGGGTACTACTGCCATTAAACACAACCCATGGGGACCCACTGCAAATGTTCTGCAACCATGTGCTACTGCACAGCTAAATGTACTTTAATACTCACATTTTCCACTAGTTGTCCCCTGTAATGTCACACTTTTCAAAAGTTTTAGTCTTCACATTCAACATACTTCAGAGGTGTCAGATGCCTTGTACCCCGCCATGTTCTGTGGTTTTGTCCACCAACCACTATGTCATTACAGGACACAGTAGTAACATAGTGACCAGCAAATGGAACCACAGTGAGCAGTGGAGGATAGAGACATCTGATAAACCAGGAGTTAGGAAATCAACATTTTACTGCTGTCTATATTGCCATTGTGGATATTTTACCACACGTTCTGTCCCAGAGACACATGAAGTGAGTGTATTTACCCTAAGTGCAGATAAATCCCATCTTTGACATTTGCCACCCAAATAGGTATTCTCACCGGGAGATTATGAGTTGACAACTGTAACATTTTGGATTTCTCTTGACTTACTGACTCTGACAATGGTCATGGGAGTAAACTGTATAGGTGGATCTCTCCACTGAGCACACACACGGCAATAAAACAAAACCAAAGGAAATTCCCAGCTTAACCTGTCAGCCAGCCTGCAACTAAAAAAAGGGGTTTCGTTTGCACACATAGGCAAATGCATGTGTATGCTGCGGAGGCTGCGGCAAGGCACCCCTTTATTATCCGTAGTCCTAACTCTATATTTTTGAGAGCCTCCATAGTAGAAGCACATGCATTATAATAGATGGGCAGAGGGCAGGTGAGCCTGGAAGGAGTCTACCCCACCTTAAAGGCACAGGGGCACACTGGACACCCAGCACATAGCACAATGGCAGCAAAGGTGTCCAGTGTATGCCCCTCAGCAGTATTCTAGCAATACAAGCAAATGGCCACTGCCCCCACTTATAACTGGCCTTAGCACATGGAAGAACAATGCATCTCAACCTGTCAGTCAGTTTGAAACCAACTGAATTAACCTCACTAACAGTTTGCATTAAAAACAGGGGTTTGGTTTGCACACATTAGTGTTGCCCTTCAATGTGCTCCTTGTCGCTAAGGCCAGGAATAATTGGTGGGGGCAGTAGCTATTTGTTTGTACTGTTGGAATACTGGTGAGGGGACACGCTGGACTTTTTTGCTGCCATTTTTCTATGTGCTGGGTGTCCAATGTGCCCCGTGCCTTTAACTACTTCAATACCAGGCACTTACATCCCCTTCCTTCCCAAGACAATGTTCAGCTTTCAGTGCTGTCGCTGTTTAAATGACAATTGTGAGGTCATGATATACTGTACCCAAACAGAATTTTTATAATTTTGTTCCCACAAATAGAGCTTTATTTTGGTGGTATTTGATCACCTGTGTGGTTTTTATTTTTTGCTAAACAAATAAAAAAAGACCGACATTTTTGAAACAAAGACTTTTTTCGTTTGTTTCTGTTATAAAATTTTGTAAATATGTGCATTTTCTCCTTCACTGATGGGCACTGATAAGGCAGCACCAATGAGGTGGCAGCAATGAGGTGACACTGATGGGCACTGGTAGGTGGCACTGATGGGTGGCACTGATATACAGCACTGATGGGCATTGATAGGTGGCACTGATGGGCGCTTATGGGTGGCACTGGTGGACACTGATGGGCACTGATAGGCAACACTGGGCACTGAAAGGCTGCACTGATGGGCACTTATGGGTGGTACTGATAGGCGGCATTGCTGGGCACTGATAGGTGGCACTGATGGGCACTGATAGACACTAAAATGCAGCACTGATAGGTGGCATTGATAGGCATTACTGATGGCACTGACAGGAATTGGGATAGGCACTGATTGGCAGCTGCCTGGGCACTGATTGGCATTTCCCTGGTGGTCTAGGGTGGCATACCTGGTGGTCCAGTGTGGTGGTCATCCCTGGGCATCTGAGGGGGACTGCGCTGATAAACAATCAGCACAGACCCCCCTGTCAGGAGAGCAGCCGATCGGCTCTCTTCTACCTACTTGCGTCTGTCAGACGCAAGTGAGGAAAAGCTGATCAACGTCTCTTCCTGTTTACATCGCGCTCAGCTGTGATTGGACATGGATGATCACATGGTAAAGATCAGAGGCTCTTTACCGAAATCGGTGTAGCGGTGTGTCAGACTGACACACAGCACCACCGATCGCCGATCTGCTCCCCTCTCAGGGGCGCGCGCGACTATTATCCTTCTGGACGTCATATGACGCCCAGTCAGGATAACTGAACCACCGCCCGGCTGTCATTCTGCTATAGGTCGGGCAGGAAGTGGTTAAGGAGGATGGGCTCCTTCCAGGCTCATCTGCCCTTTGCCTATCCATTATAATGCATGTGCTTCTACTATTAAGACTTTCAAAAATGTATATCATTAGGAGTGGGGAATTATAATGGGGTGCCTTGTTGCAGCCCCTGCAGCTCACACATGTACAGTTGTGTGAAAATGTATTTGCTCCTTCAGATCATCAAACTAATTTTAATAGTATACAAAGATAATCCAAATAAATCCAACATGCAATTTAAAAAATAAAAAAATTAACTGAAAAAAGCTGATTAAACCTGCCTGGCCCTATGTGAAAAAGTAATTGCCCCTTCCCATGCTGAATCATGAATGAACTGTGATTAACCACAATTATTTGGAAACCTGAGTTAGATTTCACTTGCCACACCCAGGCCTGATTACTACCAGACCTGTTGAATCAAGAAATCACATAAATAGAAGCTGTCTGAAAGTGAAGCATGCTAACAGATCACAAAACAAAAACAACACATCATGTCACAATCTATAAAAATAACTGATTGGAAACAAAGTAATGTACATGTATTGGTCTAGGAAGGGTTTCAACGCCATTTCTAAGGATTTTGAACCCCTGGCGAACCACGGGGAGAGCCATTATCCACAAATGGAGATAACGTGGAACAGTGGTGAACCTTCCCAGGAGGCCGGCCTACAAAAATGACTCCAGGATCATGACGACTTATCTAGGAGGTCATAAAAGAATCCAGAACAACATATAAAGAACTTCAGGCCTCACTTGCCTCAGGTAAGATCAGTGTTCTTGATTCAGCAAAAGGAAAGAGACTGGGCAAAAGGGCATCCATGGGAGAGTTCCAAAGCCAAAGCCACTGCTGACCAAAAAGAACACAAAGTCTCATCTCACATTTACCCAAAAAATTGTGATTATTCCCAAGACTTTTAGGCAAATATTCTGTGAACTTATGAGACAAAAATTATACTTTGGAAGATGTGCGTCCCAGTACATCAGTACACAAAAAAAAACAAATATAGCATTTCATAACAAGAACATCATACCAACAGTCAGATGGTGGTAGTAGCGTGAAGGTCTAGGGCTGCTTTACAGCTTGAGGATATGTACGACTTACCATAATTGATGGAACCATGAATTCTGAGCTCTACCAGAAAATCCTAAGGCCTCGTACACACGATCGAATTTGTCCGCTGAAAACGGTCCTATGGACCGTTTCAGCAGACATCTCCGATCGTGTGTATGGGCTAGCGGACAGATTTGTCCACCCGACAGATTTCAAAGCATGCTTTGAAATCTATCCGGTGGGAATCTGTCCGGCCGACATGTCTGCTGGTTAGTACACTTACCAGCAGACATGTCGTCCCACTCCACCGCCGCCGAATGGATTCGGCGCATGCGCGGAAGTGTTTTACTTCCTGGTGCGGTGACGTGGCGGCGTCAACGTCACCGCCACGTCACCGACACATCAGCGCGCTCTCTGCTGGCGGGGATTTTGGTTTGCTCGTGTGTACACACAAGCAAACCAAAATCCCAGCAGACAGATTTGTTCAAATCTGTCGGACGGACAGATTTGAACAAATCTGTCCGCTCGTGTGTATGGGGCCTTAAGGAGAATGTCCAGTCATCAGTTTGTGACCTTAAGCTCAAGCGTACTTGGGTTATGCAGCAGGACAATGATTCGAAACACCTCCAAATTGTTCAAACAAAGCAAAATTTAGTTTTTTGTTTTGAAGTGGCCTAGTCAAAGTCCGGTCTTAAATCCAATTGAAATGTTGTATAATGACCTAAAACAGGCCGTTCATGCTGGAAAACTCTCCAATGTCGCTGAATTAAAACAATTCTGCAAAGAAGAGAAGAGGAAATTGCTGCACAGCAATGTGAAAGACTCATTGCCAGGTATCGCAAATGCTTGATGGAGTTATTACCACCAAGGGTGGCACACCAGTTATTAGGTTTAGGGGGAAATGACTTTTCCTTATAAAGCCAGGCATTCTTAGACAGCTTATTTGCCTTAATAAATTAAACCATTGTTTAAAAACTGCATTTTGTATTTACTCGGGTTATCTTTGTGCAATAATAAAATTTGTGTCTGAGTTATTTAAGTGTGACAGAATGAAAAAAAAAATCAGAAAGGGGCAAATACTTTTTCACACAACTGTATTTGTGAATGTGTTCAAACTAAACCTCTGTTTTTAACGCAAATGGTAAGATCAGTTAATTTGGTTGGCTGACAGGTTGAGCCCTGGATTTTCTTTGGTTTTATTTTACATACGTTGCCCTTCCATGTGCTCCTTGCCTCTAAGGCCAGTTATAGGTGGGGGCAGGGTCCATTTGTTTGTAAAGACAGCAATAGTTTTAAATGTTTCTTTCTGGTTTAAGATGGCATGTAACTATTAAGCCCCTTTCAGACTGGGGCGGGAGGTGTGGTGGCGGTATAGCGCCGCTATTTTTATTTTTAACAGTGCGGTGGCGGTATAGCAGTGCTATTTGGGAATTGCGACGGTATTCGGCTGCTAGTGGTGCGGTTTTAACCCCTGCTAGCGGCCGAAAAAGGGTTAATACCGCCGGTGGTATAGCCGCGGTTTTCCATTGCTTTCAATGGGAAGGAGCAGTGTAGGAGCGGTAAACACATCGCTCCTCTCACCGCTATAAAGATGCTGGCTGTCTCTGGCTTACATACCTTCTAAGTAACTAATCCTGAACAAGGATGCAGTAAGTTGGACAAAGTGAAATCAAATCCTACCCTGCATATTTGTCAGAGACCTTTAGTTCATCAATGGAAAGTACAGTGTTTTAAACTTTTACTGTACAAACAGTATTTGGGATATTTTGCAATGTTATAAGAAATATTAAATGTGGATTTCATATTTTATAAATTTCCTCTTTCTTGTTTTGTGTGGTTATGTGTAACATTTAAAGATTTGCCATTAGAGGCAGGATATATTGGGTAGTGCAAGGACTCTGCCAACTCCTCTTATTTTTGTGCAGTGTGCGAAAGGTTTGATTTTACAAAAGCTGTTTTTTCTTGCTGTATTTGTATCCATTAACCACTTAAGACCCGGACCAAAATGCAGGTAAAGGACCTTGCCCCTTTTTGCGATTCGGCACTGCGTCGCTTTAACTGACAATTGCGCGGTCGTGCGACGTGGCTCCCAAACAAAATTGGCGTCCTTTTTTCCCCACAAATAGAGCTTTCTTTTGTTGGTATTTGATCACCTCTGCGGTTTTTATTTTTTGCACTATAAACAAAAATAGAGCGACAATTTTGAAAAAAATTCAATATTTTTTACTTTTTGCTATAATAAATATCCCCCCAAAATATATATATTTTTTTTTCCCTCAGTTTAGGCCGATACATATTCTTCTACCTATTTTTGGTAAAAAAAATCGCAATAAGCGTTTATCGGTTGGTTTTCGCAAAATGTATAGCGTTTACAAAATAAGGGATAGTTTTATCGCATTTTTATAAAAAAAAATTTTTTACTACTAATAGCGGCGATCAGCGATTTTTTTCGTGACTGCGACATTATGGTGGACACTTTGGACAATTTTGACAAATTTTTGGGACAATTGTCATTTTCACAGCAAAAAATGCATTTAAGGGCCAGATTCAGGTAGATGAGAGCATCTTTGCTCCAGAGTAACGCTTCTCATTTACGTTACTCTGACGACCCTTTCAGCGCAAGTACTGTTATTCACATAGCAGTTGCGCGTAAACTTGCGCCAGAGTAACGATAATGCGCTGGCGTAACCCGACGCAAGGGGAAGTGGGTGTGATCATATGTAAATGATGGGCGGAGCCCAGCGCAGAGGCTTACGTTCAGCGCATCAACCACGGAGCATGCGCAGTGAGTGAGGCTCCACTCGCCCCCTTTGTGCGCATGCTCACAACTTCCGTCGGCACCACTTCACGGGAAACGTCAGCGCAATGCCTTCCGTTGGCCGTTTAAATGCGCCCGTAGAAGCGCCATTCCGGCACTAAAGTATATCCTGCTCCCCCTCCCCGCAGTGATGTTACTTTTGTTCTGAGATGGCTGCTCCCGTTCCCCGCAAACACACAGGAGAAAGCTGAACTTTAATGGCCAGGAGCTGTCAGCCGTCATCTCGGCTATGGAGACCTATGATGTCTTCCTCCATGGCTGTAAAATTTGACAGACAAGCATGGACAGAGGTGTTGTCCTGCAAGTGGGGGTGCTCAGCTAGCTCTTATCGTCTGTAACTCTGCTGTAGCTGCTCTCCTGCTGACCTGTGGCCATCTGGAGTAAAGATAAAGCAGCCTTTTGTAGAAATAACTTTGCGCCGGACGGACGAGATACGCGCGGCGCATGTAGCCAGCGTATGGTGCTAATCCGTTCGTGAATTGGGAAAAATCCCTCATTTGCATATTTGCAGGGGAAATCAATAGGCGCGACTGATGCGCCAAGCGAAATTAAGCGCTGACGATACTCTGGCGTCGGAACGTTCCGCCGGTCGCAAATGGCCCGTTATTGGGCGCATCTAGTTTGGTGGGTACGGGCACATAGAAACGACGGCGCATCTTCACAGTTACGCGGCGCATATCGAAATACTCCAGCGCAAGTGTTGCTGAATCTGGCCCTAAATTGCATTGTTTACTGTGAAAATGACAGTTGCAGTTTGGGAGTTAACCACAAGGGGGCGCTGTAGGATTTGTGTGTTCCCTGTGTGTGTTTACAACTGTAGGGGGTGTGGCTGTAGGTGTGACGTCATCGATCACGTCCCCCCTATAACAGGGATGACGTGATCGATGCTGCAGCCACAGTGAAGCACGGGGAAGCCGTGTTTACACGCGGCTCTCCCCGTTCTTCAGCTCCGGGGACCGATCGCCGCTCTCCAGCGGCGATCAAGTATGCGAGTCCCGCGGTCCCGCCCGTGACCCACGGCTGGGTACTAGAACCAACGTATATATACGTTGATGTGCCCAGCCGTGCCATTCTGCTGACGTAAATGTACAGTAGGCTGTCCTTAAGAGGTTAATGTGACTTTCCTAAGCTACCTGTGTCATCAAGAATGAAAGTGACCAAAATCTCAGAGAGCATGATGAACTCTGATGAAGAGGGGACTCTCCTTGAAATGCGTACACCAGAATAGATCAGAGTTGAGTCTTCCCATGAAATTGAGTGTGTGCAATGGACCTGATGTCTGGAATGTATTGATGAGCTTGTGTACACATGGGTTTGTGAGTATAATATATGTCTTCATTTTATTAATAAAACTGTTTGCAATGGTAATGGTTCACCCTCACTTTGCTTTCTTGTTCATTTTCATCAGGGCTTCTCCAGTCCTAAGAGGACAACAAAGTATGGAGAGTCCTTTGGCTTCTATACACCACACAAGCATGTAGGAGGTGTCATGTTCTTGTCATGTAATCTTGACCCTGACCAAAAACAAAGTAGGTTTCAGTTGGAGATGAGCTTTATTAACATTTGGCATAAATGAATCTGATGAAGAGGGGACTCTCCTTGAAATGCATACACCAGAATAGACCTGAGTTGGATTTTCCCATCAAATTGAGTTTATGCACTGGATCTGATGTCTGGGAATTTTTTGATGAGCTTGTGTACACATGTGTTTGTGAGTAAAATATATATCTTAATTATATTAATAAAACTGTTTACAATGGTAATGCACTAAGCTGGTGCACCCTCTCTTTGCTTTCTAGTTCAGTTTCATCTGGGCTTCCCAGCGCTAAGAGGGCAACAAAGCACAGAAAGTTCTTTGGCTTCTATACACCACACAAGCATGCAGGAGATGTCTTGTTCTTGTCATGTAATCTTTCCTGACCCTAACCAAAACAAAGTAGGTTTCAGTTGGAGGTGAGCTTTAATAACATTTGACATAAAATATGAGCTACACAGAGAGTGCATTATTTTCAATGTGTCGGCCATCCCATAAGCCCTCATTGTGAAAAAATGGAGGAGAGCACATCCACTTTATAACACTGTAAAGCAGGAAGTTGAGCCTGCATATGTAATGAACCTATAAAGTTCCCTCTATGTAAGATATATAATTACATGTCATATATAAAAAACCTTGCCCTTTTAGTTAATAGATTAGCATAACAGCCAAGCTGTTAGCATCTTCAGAAGGAGCAGTCAGCTACAGCCACCCAGTGTTGTCAACCTACCAGATTGAAACTTACTGACACAACACCCTAAATTTACTGGCACAGCCAAGCTTTTACTGGCTTTTCCAAAAGTTACAAGATTAAAGTTTTAAGTGCAAATTAGAGTATTTAGGCTACAAACAAATACAATATGCAATTAGCAATATGATTTCAGGTAGATAATATAGCAAAAAACATATATTCCTATTTGATTTTTGATATAGTAAGTACGTGGTTCAGGGACAGGCGTTAGAAGGCACGAAATTAGAATGAGGGGCACACACACATAAAATTGACTCTTAGGCCTCGTACACACGATCAAATCTGTCTGCTGGAAACGGTCTGCTAGACCGTTTCAGCAGACAGATTCGATCGTGTGTATGGGCAAACAGACAGATTTGGCCACCCGACAGATTTCAAAGCATGCTTTGAAATCTGTCGGCTGGGAACCCGTCCACCCGACATGTCTGCTGGTTAGTACGCTAACCAGCAGACATGTCTTCTTGCACACGCGCCGAATGGTTTCGACGCATGCGCGGAAGTGTTTTACTTCCTGGTGCGGTGACGTGGCGGCGTCAACGTCACCGCCACGTCACCGACACGTCAGCGCGCTGTCTGCTGGCGGGGATTTTGGTTTGCTCGTGTGTACACGTGAGCAAACCAAAATGCCAGCAGACCGATTTGTTCAAATCGGTCGGACAGACCGTTTTGAACAAATCTATTTACTCGTGTGTACGAGGCCTTACAGTGACCCTAACAGCAGTGTGCAGTAGCACAGATGATGATGAGACCTCACTGACACAACATATCCCATGCAGAGTCACAGTGACAGTCTCTCTCCAAGCCTAGTGATCCCTCCAATCCACTCCAGTCTAAACAGCACTGACAGTCTCAGTCCCAGCATGCCGCAGATGTGCACACAAGGCTCTGGCCACTCTGCTTGGCTCCATTGCACCATGACATCATGTGACATGCTCAGGCACCACCTCCGCCAGAGCTACCTGATCACAATGTAGTAGACACTCAGATGGTCTCAGCTCCGGACCAAGCCAAGTTTCACAGCCATATTTTGTACTGCCAACCTTTTACTTTTACTGGCATTTAGTGGCAGGAGAAAATTGCCAGTTTTTTACTGGCTGCTAGTAAAAATACTGACGGTTGGCAACACTGCAGCACCTACATTTCCCTTTAAGTCTTTCAATAGCATTGTATGTATGCTTTTTTACAGAAATATTGAATCTATTGAAAAGAGTTCATTATGACACGTAACTAAATGTTGAAGGATAAATATAACAACAGCAGTCAAGATACATCAAGGACATTTTCATCTAGAAATCAGTATCAACTGTTATTTTATTCTCCCTCAGATATGTGCGCTACAGTTTTCTGTCTACTGTATAAATATACACTTTTGTATCAATTTCTGGTTTTAATATATAGACCGCAATATCATTTATATTGCTCAAGTAGATTACCAAACAGTGTTTAATGATTACCAAATCATAATTACTGGACCAAGGTAGATTGAATTCATTTAAATGAATTATCAAATTATATATCCATGGATATTCTACATTCTAGCTAATGCTGTGTAAGGTTAAGATCGACAGATGGAAGTAATTGAGCAGAAAGAATCCACACATGCCCTGCTCCACCTGGGAATGATAAATAAGCATAGCTCATTACCTGCCGGTAAAGACAGTACGCTTTTTTTTTTTTTTCATTTTATCTTTTTCTCTAATAATGTTGGCTACTGTTATAAATTTTGAAATCACTTATTTTAGAATGTTTGAGTTTTTTTCTTGTTTTTTTTTACTGTTTAAGCTAACATACAGTACCATTTATCCAACATGTATTTAGCTGTATCTGTATTTCTAGGTGCTTTTTTATTCTTATATGACTTGAACCTACACGAATAGGTGAAGTGGCTTCCACCCAATATTTATTTAATATGGTTTTGATGAGTCACTGACCTTTTCCTAATTTTTGCTTAGTGAATAAGTTGAAGCTCTGCTGAATTCCATCATCCAATAATGTGAAAGCAAAAAAATACTGTTGTTTTTTTTTATATTTTCCGCGTACATGATTGGGTATTTTTTGCAAATGTGAATTTTCACCACAAACTGAGGGAAAATACTCTTGCAAAGTGAGCAGCCTATTTGGCTTTAGTAAATCAACCCCACAGTATCTCACACTATAGATATACAAGTATGGAGCTGTATACAGGCCCCCCTCATATACCAGGAAGTAACTAGATGGCTCCTGATAATATGTTCCTGTTATAATAGGTCCTTATGTTAGTCAGCTCTGAGTCTGTGAAATTGTGTGGACTCCCTCCGAAAAGACAACCACCCAAAATGTATGATGTGTACAATTCTGAATCTGAACTATACCTGGAAAAGATGCGGGTACCCTAACTTACTGTAGTAGATATACTAACTATTGAAGTAGAAAGTACTGAGTCACTACAATCAGAAATTTGATTTTCAGTAGGAGAATTAAATATATTGAGCTGGAAAGAACAAAGTTTTCTTAGATAATGTTGAACTTCCAAAGGACCTGTGTGTATTTTTTCTTTTGATTTTAAGAAAGATGTATAGTTAGCACTGATGATCTTTGTTTTGTAACTGTTTACTGATATTTTTTTTTTAATTCAACTTCATTTGAAATATTTAAAATTATGCCTAATAACCAAACTTTACATTACAATAGCTATCAGGTTTTGTTTTGCTTACTGTCATACTAATGGTCATTATTTTATTTTTTTCATTCAACTAGTGGGTTGAATGAACACAAATTACTTGATTCCCCATTCACAAATTTGTGGTGGATGGGGAAATCATGACATTGTATTCTGACAGTGGAAGACTCCCTTGCTTTCACAATACACTGTGTAGCCAAAAGTGTTGGGACACCTGCCTTTACACGCACATGAACTGGCGTCCCAGTCTTAGTCCATAGAGTTCAATACTGAGTTGGCCCACCCTTTGCAGCTATAAAAGATTCAACTCTTCTGGGAAGGCTGTCCACAAGGTTTAGGAGTGTGTCCATGGGAATGTTGACCATCCTTCCTGAAGCATATTTGTATAGTCAAGCACTGAAGTTGGACGGGAGGGCCTGGCTCGCAGTCTCTGCTCTAATCCTGTCAAAGCAAGGTCCATAAAGACATGGATGAGTGATTTTGGGGTGGAGGAACTTGACTGGCCTGCAGAGAGTCCCGAACCTTAACCCGATAGAACACCTTTGCGATGAATTAGAGCAGAGCCTGTGAGCCAGGCCTTCTCATCCACATTAGTGCCTGACCTCACAAATGCACTTCTGGAAACATTCCCATAGACACACTCTTAAACCTTGTGGACAGCCTTCCCAGAAGAGTTATAGCTACAAATGGTGGTCAAATTCAATATTGTACCCTACAGACTAATGGCCCATACACACGATCCGAATATCGGCCGACGGATCGTAGGACTTTTTTCGCTTAATAATCGCGAGTAAAATAAAATAGGTTATTAAACTCACGAAAATTATCGTACGATAAAAAAAAATGATCGGAAGTGATGTCATGTGTTGTAATGTATTTGTATTGTATTGTCGGACGACGGCTGTACTGACTAAACGAAAATCGTACGATCTGACATCGCGCGAGGAAAATGGGCCATTAGACTGGGATGCCATTAAAGTTCATGTGCGTGTAAAAGCAGGTGTCCCAATACTTTTGTCATTGACCATTGCAGTGGCGTAACAACCAGGGGGGCAGGGGGTGCGCCTGCCCCGGGCACTGAGCTGAGGGGGGCGCCAGCGACCGGCAGATCTGCGGATAGTATAGGGAGCGGCTCCTCCACTGAGCGCACAGCCCCCCGCTGGTACCTCCCAGCAGCCGGCACGGGCACGCCTGGAAGGATACAGGGGATGCCCTGTTTGGCATAACACCGGCACACGCTGCGGAGGCTCCAAGATGGCGACGCGCTCTGCAGTCCGGCGGCGCCTGCAGGGACTCCCGCTCAGCCAAGCAAGTAAGTGTCGCTGGGATGTGATGCAAGGAGAGAATGGTTTAGCAGAGGCAGGGTGTGTGCTGGGGAAGACCTGGGACAGGCTGCCTGTCCCAAGTCTTCCCCAGCGCACACCCTGCCTCTGCCACAGGCTGAGGTTGGGACTCCGCTGGAGTAGAGTGTTGGCCCGGCCCGGTCCATAGCTTAATAGGGATCTCCACACTTCAGCCCTGATATCATGTTTATATAAGGGGGGGGGGCGGAAAAAAAAATCTGCCCCGGGCGCCCATGACTCTGGTTACGCCACTGGACCATTGCCTGTAGCACTAATTGAGCAAGAATATATCGATAGGGTGGATGAACAGATTGGTAGAATGCAGTGGCCACACATGGATTGAAATTTGGCTGCTCCCTGCTGAACCAGCTGAATTTAAATCAATGTATGACCAGCTTAATCCTCTGCATATGTCCTGTTGACCACTGTCACTGGGGGAAAAAAGGGATGGAAGTCCAAACATTTATAGTTGCCACCAGAAAGGAATAAGGGGGAAATCTTACAGTGATAGCTGTTTACATGAAATTTGTGATCATTTTAAAGAGCTTTCTTCACATCTCATGTTGTGGTTTTGGGAGAGGAAAGCAAAATATGCCCAATCAAACAAAGAACAAAAACAAAGAAGCAAAAAATTCAAGAGGTTTTAACGATTCCCTACTTTATCCAAATCTTAAAGAGAAAAAATTGTCTTTAGATGCACCTTAAATCTATATACAGTACAATTTACAAAACTCTGGCAGTAAGAACGTTCTAGGAGGCAGATGCGTTTCTCTTATGCCTTGTTTACCACTTGAGACCCGGACCATTATGCAGGTTAGGGACCCTATGGCTGGGCACTAAGAGAGGACGTACAGGTACGTGCTTATGCCCAGCCGTGCCATTCTGCCGACGTATATCGTTGATAGGGGGTCCTTAAGTGATTAACTGGCACCTCTATCAAGCCCAGATTTGCAAAATAACCTAGCACGTGCTTGGGGCATGGAGACACCATACATTCTACCAGCCTGGTGCTGAGGGGGATGTGATCTTGAATCCGTATAGTAAGGTGTAAGCAAACTTAGTTTGCAGCATCACGCTGTTTTACTTTGGAGAGCACTGTCTTTTAAGCCTCATTTAATAAAAGAAAAATAAACACTGTATATACTCAAGTATAAGCCGAGATTTTTAGCACATTTTTTTGTGCTCAAAATGTCCCCTTCGGCTTATACTCGAGTCACCTTTTTGCACCTAATCTCCCAGAATTTGGGGACGTGGTACACATGTAGCTCCACTCTTCCTCTACAAGTGTGCAAAGTTTGTTGTCCGGGGGACCTACGGCTGGAGAGCACCGATTTTTCAAAGTGTGGCACCCCTTCCGTAGACTCCCATGTTAAACGGTAATTTCTCTGGTAAATTTGGGGACCCGGTACTGGGCCCGGTAACTTGGCACACATGTAGCCCCAGTTCTTCTATACAAGTGTGCAAAGTTTGCTGTCTGGGGGACCTACGGCTGGGGAGCACCAATTTTTCAAAGCCGGGCACCCCTTCTATATACTCCCATGTTAAACGTCAGTTTAGTCATGGACACGATGAGGGATGAGCACAGTGAGGCATGGGCACAGTGAGGCATACACATGAACACGTCATTACGTTTTCCCAGTTTTTTGTGGTAAAATTAGGTGTCATGGCTTATATTCGGGTTGGCTTATACTCAAATAAATACAGTAGATCCAATCCACCTGAACTGGATATCAGATATACAATGCTATTTAGATCTGACTAATATAGGTAGGGCCTAACTTCATCAGACCTGGTTTTGTTTAACGCTCAACTATAATATAACTGTGGTATTGATAGGAAGATGGAGCTTTGACAAAAGACAACACAACCCAGAGCTTTAAAAAATGGATTTTATTTTCGAGCTGAGTACTGAAACACTGCCTATCCTCAAAGGGGGTTTAGATTTTGAGCTTGATATTTCAGTAAAATGGCACCCCAAATCTGAAAACTATCCTCAGGATTGAAAACAAACAGCTGTCACAAACACAGCTGGTGAGCAGAGAGGGCCTTCATGTTGAGCTAATGATCATACATTATATTTATCGCATTAGGCATGTTATAATCCAGTATATGTGGATTGATGAGAATTGTAGCAGATACAGTACAGCCAGCTTGTGGTTAAAGGAACTAAAAACATAATTAACATTTACATTTCATAAGTGCCAAACATTCATTTTTTTCTAGATGTTTCCCACATCTAAATCATTAAAAGCTTTGACTATCAGTCATATAAAACATTAGGAGGGATTAGGATGAGGGCAATTACTATTATTATGCTAATGGAAAAGGCCTTTTTTTAAAAAAACCACTATCTATTTTTCATTGTTCAGTGCAAGAAAAATAAGATCCACATTAAAGTGACACTGCCACAAAAAACAACTTATTTCACAAAGCTTACAATGGTTCTTTTGGTTTGTTAGATACATCCATTATTGTAAAACATAAGGAAGACAACACACAATCAAATGTGAAACTACTTCTGTGCAATTATTTGTTTGGCATTCTTTCAATATATAGTATCTCACAAAAGTGAGTACACCCCCCACATTTTTGTAAAAAAAAAAATATTATATCTTTTTATTTGAAAACACTAAAGAAATGACGCTTTGCTACAATGTAAAGTGGTGAGTGTACAGCTTGTAGAACAGTGTAAATGTTCTGTTCCCTCAAAATAACTCAACACACAGCTATTAATGTCTAAACCGCTGGCAACAAAAGTGAGTACACCCCTAAATGAAAATGTCCAAATTGGACCCAATTAGTCATCCCCCCCCCCCCCGGTGTCATGTAACTCGTTAGTGTTACAAGGTCTCAGGTGTGAATGGGGAGCAGGTGTATTAAATTTGGTGTTATCTCTCTCACATTCTCATACTGGTCACTGGAAGTTCAACATGGCACCTCATGGCAAAGAACTCTCTGAGGATCTGAAAAAAAGAATGCTTGCTCTACATAAAGATGGCCTAGGCTACAAGGAGATTGCCAAGACACTGAAACTGAGCTGCAGCACAGTGTCCAAGGCCATACAATGGTTTAACGGGACAGGTTCAACTCAGAACAGGCCTCGCCATGGTCGACCAAAGAAGTTGAGTGTATGTGCTCAGTATCATATCCAGAGGTTATCTTTGAGAAGTAGACATATGAGTGCTGCCAGCATCACTGCAGAGGTTGAAGAGGTGGGGGGGGGGTCAGCCTGTCAGAGCTCAGACCATACTCTACACACTGCATCAAATTAGTTTGCATGGCTGTTATCTCAGAAGGAAGCCTCTTTTAAAGATGATGCACAAGAAAGCCTGTAAGCAGAGCGGACTAAGGACATGGATTACCGGAACCATGTCCTGTGGTCTGATGAGATCAAGATAAACGTATTTGGTTCAGATAGTGTCAAGCGCGTGTGGTGGCAACCAGGTGGTGAGTGCAAGAAAAGTGTGTCTTGCTTACAGTCAAGCATGGTGATGGGAGTGTAATGGTCTGGGGCTTCATGAGTGCTGCCGGCACTGGGGTGCTACAGTTTATTGAGGGAACCATGAATGTACTGTGACATACTGCAGCCAAGCATGATCCCCTCCTTTAGGAGACTGGGCCACAGAGCAGCATTCCAACATGATGACGCCTCTAAACACATCTCCAAGACAGCCACTGCCTTGCTAAAGAAGCTGAGAGTAAAGGTAATGGACCGACCAAGCATGTCTCCAGACCTAAACCCTATTGAGCAACTGTGGGGCATCCTCAAACAGAGGGTGGAAGAGTGCAAGGTCTCTAAGGCCTCGTACACACGAGGGGATATGTCCGCTGAAAACGGTCCGATGGACCGTTTCAGCAGACATCTCCGATCGTGTGTATGGGCTAGCGGACATATTTGTCCACCCGACAGATTTCAAAGCATGCTTTGAAATCTATCTGGTGGGAATCTGTCCGCCTGACATGTCTGCTGGTTAGTACACTTACCAGCAGACATGTCGTCCCGCACCGCCGCCGCCCCGCCGCCGCGCCGCCGCCGAATGGATTTGGCGCATGCGCGGAAGTGTTTTACTTCCTGGTGCGGTGACGTGGCGGTGACGTGGCGGCGTCAACGTCACCGCCACATCACCGCGCCGTCCGCCGGCGGGGAATTTGATCCGATGGTGTGTACACGCCATCGGATCAAACTCCAGATCGGACATATCCGATGGAAATGGTCCGCGGACCGTTTTTATCGGATATGTCCGATCGTGTGTACGAGGCCTTACATCAACCAACTCCCTGATGTCATCATAGAGGCGTGGAAAAGGACTCCAGTGGTATCCTGTGAAGCTCTGATAAACTCCATGCCCAAGAGGGTTAAGGCGGTGCTGGAAAATAAAGGTGGCCACAAAAAATATTGACACTTTGGGCCCAATTTGGACATTTTCACTTAGTTGTGGACTCTGGGCCAGACCCACAAAGAATCTACAGATACGCCGTCATAATTTCAATTTCCTGCCGGCGTATCTTTGTTTTGTATCCACAGAACAAGATACGCCGGAATTATGCTAAGAAACGACTGATGTAACATTATTACACCGTCGTCTCTTAGGTGCATATTTACGCTGGACGCTAGGGGCGCTTCCGTCTATTTCCAGGTAAAATATGCAAATGAGCGAGATACGCAAATCCACGAACGTACGAGCGGCCGGCGCATTCCCTTTACGTAGTTTGCGTAAGCATAGCTCCGACGTAAAGCTACCTCTGCTATATGGAGGCATACGCAATGTTAAGTATGGACGTCGGGCCAGCGTCGAATTTTCCATCGTTCACGTCGTTTGCGTAACCCGTTCGCGAATAGGGAATTGCGTAAGTTACGTACACGTCGTTTTCATTGACTATTTGCAACGTGATTTCACGCATGCGCACTGGGATACGTCCATGGCCGGCGCATGAGCAGTTGAAAAAATGCGTTGTGGGGGCGTGGCCTGGACATGGCCGTGTGAAGCAGTGTTTTCTTTGAGCTCCAGGCCTGAGCCCTCCTTTACCGGCTCCAGAGCAACTAATTCCAGGCATGCAATCACAGAAAAAGCAGAAAAAGAGAGTGCCTACCCGAGTGACCCGCTCCAGCACCTCCGCAGGTGAGCTACATCGCTATTTTCAGTCCCATCCACGGATATCCCCCGGGACCAGAGCTACAACGCCACGAGGCACAGCATGTGTGCCCCCGATGGAGGGCTACGGTCGGGGCGACTGGGATTCCCTCTCGGACACCCTGGAACACTCCGGTCGGTCGACCCCTGGATCACTGCCAGACCACACCAATATGGCATCCCCCTCGTAGTCCCCGGGATGTCCCCCACCGGATCAGGACATTCGGGCCCTGTTGCAGGCCCTCCCCACCAGAACCGACATGGAGGCCCTCATCCTGAAGTTGGAGGAAACCCACCGTCGGGACTTCCAGGAGGTTAGGGAGGAGGTCTCCACCCTGTCGGAGCACGTAACTACAGGCGAGACATCACTAACCGCGCTGGAGCTCCGGGTCGCGGGGCTGGAGAGATCCAGAGACCAACACCGAGACGCGGCGATCGCCCTCCAGCTACACCTGGAAGAGGTCGAGGACTGGAGCCGACGGAACAACCTGAGGCTCCGGGGGGTACCGGAGACGGTGGAGGCGGAGGTCCTGGGGGAGAAAATACAGGAGTTGTTCCGATCGGTGATGGAGGAGCCTACTGTGGAAGTGGAAATAGACAGGGCGCACAGGGCCCTAGGCCCCAGGTCGGCCGACCCGGACAGACCGCGAGATGTGGTATGTAGGCTCTTGCGCTATACCCAGAAGGAATGGATCCTGCGTCGGGCGTGGGAGCAGAGAAATGTACTTCTGGGGGATGCCCAGGTTAAAATTCTTCCTGATCTCTCCAGAGCGACCTTAAGACGCAGAGCTATGCTAAGGCCTATTTTAGACCTAGCGAAACAAAGAGGGTTTACCTACAGATGGGGGTATCCGTTATCGGTCACCTTCCGAAAGGACGGATCCGCCTTCACCCTGCAGACCCCAGCGGACCTTCCGACTCTCTTCGGGTTCCTGGAAGCGGAGCAGATTGAAGTCCCGGACTGGCTGCAGCTGTTACCACGATCCGCCGGCAGATCGGGTCCCTCCACATATAGAGCAGCGACACAACCCAGACAGCAGAGAGCTAACAGGAGACGCCAAAGAGCACCATCTGGAGACGAGAGACGTGAGTAGGCCTGTGGCCAGCATCCCCTAAGAACGGCTCCCTACCCCCATGAGACCCCCGCCTTGCCCCTCCTATGCTTGTCAGGTGCCATTCGTCCGGCGAGCCGATCGGAGGACGGCAGGGAACATTGACTTGCCCACCCCCTGCCGCTACCCCCGGCCTGTTTTTCATGCTCCCACCCAGACTGGGGGTGGATACTGGGGATGATGAGGCCCCCGTTTGTAATGGTGGGTGGGTTACGGGGGTCACCCTTAATGCCCCCCCTGTTGCATATTCTTGTGGGCTCCCGCGTTGTTAGGACGCGCCCTATCAGTGGTAACTTTCAAGCTCTGTCCCCCCTGGTGTTCAATGCTGCATGTTTTTTCTGTTGGGACTTTCAGAGCTTGGACCCTGAACAGCTTTCATTTACTACCACCTGTATGTACCCCGGGCAAGCTCTTTAACCTACCGGGCCTCATGCTAGGGCTACTGGCTGTACCTTGGATCGGTGTTGGGGACATGACTGGAGATGAGACTTGCATCTGGTGATGCAGCTGTTATGTGTGGGTCTTGTTGGGGGGGGGAGGTGAAGACTTCTGCAGGATCCTTGTTTCTTGGACTAAGAGGGAGATTATTTACTAATCAGGTATGGTTTACTATTGTGCTTACCGGATGCCCCTCCCTGTCTGAGAGATCCTGATATTGCACACCGGGGTCTGCACTTATGTTAAAATGTTGTAGATATGACCCTGACCGATGCTCTTACTGTTACGTTTATTTGAATGTTTAATTTGATTGCAATGCCGACAACTGCCATGATTTGCTGACTGGACGGTGGGGGTTGGCAGGGCCGGGGGCTCGCTCCGCCGGCTCTGTTCACCCATCTACCCACGTAGGCCCGCGCTCGGTACCCAGTACTTTGCTGGAGAGCGCTCTTAGCCTGTTAGACTAACTTAGTTTTTTTTTGGGGCCGCGCACCCTTGTAGCGGCCTGCTGCTCTGGTTCTTCTTTCCCCGGAGCAGTAGCTCACTTTTCTCATCCCACTTTACCCCCCCCCCACACCCGCCTGACCTGGTGGGGTCCACTCCTGACTACCACACTGACCAAATTCTTTGTTTACCTTTGGTGATCTCACCCCCCCTCCCCTGTCTGTGAGCATGGACTAGCTGACTATTATATCATTAAATGCCAAGGGTCTAAATACCCCTGAGAAGAGGAGGATGCTGTTGAACGATATGCGCCGCCTGCGGGCGGACGTGGTCCTACTGCAGGAGATGCACTTTAAGGAGGGCCACTCCCCTCTGCTGAAAAACAAATACTATCCGATCACGTACCACTCTACGTACGCGTCGGCCAAGTCTAGGGGGGTCTACATATTGATTTCTGCAAGAGTACCATGGTCGCACGGAGATGTGATGTTAGACATAGAGGGGCGGTTTCTATTTTTAAAGGGCAAAATAGGGGAGACTTTAATTACATTTGTTAATCTTTATGCCCCAAACGAACGACAAGACACTTTCCTGACGAGACGCTTTAAACAGCTGACTGGCTTTGCAGAAGGACAACTTGTGGTAGGTGGTGACTTGAACATCCCTCTGTCACCCGCTGAGGACACATCCACTGTATTGTCCTCGACGTCGGGGACCACACGGAAAAACATTCAGACGCTACTACATTCCAATTGCCTGGTGGATACCTGGCGGCTGTGTCACCCTGGAGAGAGGGACTATACCTTCTTCTCCAGGCCCCACCAATCCTATTCTAGGATAGACTACTTCCTAATCCCCCACAGACACTTGGAAGCCGTAAAGGACTCCTCAATAGGTTCCATTACTTGGTCGGACCATGCTCCGATCACGTTGGTCTACGCCCTGACAGAAAGACAGTCCGCCCAGAAGCACCCATGGCGTCTGAATGAGTTCCTTTTACAAGACCCGGATACTATGAAGGAAGTGGTCAGGGAACTGGGACACTATTTTGACGAGAACGCCGCCCAGGACTGCACACCAGGAATAGTCTGGGAGGCCCACAAAGCAGTTGTTAGGGGCATACTTATTAAACATGGAGCTAGACTGAAGAAGTTAAGAACCGAACAACTGACTGCACTACTTCTTAAACTGCAAAGGTTAGAAACACAGCACAAACAGGCCCCGTCGACACAACTGAGCACTGACCTAGACCATGGGTCTTCAAACTACGGCCCTCCAGTTGTTCAGGAACTACAATTCCCATCATGCCTTGTCATGTCTGTGAATGTCAGAATTTTACAATGCCTCATGGGATGTGTAGTTCCGCAACAGCTGGAGGGCCGTAGTTTGAGGATCCCTGACCTAGACAATACCCGCCGGCAAGTCACTGATGTAATGCAGTATAAAGCCAAGGCGGCAATACAGATATGCAGACGTAAGATCTATGAATCAGGCGACAAATGTGGCAAGATGCTTGCCCAAGCCATCCGCTCACAAAACAAGTCAACCTACATACCACACATCATGTCACGCGGAGGTCAAAAGATCTCTACGTCCCAACACATCTCTCGGGAGTTTAGACATTTTTATCATGACCTGTACAATCTGCCAACCGCCCCACCGACCCAAGACACCGAATTATCAGAGAGCTACATAGCCTCCTCGCATATGCCGACACTACCCACGGGGACGAGAGACCTTTTGGAAGAACCGATTACCCTATCGGAACTTACGACAGCACTGAGCGATGCCAAACCAGGTAAGGCCCCGGGACCGGACGGCCTGATTGCCTATTATAAGACTCTTCTTCCCTCCCTGGGTGGACACCTAGTGGCCCTTCTTAATAGTTTGAGTACTGGGATGGAATTGCATGCCTCTACGCTACAAGCACAGGTAGCTGTAATCCATTTCGCTATTAAATACCGACCTTAAGTTATTTACCAAAATCATAGCGTCTAGGATCCAGCAACACCTGCCAGACCTGATACACCTCGACCAGGTGGGCTTTGTCCCGACTAGAGAAGCCAGGGACAATACTGTTAAAGTGTTGAATCTGATTCATGTAGCCACGACATCAAAGACCCCCTGCGTCCTTTTAGGGACAGATGCCGAGAAGGCATTTGATAGAGTCAGCTGGCCATTCATGTTCAACACCCTGAGACATATAGGGATGGGACTGAAAATGATGAACTGGGTTTCGGCAGTTTACACAAACCCGACAGCTAGGGTTAGAGCGGAACGCTGTCTGAGACATTTCCAATCACCAATGGGACCAGACAGGGCTGCCCACTCTCACCCCTCTTATTTGCTCTATCCCTAGAACCCTTCCTAAGACATGTGAGATTGAACCCAATCATCAGGGGTGTTGAAATAGGAAACAAGCAATATAAAGTATCAGCTTATGCTGATGACATGCTCTTCTCGCTAACATTGCCACTGATATCCTTACCTGCTCTAATGCGTGAATTTGACAGATATGGACAGTTGTCCAACTTAACGATTAACTTTACAAAATCGGAGGCGATGGGGGTGGGAGTGGCGGAGTCACAGCTGAAAATAAAAAGTGTACTACAGCGCTAATTAAATAATTAATCCCAGGAACACCAAATAAAATGCCAAATAACACAGCTGCTATCCATGTGATACCAAATCAAACAGTGAGAAGATTATTATTAATATAGGATGCGCTGATATTAACTTAATAGTGTAAATCATACAGACAAACAAATAAATCAGGGAGAAACAGTCTCCATAATGTGTTTGAATACATGTGATTAGTCCTTAATCAAGTGCACAGTGAAGGCAGCAGCACGGATTCCATACAAGGAAAAAACACATAAACGATGCCCTCCTTCACTAAGAGTGTGGATCCCAAACTGTGAATCAGGTGATCAGGCACTCGTAGCAGATGAATATGAAAAAAAGAAGAAAAAGAAAAACCTCATTGCACAAACATCGGATAACAGGCGGATAATACGATCCAAAACCATCAACAGATGCACTCACGGATCCCCGCTTAATATAAGCATGAAACGCCACTCAGTGTGCTGTCTCCTCAACTCGATCCGATGGACTCGGATACGATCGTAGGCTCCTCCCTACGCGTTACGTCACGGGCACGCGACTTATTCATGGGAGTCACAGCTGGCCCGTCTTCGAAATAGCTATCCTTTGAAATGGACTGACACAGCCCTGACCTACTTAGGCACGCGTATTCCCCCGAAGATCTCCCAGGTATATAAGTTAAATTTCCCGCCCTTACTTAGATCTGTCCAGACGTTGCTAACCCAGTGGACTACTGGCTTCCACTCTTGGTTTGGCAGGAGCAGTATACTCAAAATGACCATACTTCCAAAATTTTTATACCTCCTGCAGGCTCTCCCCGTACACATACCAACTGACTTCTTTAAACAAACCCAAACTACCTTCACAAAGTTCCTGTGGGCCGGAAAGCGCCCCAGAATTCACAGGACGGTCCTCTCCCTTCCAAAGGCGTACGGGGGCATGGCAATGCCAAACATCCGATCATACTACCACGCCGCACATCTGACCCGACTAATAGACTGATGCAGACATGGAGTCACCAAACTATGGCCAAGACTAGAACAGTCACAATGCGAGACCCCTTTAGACAGAGTGCCCTGGTGCCCTACGGCGATACAAGGACTCTCTAAAACTCACCCGCTGATAGGTAACACCGTTAAGATTTGCGCGAGACTTCTGACACAGACGCACCTCTCGTCGGGGAACTCACCGCTGCGCCCAATATTGGGAAACCCCTCTTTTGAACCTGGCATGTGAGACGCAAGATTCTCCATGCTGAAGGAAGCGGGCATATTTCAAGCCTCTCACTTTGGAGTGACAGGCCGTTGGAAAACGGTCTCGGAACTTATGGACCCAATGGGTAAATTCCAGCTGGACTTTCTGCGAGCGCACCAACTCAGCCACTTCCTGGCCACCTTGACACCCCCGGCCTGTCTGACTCTTCCCTTACAGCCTTTAAGGAGCTGTGCTCGGAGTTGGGCACGCTACCACACGCCCTATCCCTCATTCATACTATGCTGATTACGCCAACAGGAGACTATCGTATCCCAAGCCTGACTAAATGGGAACAGGATCTAAACTATACACTTTCACCTAGGCAGACACAACATATCCTTACGTTCGTACATAAATCGTTGATCTGCACCAAGGTGCAAGAAACCAACTATAAAATCCTGACAAGGTGGTACAAGACCCCGGCCCTTTTAAATAAGTTTTACCCATCGACGTCGGACCGCTGCTGGCGGTGCCAAACAGACAAGGGCACATTGCTACATATCTTTTGGTCATGCCCCTCCCTACGCCCATATTGGGAGGAGGTGCGGCGCATATCGCAAAAATTCACTGATCGCATAATACCCGACGACCCGGAGTACTTCCTTCTACATGCTAATGACGTACCAATACGTATATATAAACAATCGACTGACGCCACCTCCTGGATGCCGCCAAGGCATGTATTCCATTGTGCTGGAAGTCTCCACAGCCCCCGACGGCTGCAATGTGGCTACGGAGAGTGGATGACATCAACAGAATGGAGGACTTGATCCTCACAAGCCAAAACAGACAAGAAGCATACTCCAGAACTTGGCAACTCTGGAACATCTTTAAATATTCGGACGAACCCCCTAGCGACCTCAAACGAACCCACAGACCTGACTATACCCGACCTATCGGGTAACCTTTGCCACCCATCCTCTACGTTGGAAAAGACGAGTGTCCATGCTTGCAGACTCCCCCCCCCCCCCTCTTCCCTCCTATCCTACTCTCCATCCCCGCTAGATCCGGGCTCTACCCGGCCCCTTTCGGTTCTTCCCCCGTACACCCCCTCCCTAGCTCTCTCTCTTTCTACTATACTGTCCTTAAAGAATACTAAAAAGCAGGAGCGGGAGGCGGTCCCATGGGACCATGACGACCGGTCGAACTCCCTATGTGATATGTAGTTCACCAACTGACCACCCACACAACGACGTGATACTGAGCTACAAATGTTGACTACTGATTCATATTAGATGTAGCACATGCTTATCCCTGTATATGTAGTATTTTACATACTCTTTCTGTACCATGTTACCATGTTGATATGCCTGTATTCCCACTGTGGTCCGTATGGGCCTGTTTCTTGTTTCTGAATAAACAAATAATTTTGAAAAAAAAAGAAAAAATGCGTAGTTTGCGTCGGGTCATTGATAGTTTTAATGAAACACGCCCACCAACAACCCATTTGAATTACACCCGCGAACGACGGCCCATTTACTCTACGCCGCCTTAAGTAACAACGCTATTTCTTTGAGGATAAGTAATACGCTGCTGTAACTTACAGCAGCGTAGAGTAAATGGGTTAGGCTCACAAAGTGCAGCAGTTTTGTGGATCTGGCCCTCTTTTGTTGCCAGCGGTTTAGACATTAATAGCTGTGTGTTGAGTTATTTTGAGGGGACAGAAAATTTACAGTGTTATACAAGCTGTACACTCACGACTTTACATTGTAGCGAAGTGTCATTTCTTCAGTGTTGTCACATTAAAAGGTATAATAAAATATTTAAAAAAATGTGAGGGGTGTACTCACTTTTGTGAGATACTGTATATATTGAATGCCTTGTATTGCAGCAAGTGACTCTTGGATGATGGGTACCATGTTAAAAGATCTCATTGGCTATAATGATACAATGTTAAAAAGAAAATCTTGATAAAAATAAACATAAATTCTATGGAGATGTTTCCTGACTACTGCTGACAATTTTTCTTTGTCCTGTGTAAGCTCTTGGCTTTCTGTTTTCCTTGTATCCTGCATATTGTCAGATTCTGTCGTATTCTTTTTCTTTCTGAAATATATCTGTACTTTCCCTTAACCGAACATTCTCAAGAATGTTAACTTTATATCATGCGACCTAACTGCCTTTATTGTTACAGCGAACGTTTTCAATAAATAAAACATGTTTAAATAAAAGTCTTATTGTCTCCACTTTTTTATATGTAGTGGTGGCATACAACTTGAATTGAAGAGATGATTAAAAATATATACACACAAAGCAGATTTTCTGTTCCTGCAGGAGACTAGGGCCCAGTAGATTTAAGACCTGTATGATCTGCATATGTGTTTCCTGTTTGGTGTCATTACACATCTTACAATGGCATTTGTTCCGCATAAAAAGTAGTAGGGCACCAACACATCAGATGTAGTCAGAACTAGGGTTGTCCCGATACCGATACCAGTATAGGTATCGGGACCGATACCGAGTATTTGCGGGAGTACTTGTACTCCCGCAAATACCCCCGATACCCAAATAGAATACTTGACCTGCTTAAACCCCCCCCCAACCGCAATCGCCGCAACGAAAGCCGCCGTCCGCCACAACGAAAGCCGCCGCATGGTTAAAGCGTGCGGGAACATCACAGCTTTCAATTGAATAGCTGTAGTGTTCCCGCCGCGTATAGACAGACACTCCCCCTTGCTTGGGATTGGATGGGTGATCGTGATCTGTCCAATCCTGAGCAAGGGGGAGTGTCTGTCTATACGCGGCCGGGAAAACAGCTATTCAAATGAAAGCTGTGATGTTCCCCGGGCGGTGGCGGCAGTGGCGGCTGCTAGGTATGGGGTACATGGATGGAGGGACATGGATGGAGGGACATGGATGCAGGGACATGGATGGAGGGACATGGATGGAGGGACATGGATGCAGGGACATGGATGGAGGGACATGGATGGGGGGACATGGATGCAGGGACATGGATGCAGGGACATGGATGCAGGGACATGGATGGAGGGACATGGATGAAGGGACATGGATGCAGGGACATGGATGGAGGGACATGGATGGAGGGACATGGATGCAGGAACATGGATGGAGGGACATGGATGCAGGGACATGGATGGAGGGACATGGATGCAGGGACATGGATGCAGGGACATGGATGGAGGGACATGGATGGAGGGACATGGCTGCAGGGACATGGATGGAGGGACATGGATAGAGGGACATGGATGCAGGGACATGGATGGAGGGACATGGATGCAGGGACATGGATGCGGGGACATGGCTGCGGGGACATGGATGGAGGGACATGCCTGCAGGGACATGGATGGAGGGACATAGATGGAGGGACATGGATGCAGAGACATGGATGCAGGGACATTGATGGAGGGACATGGATGCAGGGACATGGATGGAGGAACATGGATGCAGGGACATGGATGGAGGGACATGGGTGGAGGGACATGGATGCAGGGACATGGATGGAGGGACATGGATGCAGGGACATGGATGCAGGGACATGGATGGAGGGACATGGATGGGGGGACATGGATGCAGGGACATGGATGCAGGGACATGGATGGAGGGACATGGATGCGGGGACATGGCTGCATTAGTGTGGGGGACATGGCTGCATTAGTGTGGGGACATGGCTGCATTAGTGTGGGGTACATGGCTGCATTAGTGTGGGGGACATGGCTGCATTAGTGTGGGGGAAATGGCTGCATATATGTGAGGGGGTCATGGCTGCATTTGGGGACACATTTTTGGGTATTCGGTATCGGCGACTACTTGAAAAAAAGTATCGGTACTTGTACTCGGTCCTAAAAAAGTGGTATCGGGACAACCCTAGTCAGAACCACTCATTAGTGGGTGCAGTGGAGGAAAACCATGTTTATCTCTGGTTACTGACATCAGTAAACACCGTGGAGAGATGGGGTAAATGGTGCGTATATTGGGAAAAGAAACAGGAAAAGGCCAGATACACCTACCTATTGTGAAAAAGGTTTTACCACAGGTTTTAAGTGAACACAAATGGAGCCTATTATAGATTTATTGCTTCTTTTTCCAATATTCAGAGGTGATGTCATACAAGTTTAACACTTAAGAAGGTAGAAGTGATGTTGTTCAGCTTAATGTGTGTAGCACTACCCCCGTAGGAGCTGCTGGTTTAAATGTGGGTCTACGCTCTGCCTATCAACCTCAGAAGTTTGGCTCGAACCCTCCCTTGGCACAACTGGACAATAATGTGATTATGGAATCTACAATCCCCTCTGGCAGTAGGGGACAACAATGATACCATACAGTACTATATATATATATATATTGTGACAGGGTACACGATTGTATGTACACCAGTGAGAGGCTGGAAAGGTCAGTTTTCCCTGCCCTGGAAGGGGTTAAGCCTGGCCAACAGGTAAACCTCCTCTCTTCCCCCTATTAATTAACAGTCACCTGGTAGGGAAATGGGAAGTGAGAGCTCAGTGTGAGAGGTATGCTGAGCTGGACGGACAGGTTGGAAACTGTCTGCATGGAAGGAACAAGGTCTGTCATAGATTTGTTTATTTTGGACTGGTATTCTGTTTGTTTTGTACTGGAGGCCGGAATAGCCCCTCCAGTACAGTGTAGTGAGGGACACTACTGTCAGTTAGCCTCCTAAATTGGAGTAGGCCATTTTGTTTTTGTATTATTTATTTTTGAGTGCAATAAAGCCATATTTATTGCTTAAGATCAGCGACTTTGCTGCATGACATTATCGCTATTTCTACGACTTTGTCACAAGATATATATATACAATTGAATGCTGTTACCTTGGTGCTAGTCACCTGCCCACAACAGCGACAGACAGAGTCTCACACAAGATGTAGTTTAACCAAGGGTAAGATGTTTACTTGGTGAAGAAAATAGAACATAATTTACACAAGCAACATTTGACTTCAAACAGGGCCCTGTAAGGCCGCGTACACACGATCAGACCGGTCCGATCAGTATGGTCCGACGGACCGTTTCCATCAGGCCACCGCTGAAGTGGTCTGATGGTCTGATGTGCGTACACACCATCAGTCCAAAATCTGATCGGGTCAGAACGCGGTGACGTAGAACACAACGACGTGCTAAAAAAACGAAGTTCAATGCTTCCAAGAATGCGTCGACTTGATTCTGAGCATGCGCAGGTTTTTGATCCGATGCTTTTGTGTACTAACCATCGTTTTGGTCAGGCGTCCATCGGACAGATTTTAAAGCAAGTTTTAAAACTTTGGTCCGATGGACAACGGTCCGATGGCCTTAAGACCAGTTTCATTGGACCGGTCTGATCGTGTGTACCCAGCCTGAGAGTCAATGATATATATAGTTATATAAAGGGTAGTGATGAGCGGAATACGCCATATTCGATTTCGCGATATTTTGCGAATATTTCGAAGAATATTCGTTAATATCGAATATTCGTGATATTTTATAAAAATACAAAAAAATTGCGAAATTTCGCAAATTCAAAATTTCGCCAATGCGAAATTTCGCTAATGCGAAATTTCGCTATTTTTTTTGGATAAAATATCACGAATATTCGATATTTACGAATATTCGCTATATTTTATAAAAAAAAAAAAAATTGTGAAATTTCGCTAGTGCGAATGCGAAATTGATTGCGAAATTGATTGCGAAATTTGAAAAAATACGAATATTCGAAATAGCGAATATTTGCCGCGATATTCGAGTTATTCGCGAATACTCGAATATGCAATATTCGTAGCGAATATTCGCAATGCGAATATTCGTGAGCAACACTAATAAAGGGTACGGAATTTGGCTGTACAAAAAGTCCTAGTCAACACAACCTGAGGGCAGACCTGAGTAAGTTTACAGTGGAGGAACCCCCCAATGCATTGAAGCCAACAGTGGGGTATCTCTCCACCAGGTCCCTCCCAGCTCACTGAAATAGCAGAATGACAATATAAGTAAATACAAGGCATTAAATCACACATATGAGTTTGTAAGCTCTTTGGTTCCCTCAAGCGAGCAATTTCTCTGACACGTGTCTTGTTGCATCAACTTTAAGCAACAAACTGAATTAATGATTGTTCAAGTTCAAGTAGTCTTCTTCTAGCTTTTGTTGGTGCACTTGAGTATTTGTAATCCAACAAGGTATATGAAGAACTGAACAAACCCTTAAAAAATATGTAATGGCAAAAAGGTGCTGCTACTTCCAAAGCGCTATGTCACTTCCGGGTGCAATGTGTCCCTACTTGTGGCAAGGCAACTTCCAGAAAGTGTAAGTGAAACTATAAAGTCACCTTCCTGCAACACAGTTAGTTATGTTGGTGGGCAGGTGCCCTCTCCAGCTTACAGTGCCGGACCTTCAGATCCGTGCCCGAAATGGCTGCTCCCGCATGCATGTATGGGAGTGACATCATCGTAGATTCAGCTAATCACACAGCCGGAGCTTGCGAACCCAGAAGACAGACAGGGGGATAAAGTTAGCCCTCTCAGCTGTGACTTTACAGCACTGGCGGGCTTAGTTCCAAGGTGAGTTTTTCCTAATGTACTAGTATGTAACCGCTTTAAAGCAGTACTAAAATCAGCAATACTTACCTTAATTCCAACAATCCAACTCCCAAGAGATCCCTTGCCGGTGCCAGCATTTTTTCCCGGCTTCTTCTGGGTGCTGATATAAAGCCGTCTTGATTGGCTGGTGTGGCTAGATCAGGGCTCACTGGCACTGTGCCGGAAATGTTATTGCAATTCTGCAGAGGTCTGCAAAAAAAAACATAATTGCCTTTAGTTTAGTTTAAGTTTTTCTTTTTTTTTTTTTTTTACATGGGTGGACCCCATGTCTCATCTGTCCAATGATCCCCGCTGAGCAAGTGGATTAGAGGCCTGTGTCCGCCTTACATACTGTATATGCAAAGGATTTCTGTTCAGATGTAAGCAGACCACCTGCCCGTTTACATCTGACTGTAATCCGATCCGCCAGATGTATGAGGAACAGATCCCCCATCCATCTATATTTAGTGGATAGGATTGGATTGGATTTGGAGGGTGTAAACACACACATGTCCGTTTACATCCTCTGCTCTATAGAGGGCAAGTGATGGTTCAATCTGCCTGAAAACGGACCTGATCGGTCTGCACGTGTTAAAGGGGCATAAGCCAAAAGAAGCTCCTCCACGGCTCTGATATGACATATGACATAGACAAGTGAGAAAGAGGAATTGGTAGGTGTATAATACAAGCTGATCTGTCTAATCCAATATGAAACAGCAGAAAAATAGCACCTGGTGTCAATTGCACTGTCTAACCCCTCAGGACTTCAATAGACAGACCAAGAGAGTAAATAAAATAGGTACATTTTATTACAAAAATATCATAAAAATGTTATACATGATAAAATGCATCAAATACATCAAAAAGTAACACCCAAATAAATGTGTTTGTATGTAAAACAGGCTACCACTAGAGAATGAGCGGGCTAGCAAAATTGCATACTGGCAGTAGCACCCAGGTTTTTTTGCCATTTGTGTCATAGGGAATCTATAATATAGATATAGAGTATACATTAGTAAAGTATATACAGATTTCTCAAGTGAATACACATATGATGCCTCATATGGTTAATACCAATGTTCAGCACATACTTACAAAAGATGCACAAGCAGATAGAGCAGTAAGCCGTAGATGTGATGGTCAATAGCCTGCAAGTCACACAGCGCAGTCCCAATGATGGAAGGAAGGGGAATAGAGACACCAGGGAGGAGACAGTAAATGCCTCAGCTAAAAGGACCCATAAGCGTTGGAACATAAATTCTTGCCTTTGACTGGCCAGAGATCAAATAGGTGGTGTCTGTGAAGGGCACAGTAGTTCTGTGTTAATCTGTATCTATGAGAGCAAAGGAGGTCTAGATTAGGATTTGTCCATAGTGATAAAATGCCTTACAATGATTATATATGTCTATGACCACCAGTGTCACCCACCACAGACAGCGACGTGTGGATGATGCTGGGGGAAAATGGATGTAGAGCTACAAAGACAAAAAACTCCTTACATAGCTTGTTGACAGCTGCATATGGTATGTCCACCAGGCCATCCCGCGGTCTCACAAATGAAGCCTGGGATGCTGCTAGATATAACTATATAGGGCCTTGATTAACCCAATTGTGTATCAGTGCGACTAGAGTCAGCTGGTCAGTGGGTGAGGATAGGTGATGGTGTCTATCATGGGATCCCTCGTGCATGTGGCCATCAGTTCATGCTCCAGGTTGGAATGCAACCTGGAAGAGAGCCAACGGGGGAACTGTGGATCCTGGGGCTGAATTGGCCCAGAGCAGCCCCTTAGGAGGGGGTCGAGTGGGGACCCACGTGTGCCAAGTAGTGGGGTAAACAATGACACCCCCCTAGGAGTTCACCCCAAAGAGGTGTGGCCGCAACCGTGAAACCACAGGCACCACCACATGAGAGTGGCCACTAGAGAAAATTTACAGTGAAATATCAGATGAATAGGTCAGAATACCTCGCATAGCACAAATGAAAATGAAAATAAATATAAATATATGTGAATATGAAAATAAATAAAGAAAAATAAAGATGAAAATAAAAGTAAAGAAATTAAGAATCCAATACATTACAAAAGACAATACAAAAAACAATTGTAATGTGAATTAGCGAAACTAATCAGTCAAAAAAAATATATACAATCTTATCATATGGACATGACAAAAGAAACAGAGAATTAAATAAAACTTAATCCATTTTGACTAATCTATATGTACATTATAGGCCAGTAAATATACTATACCTGGAGTGCGGCAGTTGACAAAGTGTTTAGGTTTAATTTTATCTCCATTGGACAATATGGTGTGTTTAACTATATGCATGTATTGGCAATATCCACAGTGGCCACAACGAAAAGTTCCAGTGATTTTGTGTTTGGTGCATGTGGCTCCTTTTCCAAAGGACCAATCGTAGCATCCATACTCAGAAAGTACCAGTATTTTTACAGATTGGAACTCATTTGTTTATGTTGATGGCAGTATCTGGTGATCACTCTAGTGGTGTCCTCCTTTTTTGTTGCTTTGTGAGAAAAAAGTAAGTCAGTACATGTCTTTTCTTTTGATTTTTTATAAGCTTTTTTAAAATGTTGTTGGGGTAAATCCTTTCATGTAATCTGGTTTTGAGTACTTGAGTCTCTTTTTCAAACAGGGCCTCAGTTGAGCAGCTTCGTTTAGCTCTTGGTTTGAGTCATGGTAAATTTCAAATCGAAACATTCTCATGATTAATGTAGTTAAGAAATTGAGTGAGTCAGTAAGAAACGTATATAGCGCAACACATGCAAACTGAATCGCCTCTGGGCGCTTAGTATCCTATTCATAAAGAAGTGCAGTTGAGTTGTCCCATAGAAGCAGAATATCGTCTATACACATGTAACTATACCAAGCTAGGGCATGTCTGGTTTATCGTCTGTAAACAGAAACCAATCCCAGTCCCCAGGTACAGGTTGGCATAGGAGGGAGTGCAATAAGTAACCATAGCCACCCCCTGCACCTGGAGGTAGTGAGAACCGGAAAAGGAAAAATAGTTGTGTTGTAACACAAAATCAAGGGATGCCAATATAAATTCAACAAATTGTGAATCCAAATGGCTTTGCCGAGAAAGTACGTAGTGTGGTATTGATCTTTATAGGGCATCCAGGGTGATAGGACCATCAACGTGGAGGCCGTCCAGCATCTGCAAGAGATAGATATCCCTTGTATATAATGGAAGCTCCTCCACACAGGGTTGAAGTTGGCTGTCAACAAACCTGCTGATGTTTTAAGTCAGGCTGCCTCTACCAGAAACTATTGGCCTTCCTGATGGTTTCTTGGAGTTTTTTTGCACCTTAGGGATGGTGTGGAAAACTAACTCTGATGAAGTCCCATGTATTTTTGTCAATGATGTTGCAATAATAGGCTCCATCAACAAGGATATACAGTTCATTAATGTAGCAGTCTTTCAAGAATTTTGGTATAGATCTAGGCCATTCGTAATTCTCTATAATTGTTCTACACATGTGGACTGGACATAGTCCACATTGTTTTGAATGACAATTATGCCCCCTTTGACGGCTGGCTTGATCGTTATCCATTGGTTCTGCATAATAGATTGTAATGCCATAATTCCTTCAAATTTACTAGAAGGACTGAGGTCTTGAATGTCTTTGGATACAAATTCTAGCAGTGGCGGCCCGCCCATATGGGCGCACGGGCACCGCCCCCCCTCCCGCAGTCACAAAAAAAACAAAAAAACGGGCCCTTTAAGAACATTTATTCGGCTAAAATGTCATATTGACATTTTAGCCGAAGTTCTGGCGGCCGTCTATATACCTCTCTCGCAAATAACTCACATTCAATGCAATGCATTAAATGTGAGTTATCATTGTTGCCAGCTGCCTGGTCTATTCCTATAACCGGACATGGGTCGCCGGTTACCCGAATAGCGGCAGCTGGTTGGCTGAGGGGAACTGCCTATCAAAGCCATGGCATGGCACAATGGTGACAATTGATGGCACAGTTTCTGTGTTTGATGGCATGGCACAGTGGTGACAATTGTTGGCACAGTGGCTGCATTTGGTGGCATTTGGTGGCATGGCACAGTGGTGACAATTGATGGCACAGTGGTGGCGTTTGATGGCATGGCACAGTGGTGACAATTGATGGCACAGTGGTGGCGTTTGATGGCATGGCACAGTGGTGACAATTGATGGCACAGTGGTGGCGTTTGATGGCATGGCACAGTGGTGACAATTGATGGCACAGTGACTGCATTTGATGGCATGGCACAGTGGTGACAATTGATGGCACAGTTGCTGTGTTGCATGGCATACACCGTGGTGACAATTGATGGCACAGTGACTGGATTTGATGGCATGGCACAGTGGTGACAATTGATGGCACAGGTGCTGTGTTGCATGACACACACAGTGGTGACAATTGATGGCACAGCGGCTGCATTTGATGGCATGGCACAGTGGTGACAATTGATGGCACAGTGGTGACGTTTGATGGCATTGCACAGTGGTGACAATTGATGGCACAGTGACTGCATTTGTTGGCTTGGCCCAGTGGTGACAATTGATGGCACAGTTTCTGTGTTTGATGGCATGGCACAGTGGTGACAATTGATGGCACAGTTTCTGTGTTTAATGGCATGGCACAGTGGTGACAATTGATGGCACAGTGGCTGCATTTGGTGGTATGGCACAGTGGTGACAATTGATGGCACAGTGACTGCATTTGGTGGCATGGCACAGTGGCTGCATGTGATGGGCACAGTGAGGCTGGAATATTTTTTTTTCCGTTTGCGCCCCCCCAAAGATTTTGAGCACCAGCCGCCACTGAATTCTAGGAATGCTGCAGCATTCGAATTGGAACTTGGAGCTGGATAAAGATTAGATTTCTAATTGGTTGTGTTGAGTTTGGATGGTGGAGATGTTGCAATGATGCCATCAACCTCGGCCAACATGGTTTCCAATATTGAGTCAATCAAGTCATTTGGTTAATTTTATTCAATTAAATCTGTCAAATTGTCGATTTCTTCTAAATCTTTTTGTGTGTATGTGGAGCTTGGATCGTTTTGCTTTTTCACATATAGACTTTTCACTAGTGGGTTACGTATAAATAAATGTATGTCTTTGATGGTCTTAAATTTGTCAATTTGAACAACACAAAAAGTGAGAACCTTTCCAAGGACACCAATTTCATCCTGTGTCAAAGAATAGGTGTATAAGTTGATAATATTCAATGAGTTTTGGATGAGTGGGTCTTTTTTGGTTTTGTGGGTGTGTTTCTTTATAGTTTCTTGGTTATTCTGTGTTTGTGCCCTCATACGGTCTAAAAAATAAATCCCCCTGCCGTGATGTACCTGGTTGAGAAGTGGAGATGGGAGTGTTAGATTGTTGGGAACCTCTCGTGTTGCAGTGTGATGCTTTGGCCTGTGTGTCGTGTGTGTGGTGTGTGAATGCTCAGTGATGTGTGAAGCGGGAGAGTCTTCCATATCTAAAGCATTGTCATTAGAGTTGATTTTTGTGTCGGTGACGTTTGTGACATCTATGTCCATTAGACTGCATAGGTGCAGATTGGGAAGAAATGGAAGACATAGATGGTGATTTCGGTATATTAGATCTATTGTCAAAATATTTGTGTCATAGGGTGAGTGGCATTTTTTAAAATATCTTTGGCCATCTTGCCATCTATAAGCTCGCTCCTATTGGAACACTTTTTTGTCTCTGAAGAACTTTTGACTTTATGACACAGACAAGGGGTAGACTAAGACAACCTCCTTTTACTCAGCCAGGCACTGTTGTATCTGAGGTCTGGTGAGAATAAATGGAGAGGGGATATTTTTGTGAAGGGGGGGGTGGGCAGTTGAAAGGAGGATTTCGGCTGTAGGAGAAGATTTTTACTGGGAGGGGTTAGAAGTGGAGAGTAACGCCGCTAACACACAAACGGAATTCCCGACAACAAATGTTCGATATGAGCTTTTTGTGTCAGATATTCCGATCGTGTGTACGTGGCAAAAGCGATGTGCCACAGTTTGGCTTTGTAATTTTGTGATTTTGCACTACCAGCAATGAAGCTTATTAGATATCAGGAAAAAACAGGTGTTTGAAGTATAGAATGGACAAATGAGGTTATTTTCATTTGTATGAAGAAAACCAAACAGAAAATACATGATATATAAACTTTGTGATGTACACAGCATCATTACATACTGATACGACTAATAACTTCCTGAAAATATCTTCCACAAAACGTTTATTCATACTGACAGGTGCAAATTACACAAGTTTTCAGAGATATACAGTGCTCGCACCTCTGTTCTTAGCTAAACAAAATGTCATCTCTTCTCCTCCTATGCCAAACATTAACATTTAGAAACACGTACTGCTGATGACAATTTGTAGAAAAGCTGTCCATGTGAATTAGTAAATGCTCATTTTTTTAGTATTTAGTATTTTTTAGTATTAGCAAGTCTAAGGCCGCGTACACACGATCGAATCTATCTGCTGAAAACGGTCCGACAGACCGTTTCAGCAGACAAATTTGATCGTGTGTACGGGCGGACAGACAGATTTTTCCAGCAGACAGATTTTAAAGCATGCTTTAAAATCTGTCTGCTGGGAACCAGTCCCAGTACGCTAACCAGCAGACATATCTGTCGGCAAATGCGTTGAATGGATTCGACGCATGCGCGGAAGTGTTTTACTTCCTGGTGACGGTGACGTGGCGGCGTCAACGTCACCGCCACGTCACTGCGCTGTCTGCCGGCGGGGATTTTGGTTTGATCGTGTGTACACCATCAAACCAATCTATCCCAGCAGACAAATCCGATCAAAACGGTCTGTCAGACCGATTTGATTGGATTTATTTCATGGTGTGTACGCGGCCTTAGACAGTTATCAAATATATTGCAAAGGAAACATATTTTGCTGCCTAAGTTGTGATAAAAGATATCTACAAACCTGTTGTAATTGCTTGCCATCACTGCCATTGTCATTTTTTTTTCCTGCTGTGACCTAACTTCCTGGTATGTTCGTTCTGCGTGGTCCCATTGCATGTAGGAACACTGATGCCGCGTACACACGATCATTTTTCGGCATGAAAAAAACACAACTTTTTTAAAAATGTCATTTAAAATGATTGTGTGTGGGCTTCACATCCTTTTTCATCTTCTGAAAAAGGACACAAACAAAATTGGAGCATGCTGCATTTTTTAACGTCGTTTTCAAAAGTGTAGTTTTTTGGGTTGTAAAAAATGATTGAATGTGGGCTAAAACAACGTTAAAAACAACGTTTTAAACGTTTTAAACCCGTGCATGCTCAGAAGCATGCTCAGAAGCAAGTAAATGGAACTTCCCCTTTAGAGTGCCATCATACGTGTTGTACGTCACCGCGCTTTGCTCATCATTTTTTTTAAACGATGGTGTGTGGGCAACATCGTTTTTAATGATGAAGTTGGAAAAACTTCGTTTTTTCTACATGCTGAAAAACTATGGGTTTTTTTAATGCCGAAAAGCGATCGTGTATACGCGGCATGAGCACTGGGACAAGGTCCTCTAGCACCCAAGAAGGTGAAAATTCCAAAGTACATCTTTCCTGTGCAATGATGGATGGTACTTCCCTGTCTGCAAGTATGGTGTCTGGGCTGACACATGGTGGAGGACTGACAGATGCTGGTCTGCCACCTTTTGGTCTTCAAAATACTAAACAGGATGGGGACAGTGTTGAGATATGGTTAAACCAGTGCGATTTTGTCATAATGAGCACAGTAAAAAAGACACATTTTTATGAATGCTATTGTAACCAAAGTTTGTTCTGATTAGTCAAGGAAGCTTATAACTCATCAAAAGTATACATTTTAATCCCTTTAGGAGGGCACTGGTTTTATGTTTGGGTGCAAAGCATTTTCTAATGCAAGGCTATGAACAAATGCAAATTTTAAAGGATAGGTTCACTTTTCCAAAACTAAATAAATAAATGCACATTTTTTGCAGGTACATTTTCTGTTAGGAACCTGTAAAGCATTGCACCACAATCAACAGATCGTAAGTGTAATGCCACTGTGCTGCAGACTGTCTATGTAGCTGTCTACCTGTACCTCTGATACAGGGGACTACACTCTGACAGGAAGCTCAATTAACTCCAGTACCCTGGTAGTTCATTGAAAACTGCAAGCCGACAGCCACAAAGGCTATCGGGACTTGTAGTTTTCTTTAACATAATTTGATCATGGAAGTCAGCAGTGATTCACCTTATTCACTACGTTCTGGGGAAATTCCCTTGAAAAGTGTAACTTACCTTGCAAAGTGAACAGCCTATTTTAACAGCTTCAGCCTAGGTTCACACTGGAGCGATTTGTAATGCGATTTGAGAGATCAAATCGCATGACAAGTCGCAGCCTATTGGCGGCAATGGCACTGTTCTAATAGGTGCGACACCGATTTTGCGGCGCCGCACCGATTTGCAAAAGTAGTTCCTGCACTACTTTTGCAGATTTCAGGTGCGATTTCTATAGACATCTGTGTATGAAGCCACACAAATGTCTATCAAGTAGCACCTGAAATCGCGCTGACCTTGCTACTTTGAAATCGCGCTACTTCAAGTAAAGAAGCACGATTTCAAAGTAGCATCAGTGTGAACCAGGGCTTAAGGTTCTTTCAAGCAACTTGTGCATGTAAAAGAGTGCTGGGTCTACAACTTTTCTTACAACATTGACAATGGTCATGTGGTACCTGTGTGAAGTTGGCACCCCATGTTTGTAAAATCTGAATAAAAATATACCATTCGTTTGTGCCGCGTTTGTGCCGCTAAAACGAGCGTTTGTGCCGGTTTGGTTTCTGAGATATTAAACATTCAATTCAATGCAAGCCCTTTGCACCCTATGTTGCTGAAATTTAAAAAAAACGGCCCCATTCGTTTGTGCCGCGTTTGTGCTGGTTTGTGCCGCTAAAAAGAGCGTTTGTGCCGCTTTGGTTCCGGAGATATTACGCGTTATATTTGCTGTAACCCCGCCCACTTTGCACCCCATGTTGCTGAATTTTTTTTAAAACGGCGCCATTCGTTTGTGCCGCGTTTGTGCTGGTTTGTGCCGCTAAAAAGAGCGCTTGTGCCGCTTTGATTCCGGAGATATTGCGCGTTATATTTGCTGTAAATCCACCCACTTTTCACCCCATGTTGCTGAATTTAAAAAAAACGTGCCATTTGTTTGTGCCGCGTTTGTGCTGGTTTGTGCCGCAAAAATAAACGTTTGTGCTGCTTTAGTTCCGGAGATATTGCGCGTTGTATTTTCTGTAACCACACTGACTTTACACCTTGTTATTAAATCTTGCATACAACTAGATTCATTTGTTCCCAGTGTGCAGATTTGGTGGATATTATGCATGATGTTTTACTTCACATGCGTAGTTTTGCCACCCCCCACAGGGATTCCCCCCCCCCCTTCCCGCTTCTCTCCCTGCAGGGAAAACTTTTCAGGATGGGTGGTGACCATGGTGGCCATTTTGAATTCGCCCATTTTGAATCCAACTTTTGTTTTTTTAAGAGGAAGAGGGTCATGTGACACATCAAACTTATTGGGAATTTCACAAGAAAAACAATGGTGTGCTTGGTTTATTCTTTCATGAGTTAATATTTACAAGTTTCTGACCACTTATAAAATGTGTTCAATGTGCTGCCCATTGTGTCGGATTGTCAATGCAACCCTCTTCTCCCACTCTTCTCACACTGATAGCAACACCGCAGGAGAAATGCTAGCACAGGCTTCCAGTATCCGTATTTTAAAACAAAAGTTGAATTCAAAATGACCGGCTTCAAAATGGCCACCATGGTCACCACCAATCTTGAAAAGTTTCCCCCCTCACATATACTAATGTGTCACAAACAGGAAGTTACTATCAACAACCATTACAGTAATGGAGTAATTTCTATATAAACAGTATTCAGGAAGGTAGACATGTGGGGGCTCTATGCACACAGTATAAAGGTAGGTATGTATGTTTAAGGGCAGTGATGGCGAAGCTTAGCACCCCAGATGATTTGGAACTACATTTCCCATGATGCTCATGTACTCTTCAGTGTAGCTGAGCATCATGGGAAATGTAGTTCCAAAACATCTGGGGTGCCAAGTTTTGCCATCGTTGTTTTAGGGGCTCTATACACAGTATACAGGTAAGTATATATGTTTTAGGGGGCTCTATACACACACAGGGTTATATAGTACACACAGGGATGAAGTGTAAACACCGTTGCTATGGTTACCGGTGACACTCAGCCCTCTCTCAGACACCATACAATATGGAAGGGCTCAGTCATCATACAATATGAAAGCCAAGCCTGCCTGCGGACAGAAGTGACCTGTGTCCCCTCCATACACAGTACTACACACACATAACACAGATATGTACTGAGCCCAACTCCATTCATAACCCACTTCCTGGTTCCCCTAGAGCCCTCAGAACCCACAATGGATCCCCAGTCTGTCCTTCTCACTGCCTGTTGCCTTATATTATGAAATTGTCAAACCCCAGTGTTTATTAAAATACCACAATAAAGCTTTATTTGTTTAATAACAATGGTATAAGCTCAATTTAATTTGGGTACTGTGTTGTATGAGCCAGTGTATTTCAGGCAAAGGATCGGGGCAGCTAGTGTGAGAAGGTTGCCAGGCGCTGATGTTTGGGGTCCTGACAGGCAGACAGAGAATCTCTCCTGAGATGCATCTCTGAAGCCAGACTCCAGCGATTATCGCAATTAACGGCTATTATTCTACATTTTCTTGTTTTTCTTCTTCTTATAGTGTTGTATATTATTAGTATTAGTATTAATAGTAATTTGTTTTAGTTAAACCTTCATTCACCTGCGATACCATCTAGTACCACCAAGATGCCGCGGCGTCCACGACCCAACCGTGTAAGACCACCACGGGACCCATCAGGTATGACAATTGTACCATATTAACCCTTTCATGACCGTGTAACACATATATGAGGCATCCAGGAAGTGGACTTTAAACCCGGGTGCCCCATATATGTGTTCTTACAATGCATACTATTGTTTCTTGGCTGTATTATGGGTACAAAGAACAAATCACACATATGTGGTATCGCTGCGATCCTCAGGAACAGGAGAATTTGTTGTGCAGGTTTTTTTTGGTGATGATACATTGTAATGTCCTAAAATATACAGCTAAATGTAACTACTTCCTGCCTGTAGGACATCCATAGAAGTCCTCGGGTTGAAGTAGTTATACCCGGATGATGTCTGCACCTACAGGCCTCATCCCGGTATGGATTTTTTCAGCCGGCGATTCTGTTTATGGCAGAAGGGATTTGAGTGGCTAAATAGCCACTCAATCACTTCTGTGGGTGAAGGAATGCCCCACCGCCTTTTCCTGCGCTGTCCCCCCTCCCTCCACCTCCTTTCCTGGGCTCTAAGGCCGCGTACACACGATCGGTCAAAACCGATGAAAACAGACTGAAGTTCAGTTTCATCGGTCCAAACCGATCGTGTGTAGGCCCCATCGGTCAGTTGTCCTTCGGTCCAAAAACAGGGAACTTGCTTTAAAATTGAACCGATGGACGCCTGACTGATGGGTCAAAACCGAATGTTAGTATGCAAAGGCATCGGTCAAAAGGCCGCGCATGCTCAGAATCAAGTCGACGTATACTTGGAAGCATTGAACTTTGTTTTTTTCAGCACGTCGTTGTGTTTTACGTCACCACGTTCTGACACGATCATTTTTTTAACTGATGGTGTGTAGGGACATCAGTCGACTTCATCGGTTAACCGATGGATGGACTGATCGTGTGTACGCGGCCTGAGTCTAAAAAAAAAAACGATTTGTATAAAATAAATAATAATAATCAGGGCTTTTTTTCAGGGGGAACTCAGTTCCACCACCTTTTAGTTTAGACCCTTTGGTGCCTGCTCACCACAATCACTTGTGACAGCTTTGTAACCCCCTAAACTCTACACTCTGTATGTAATGCAATTCTGGTATTTAATGCCCCTTTAAGACCCTTCTACTGTTTGTTAAATTTGAACGGGTCATGGTTGAGTTCCTGCACCTATTTTCTCAGAAAAAAAGCACTGATAATAATAATAATAATAATAATAATAATAATAATAATAAAATAAAAAAAACACTCCCATCTCACTGTGCTTACACGCAAATGTGAACGCATACGTTACTCCCGCACGCACATGTGAGGTATTGCCACAGACATCAGAGAGCAATAATTCTAGCACCAGACCTCCTGTGTAACTCTAAACTGGTGACCTGTAAAGGCGATGAAAGTGTCACCTATGGAGAATTTTAAGCACCATTGTTTGCCGTCACTCCACAGCCAGATGCAATTTTAAAGCGTGACATTTTACTGTAGGTATCTATTTACTTGGCTTAACACCATCTTTCACATGATACAAACAAATTGAAGTAAATGTTGTGTATTTATGTATTTATTTATTTATTAACCACTTAAGCCCCAAACCATTTGGCTGGCCAAAGACTCGGATTCGGTAGTGCATCACTTTAACTGCCCGGTCATGGGACGTGGCTCCCAAACAAAATTGATGTCCTTTTTTCCCCTACAAATTTAGCTTTCTTTTGGTGGTATTTGATTACCTCTGTGGTTTTTATTTTTTGTGCTATAAACAAAAATAGAGCGACAATTTTGAAAACAAAAACGATATTTTGTACTTTTTGCTATATTAAATAACCCCAATTTTTTTTAAAAAAAGCTATTTTTTTTCTTAGTTTGTGCTTATATGTATTCTTCTACATATTTCTGGTAAAAAAAACTCAATAAGTGTATAGTGATTGGTTTGCGCAAAAGTTATAGGGGCAGATTCACACAGAAATGGATTATCGTAGCGTATCAGAAATACACTACGCCGCCGTTTTTTACCTGGCTCTACGTGGAATTCAGGTAGATTTAGTCCAGTAAACGACGGCGGCGTAGTGTATTTCTCCCGTCGCAATCCATCTGCGCGAGTAGGGGGCGTGAATCATTTAAAATAGGCGCGTTCCCGCGGCGATCGATCTGCGCATGCTCCGTTCGCAAATTTCTCGCCGTGCATTGCGCGAAATCACGTCGTGACGTCATTCGTTGTTTAGGTAGCGTCGTTTACGGGCGATCCTAGTCCCGAACGAGTTACGTAAACAAAAAAAAAAAAATTCGAAGCGGGAACGACGGCCATACTTAACATGGGCTACGTAAAAAAAGCTGCTCTAACATTACGTACAAAAAAATAGACGAAAGCGATTGCGACGACCACTCGTATCTTCGGGAATCGCCGTAAAAAAACATTTGCATATCCCAACGCATCAAAACGACGCAAACTCCTCCCAGCGGCCGCAAATAGATGGCAGCGTAGATCCGAAGGCTTACGAAGACGTAAGCCTCTCGGATCGAAGCCCGAAGCCGCCGTATCATGGTTTGAGGATTCAAACTAGTGATACGGCGCGTGAAATTTGAAATTACTCCTGTCTAACACCAGTTAGACAGGCGTAATTGCTTTATGAATCTGGGCCATAGCGTCTACAAAATAGAGGATAGTTTTATGGCATTTTTATTACTATTATTTTTTTACTAGTAATGGCGGCGAGCAATGACTTTTATCTGTGACTTTATGGCGTAACATCGGACACTTTTGACAAATTTTTGAGATCATTGTCATTTTTACAGTGATCAGTGCTATAAAAGATGCACTGATTACTGTGAAAATGACACTGGTAGTGAAGGGGTTAGCGGCTAGGTGGCGCTGAAGGGGTTGAGTGTGTCCTAAGGAGTAATTCTAACTTTTAGGGGGAGGATCTACCAGTGACACGTCACTGATCACTGTTCACGATCGCAGGGAACATTAGGCAAAACAGGGGAATGCCTTGTTTACAAAGTCATCCCCCTGTTCTACCTTTGCCGACCCCAATCGCGGGCCACCAGGGAACATCGAGTTCCTGGGACCTGCGAGCACACTCACGAACAAATTCATGAGGCAATTGCAACACCCATCCAGGGATGGTGTAAGAACGCAGTGACGTTTACGTGTTTTAACACAACGACGTGCTAAAAAAACGAAGTTCATGCTTCCAAGCATGCGTCGACATGATTCTGAGCATACGCGGCCTTTTAACCATACTAAGGATCGGTTTTGACCCATCGGTCAAATTTTAAAGCAAGTTCTCTATTTTTTGACCGAAAGGATAACTGACCAATGGGACCCACACACGATCGGTTTGGACCGATCGTGTGTACGCGGCCTAAAAGTGTAAACATGCATCTCCCTGTTCTGCCTAGTGACACCGTCACTGATCGTCTGTTTCCTGTCATCGGGAACAGCGATCAGTGACGTGTCACAACACGCCATGCCCCGTAACAGTTAGAATCACTCCCTAGGTCACACCTAACCCCTTCAGCGCCCCCTACAGGTTAACCCCTTCACTGCCAGTGTAATTTTTACAGTAATCACGGCATTTTTATAGCACTGATTGCTGTATAAATGACAATGGTCCCAAAATGGTGTCAAAAGTGGCTGATGTGTCCACCATAATGTCGCAGTCGTGATTAAAATTGCTGATCGCCGCCATTACTAGTAAAAAAAAATATTGATAATAATGCTGTAAAACTATCCCCTATTTTGTAAACGCTATAACTTTTGCGCAAACCAATCAATAAATGCTTATTGCGATTTTTTTTTTTTTTTTTTTTTTAACCAAAAATATGTAGAAGAATACATATCGGCCTAAACTGAGGAAAAAAATAATTTTTGAATTTTTTTCAAAATTGTTGCTCTGTTTTTGATTATAGCACAAAAAATAAAAACTGCAGAAGTGATCAAATACCATCAAAAGAAAGCTCTATTTGTGGGGGGGGGGAAAAGGTCATTTAAAGTGACGCAGTGCCGAATCGTAAAAAGTGGCCTGGTCTATGGAGAAATGGTCCGGGGCTGAAGTGGTTAATATAAGGACATTTACCTGTCCAGGGATCCAGCGATGTCAGCACCCGAGCCGATTTTGAGTCGTGCTGCTCATTGTGAATGGTCCTAAAGTCTTTAGGGACCTGAGTGTGTCCCAGAAGGCTGTGGGGGGAGGAGGAGGGCCCAGAGATCCTCGTAGATCGCCACGGCCAAAAAGTTAAACCAGGTCAAAACCAGGTACCCTCCCCACCAAAAAGTGTCAAATGTGGCAGTGGAGAGGGGGAGGGTGCAAACAAGTGTACCTTCCTCTTTTGGGTGGAGCTCCGCTTTATCCACTTCAACCTCTGGCCAAGTCTGACATTCCTCTCCTACATTTTTATCAGTTTTTGCTCGAAAATTACTTGGAACCCCCAAACATGATATATTTTTAAAAGCAGGGGCCCTAGAGAATAAAATTGTGGGAGTTGTAATTTTTTATGCCACACAATATTTGCGCAGCGGTTTTTCAAATGCAATTTTTTGTGGGGGGAAAATTCACATTAATACATTTTAAAGCATAAAAACACAATATAATATCGAATTGTTTGGTAAAATATAAATGATAATGTTACGCATAGTAAAGGAATACCTAACCTGTCACACTTTAAAATTGAGAATGCTCATGGAAGAACGACGAACATCTTCAATCGCAATCTCTTACGGCATCTTTAGTCATCTTTTTTTTGCGTAACACTATACCAGCTTTTTGCTGCTCTAATATTAGACAGCCCATGTTAAGTATGGCCGTCGTTCCCGCGTCGAATTTCAACGTTTTCCGACGTCTTTTATTATTTTTTACGTAAGTCGTCTGGGAATAGGAATGTCCATAAACGACGCTACTCAAACAAAAAATGACGTAACGACGTGATTTTGCGCAATGCACGGCGGGAAATTTCTGAACGGAGCAGTTCGATCGCCGCGGGGACGCGCTTAATTTAAATGCTTCACGCCCCCTAATCGCGTATTTCGATTACGCGGCGAGAAATCGACTACGCCGCCGTATCGTACGGGCAAAAATCTACCAGAATTCGATGTAGAGCCTGGTAAAATACAGCAGCGTAGAGTATTTCGATTACGCTGCGCAAATTTAAGTGTACCTGAATCTGGCCTGTCAGAACCATTGACGTATCTCGGCATAGAGCCTACATATACCGTCAGAATGTTTATTCTGAACTTATAAAATTATTATTGTATTTATGGAAATATGTAAATCTGTGCTTTGGGAGATATACACTTTTCCTACGATACAAGATATCAAAATTCTTTTATCCGTGCTATTTTGAGGACGAGTAATACAAATGAATATTTAATATATATATATTTATTAACTAAAGATATAGTGCAACAATTAAAATCAGGTACAATTCGTATCAAAACAAATAAATGATATGCTTCCACAATAGAGATAAATGACGCTTGAATGTTCAGATGATATTTACATTATATGACAAGGTATATTCCTAGCTCTTATTTAAATCATCCTGGCGTAACTTGAAACCTTTTAGTTATTAATTGACATAACCTTGACATTGCATTATTTCTTCTCAATATCAAACAGATCTCTTGCTACTACTTCTTATTAATGTGTACATAACAAATGTTATATGGTACACAAGCTTTTTGTTAAATTTGGTGAGGATCTATCTTCACATACGACATCACTCTCAAACCACAATAGTTGGCACTTAGCTTTTTAAAGACAAACGTAATGTGCGTATGTCTCCTAATATTTGGAATTCAATTATCTCATGCTGCAGGTAGACATAACTAACTCCCAAATTATCTTTGCCAAGTATATTTAAATGGTCTTAGTGGAGTGTATGTGAAAAACCTCAGAATTACCAAAAAGGTAAATAATCAAAATTCAATCTTACCAGTAATTAAGAGTCCTGTTTGAGAAGGGAAAGCCTAATGAAGGATTCCTGTGAACTCCTTACATGTTTGGTCACTCTCTCCCCCTTCCGGCTTCCTTCAGAGATCAGAGATCAAAATAGCTTCCAGCCATCAGCCCTCCAGAGATCAGACTCCCATCTCTCGAGCTTCTCCCATCGACCCTCGACCTCCTATCATTGTCCTGTGCAATACTTTTATCTTCCCAAAGAAGTGGGTGTGTATTCCCCTATCACGTGACTGACTATGTCACATGATAATATGTTTTGGTGGGTGACCAACTTGAACCATGCTGATATTAACCTGTAGGGGGCAGTGGCGTTTAAAGAATAATTCCTAATTCTAGGGTTATTCAGAGTTAACCAGGATTTATGACCCCCTGTGACCTGAATCTTGGTGTAGCATCATAAGTTGTTATATATGTCAAACAACATGACAACAAACCTAGACATTCAGGCGGCCCCCAAAATTTACGATTGAGATAAGGTGTGATAATCTACCCCCATGCCTAGGAAAGTTCCTTTAAACTAATGCTGGGATGTGATCAAAGCCATCTAATACTTTGGAATATTATAGGATCTCATACCTGGGACCCCAGTAATGTCTATGTATTTGCGAGTATACTATGTGAACTATTAATACACATATATTGTCATGGCATAATGAAGACACAATACTATTTAAGATATATAATTCCATTGGGATAGTGAATAAGCCCCTCTAGTCTCATAGTATAAAGACCACCATGTGTGTAGTGTCATGCTGTGCCAGGCCTTTCATTCTCTTATCTTATAAGTGTCAAACCCAAAGAGAAATGACCTGGAAGACGGCACAGATAGCATCCTTACAACCTAGAAGCAGTGTCTATTCATGCCTGAGAACCTATATTTAAACTTTAACAGGGAAAAATGGTGGTGCTAAGTTCACCATATCCATGTATATGGAACATTATGAAACATATATTATGTGCGATTTTCATATGTATTCTTTTAACCCCAAATGTTCTGACAGGCCCATTATTCCTCTCACTATAACATTTGTGGCGATACCTCTCATGTGTGAAGTGTGAAGGTAATGCCATTTTACATATGTGTGTGTGACCTACGTATGTGTTTGCCTTTAAAAATGGTTCTATTTAAATTAAAAAAAAATTTTTTAATTTTTACACATTTTAAAATTTTTTGCTCATGTTTATGGCTATCACAACAGATGAAAAATATCCCTTGTGATAGCCAGAACAGTGACAGTTCTTCTATATGGAGAGATCTGTGGATGATCCGATCCTCAGTCATCTATATGGTCAGCTGGCAGGACTGCTGGCTTCAGTCCCGGGTTCCCCGGGTGGGACAGGAGAATCTGGGAAGACTGCGGCTGAGGGGGAGGGGTTTGTCTCTTTCACTGCCTGTAAAAGAGATCCAGCGGCTAATTCGTTATCACTAAAGTAGCTCCTAGGATCACTTTTACATTAAGGCTCCATGCACACTGAAGCTGATAAACTGCAGTTTATTGGCGTTTTGGCTTTTTTTTTTAAAGCCCATAAACTGAACTCTGTGTTAGGGCCCTTTCACACTAGCGGACGAACGGTCCGCTAATTACAAGTCCGTTAACGGACTTGTAATGGGCCCTATGGGAGCGGATCCGTTAGCGGATGATGCATCCGCTAACGTCCGCCAGATCCGCATCCGTTTTTTCGGACGGAAGAATGTCCTATTTTTCTTCCGTCCGGCCAAACGGATCAGATGCAAATGGACAGACGGTCCGTTTCCATCCGATTCCCCATAGGGGATAGCGGAGGAGAGACAGGGCGGTCCCTGCACAGTGTGCGGGGACCGCCCTGTCCGCCCGACAGCTCAGCGGAGACCCACCGCTGAGCCGACGGACACACGGAGCGGACCAAAAAACGGACCGCTCCGTGTGAACCTGGGCGTTTTTTAGTGTTAATGAGCTTTGGAGTTTTTTGGCTTTTTTCTGAACTCCCGAAATTTGCGTTCAAAGTGCAGTTTTTCGGCGGGAAAACGCAAAACGTCGGAAAACGCTGGCGCCAGTGTTTTTTTATCCATTGAAAAAAAACAAGTAAAAAAAAAAAACGATAAAAGCTTCACTGAAAAACGCTGGTTAAAGCTATTGCAAAAATGCTAAAAAAACGTTGCAAGGCTCCCTGCAAAGCTACTGGTGTTTTTTTATAGCTTTTATCAGCTTCAGTGTACATGGAGCCTTAAGAGCGTTGCTGGCTACAAAAATAGATACCGGATGATTCCTGTAGCTGTAGGCATCATTCTGGTATAGCCACCTCAATCTGGTGATGTATGGGTACATGGCGGAGGCTGATGTCATTGAATTATCTCCTATCAGTGGCGTAACTAGAGACTTCAGGGCCCCGGTGCAAAAAATCATGAAGGGCCCCCCCCCACACTTGTACGACAAAGTAAACTTTTTCTTTTTCTGATTTAACTTGAGGGGGGGTGTCTGCGGCAACAGTGATGGTGCCATCCTCTCCCACCATCACCTGTGCCTCTTACTGATCCCATTCCCCTACCACTGATCTCATCCCTACCTCTGTTGTAGAAGTAATAGTGGGATAGGGATGAGATCAGTGGTGGAATGAGATCAGTAAAAGGCACGGGTGGTGGTGGGAGAAGATGGCGCCACCACTGCCACCCCCACTCAAGTACCACCGCTGCCACCTCCCTCAAGTATCCCCGCTACCACCATCCCTCAAGTACCAGTGGTGGTACTTGAGGGGGGATGGCTGCGGTGGCAGTGTTGGTGCCATCCTCTCCCACCACCCGCCGTGCCTCTTACAGATCCCATTCCCCCACCGCTGATCTCATCCCTATCGCCCCCATCACCTCTGTTGTAGAAGTAATAGGGGGATAGGGATGAGATCAGTGGTGGGGGGATGGGATCAGTAAGAGGCACAGGTGGTGGTGGGAGAGGATGGGACCACCACTGCCAACCCCCCTCAAGTACCACCACTGCCAACTCCCTCAAGTATCACCGCTACCAAGTATCACCGCTACCAAGTATCACCGCTACCACCCCCCTCAAGTACCAGTGGTGGTACTTGAGGGGGGGTGGTAGCGGTGGAACTTGAGGGGGTGGCTGCGGTGCTACTTGAGGGGGGTGGCTGAGGTGCTACTTGAGGGGGGGTGGCTGCAGTGGCGGTGCCATCCTCTCCCACCACCACCTGTGCCTCTTATTGATCCCATCCCCCCCACCACTGATCTCATCCCTATACCCCCCATCATCTCTGTTGTAGAAGTAATGGGGGGATAGGGATGAGATCAGTGGTGGGGGGATGGGATCAGTAAGGAGGCACAGGTGGTGAAGGTTGGCATCGATTGCTGAGCTCTGTCACATAATTGACTTACCGTCAGTCAACGAATCAATAGATTCCCTGGGAATTCCTATGGACTTCTGTTCTGTCACGGGTCTGGCCTTCACTGTGCCTTCTCCCACCAAGATGCCTTGCCTCACATGGGTGCCGGGTAGGTACTCCAACTAAACACGAAGCCGCAGACGGGAAAGCTCCTCCCCCGCCATCTCTCATTTTTTCTCATGGTCAGCCCTGCCTCCCTACATCTCTGTGTGCTGCCTCAGCGCCTCTGCATTCTCTGCATAAGCCAACAGAACACACTGACAGTCAGGCAGGCGTCTCACACGGACGGGTGGCAGTGATAGTGTTGAAAGGGGATGGCAGTGGTGGTGTTGAGAGGGGGGTGGCAGTGGTAGTTTTGAGAGGGGGTGGCAGTGGAGGTGGTATTGAGGGGAGGTGTCAGAGGTGATAGTGTTGAGGAGGGGTGACAGCGGTGGTATTAATGGGGGGTGGCAGCGGTGGTGTTAAGGGGGGTGGCAGCGGTGGTGTTAAGGGGGGTGGCAGCGGTGGTGTTAAGGGGGGTGGCAGTGGTGGTGTTAAGGGGGGTGGCAGAGGTGGTGTTATGGGGGGTGGCAGCGGTGGTGTTATGGGGGGGTGGCAGCGGTGGTATTAACGGGGGTGGCAGCAGTGGTGTTATGAGGGGTGGCAGCAGTGGTGTTAGGGGGGGTGGCAGCGCTGGTATTAACAGGGGTGGCAGCGGTGGTGTTATGGGGGGGTGGCAGCGGTGGTATTAACGGGGGTGGCAGCAGTGGTGTTATGAGGGGTGGCAGCAGTGGTGTTAGGGGGGGTGGCAGCGCTGGTATTAACAGGGGTGGCAGCAGTGGTGTTATGGGGGGTGGCAGCAGTGGTGTTATGGGGGGTGGCAGCAGTGGTGTTAGGGGGGGGTGGCAGCAGTGGTATTAACAGGGGTGGCAGCAGTGGTGTTATGGGGGGTGGCAGCAGTGGTGTTAGGGGGGGTGGCAGCGCTGGTATTAACAGGGGTGGCAGCAGTGGTGGGTGATGGTATAATCAATAAGAGGCAGAGGTGGTGGAGGTTGGAATCGACTGCACTGGCAATTTGTCACTTACTTAGTTCAGGCAATCGATTCCTCCTCAGAACTCTGTCACACGTGAGCCTAGGGAATGGATGCATTTTCCTCATTGATTGCCAGCTCCTCCCCCTTCAGGCGATTGGTGTCAGCTGGTCAGCTGACTTTCTTTTTCAGTAACCTCCCTCATCTCCCCACATTGTCTCTGGAAAGGGGCGGAGTGATCACGTCCACTGTCTCAGCGCTGCCTTCTCTCCCCTCATCCTCAGTATCAACAGACGAACCCCCCCCCTCCGCGGTGGAGCTTACTGGCGGGCCGTTCACACTGGCAGATGGACGGGCGGGGGATGTTGACTTGCGGCACCTCACACTGGCGGACGGGTGGGGGGGTCCGCGGGAACCTCACACTGGCGGACGGATGAAGGGGGGCCTGCGGGCCCCCCTAAAGTAGCGGAGATGCGGGGCCCAGTCGCGATTGCGACTGCCGCGACTATGATAATTCCGCCACTGTCTCCTATTTTCAGGTTTACCTATGAGACAGCCACCTGTCACACTTGAAATCTGTTAAAAATTAGACACTTACCTTTGTCATTCAAGTTTTTTATTGTGATAGAAAGGGTTACATGACAGAAATTCTGAAATCTCTGCCATTGTTATTACAGGCATGGACTCACCCATTGCTCACTGGACACGAGCAGCTCTTCGGCAGCAGCGTGAGAATGCCAGGGCCCATCGTAGTCGATCTCCAAGGGGCCGCATTGCTGCTGAGGACCAGCCTGCACCAGCCAAACCACCGGCCAGGGAGTATCAGGCGGTGCCCACCTGTTCCATCTGTTTGAGTGAAATGGATGTGGGAGAGAACAATACAACTCTACTCTGCTCCCACCTATTTCACTCGACCTGCATCGGAACATGGAGGGCTCAAAGTAATACATGCCCTATTTGCAGAGCTTTAATTGATTTTGTTCCCTTGCAGATTGGAAACAGAAGGGTGCCCCAGAGGATCGAGTTGTGGGAGGTGCCCAACATTTCTCTAGAAGATTTCATCAACCTTCAGGTTGTATATGAAATGGATGAATTTGGTCATTACCATGCTGCCCTCTATGTGTAATATCATTTTGTTGTTGTTTCAGGTGTAAAAAAGGATAGTGAAGGATGTTGTTAAAAAACAAAACAAAAAAACAAAAAAAAAACAAAAAACAAAAAAAATGTTATTGTTATGTATAAAATGTCTCTTTATATATCTCTTTATATATGATACAGTACTGTAGATTAGGGTAGGGTGCTGCAGTTAAGGGCAGGGTGGAATGGATGGAGCGAGGCCCATTGGGGCACAGATTGGAGCGAGTCCCCTTGGGTTACAGACTGGAGCGAGTCCCACTGGGGGCACGGACTGGAGAGAGGCCCGTTGGGGCACAGACTGGAGAGAGGCCCGTTGGGGCAAAAGCTGTAGCAAGGCCCGTGGTGGCATAGGCTGGAGTGAGGTCCGTTGGGGGACAGGCTGGAGTGGGGACCATCATTTGGATACAGACTGAAGCGGTGCCAATTGGGTTACACACTGAATTGAACCATGTTGGGGCACAGGCTGAAGTGAGGCCATTGGGGCAAAGACTGGGACAAACGTAAAAATATTATATTTGTTTATATGTATAAAATGTATATTTTATTACATATGATGCAGTACTGTAGATTAGGGCAGATTGGAGGGGATTAGGGGAGGGTGGAGGGGGTTAGGGGATGGTTGAGTGGATTAGGGGAGGGTGGAGGGGAGGGTGGAGCGGATTTGGGGAGGGTGGAGCGGATTTGGGGAGGGTGGAGGGGGTTAGGGCAGGGTGGGGGGATTAGGGCAGAGTAGATTAGATTAGATAGTGTAATGTAGTGTAGTGTAGATTAGAATAGTGTAGTTAGGGCCTGGCCAGAAAGGGATTACTTTGACGCAGTTGGCCAGCTTAAACATGCATTGCAAAGCATGTGAACTAAAAATCCCTGTTGATAAGCAAAGTACGCAAAGTTAGAAGAGTATATAGCAGTGTGCAGAGGGTTTATTCCAATGTTTTAGTCTTAACATGTGGTCACACCCCACAGTATCTGGGTATATACAGTATATGTATAAGATATTTAGATTTCAGCACAGGTATAGTTTATTTCTATGGAATATATCGGGGACTGAAGTGTGTTGCTATTTCACAGGTATACATACCTCCCAATATTTTGAGATGGGAATGAGGGACACCTACTGTACCAGCAAATGTATGTGGGCATAGGACATTAACCAATAAAAATGTTCATTAAATCCACAAGGGCTTTTTTTTTGTTACCACTACTATTCCTTTATATTGATCTTTAAAATTTACAAATGCATCAATTTAGAATTAGGATGAAAGATTTAGCCCTGTGAAACACTTTTTGAAAGATAAAAAGTGCATTTTATATACATCTATACAGATTAGACCAAATTGTTAATCCGCTGACACCCGCGATCTTAAAGGGATTAATGTATGTCCTTTTTTCATCCATAAACGGATGGATGAAAAAGCGCACATACGGTCCGCAGGTGCGAAAGGGGCCTAAGGAAGGTGGGGGGTGCAGTAGGAGCGGTGGAAGTTCCTGAGGGTCTTGGGAGGATTAAGGGGATATAGGTAATGTGTGCTTGGTGAATGTATAGCTTATGTTTTGAGGTAGATGACGCCTTTGTAATGCATCTTCAAGGTGCCACCTTGCCTGTTACTGTAATAGGGATGCCAATCAAAATAAATGTACAGTATCTCACAAAAGTGAGTACACCCCTCACATTTTTGTAAATATTTTATTATCTCTTATGTGACAACACTGAAGAAATTACACTTTGCTACAATGTAAAGTAGTGAGTGTACAGCTTGTATAACAGTGTAAATTTGCTGTTCCCTCAAAATAACTCAATACACAGCCATTAATGTCTAAACCGCTGGCAACAAAAGTGAGTACAAATGTCCAAATTGGGCCCAATAACCATGTGACTCATAAATGTTACAATGTCTCAGGTGAATGGGGAACAGGTGTGTTACATTTGGTGTTATCGCTCTCACTCTCTCATACTGGTCACTGGAAGTTCAACATGGCACCTCATGGCAAAGAACTCTCTGAGGTTTTGAAAAAGATTATTATTATTGCTCTACATAAAGATGGCCTAGGCTATAAGAAGATTGCCAGGACCCTGAAAATGATCTGCAGCACAGTGGCCAAGACCATACAGAGGTTTAACAGGACGGGTTCCACTCAGAACAGGCCTCGCCATGGTTGACCAAAGAAGTTGAGTGCAATGTGCTCAGTGTCATTATCCAGAGGTTGTCTGTGGGAAATAGACATATGAGTGTTGTCAGCATTGCTGCAGAGGTTGAAGGGGTGGGGGGTCAGCCTGTCAGTGCTCAGACCATATACCGCACTCTGCATCAAATTGGTCTGCATGGCTGTCATCAGGGCCGTCTTAATGGCATCATGGGTCCCTGGGCAAAGTAATGCTCTGGGGTTCCTACAATGGAGACAGTGCAGGTAAACAGAAATCAAGTAGGTAGGAGGTAAGGGCTATCTAGGGTGTAGAGGGGTCAGAGTGCTGGGGAGAAATCTGGGATGTAAAGGGGCAGCCCGGGCTCAAGGACCAGGTGCTTTGGGGAAAGGGCAGGGGCCCCCCATGCAGCTGGGGCCCCTGGGCAGTGCCCAGGTGTGCCCTCTCATTAAGACAGCCCTGCTCGACAGTATTGTTGGGATTTGTCCTGGCTGCTGCGTAGCTCTGCGTTGTCAGCATATAGTGGGCAATAGCCTGCCACATGCTGAGTTTTTTTGTCACAGGAGAACATAAAAAAAAGTTAAAAAAGGTCGAGCCATAGTTCTCTTTTAACAAAAGTTTAAACCAGGTGCAAAACAGCACTCCAGCAAATTCTCTTACATAAGTCACTTCTTTTTTGGTCAGTAAACATTCCTTTTCTAGTGCCATTGGTACGTACAAAAATCTTTATTATAATACTTCAATCAAATCAAAAAGTACATAATACAGAAGTATTTTGCTAGCGGATATTTTGTATAGAAATACCAACAAGAACAATATAAGATTCCAAATTGTGAATCTTTGTTAATAAACAAAAATTAAAGAAAGACAGAAGAATTTCCGAAGACAACAGAACTGTTCAAGGAACTATGGAACTGTATAATGAAAAAAATCAATAAAAGAAAAAGTTCACCTTAACATTTTCATATTCTGTTATACACAGTGCCTTGCAAAAGTATTCATTACAGCCTTTAGCTCAATGTTTTGTTAATCTGAATTCTATGTGATTGATCAGAACACAATGGTCTAAGTTGGTGAAGTGAAATGAGAAAAATATATAAATAAAACTATTGTTTAGAAATAGAAAACAGAAAATTGGCACGTGCGTATGTATTCACCCCCTTTGTTAGAAAGCCCATAAAAAGCTCTGGTGCCACCAATTACCTTCAGAGGTCACATAATTAGTGAAATGATGTCCACCTGTGTGCAATCAAAGGCCTCGTACACACGATCAAATCTGTCCGCTGGAAACGGTCCGCTGGACCGTTTCAGCAGACAGATTCGATCGTGTGTACGGCCGAGCCGACGGATTTGGCCACCCGACAGATTTCAAAGCATGCTTTGAAATCTATCGGGTGGGAATCCGTCCGCCCGACATGTCTGCTGGTTAGTACACTTACCAGCAGACATGTCGTCCCGCACTGCCGCCGCACGGCCGCCGAATGGATTCGGCGCATGCGCGGAAGTGTTTTACTTCCTGGTGCGGTGACGTGGCGGCGTCAACGTCACCGCCACGTCACCGACACGTCAGCGCGCTCTCTGCTGGCGGGGATTTTGGTTTGCTCGTGTGTACACGCGAGCAAACCAAAATCCCAGCAGATAGATTTGTTCAAATCTGTCGGACGGACAGATTTGAACAAATCTGTCTGCTCGTGTGTATGGGGCCTAAGTGTCACATGACCTGTCATTACATATACTCACCTTTTTTGAAAGGCCCCAGAGTCTGCAACACCTAAGCAAGAGGCACCACTAACCAAACACTGCCATGAAGACCAAGGAACTCGCCAAACAAGTAAGGGACAATGTTGTTGAGAAGTACAAGTCAGGGTTAGGTTATAAAAAAATATCCAAATCTTTGATGATCCCTAGGAGCACCATCAAATCTATCATAACCAAATGGAAATAACATGGCACAACAGCAAACCTGCCAAGAGACGGACGCCAACCAACACATCACATCACCCAAAGAACACCATCCAGCAGCCGGGACTGGAAAACTTGTCAGAGCTGAGGGAAAGGTGGATGGTACTAAATACAGGGATCTTCTTGAGCAAAACCTGTACCACTCTGTGTGTGATTTGAGGCTAGGATGGAGGTTCACCTTCCAGCAGGACAATGACCCCAAACACACTGCTAAAGCCACACTTGAGTGGTTTAAGGGGAAACATGTAAATGTATTGGAATGGCCTAGTCATCAAAGCCCAGACCTCAATCCAATAGAAAATCTGTGGTCAGACCTAAAGATTGCTGTTCAAGCACAAACCATCCAACTTGAAGGCGCTGGAGCAGTTTTGCAAGGAGGAGGAATGGGCAAAAATCCCAGTGGTAAGATGTGGCAGCTCATAGAGACTTATGCAAAGCGACCCGGATATGTGATAGCCGCAAAAGGTGGCTCTACAAAGTATCGACTTTAGGGGGTGAATAGTTATGCACATTGACCTTTTCTGTTATTTTGTCCTATTTGTTGCTTGCTTCACAATAAAAAAAAAAAATCTTCAAAGTTGTGGGCATGTTCTGTAAATTTAATGATGCAAATCCTCCAACAATCAATGTTAATTCCAGGTTGTGAGGCAACAAAACACAAAAAAAGTCAGGGGGGGTGAATACTTTTGCAAGGCACTGTGTATAACAGAATATGAAAATGTTAAGGTGAACTTTTTCTTTTATTGATTTTTTTCATTATACAGTTCCATAGTTCCTTGAACAGTTCTGTTGTCTTCGGAAATTCTTCTGTCTTTCTTTAATTTTTGTTTATTAACAACGATTCACAATTTGGAATCTTATATTGTTCTTGTTGGTATTTCTATACAAAATATCCGCTAGCAAAATACTTCTGTATTATGTACTTTTTTTAGATTTGATTGAAGTATTATAATAAAGATTTTTGTACGTACCAATGGCACTAGAAAAGGAATGTTTACTGACCAAAAAAGAAGTGACTTATGTAAGAGAATTTGCTGGAGTGCTGTTTTGCACCTGGTTTAAACTTTTGTTAAAAGAGAACTATGGCTCGACCTTTTGTAACTTTTTTTTATGTTCTTCTGTGACAAAAAAACTCAGCATGTGGCAGGCTATTGCCCACTATATGCTGACAACGCAGAGCTACGCAGCAGCCAGGACAAATCCCGACAATACTGTCGAGATCCACCCTGCCGCCTGATTGACAGCTGGCTCTGCCTCACAAGAGCCAGAGCCAGCTGTGCCCGCCCTCCATCTGTTCCTCCCCCATCTGTTCTTCCAGTCAGCGCTAGAGAATCGCAAGGGGGGGGCACATCCCTGCAGGGAGAGGATCGGGAAGGGGGGGCACATCCCTGCAGGGAGAGGATCGGGAAGGGGGGGGGGGGGGGGCACATCCCTGCAGGGAGAGGAAAAACATCATTCATAATATCCACCAAATCTGCACACTGGGAACAAATGAATCTAGTTGTATGCAAGATTTAATAACGAGGTGTAAAGTCAGTGTGGTTACAGAAAATACAACGCGCAATATCCCTGGAACTAAAGCAGCACAAACATTTATTTTAGCAGCACAAACCAGCACAAACGCGGCACAAACGAATGGCGCGTTTTTTTTTTAATTCAGCAACATGGGTGCAAAGTGGGCGGGGTTACAGACAATATAATGCGCAATATCTCCGGAACCAAAGCAGCACAAACGCTCTTTTTAGCGGCACAAACCAGCACAAACGCGGCACAAACGAATGGCACATTTTTTTTTAATTCAGCAACATGGGGTGCAAAGTGGGCGGGGTTACAGAAAATATAACGCGCAATATCTCCGGAACTAAAGCGGCATAAACGTTTATTTTTGCGGCACAAGCCAGCACAAACGCGGCACAAATGAAAGGCGCGGGTTTTTTTTTAATTCAGCAACATGGGTGCAAAGTGGGCGGGGTTACAGCAAATCTAACGCGCAATATCTCCAGAACCAAAGCGGCACAAACGCTCTTTTTAGCGGCACAAACCAGCACAAACGCGGCACAAACGAATCCCGCCATTTTTTTTAAAATTCAGCAACATGGGGTGCAAAGTGGGTGGGGTTACAGCAAATATAACGTGCAATATCTCCGGAACCAAAGCGGCACACACGCTCTTTTTAGCGGCACAAACCAGCACAAATGCGGCACAAATGAATGGCGCCTTTTTTTACAATTTCAGCAACATGGGGTGCAAAGTGGGCTGGGCTTGCATTAAATTGAATGTTTAATATCTCAGAAACCAAACCGGCACAAACGCTCGTTTTAGCGGCACAAACCAGCACAAACGCGGCACAAACGAATGGTATATTTTTATTCCGATTTTACAAACATGGGGTGCCAACTTCACACAGGTTCATGTGGTCCTGCTGGCAGGACATGTATCTATATCTATATCAAAAAAGAAATGTATAAGGATCTGCACCTGTGTGCTAAGTCCTTGAAATGTGTATAGTTGATTGTTAAAGTGGATTACTTATATATACCAAACTGCCATCTATTCCATGAAACAAACATTCTTAGATCAGTGTAAATGCCTTTGTGAGAGGATTTTCTTTCACTTAAAGGGATAAATCACCTTTCCAAAATAAAAAGAGAAAAGGTGAACTAACACCAGTGACAGCCCGTCCATTAGGAGCACCCAGGCACCGCCCCCTCTATCCTCGCCACCCCCATATGAACAATGGATAGATGTATGCATAGCCTGAATTACAACGGTAGGGGTGTTTTTTGAAGCATCTGATTTGAGCCATAGGCTCTAATAGGCTTCAAAATAAGTTGGCCCATGACACAGAGCCCACCCAAGTGTTACAACAGTGAATGAATATTCGCTGTTATAATACTGATCCACAATCCAACCAATCAGAAGCGGGTGTGAGACCCATTTTCTGATTGATCAAAAAGAGAAGACTCCCAATTGGCTGTTGAGAAGGAGGGAGGAAAAGAAAGCTGTCGCCACCGTAGAGACCTGTGGAGAGCAGGGAAAGCTACAATGGTGTAAGTGCGACCGACCATCCCACTGACTGACCGACGAAGGGGGAGTGTCGGTGGCATACTGTTTGCCGCCTCCCAAGAAAAAAATCCACCACTGACCAACACCATGCACCCGTCACATTCTCCTGGTCCCCGCTGTACTTATCTCTATGGGTGATGAAGTATCAGTTCCCACACAGCTGGAGCAGCAATTAACCCACTCTTCTTTCTCTTCTTTCTGCAACACCTTCTTGTCGGGAAGACTGCTAAGAAGCATACACATGTAGCACTACCCCCGAAGGAACTGCTGGATTGTTTTGGGTGGCATGTTACCTCTATTTCCTCGCCGTCTACGGTATCAGATGTGAGTTGAGAAAAAGTTCAAATGTCCACACTTTAGACTTCTTTTTCTTTGATTTATTTGCTGAACTTGGTAAAAAGAATAAAATAAGCAGTTGAAGAGGTGGAAGGGTAACAGGTAATAGGTTCAGGTGCACAACTTCTGTCCGGAAACACTCCTGCTTCCAGCAACACTAGCCAGAGTGGGTATTGCGCACCCGGATAGGTCTCTCTCACTAGCCTAGCAGCCGAGATGGCGCACGGAAATTGGTAAAGTCTCCGCCACAGACCTTCCCACAGATGGAGGTATGTTCGGTCCAAAATCCTCTCAAAACAGGATTAAGCAACTGGATCTCTCCCGATTAACTTCTTGTGAACTGACAGGCGACCATCATCCAGCCTTTCAGTAATGGTGTGTCCTTCGATGAAGTTCAAGGCCTCTCCTGAGATACCAGCCTCGTGCTCAGTGCTCTCCAAGGTTCTTCATCGAGTGGCTTCCTCCCTCAGGACCGACAGCACAGGACCACTCTGTCAGCGTAGATCCAATCTGACTACCAGGCCTACTTAGTAGATAAAAACCCCGGAGCAATGTAGTCCCAGAACCAGGAACACTTGAACACGCGCTACCGGCCAGCAGGGCCACTCACGGGGGGTGGTGTGACGACAGACTCAGGATCGAAGACCCCGGTCCAATAGCATCTGTCCCTTAAGTACTCCTCCCCAGCATGCACAGCGGGACGATCAACTCCCACTGATTGACTGCTGAAGGGGAACACCCAGAACACCTTGACCTGACTGCTGCCACCCTTGGCCTGGGGTGGTAACGACACCCCAGACAACAATAGTGGTCACTCACAGTACAGCCATGGCTGAAACAGAGGCCCAAATTTTGAAAGATCATACAGTCTGAGTTAACTAACTCTCAGACTACCCTCTAAATTTAAAGCAGCGCCGGCTGAAAAGTAGCAGGCCGCTACACAAACGTCCAGTTTTCCCGGCCAAAGGAATATACGGCAGTTTTCTCGATGGGAAAAACTATTGTGTGTACTAGGCATTATACTGTAAGATTGGCCTTTACGTGAGAAATATCAATAGGAAAACATAAGCAGGGGTGCGCTATACCCATGCACCAAACCCACTATGACCTAAAACTTCACTTTTATTCAAAACTGTTTAAAAATCTATGATGTAGAAAATGAAAGGAAGTCATAAGAATGCCATGTGTATAACCTTATAGGGCAATGTGGAATCAGTGCAAAAAATACAAAATGATGGAACAGATATACAACTGTGGAGACCACGTACCACAACCCAAAGGCATGGATTGATATGAAAAAAAAAATGCACTCCTATCAATCCGCTATCTTTACCAATCTACACAAATCCACATTGCCCCAATAAATAAGTGAATAAATAAATAAAAAAAGAAAAAAATGTGCCCATAATGAAAAATAAAGAAAAAAAACCACACATTTTTAACCCAACGTGTTTTGCCTAAATGCTAGACTTTATCAGGGGTGTACATTGCATGAGGTGTGTTTAAAGTAAGCACATGGCAAATGGTGGCTGCTTGCAGTACAGATCAATTTATAATATGGGATGGGGGCTACATCATCTCCCATCTATGTGTGATGTCATAGTGCGTCATGACATAATTTCATTTTCTACATTATACATTTTTAGACAGTTATGAATGAATGTGAAGTTTTAGGTCAAGGTTGGTTTGGTGCGTGGGTATAGTTCACCCCTGCTGATGTTTCTCTATTTTTAATAAAAAAGGTGAGCTTTCAATTTAAAGCAGGAGTTGAATTCTCATACAAGTCTATGGAAATCTAAAACCCAATGCTACACCTGTTTTAACCTTTTGTTGACCGCGCTATAGACAAAAGATGTCTACAGCGCACTTGTGTTACTCTGGGAGGACATCCGTGGGACATCCTCCCAGAATCCTGCTCTCGCGCGCCCCCTCTCGCGCGCATCACGGATTGCGGTAAATTGCGGATAGCGGCCGTTTACCGCATGAACGCTCCGTCAAATGACGGAGCGATCACTTGTACACAAACCGGCGTCATGTGATGGCATCATGGTTCTTCCCTCTCCTCTCTGTACCGATCAGTACAGTGTGAGATGAGAGGGGGAGAGCGGAGGCAGCAGCAGCACTGTGGGCTGGATCTGTGACAATTGCAGTCACAGCTCCAGCCATCCCTCCCTGCGCAATACTCTGCAATACCCTGTGCAATACCCTACATAATACCCTGCAATTCCCTGCGCAATACCCTGCACAATTCCCTGCGCAATACTCTGCACAATACCCTGCGCAATACTCTGCACAATACCCTGCGCAATACCCTGCAATTCCCTGCGCAATACTCTGCACAATACCCTGCATAATACTCTGCACAATACCCTGCGTAATACTCTGCACAATACCCTGCGCAATACCCTGCACAATACCCTGCACAATACTCTGCAATACCCTGCACAATACTCTGCAATACCCTGCACAATACTCTGCAATACCCCGCAATACCTCAATACTCGACAATACCTCAATACTTTGCAATACTCCAATACTGTACTCTGCAATACTCCAATACTCTGCAATACTTCAATACCCTGCAATACTCCAATACCCTGCAATAGTCCGCAATACCCTGCAATACTCCAATACCTTGCCAATACTCGGCAATACCCTGCAATACTCACCATTTACCGATACAATCAAAGCCAGGATAAAAAAAAATGTCAGGCTTCCCAGCCTAGAGGTGAGATGTGGGATCTTATTGACCCCATATCTCACTGTAAAGAGGACCTATCATGCTATATTCCTATTACAAGGGATGTTTATATTCCTTATTATAGGAATAAAGTGATCAACAAATTTATTCTTGGGGAAAAAAGTGTCAAACTAAAATAAGTAAAGTAAAATGAACAATAAAATATATATATATATATATATATATATATATATATATATATATATATATATATATATATATATATATTTTTTATTTTTTTATTTTTTTAAATCGCCCCTGTCCCGATGTGCTCGCACGCAGAAGCGAACGCACACGTAGTCCCGCCCACATATGAAAACGGTGTTCAAGCTACACATGTGAGGTATCGCTGCGAACGTTAGAGCGAGAGCAATCATCTTGGCCCTAGACCTCCTCCGTAACTAAAAACATGTAACTAATGAAAGTAATTAAAGCGTCAACTATGGGGATTTTTAAGTAGCAAAGTTTGGTGCCATTCCACTAGTGTGTGCAATTTTAAAGGGTGACATGTTTGATATGTATTTACTCGGCTTAATTTCATCTTTTATATTATGTAAAAACATTGGGCTAACTTTACTGTTTTGTGTTTTTTTTTTAAGCACAAACCAGTTTTTTTTTAAAAACACGCGTTCAAAAAATTGCTGCGAAAATACTGTGCGAGATAAAAAGTTGTAATGGCCGCCAATGTATTCTAGGGTCTTTGCTAAAATAGCATATATATAATGTTTTGGGTTTCTATGTAATTTACTAGCAAATAAATGATGATTTTTCCATGTAGGAGAGAAATGTCAGAATTGGTCTGGGTGTTCCAGAACGCCTGATGGTGCTCCCTGCATGTTGGGCCTCTGTATGTGGCCACGCTGTGTAAAAGTCTCACACATGGGGTATCACCATACTCGGGATAAATAGCAGAATGTGTTTTGGGGTGTAATTTGTGGTATGCATATGCTGTGTGTGAGAAATAACCCGCTAATATGACAGAAACAAGATTTTTATTTATTTTTTAAGAATTTTCAGTATTTTTTCTTTTATAGCGCAAAAAATAAAAAACCCAGAGGTGATCAAATACCACCAAAAGAAAGCTCTATTTGTGTGAAAAAAAGGACAGAAATTTCATATGGGTACAATGTTGTATGACTGTGTAATTGTCATTCAAATTGTGAGAGCACCGAAAGCTGAAAATTGATCTGTTTAGGAAGGGGGTTTAAGTGCCCAGTGGTCAAGTGGTTAAGCAAGTCAAATTCAGGTCAGAAAGAGGTCAATTGCAGATCAAATATGCCTACAGTACCAATGACTTCTGAATGGTCTCAGAAGCTTCTTAAAATTATGTCAAACAGATGTCATCACCATAGCCCATAACCCTAGCCAATGCCCATAGCCAAAGCCCAAAGCCTGTTGACACATGCCAAAGGGGTACTTTTATTTAGGCTTATGAACTACAATGGTAGAAAATGCTATTGATTCTTTAAAAGACTGGCAGCATCATTTTTTTACAACCCTGATTATTGATTTACTATATACACAATCCATCCTGGTTATTGTGCATGTGTATGCTATTTTTTTAAATAACCTTGATCAATGTGTTCTTCGAAAAGTGAGTTTTTGAAAAAAGCGATCCTAGATGCTGCATAGGATATTTTTTACAATTAAAAAAATAGGCCTGAGTTCACACTAGAAGGACAAATCTAATAAAATTAAATGAGGAAACCAGCTGGGTAACTACTTGTAAACTTTATTGTTGCTTCGTTCTTGCATCCTATTTTACTGGTCATTACATGGCTATATTTACCTGCAACAGCTACACTATGATGTGATAAACACTTTTAATTCCCACTTAGTTCTCAAAGAGTGAAGCCCATGATATTTAAAATATATCATGTGAATAAACTGGCTTATGTATAAGAGGTTACCTTTAAAGGCATTAATTGACACACATGTACTAATTTCAGGGGATTACCAGAACAGCAGATATGTAAAACCAAGGAGGATTGCAGAGAGTAATATTTGCCAACACACAGATGACAGTAATCCCGAAGAAGAAAACTACCACCTGTCGTTTTGTTGCCTTTAATTCGTTTTGACAGCAGCCTGCTTAGAGGTATAAGATGCAAAACAAAATCACATCAATGGCATATATCCTAGTCTTTGTACATATGTTGGAACTTTACCATACAGAGAGTGAATGTTATTAGTAGTTTTACTACATAATGCTTACAATGTCATATTATTTGGATCAGTATAATGATGGTTTAAAGATGAACTGCCAGTCTACATGTCCTTTGTCCCACAGGGGCAGAACAATTTAACAAATTGTATTTTTTTTTTTTTTTTTACAGTGTTCTGCCCCAATGGGATAAAATGCATGTACTACTTTGTCCTAGGTGCTTCCTAAATCTAGTTATCAAGTCCAATCTGCCCCGCTCAGCACATTGCGCAGCAATCTGACAACAGCTCATAAGCAGACAGATCCATCATAACTGCAGCTTGCTCAGAACTCTTTCCCAAGACAAGAGCAATGCAGAGGGTGGGGGTGGCTGGCAGCCTCTTGTCTCTCTGCATTGCTCTTGCCGCTTGTCTCTTGTCTGAGCCTGCAGTTGTGATAAATGTGTCTCCTTCCAAGCTGTTGTCACGTTTGCCATGGGGGTTAGGGGCAGGTCAGACTTCATAAGTACACCTAGGAAGCACATACTACATGTACTTTGTCCCATGGAAGAAGGAGGAGGATGGAAGGAGGAGGAGGGGAGGAGAAAAATCTGTAAGGATAGATTTTTTTTTAAAGTAGGCCTGAAGTTTTCCCAGGCAATAGATTCAGTTTAATGCAGGCCACCACATCTGCTTTCACTTACTTTACTTTTGCTTCCCCATCATGTTGTTTGCCCACTTGAATGAGGATATAAGGGGGAGGGGGTCCTGTTTAAGGTCCAAGACTTCCTTCCCACCTCCAAGTGACAACACTTGGCAGGGGCCTTAGCAGCCAATTGATAAGCTCCAGCACCACCATGTGGATTGAAGGGGAGTACGTTACAAGCGCCCCCATACTTGAAAGTACAGTTGAACACAGCAGCAGGAAAGTGAATTTAAGTATAAATAGCCAAGAATTCCAAAATGAAGGTAAACTTGTTGCTTTGCCTTACACAGTATACAATAATGTTTTGGATTACAGTAGCCGTACTGGAAGAGAAATTAGTGTTCTTACATGTGGAACCATAGATTCATTAAACAATTTCATTATGGTTGTGTGTTTACCCACTTCAATACTGGACACTTTTACTCCCTTCCTGCCCAGGCCATTTTTTCAGCTTACAGGGCGGTCGGGCTTTGAATGTCGATTACTCAGTCATGCATCACTGTAAGCATATGACATTTTTAAAATTTATTTGAGACAGATCAAACTCTCTTTTGGTGGTATTTAATCACCACTGGGTTTAATTTTTTATTTTATTTTTGATAAATAAGCGAAAAAAGACAGACATATAGTACAAAACATAGTTTTTCTTTGTTTCTGTTATAACATTTTGCAAAAAAATCATCTTTCTTCAAAAATTTAGGACAAAATGTATGCTGCTAATTTTTTTGGGTAAAAATAACCCAAACCAGTGTATATAATTTACTCTGTGTGAAAGTTTTAGGCCGCGTACACACGATCAAATCTGTCTGCTGGAAACGGTCGGCCCGACCGTCCCAGCAGACCGATTCGATCGTGTGTACGGGCGAGCCGACGGATTTGACCAGCAGACAGATTTGAAAGCATGCTTTCAAATCTGTCGGCTGGGAACCCGTCCGCCCGACATGTCTGCTGGTTAGTACGCTAACCAGCAGACATGTCTTCTCGCACACGCGTCGAATGGATTCGACGCATGAGCGGAAGTGATTAACTTCCTGGTGCGGTGACGTGGCGGCGTCAACGTCACCGCCACGTCACCGCGCCGTCTGCCGGCGGGGATTTTGGTTTGATCGTGTGTACACGATCAAACCAATACGTCCCCAGCAGACAAATTTGTTCAAATCGGTCTGCCCGACCGATTTGAACAAATGTGTCTACTCGTGTGTACGGGGCCTTAGAGTACACAAACTAGGACATATACCGGTATTTGAAAATCGATCAGTCCTGATGTACAGATGACCTATCTCATTTCTTAATTTCCTGTAGTATGCCAGCACACTACAAAAACTCCCCCAAATTATATTTATTTTAAAAGTAGGCAGTCCAAGTCATTTACTAAGAGTTGTAATTTTTTTATCACAATTTATTGGTAAATGGAGAGATTTAAAAAAAAAAAAAAATACAATTTTTTTTTTTTATACTCTATTTTTGTTTTGGAGATCAGGGACACTGACTGGTGACAGTATGTTAATAATAATATTAATAATAGTATTTTTTTCCATTATTTTATATATTTCTTTTCTTTTTCATTACATTATTTTTTCTAGAGAACCCACACTTTCCCACAATCCTTGTTGTGTGCTTCAGTGAGGCTGCAAAAAAAAAACAATTGCAGCCTCACCGTGCCCATCAAATCCAGCCACTGGGCCCATCAAACACAGCCACTGTGCCATCAATTGTCACCACTGTGCCATGGCATCAAACGCAGCCACTGTGACATGCCATCAAATGCAGCCACTGTGCCATCAATTGTCACCACTGTGCCATGTCATTAAACGCAGCCACTGTGCCATCAATTGTTACCACTGTGCCATGCCATCAAATGCAGCCACTGTGCCATGCCATCAAACGCAGCCACTGTGCCACTGTGCCATGCCATCAAACGCAGCCTCGATGTCTTCTCCCGCCCTCGATGACGCTTCAGCCAGTCAGGTTACCAGTAACCAGAACCGGTGAACCTGATTGGCTGAGACGCCTGTCAGTCTTATCCAAGGAACGCACCCCCTGTGAGTCCCTGGATAAGTATTTGGAAGCCTATTACAGCCTGAGGGCTGTAATTGGAAAGCCTATCAGAGACTCTGGCTCTGATAGGCACTTCCACAGCCAACCAGCTGCCGTTATTCAGATGGCCGGCGCTCACCAGGGGGGCCGGCCATCTGAATAGTCGGCAGCAACGGCAATACATAGATTCATGCAATGCATGAATCTATGTATTGTATTCAGTGGCGGTGCGGGAACGAGAGGGGGCAGCGCTTCGGCACCCTTTATGGACGCACCGCCACTGGTGTGCTTACTTTATTTTTTATAGTGGCTGTAAACCTTGATATATACCTAGTTAAGTCACCAGTATTAGGTTATAGATGGAGATGAAACTAATCTTCCTACATAAGTTGTAGCTGTGTATTTGCAGCTATTTCTTCTATAGATCATTCTGAGAACATAACCAGGAAAGTGAAGCCCGGAGTGACAAGGACAGAGAGGAAAATAACGGAGGGCTGGCCATGACTGAGTGGAATCAGGAGCAACAAAGGGTTAAGGTAGGGAGGTGCATTCAGGGGAGTGGCTGTAGGATCATTTCCAGAGGAGGGGAGTGACCATATATATACAGGGGGCGGGGCCTGCCGCGTGCACACGGCAGGAAGTTTAGACACAGGGAGGCAGGTTTTCTTCTCTGCTCCCTGTAACCGGGCCTAGCAAGCATGGAGGTGGATTTAGTCTTGGCGTGATTAAGGGCTGCGGCAGCCAGCAAGGAGCCAGGATGGCTCGAAGCACAGGTGGGGGATCTTTTAGTGGACGAGGCGGGGGGGTCACAAGACGGATCGCGGGGGTCCCCACGCGCTCGGCGGTCGCGACCACCGGAGCGTTATTCGCCTACCCCCACCAGCAGGCCTAGTAGCAGGCCAAGCGACAGCATGCTGGGGCCGGAGGTAAGGGTAGACATGTGGCGACGGCGGAGCGGGACGCAGTGGGCGGGGCTTCGGGCCAAAATGGCGCCCGGAGCGCAGACACGCGGCGGAGCAGTGTGGAGCGATCGGTCCCCCCATCTACTGGGTCGGCGGCTCGGGGGGGATCGCGGCGAGGCAAAGGCGGAGGAACAGCCGGGGGGTCGTCTAGGATCACGACCACCGGTTCTGGAGCAGGGGGGAGGCCGGAGTCCCCGGATCGCAGGTCCACCGGGGGGAGCAGCAGAGGAGTGACGTCCACGGCCGGGTCCAGTGGGAGAGGACGATCCGCCGTAAGGCTGGGATCTGCGGCCTCCAGGCCTTCTGCGCCTGGGAGGCAGACATCGCCGAGGATGCCGGCCTCGGAAGATCGTTCGGAGGGGGAGGCGTCTGGATCGGAGGAAGATGTTCTAGTGGAAGGATCGCCTGCGGTGGAGGTGCCGGTGTCGGCTGTGGGGGACATTCCCGGCCAGCCTGGTAAGTCCACTAATGTTTCTTCAGGGGATTTTGCTGCCATGTTATGTACATTGTTGGGTGTTGGGGGTGGGGGTCCTCCTGTTATTGGGGGGGCTAATTGTTTGCCGCAAACCGGGGCCCCCGTGGTGGCGGGCGTTTCACCTGCTGCCCAGGGTTCCCCTGGGGGCTTGCAGGATTTGTTGGGCGGTTTGAGGGATTTGATGCAGCGTTTTACCGGAGGGGGGGGGCCTAGCACGCCGCCCTTGGCTGCTCCTTGGCTTGGAGGATCAGACAAGGGGGGAGTTCTTATGACGGATGGGGCAACTGCCCCGGCGGTGGGGGGTACTGGGGTGCTACAGGAGGTCAGTCTCAGTAGTGATGCTGGGGGTGAGAAAACCGGGGGGGTCAGGACGGACGTAGTGCGGTTGGCAGATTCGGCAAGAGGTGAAGTATATGTATGCTTTGATGGCCCGCTGGGGTCTCATTTGAAGCAGGAGGTTAGGGAAAAAATCGAAAAAGGTGAGTATGTGGAGATATTTTCCCTATTGCCATTGGAGAAGTTCAATTTAGATAGGGTGAAGCCAGACAGTTCAAAAAAGGAGGACGAGGAGAAGAGACGTTACAGGTTGATTCCACGCACATTCAGTAATTGGTGGCAAGCGTTTGCTATAATGGCCAGTGTCATAGGGCAGAAGAGCCCAGAACATTGTTCTGCGCTTTTTGGGTATATGGACGCTATAGGTGAAGCATATCGGGTATATGGGGGGACTGGATGGTTGAGATATGACGAGCAATTTCGCCAGCGGCGGGCCGTACGCCCTACGCTGCGATGGGACCACAAGGATATTGTTCTGTGGATGCGGATGATGTCCGCGCCCAGGACGAATACTCCGTTTTTTCAGGGCGGGGCCGGGGGTACCACCACCTCGGGATCGCCGGCCGGAAAAAAATGGGGGGTCTGTTGGCAGTATAACGAGGGTTCCTGCAAGTTTGGGGGAACCTGTCGTTTTAAGCACGAGTGCTCTGGATGCGGGGGTAATCACCCCCTGTCGCGGTGCTTCAAAAAAGGAAAGCGGGCGGGGGATGCTGCTAACAAAGGGGGCAAGGCCAGTGAGGGAGGAAAGGATGAGACCTTTTCTAAATAGGTACCCGGACAGGGCGGCGGCGCGGCTGCTCGCGGCGGGGTTTTCCGAGGGTTTTGTCATTCCCTGTTCTTTGTCGAAGGTGCCTCCCTTGGCGAAGAATCTGCGGTCTGCCTTGGAGAACCCGGCTGTGGTAGCAGCAAAATTAGCAAAGGAGGTAGAGTTGGGTAGGATGGCGGGACCATTTACGGAGGCGCCATTGCCAGATTTGGTGGTGTCGCCTTTGGGGGTGGTGCCCAAGAAGGAGCCAAACAAGTTTCGCCTCATTCACCACCTGTCCTTTCCAAAGGGGGGGTCAGTGAACGATGCTATAGACCCTGGGGCATGCACGGTGTCGTACACGTCTTTTGACGCGGCGGTGCGGTGGGTGCGGCGTTACGGAAAGGGGGCCCTGATGGCGAAATCGGACATCGAGTCGGCGTTCCGCTTGCTGCCGGTGCACCCGGACAGTTTCCGGCTGTTGGGTTGCCGGTGGCGGGAGGAGTTTTACGTGGATCGATGCTTGCCGATGGGCTGCTCGATCTCCTGCGCGTTGTTCGAAACGTTTAGTTCCTTCCTGGAGTGGGTGGTCAGGGATGTAGCAGGCTTGGACTCGGTTATTCATTATCTGGATGACTTCCTGTGCGTGGGCCCTCCGTCAGCTAATGTGTGCGCGATCTTGTTGGGAACGTTGCAGCACGTGGCGGACAGGTTTGGAGTGCCGTTGGCGTCCGACAAGACGGAGGGCCCGACCACAGCGTTGAGTTTTTTTTAGGTATAATGATTGATTCCGAGGCGATGGAGTGTAGGCTTCCGGAAGACAAAGTGGTGAATCTCCGGCTGGAGATTCGGGGGATGCTGGGGCGGGACAAGGTTCTGTTGCGGGCTTTGCAGTCCCTGCTGGGCAAGTTGAATTTTGCTTGTCGCATCATCCCTATGGGAAGAGTCTTCTGCCGACGGCTGTCGGCAGCAACGGCGGGCGTAAAGGTGCCCACACATTACATCCGCCTAACGGGGGAACTGAAGGCTGATTTGCAGGTATGGCACACATTTCTGGAGACGTACAATGGAAGGGCAATGTGGATGTCTGGGCCCGTCAGCAACTTTGATTTGGACTTAGTTACTGACGCGGCCGGGTCCACGGGCTATGGGGCCTTTTTCAAGGGGCGATGGAGCGCGGAGGCGTGGCCGGAGTCTTGGCTGGCGGCGGGTTTCGTGAAAAACCTGGTGCTGCTGGAGCTGTTCCCGGTGGTGGTGACGATCGAACTATGGGGTGCAGAATGCAGGGATTTAAAAATCAGGTTGAACTGCGACAACATGGGTGTGGTTCAAGTAATTAATCGGATTTCCGGTTCATCATTACCGGTGGTTCGGTTACTGCGCCATCTCGTGTTGCGCTGTTTGCAATGGAACATATTTCTGTATGCAGTGCACATCCCGGGAGTTGACAACAGACTCGCTGATGCTTTGTCTCGGTTTCAGTGGGACAGGTTCAGGGAGCTGGCACCGGGGGCACATGCGGACGGGGTCCCTTGCCCGGGGTGGATGTGGGGACTTGCATTGGAGTAGCGGCAGAGTGGATCAAGAGGTCGGTGAGTGGGCAGACGTGGACCGCGTACTCAAAGGTATGGGAGAAATGGGCAGGTTTGAGACGGCTGGCGGAAGCAGAGCTGGAAGCGGAACAAATGGGTTAGTTGGTGATGTACTTTGTGTCGAGGCACATGGAGAAGGGCGGGTCTGTGTCTTCCTTAGAGAAAAAATTAGCGGCCTTGGCATTTTTGTTCAAACTGGAAGGTCGGGAGGATTTCACAAAAAAATTTTGGGTGAAGCAGGCAGTTAAGGGTTACAGGAGGGGGCATCAGAGTCGGGATACAAGGAGGCCGGTGTCCTTTCTAATTTTGCACAGGATTTTTGGTGTTTTGGGGGATGTTTGTGCGTCGGATTACGAAGTACGGCTGTTTCGTGCGGTTTTTTCGGTAGCATTTTTTGGGGCGTTTCGGGTGGGGGAGATAGTCAGTCCCTCTAAACGGGTTGCCGGTGGGTTCTTGATGGAAGATATACAGGCGTCGGAAGACAGGTTGGTTCTCCGGCTGAGACGATCAAAGACGGATCAGAAGGGAAAAGGGGTGGATGTATTCTTGTATCCGCTACCGGGTTCAGATATGTGTCCGGTAAGGGCGGTGAGGGAATTTTTTCGAGGGCGCCCCGGGGGTGGGGGGCTGTGCTGGATGCATGAAGACGGTTTGTTTTTGTCGCGCTTCCAATTTATAGCGATTTTTAAAAAATGTTTAAAGAAAGCGGGGTTGGACGAGCGATTGTTTGCCTCGCACTCCTTCCGCATCGGGGCGGCGACCGAGGCGGCCCGGTGTGGGTTGGATGAGGCAGCAGTAAAAAAGATTGGGAGGTGGGAATCAAGGCGATTCCGTTCTTACGTACGCCCGCATCTGGTACTCGGTGAGTAAGGGGGGGTGGACGGCGGTCGAATGCTTAAAAAAAAAAAAAAAAAATGCCTGGATGGGGATTGTGGGGGGGATTTTTTGTTCATTAATGGTTATGGCTATGTTTTGTTTTTCAGATGGAAGGCAAGCATGCCTCGTGTGGATCATGGGGCATTCTTATGTTTGTAGGGGGGCCAGGAGGGCAGATGGTAAGCCGGGAGGAAGGCAGTTGGGAATTTCCAGGAGGGAGGCTACGGTTAGGTGGTTAGGTTTCCCCGGGATGGGTTGGGGCAGGGTGCTGCCAGAAGTACAGCGCTTTACTCAGCTCGACCGGATGTGTTGTTTATACACGTCGGGGGGAACGACCTGGGAATTCGGCCGATAGGGGATTTGATGTCGGCGGTTAAGGCGGATGTCTTGACTTTGCGGGCATCCTTCCCAAAAATGTTGATCATCTGGTCGGACATTGTTGCGCGAACCACGTGGCGCATGGCAAGGTCCGTAGATCGGGTCAATAAGGCGAGAATTAAGGTGAATAAGGTTCTTGGGAGGTTTGTGGCTCAGCACGGGGGGTTAGTGGTCCGGCACAGGGAGTTGGAGTTGAATGTGGGTCTGTACCTGCTCAGGGATGGTGTTCACCTAACTGACGTGGGTACGGATTTGTGGATGTTAGGTGTACAGGAGGGTATTCAGAGGGCCCTGCGGGTGTGGAGGGGCCCGTAAGGAAAAGGGGGGTTTTCATTACGGGCTGTGACGGTGTCCTTGGTCTTTGATGGTGACAGTTAACTGATGGAATGGAAATGGTTCGGGGGGCTCAGCGGTGGGATGGGCCCCGTATGGGGTTTATTGCAGTGGAACGGTGTCTGCTGCAATACGGTGACGGTGCACCGTGGGTTAAAAGGGGTGTCTCCGGGCTGGAGTCGGCTGGGGCCCTTGGTATGGTAAATAGTACCGCAGTGCGGTGGTAAAAAGGAAAGGGTTAATGGGAGTTACCGTCAAAGACCAATAGGGGCTGGTGTTAATAATAAAAGTGTTTTGGTAAAGAGTTTGTTAATAAAGTTTGGAATTGTTGGAAATTCCTATTATCTAAGATTTGGTAATATATATATTTATTTGGTTATAAAAATAAATGGCTGTTGTGGCCAATTTTACTCCAATATACTGTGTCGGTCTTGTTACTGGGAAGGAAGGAAATGGGGGAGGGAAGAAGGGTGGTTGGTTAAAAGGGGAAGGGTAATATGGGAGGGGTACGGGCAAGGTTGCACATTGAAACTACAATAGTCAAGTGAAGCCCGGAGTGACAAGGACAGAGAGGAAAATAACGGAGGGCTGGCCATGACTGAGTGGAATCAGGAGCAACAAAGGGTTAAGGTAGGGAGGTGCATTCAGGGGAGTGGCTGTAGGATCATTTCCAGAGGAGGGGAGTGACCATATATATACAGGGGGCGGGGCCTGCCGCGTGCACACGGCAGGAAGTTTAGACACAGGGAGGCAGGTTTTCCCACCCACCCTCCCTTGTGTTGTTTTATGTGGTGTTGTGCGTTTGTTTTCTTATTTTGCAGGTTGGAAAAGGTGCGTCACGACAGCGGAAGCGGTGTCCTTGGTCTTTGATGGTGACAGTTAACTGATGGAATGGAAATGGTTCGGGGGGCTCATCGGTGGGATGGGCCCCGTATGGGGTTTATTGCAGTGGAACGGTGTCTGCTGCAATACGGTGACGGTGCACCGTGGGTTAAAAGGGGTGTCTCCGGGCTGGAGTCGGCTGGGGGCCTTGGTATGGTAAATAGTACCGCAGTGCAGTGGTAAAAAGGAAAGGGTTAATGGGAGTTACCGTCAAAGACCAATAGGGGCTGGTGTTAATAATAAAAGTGTTTTGGTAAAGAGTTTGTTAATAAAGTTTGGAATTGTTGGAAATTCCTATTATCTAAGATTTGGTAATATATATATTTATTTGGTTATAAAAATAAATGGCTGTTGTGGCCAATTTTACTCCAATATACTGTGTCGGTCTTGTTACTGGGAAGGAAGGAAATGGGGGAGGGAAGAAGGGTGGTTGGTTAAAAGGGGAAGGGTAATATGGGAGGGGTACGGGCAAGGTTGCACATTGAAACTACAATAGTCAGGGATTTCTCTTTAGTTCTAGGAGTAGGGTATAAGAAGTCTTCACACAGCCAACAGATGTCACTTAATTATAATTTTTTTTATCACTTTTATTCCTATCACAAGAAATAGAAAAAAGGTATGATAGGTCCTTTTTTATAAATACATCTAGGATCTTTAAGACCCCAGGTCTTTCCACTGGACTGGAAAGCATGGGATAGAAAAAAAATGATCTCATGCTTTCCAAAAAATATATATCTTTATACCTGCCCTAACCGGAAGTGGCATAATGACGTCGCTTCCGGCCTCCTCAACCATAGAGCTGGCTGGGGTCCTTTCGGTCCTCAGCCAGCTCTATGATAACCTGACAGCAGCACCGGATCAGTTACCAGGCTCCCTGATCGCATGTCTGTTAAAGCTATCCAGCTGCCAGGATTGCTTTTAGATGACAGAGCATAGCCGGCTGAAAAAATGAATACCGGGCTTATGGCATACAACTGCAGCCATAACCCCGGTATAACCACTTGAACACAATCACATACATGTACGTGATTCTGTTGCGAGTAGTTAAACATTCTGAGTGATGGAGGACTACTTCAAAAATAGCTAAATGGTGTCAGTAGTTTGCATACCTGAAGTCCAGTTAATGAAATGAGGTGGGGTTTAGAGCTACTTTGATTGATAAAAGACACTCAAACATTTTAAGTGTTCTGTTCATAAAACTCATCAGCTGATGTGAGCCTTACCCTGCATAAAGGAGCTCTCTGCAGACATGCTATAAAAAGTAGTTGATTAGCATAAGGCTGGAAAGGTATACAAAGCAATCTTAAAGGAGAAGTACAGCCAAAGCTTGTTTAGCTGTGCTTCTACTGTGGATCAAAGAAGTGCAGTTTGTTCTGCACTCCCGTGACCCGTTTTCAGCCAACAGTGAGCCCACTGAATGCCACTGTCAGCTGACATCACAGAGCTCGTCCGGGCTGGGGAAACCCAGGAGCCTGGACCGACACCAAGCTCAGCCTTTTCAGAGATCCGCTGAGAGCCTAAGCCAGCCGCTCCCACCCCCTCCACAGCCCGGCGCTCCAGTGAGCGCGGGCTGGGGGGGCAAAGCAGCAAGGCAGTGATTGACAGTCACCAGCACATGAAGCTCTGAGAACCAAGCACACAGCTGTCTTTGATCGCTGGGTTCGCTTTCTTAGAGTCAGCGGGGGAGACAGATGTAGCATTGGACCAATGCTGAATCCACATAGGTAAGTATGATTCTTAAACGTATTTAGGCATCCATCAGTCGACAGATAAATTGTCTGTAAATGGAGACAGTTTAGTACTGTGGCTACTTTTCCTAGAAGTGGGTGCCCAGCCAAAATGACTCCCAAAGCACAACGCAGAATCCCCAATGAGGTAAAGAAAAACCCATGAGTAACAGCCAAAGACTTGAAGACATCACTGGAACTGACAATCATCCCTGTTCATAAATCCACCATACGACGGAAGTGTTTATACAGGCAGAGTGTCTAATGTAGAACACCACGCTGCTCTCCAAAAAGAAACATTGCTACATGCCTGAAGTTTGCCAAAAGAGCACATTGGCAAAATGCAATGCTACTGCCAAAATGTTTGGGGACTGGTACAAAAAGGGCACAAAATGACACAACTTACCAACTTCAAAACATCATTCCAAATGAAAAAGTATGGTGGAGAGAACATCATGATTTGGGCTTGCTTCACTGCCTCAGGGTCAGGACCACTTGCCATCATTAAAGGGAAAATTAATTCCCAAGTTTACCAAAATATTCTGCAGGATAATGTCAGGGTGGGTGTCCATCCGGCTGAATCTAATTAGAAGTTTGGTAATACATCAGGACAATGACCCTAAGCATCAGAGTAAATCCACCACAGACTGGCTTCAGAAAATGCGCCTTTGGACTGGCATAGTCAAAGCTCAGACCTTAACCCCATGGAGATGCTGTGGAATGACCTCAGGAAATGTATTCTCATCAGACATTCTACAATTGTGTCTGAGCTGTAGCAGTTTTGTAAAAAGTAATGGTCAAAACATCCTCTTAAACATTGTGTAGGTCTGATCCAGAGCTACCCAGAGCATAGTTGCCAACATTTCCCCAAACATTTTAGGGACACTTTTTTTTTTCCAGAAAGCCAGCGTAAGAGGAGTAGTATGTTAATTAGGGGTGGGACACACATTTTGTGAGCGTAGTCAATGCTTTAAATTAAACTAAATATTGGGTGTGGCTTAAAGGGGGTGTGGTTTAATAGAGTCTGTTTACATCCGCCTGTCCCTAGGGATGCATGGACCTCCCCATTAGGTCCCCCTGAAAAATTGACAGGCAGAATTGATGGGACCTGCCGTGTGAAAGGGGCCACAGTGATGGTGTCAGCAAGGAGTAACCATGAGAAATGGGGTTTAAACCTGCACTGCCCAATTTCTCACAGTCAGGACAGTGTCACATGAAAAAAGGAGATCCCATCTTTGTCAACTAACAGCTTTTTTTACTTCTATCTAAAAGTCTAAAAGATAGAAGTAAAATAATTCTGATAGCTGACAGCACTCTCCTGACTGAGAAATGTGTCAGTGCAGTTTTAAACTCAATAGTCCAGTGACGGCTAGATAAAAAAATACCTCTATCTTTAATGTCCCCCTGTAAGATCAGAACCCTCTTTTACCATTAGAGCCCTCCTTTACCATCAGTGCAGTCTCATCAGTGCCCATCAGTGCAGTTCGCAATGAGGCGAGACCGCTGCCTTTGCTCTGTCTGCTGCACTGATGAATATGAGCATAGCTGACAGCCCACCACCTTCCTACCGTTGATTCCCTCAGCCCGAGCCTGTTCTCTCTTTTGCACTTCCTTGGTGAGGGGGACAGGCAGTAAAGAGGCAGCTATGAATTATGCCAGTAGAGACTGTAAGCCGAAACTATGTAAATCTGCCTGTGCTCTGAAAGAGTCCCTCTAGGCTACAACCATCCGTCTGCTATGTGTAAACAAATGGGGCCCAGGGAATATAACTCCTGCTGACTGTCTGTGACAGAAACAGATTTTCAGGACTCTGCCTGGGACAGGTTCAGACCGGGACATAGGTCTGATTTCCGTGAATGTCCTGGGCAATTCGGGACTATTGGCAAGTATGCCAGAGCGTTGTTTTTTACGTCATTGCTGCCAAAGGGGGTTTAACCAGTGGCGGCCCATCCATAGAGGGTGCACAGGCGCCACATTCCTCGTCTGGCCCCCTGATCTACATATCAGGGCACCGGACTATGGATTCCAATGTGGGGGTGGGTGTTTTTTCAAGCACTTGATTAGAGCCAGAGTCTCTAATAGACTTCAAAAAAAGTGTGGCCTTGTGTGCAGAGCATCATGCTCCACTCCCCCTTTGTTGTGTGACGATAGCGAATACATTTTTGCTATTTTCACACTAAAGTTCCTCCCCGCCAATCAGGAGGCCAGGCGTGAAACCTGTTTCCCAATTGGTCAAAGTCTCAGGCGATCCTATTGAATGCCTAGCACTTTGGCATAAGAGGAGACGCAAGCTTGACACCAGACAGGAGCAGGCACCAGAGCCGCCCCTGCCCGCACTCCAGGAAGGGACAACATAGTCCCACCACACGAGCGGGTAAATGCCGTGCTGCCTGGCTGCGGGTGGTGGTGTTTGTTTGCCGCCCCCCCCCCCCCAAAAGAAGAACCCACCAACCGCCACTGGGTTCAACCAGCTATTAACGCTAAGGGCTCACTTACTTTCTCCTCCAGCACTGTAATGGCTATTGGGTGTATTCAATAAAGACATGAGAAATTATAATTATTGTGTGATATCATCTGAAGCACATTTTGTTTGACTAAGGCTGGGTTGGCACAATATGCGAAGTGGCTCGCAGCAGTGGTCCCTGTTCACCGTTTCAGGTCCAAATTAGGTCTGAATTTTTGTCTGAATTGAGACCTGAAACTAAAGCCAAGGACACAAATGACTCTTCTGCAGTACGCTCCGAGGCTGACTCTGGAGATGTGTGAGACGACTATATTGAGACCCAGTCATGCCAATTGGATGCAGAGAAAAAATCACATCCAATTTACATAAGTGTGAGCCCAGATGAGTATCATATCCCATTTTATGGCTGATTACTGGAGAAAACAGTTACTTCCATCCTTTTTCTTGCCACTGTAACCACTTATATAGAATGTTTCTTTATAAACCAGAGTTTGGTGTCACTTTGTAACTTTCCTCAGGACCACAATATGTTCCCACAGCTCCTCCCGCTCCATCTAACAGTGTCAGGCAAGTGAAGCTCCAGGGGGGGAAGAATGTAGTATAACAACTATTGAAATCTCCATTCTCCTCACACTATGAGAACATATTAACACTGACTGAAAGTACCAAGCAATTAACACCATTTTGTACAACCTATGTGTGAGTGGAACAGCCGGTCTGCTGTGTTAATGACTTTAGGCATGTCTCCTCTTTATTTTTATCATTTACTTCTCACGGAGAAGTGTGTGTTGTATATTTAATGTTACAGAATGTGAAGACTGAGAGGGAAAAGCAAGCCATATTGGAAGTGTTGGTAGGACTGAGGAGGAGGACAGCGGGCTGTGTTTGGTGGGGCTGTGTTTGGTGAGACTGTGTGGAGCAGCAGGTTGCAGTGCACCTGCCCCATAGCTGTGCTTCCTGTGTTGTGCTTGGTTCCCTGACAGTGACATCACCTCGTCCACACCCCTCTCCTGTCTGTCAGCTCCCTCTCTCTTCTCTCTCTCCTCTCTCTCACATTGGGAGGACCAGGCTGGTTTGTGGCTGTAGGGAGCTCCAGGCAGTATGCACAAGGTATGTGAAAGTCCAGCCCAGACACCAGCATAGCCTGCAGCCTGCCTTCCCCAGGGAGACGTATGTAGTAGAACTTCCCTCAGCACATCTCTCATTGCCTTGCCTAGAAATCCGTTCTGTGCTTTGGGGGTTCGGAGCAGAATCGCATGCATGACATTCCGCAAAGGGGAGAAAATGACCATAAGCATCCAGGAGCATATGGCCATTGACGTGTGCCCAGGTCCCATCAAACCCATCAAGCAGATCTCTGACTATTTCCCCCGATTCCCCCGTGGGATCCCCGCCGCTGTCACCCGGAGTAACTCCCTCAAGTCTAACGTGAGCCAGCCATCTGTCAGCCCATCGGAAAGTTCCCGGGAGGAAGAGGAGGATGTGGACAAATTGTTCGGGGCTTATGGAGCTACTCCTACCGGCACTACAAGTCCCAGCATAGCAGCCAAGCACGAGGAAGAGGTGGACCTGGACGGCTATGACTCCGATGACTGCAGTAAGTTTGTTTATTCGTGTGACAGCTGTCAGTGTGTGTGATGGAACTATGTATATGGAATGTACGATCATCTCCAGGATCATCCATGGAACTTTACCCATCACATTCCTCATCAGTACATCTATAGGTTATCTGCTGATTTTCTATAGTTAGATGGAACAAGCGAGAGATCCTTCCATCCACACAGTTCAGTGTAGATGGAGGAATCTCTTCCACTTTTTCCATTTCACCATAGAAAATCTGCAGATAATCTATAAGTGTATGGCCAGTCAGCTTTCACTTCACATAGACATTTACTAAATCTCATTGTACAGTCTCCCTAAAGTAAAGGAATCTAGGCTAGATCTAAAGCTGTCCATAGATGCTTTCAATTCCGGCTGGTCCAGCATTGACCCATGTATGGGCAGGGTGATTGTACCCAAGTTAATCGATCCGTCAACTTGGATATAACCAACCTGTTGGATTTTTCAGTTGATTATTGCCAGTGGTGGTTGCAGGAAATAAAAATAACCAATCTAAGCCTAAAACTGCTCCTGTCCCCCTTCTATTGTAACTATCCTTTACAAGGAAGATGCTTATGCTTACCTATTCTCGTGGTTGGTCCGGTCTAATCACGTGAATGACTCCCAATGGCGGGTTCAGGGGAGAGGAGAGAGCGCTGACAATGCCTGGGCAGTGACATCCTCTATAGGCTTACTATAATAGTGCATTCATTATCAGCTGTTCCTTCCTGTACTCCAAGGATATGCAATTAGCGGACCTCCAGCTGTTGCAGAACTACAAGTCCCATGAGGCATAGCAAGACTGACAACCACAAGCATGACACCCAGAGGCAGAGGCATGATGGGACTTGTAGTTTTGCAACAGCTGGAGGTCCGCTAATTGCATATCTCTGCTCTACACTGAAGCCGATCACATGATGAGAAACAAACGCCTTGAGAATAGGTAAGTGCAAGCATCTTCCTTCTATAGGGTAGTTAGAATAGGAGTTAGAAGGGGGGTGGTAGCAGTTTTAGGCTTAGTTAGATCAATTCCGGTTTTCCACTTTTATGCTAGGTACACATGGGCAGAAAATCAGCCGAAATTTGTCGGTTCGCCATTTTCCAGCCGATTTTTGGCCAGAAGCCGGCCATGAGCTGCTGGAATGAGCCTCCTGGGAAACCAGCAGCCAATTATTATCCGATCAGCACTTGCAGTCCCCCATCAGAACACAATAGCACAGCAGGGGAGATCGCTATACTAACGTCATATAGTACAACGACCTCCTCCGCTGGGTTGAACGGAAAAAAAACATTCTCTATGTACCAGGCTTAAAGTGATACTAAAGTCTCAGTTTATTTTCTGTAAAAATAACAAACATGTTATACTTACCTGTTCTGTACGGTGGTTTTGCACAGAGCAGCCTTGATCCTCCTCTTCTGAGCTCCCTCGACAGCGCTTCTGCCCCTCCCTCGTGCTGAGTGCCCCCTCAGCAAGTAGGTTGCTATGGCTGCACCCGAGCCACTGCTCTGTGTATCCATTTAGCAAGTAGGTTGCTATTGGGGCACCCGAGCCACTGCTCTGTGTATCCATTTAGACATGGAGCTTCAGCACGGCCCTGCCCTCTCTTTCTCCTCATTGGTTCACTCACTTTGATTGACAGCAGCAGGAGCCAGTGGTGACGCGCTGCCATCTCAGCCAATGAGGAAGGAGAGTCCCGGACAGCCAAGTCTTTTGTGTAACATCGTGTGATTGAGATAGGGCTCAGGTAAGTATTAGGGGTGGCTGAGGGGGGAGCTGCGCACAAAAGGTTTTTTTTCTTAATGGATAGAAAACCTTCTAATTTAGAACCCCTTTTACCTATTCTCAGGGTGCTCTGGTCTGGTTACATGATCGGCTCCTAGCGGAGGCTTCAGGGGAGAAGGGAGAGCGGTGACAACCACTTGAATTCCTGTGTGATGACATTGTCCATAGGCTTATTATGGGGCATTTGGTGTCAGCTGTCCCTCCTTTCCCCTAAAGCCGCTAACATGATCATAACGGAGAACCCTCAAAATACAGTAGGTAAGTATAAGTAGCTTCCTTTTACAAGGTAGTTAGTATAGAAGTTAGAATAGGGGTAGGAACAGTTTTAGGCTTAGTTTGATAAATCCTGGACTTCCATTTTAAAGTGGATGTAAAACAAAAAAAATAAATGTTTTTTTTTTATGTCACAATGTAGAGTATAAGATTTCCTATCTCTGTGCCCAGTCTTGCCACACAGAGTTAATCCAGATCTGAGAAACCTTTTTTTAATGTTCAGTGAAAATTAACAGAATTCCAGATAAAAACTTGTCTAAATAAAAAGTCAATTTCTGTCTTCTTGCTTTGAGTGACAGGTTATTTACATATCTAGCTTGGACATGTTTATCATATGTTATGTTATGTTTATCATAACATGAGGTATAAAAAGTGAGAAATCCACCCCTCCCCCACATAACACATCCTGGTAATATACAATGAACTTTGGATCACCTCATGTTATGATAAACATGTCCAAGCTAGATATGTAAATAACCCGTCACTCAAAGCAAGAACAGAGAAACGGACTTTATAATTTGGCAAGTTTTTATCTGGAATTCTGTTAATTTTCACTGAACATTAAAAGAGGATTACTCAGCGCTGGATTAAGTGTGTGGCAAGACTGGGCACAGATGATAGGAAATCTTATACTCTACATTGTGACATAAAAAAAAAAAAATGGGTTTACATCCACTTTAATGCTACGGTAGGTAAGCAAGAGCCAAATAGAACTATATCATGTGTCGACATATAAGATGACACTAAAAGAGACCGGGGGATTACGGTAAGGCTGGGTTCACACCGCTGCCATATTAGACTTGCAGCAGGGGGTCCAGTTTGTCCCTGTTCTCCGTTTCGGGGACAAATTCAGACCAAAATTCGAGCCTGAAATGGAGCCAAAGACGCACAGTACTCCTGTGCAAGCCACTCCGCAGCCACCTTAGAGATGTGTGAACCGGCTCCATAGAGAGCCAGTCACAATCTCCTGTCATGCGAATTGGATGCAGATAAATCCACATTCAATTTGCACTACTGTAAACCCAGCCTGAATCTAGATATGTTAACACACGAGCCAAAAATCTTCCGAAATGGATGGTTCGGCATTTACCAAAAGACTTTCGGCCAGTGTGTACAGCTACCCGTCCTAGCCAGTGGTGAGCTGCTTGAATGAGCATGCTGGGAAACCAGCAACCGCTCAGCATGGACTTGTAATTGTAGCCAGTGCCAAGCACTGACCAGTGTGTTGTGGAGGGAGGGGCAGTCCCCCCATCAGAACACATTAGCACAGCAGGGGAGTTTACTGTACTAACATCACATAGTACAATGACCTCCTCACGTTTTTTTTTCGCTCATCCCGCTGGGTTGAACAAACGAAAAAAAAAAAAAAATCCTGTATGTACCAGGCTTAAGCAGACTGTACAATCAGATTGTAAGATTTCACATGGGGGGCCACCCAACTAAAGTGTAAAATATAGCTAGAGGAAGCTGTACATGCCCACAATGCATTTTGGCTCAGCGGCGGCTAATTTAACGCAGTGTGCCAAGTTGAAAGACAGCGGCACATGTCAAAACACAGCCTCTCATGTCAATGGAGTCACAACACAGCTGCATGCCCCATTCTTGGCTTGTGGCGCATCAACCCCACTATTAATTGCAGGCGTTCAGGAGGTGGCAGGATTACCTACTGAACATCTGTCAACAGCTGATTTTCAGATTATTGGAACTAGCCTAAGGTGGTCGTACATCCATCAAAAAATGATTGATTGATTTTCTAAATTGATCTCTTCTAATAAGAATAAGTGATCTATATTCGGCAACCCATTCAAATATTATTCCACACTCACGTGGATTTTTCATCAGTAGTTAAAATATGATCACATCTCTGCTTCAGCTATGTAATCTCGTATACTGATTGATCGAAGTACGAAAAATCAAAATATGTGTGGCTACCATTTGATTTGCTGACTGCTATGCAATGCAAGAGCCTGCCTGCTTGGATACAGGCTGAATGGATAGTTTTTGTAGCACATTGTTTTGGTAAATCTAAAGGAGATTGTACAAAGATTCTACAATCATTGTAATGTGCATGGTCACCCTAAGACTGGAGCAGCCGGAATCTGGAGGAGCTGTCTATGGCAACCAATCAGCTTTTAAAGCTTAACTGAACAAGCTGATGATAGAAGCAGATTGGTGACTTTGCACAATGATTTTTAATGTTTTTGGTACTTTTTCCTTGATTTGCCCTGTTTCAGCTAGCTGATTAGTATAGGTCTTGGATTATTATGTCACAAGGATGTAAAGTGCTGGTTGTAAATAGGTTTATTTTGATGCATTGACAAGCTTTGGTCCTAGATGGCAATGTGAGCATCAGCGTAAATCCTGTATTTGTGAAAAGACACCAGTTGCTATCCAGCATTGTGTTTACTAGCACGTTGCTGAGTTAATGAGAAGGATGCCTTTATTTTGTCTGGCTGAGTGGAGATCCTCATTCGGTGTCAAGCTATAGCTGTCTAAACCTGCTGATCATCAGCTCAAGGTGCTTGTCTCCTCCATACAAACACGGCTCTGCTTTGATAACCAGTAGGAAGCACATCGTCTCCTATTAATGAGGAGAGTAGGATTTCTGTGTCAGCAACTGTTGAATGTATTTCCTTTGCATCAGGGAGAGAAGCCAGTATTCAGACAATGTTATTAGGAATCAGAAATAGGATCAAGCTGAAAGAGAGAACACAGAAAGGAAATCATTTACAGGCATACCCCTCAAAGGAGATACCTTCAATTCTGGTCAGGTATTGCAGTTACAGGATTACAAAGGGATACTGCAAATAGCTATGGGCAGAGGGCCATGGCTATTTGCAGTATCCTATTGTAATCCTAAGAGACCAATCAGATTTGTAGCTTACGGTAGACAAATCAGTGAAAAATGTATTCTGATTGGCCACTGTGCTTTGCAGAGTGCTCTGTCTTATCCACTATTGGGCAATAAATATATATAGTACGTGCTCCCCAGAGGATAGAAATAAAAATGATGCAAAATGCTATGTAATATATCTATACCATAAATCTATTTATATTTCAGTGTAACTTATACAAAAAAATATTTATTCTAAGCACATACAAAAAATTCACGTATTCATTTATATTCTTATAGTTTACACAAAATACTTTATTCTATAACTATATAATCAGCATATTTATATTTCAGTGTAACTTTTACAAACATTTTGTTTTCTAAGCACATAGAACAGATCAACTTATTTATTTACAGTATATTCTTATAGCTTATGCAAAATACTTCATTCTATAACTATATAATAAATATATTTATCTTTCTGTGTAACTTTTACAAACATGTTTTTGTTCTAAGCCAGGGGTGCCCAACCTTTTGAAGCGCGAGGGCCACTTAAGCAACTTGGTAACCAGTCGCGGGCCACAATGAGCAGATCGGGCGGATAAAGGGTTCCGACTACTCTATAGGCCAGGGGTCCCAAACTGATGGCCCTCTAGCTGTTGCGAAACTACAAGTCCCATCATGCCTCTGCCTGAGGGAGACATGCTAGTAACTGTCAGCCTTGCAATGCATCATGGGACTTGTAGTTTTGCAACACCTGGAGGGCCGCCAGTTTGCGACCCCTGCTATAGGCCCTCTGATCCACCCAGATGGAAGGGGACAAATTCCCTTCTTTTTTTCGGGTTGGAGGTAGGCGGGCGTAAACGGACATCTGTTGCTCTGGTGAATTGAGGGTCTCATTTGGTTGGGCTGATCGTGTGAAAAGGGCCTAAGACTACTTCCACACTGATGTGCTACAGTTTACCCACACCCACTGTGTCTATGCTACGGGTCAGCTGAACTTTGCCATAGACTCAGCCTGTGGCAAAAGCCATAACTGTAGAGGAAGCATCGGCTTATGGGGCTCTGCTCCACAGCCGCTTTCTTCCTCTACCACCAGCTTCATTCACAACACTGATGCTGCGGTATGGCGGGTCGGCAACCTGCGATCTAGGTTTGCCAACCCCCATTCCAGAGCAGGAGGTTACAGGCCACATCATAGGGCTCCACGGGCCACATGTGGCCTCCGGGCCACTGGTTGGCCACCCCTGTTCTAAGCACATACAGCAAATCCACTTATTTATTTATATTCTTATAGCTTATGCAAAATACTTTGTTCTATAACTATATAATAAATATATTTATCTTTCTGTGTAACTTATACAAAAATGATTTGTTCTAGGCGCATACAATAAATCCATTTATTTATTTATATTCGTATATAGCTTATGCAAAATACTTTATTCTATAACTATATAATCAATATATTTATATTTCAGTGTAACTTTTACAAAAAAAAAAATTCTAAGCACATAGAACAGATCAATTTATTTATTTATATTCTTATAGCTTATGCAAAATACTTTGTTCTATAACTATATAATCAATATATTTATATTTCCGTGTAACTTATACAAAAATGATTTGTTCTAGGCACATACAATAAATCCATTTTGTTGTTTATTTATATTCGGATATAGCTTATGCAAAATACTTTATGCTATCTATAACTTTATACTATAACTATTTAATCAATTTATTAATATCTGTTTGCAACTTGTACGCAATGTGATTTATACTATGAACAAACAATAAATCCATTTTATTTATGTTTTTATATAGTTTATGCAAAATGCTTTATACAATGACTGTGCATCAAATCAGTTTACTTATTTATATAGTTTTATGCAAAATGCTTTACACTGTGAATATACAATAAATCAATGTTTGTTTGTTTTTTATAATTTTATATAGTTAATGCAAAATATGATTATATATTAAATCAACGTATTTCTTTATATTTTTATTTAGTTTATGCAACCTGCTATTATACTATAATTTTACAATAAATCCATTTATTTGTTTATATTTTTTATATGCTATATACTATGAATGCACAATAAATATGACTATTTATATATTTTTAGGTAAAATTCACTTTTTTTTTTTTTTATCGTTTAGCTGTAAGAGTGAGTAAGGCCCCTTTCACATTAAGGAGTTTTTCAGGCGGTACAACGCTAAAAATAGCGCTGCTATACCACCTGAATAACTCCTTCACTGCATCCTCAATGTGAAATCCCGAGGGCTTTCACACTGAGGCGATGCGCTGGCGGGAGAGAAAAAAATCTCCTGTCAGCAGCATCTTTGGAGCGGTGAGAGGAGCGGCATGTATACCGCTCCTTCCCATTGAAAACAATAGGAAACCGCGGCAATACCTCCCTAGAGGCGCATTGCGGGCAGTAGTAACCCTTTCACGGCCGCTAGCGGGGGTTAATACCGCACCGCTAGCGGCCGCAACTCGCGGCAAATCCGACTGTATAGCGCCACCATTTTTAGCAGCGCTATACCGCCAGCGCGGCTCCCGCCACAATGTGAAAGGGGCCTTAGTGAGTGAGTGAGTAACTTGTATAGCGCTACAAAAGTGAACTAAAGGCGCTTTTTGCATCCAGTGCTGTCCTGGTCCTTCTGTACAATACGGAATGTACAATACATATTGCTGGTGCCAATCCAGCTGAGCACCAACAGAATCTTTTATTGGATTTATTAGCCAGTCCAACAATGGTGATTTAATAATGTTTATCAGAAACTTCAAGTCCTGAGGATTACATATCAGGATGTGCACTATGAAATAAAAAGGGCAAATACATACTATGTAATAAGAAGTCAAAACCTTCCGAACAAAATCACCTACACCTTAAAGTGGAAGTAAAGTCTACTTTTTAACTTGTACCTATAGCTAAGCCTATAATAGGGCTTACTTGTAGGTAGGGTTGTCCCGATACCGATACTAGTATCGGTATCGGGACCGATACCGAGTATTTTCGGGAGTACTTGTACTCGCGCAAATGCTCCCGATACCTAAATAGAATACTTTTTTTGTATTTATCAACATGTTCTGTGAAAATTATTTGAGTTTTTTACTACTGCGTGACAAGCAAATAAAACATTTTTATTCATTTTTACTCTTTTTTATTCTTTTATAATGTCTTGAGTTAGAGTTCTTCATAATTCTAAAGAAAATATCCTTAGTCTGTATTGTGGTTTGAAAACCGTCAAATGACAAATAAAAAAAGTATCGGTATTCGGTATCGGCGAGTACATGAAAAAAAGTATCGGTACTTTGTACTCGGTCCTAAAAAAGTGGTATCGGGACAACCCTACTTGTAGGTACAATGAATATCTCCGAAACTTGCACTGTTTAGGAGATAATTACACGGGATGCCGCCGGCGTTCGCATTGTGCATGCGCTCTGAAGTGACGGCGTACCCAGGCCGTACCTTCAGAGCTCCATTCATACAACCGGAGCCTGCGAACTTGAAAAGGAAATTCTGGGTGAAGATTGAAGCACTGGGGGGCCGTGACAGCGCTGCGCTGGAGGGCCCCGTGTGCAGGTAAGTCTCTCATAATGTGCTGGTATGTGGTGCATACTAGTACATTATGATTTAAACCTGCAGGAGGCCTGTTTTTTTATTTTGCGGTGGTTTACTATCACTTTAACATTAAAATGGCTCTGTTACCCAAAGGAATAAAAATGGCCCCCTTGTGCAATACAAGCAGTAAAAACATGAATACTACGTGTCAGGAATTCATATATTTTGCTGAAAATGACTACTTTCTAATCAACAGTGCCCTTCTAACCTTTGGCATACATAAAGAGCTTAGCATGATTTCAGATTTTACCACTTCTGAAATAACACTGATGCTGTCCTGCTTTGATCACATATGTGCATTTTTCCCTGGAAATCTTCTCGTCACGTTCATTGGGGTCATTTCAATTTAAAACTCTTCCCACAGGGAGAAGTCATGGAACTGCACTTGGAAGAATTCTGCATGCTTGTTAGGCCAGAAGATAGTCTTCTAGAAATGGTCCAATCATAGCTAGGGTAATTCCAAGCCCATGCCATCATTTATCTTCTGCTCTGCCTCACGGAAATGCCAAAGTATAAACAGTATTTGACAGCTTATTAATAGAAGTTATATGGCAAAAATCTAGAATGCCGCTGTGGTTGCTGACTGCTTATAGGAATAGCAAATCATAGCGCTCAGACAGGACATAGAGCCTCATAAAGATGCCAGGAATCATTGCTGATCATTTTTAAAGATGTCATCAGGAACATTGCATATGTTACATTAGTCTCATTTGGTAGATGGAACTGTGTAATCCTAAAAGTGGATTAGAGCTCTCTCACCGGATGCACCCTGTATCAATAAATAACATCCACCAGCGTGCTTTAGGAAATGTCTTGCTGAATTTTGTTTAGATTATATCACCCATGATTATAAGAGATGGCTTGTGCAGATAGCAAGGGTTGCATTTGCAACTCCTGGATCTGTTATTACCTGCAGGCTCCTAACAGCTGAGCCACAGACAAAGCAGATGAAACGATTTGTATTTTCTTTTTCAATTTCATTTACTATTATCTTCTGTGACAAAAAAAAATACAATCTCTGCACATTCTTTTTACAATCCCCAAAACAATTCTAGGATTGTGTGCATCCCAGGTAAACACACAGATGTCAATTCAACCTAATGATTTGCCACTCTTCGACTAGGTTAATCCTGGTTTAGCATAATAACTTGTAGGAATCATGCTGTCAACACTGCCCCCATTTAACTTGTACATCCCTCATTCTTCTAATGCACTTACAAAACAGCCATACCTAGCAGAAGCTGTATGTTTGTGGCTCAGAGGGCTGTATGATCAGTTCTGCCTTTTGTTTTATGTGTAAGAATGGGACGTTATTAATATTTCAGGTACTTACTTGTATAGCGCCGTCAATTTGTACATTCACATAAGTCCATACCCTGAAGGAGTTTACAATCTAAGACCGTTTTTCTTGGCAAAAAATCGCTTCCACCAAGTTTCTTGATGGATTCTGTTGAGGACGCGTGTACGAGGCCGTTCTCAATTTCCTCATCGTGTTCCTCGCAGGGCTGTTTTTGGATGAGAAACACGTTGGTGTGTATGCTTAGAAACCCGCGCACTTTCGGTAAATGTAGCGTTTGTAATGGAAATAGCACATTTGTCACGCTGTAACAGACTGAAAAGTGCAAATCGTCTCTTACCAAATCGTCTTAACACGCAGTAACATGAGATTAGCAAAAGCAGCCCCAAGGGTTGTGCCAGTGGAATCGAACTTCCCCTGCCATCGTATGTGTTGAAGTCACCGCGTTTGAGAACAAGGAGATTTGGTCTTGACTGTGTGTACGCAAAGACAGCTTGTCAAGCTTCTCGACAAGCCTGACAAGCAGTGGCGTATCTAGGGTATGGCAGCCATGGCAAGTGCCATGGGCGCCATATGAAGAGGGCACTGTTGAGTGGCTGGGCAGCAAGGCACTTACCAGGGTTTGAGGGTCTCTTCTGACCTCCTCCCGAGCATAGGCAGGATCTCCTTTTCAGCACCTTTGCTAATGGACAATGGCAGCGCTATCCCTGCTGTGTTCAGCCACAGCCCTCTCCTGTTCTCCCAGGCTCTCCCATTCCATCAGATTGGCAGTGCACAAAGAAGAAGGAGGAACATCAGTTTCTCCCTCTTCCCTGTGAAAACTGAGGCCTTAAGTGATGAACATTTCATCACTTCCAGTATTGGTTCTGCATTTACCTGGCCTTAGAGGGCAGAGGAGGGATCAGGGGTCTAATAAACTCCAGATTTCTCCATAAAGAGGATATGTCACTATCCAAGGTATCACAAGAGATGATAAATATCACTAGTTTTGTTAGCTGTTTTTTCTGTTAAGGTTATCTGAAAGATGGGTTTCAAATGTTTCGACAGGGGCGCAGTTTCAGTGCTTGCCATAGGCGCTATTTTCACTAGATTCGCCTCTGCTGACAAGGAACTCGTCGAGGAAAACGATGTGTCTTTTCTGACGAGTTCCTCGGTCATGTGTACGAGACCTAAGGTTCTTAACACATATACTAAGGCCAATTTAGATAGAAGCCAATTAACCTACCAGCATGTCTTTAGAGTCTGTGTTCTACAGTGAAAATGAAACAATGGGGGTCATTTACTAACAGCAAATCCACTTTGCACTGCAAGTGCAAACTACAAATGCAAAGTACACTTGAAATTGCACTGAAAGTGCACTTGGAAGTGCAGTCGCTGTAGATCCGAGGGGGACATGCAAGGAAAATAAAAAACAACATTTTAACTTGTACATGATTGGATGATAAAATCAGCAGAGCTTCCCCTCATTTCAGATCTACCCCTCAGATTTACAGTGACTGCACCTCCAAGTGCACTTTCAGTGCAATTTCAAATGCACTTTTAACTTGTAGTTTGTACTTTGTAATACAAAGTGGATTTGTTTTTTCGTAAAAAAAAAAACCAATATCCTTATGCCGCGTACACACGGTCGTTTTTTGCGATGAAAACAAACGACGTTTTTTGTGAAGTAAAAAACGACGTTTTTGAAACGTCACTTTCAAAGACGATGTTGCATACACACCATCGTTTTTTTCACAAAAAACGAGGTTACGTTCACCACACTTTTCCATTGAAGCTCGCTTCATAACTAGCTTCTGGGCATGCGCGGGTTGAAAAACGTCGTTTTGAAAGACGTTTTTGCTACACACGGTGACTTTTTGTGAAACAAAAAACGACGTTTTGAAAAACGACACAAAAAATTCAAGCATGTTGGAAATTTGTTTTGGTCGTTTTTTTGAAGACAAAAAACTACGTTTTGCCCACACACGATCAATTTAAATGACGTTTTAAAAAACGTCGTTTTTTTTCATCGCAAAAAACGACCGTGTGTACGCGGCATTAGTCTCTAAAAATCACAGGCCAACACATATGTTGGTGCCTTCAATGTTAGACCTGTTCATATGTATATTTGTCCCACTGATTCAAATAATGGCACCAGTTTTTCCCTACCAGCTATAATTTTTGACATGCAGCATAAATTCCATATACCGCTCTTCACTCCGGTCCCCCTTAAAGAATCAGGATATAAATATAACAAAATATGTTGGGATGATCTAGGCAGCACTGTTGTGAAATAGCCATAACCTTTAGGGTGCTCAATCTTTAAAAAATAAATAATATGGGTGGCATGATGCACACAACTCCTACTCACCCGCCACTTTATTAGGTACACCTTGCTAGTAGCGGGTTGGACCCCCTTTTGCCTTCAGAACTTCCTTTATTCTTTGTGGCATAGATTCAACAAGATGTTGGAAACATTTCTCAGAGATTTTGGTCCATATTGACATGATAGAATCACAATGTTGCTGCAGATTTGTCGGTTGCACATCCATAATGCAAATCACCTGTTCCACCACATCCCGAAGGTGCTCTAATTGGATTGGGATCTGGTGACTGTGGAGGCCATTGGAGTACAGTGATCTCATTGTCATGTTCAAGAAACTAGATTGAGATGATTTGAGCTTTGTGACATGGTACATTATCCTACTGGAATTAGCCATCAGAAGATGGGTACACTGTAGTCATAAAGGTATGGACATGGTCAGCAACATTACAATAGGTAGGTCGTGGCATTTGGTACTAAGGGGTCCAAAGTGTGCCAAGAAAATACCCCTACACCATTAAACCACCACCAGCCTGAACCATTGATACAAGGATCCATGCTTTCATGTTGTTTACACAAAATGCTACCATCTGAATGTTGCAGCTGCAATGGAGGCTCATCAGACCAGGCAACATTTTTCCAATCTTTTATTGTCCAATATTGGTGAGCCTGTGTGAATTGTAAGGCTGCGGCGTTCCACTGGTCCCTGTTGTGTTCTGGGAGCCGAGTGCTTCTTAGAACACAACGGGGGGGGGGGGTTTCGGAGGGGCCGGACTCCCTCGGGAGTCTATACCCGGAAGTGGTGCAAATACCTGTTTTGTACAGGTATCTGCACCATCTCCCCCCTGAAAGGTGTCAAATGTGACACCGGATGGGGGAGGGTTCCGAAAAGCAGACATTCACTTTTGGGTGAACCTCCGCTTTAAGATGATGCAGTCTAGCCAATGCAATTCTCAGAATCAGCACCCCAAATAACCCTAAAAACAGATCTTATAAGCAAGGCACCAAGAAAATATATATTTTTTTGTTGGGCTTTAACCACTTAAGGACCACCTACTGCACATTTACGTCGGCAGAATGGCACGGCTGGGCATATCAACGCTGCAGTGCGGCGATCCGTCCCTGGAGCGGAAGAACGGGGAGAGCCGTGTGTAAACACGGCTTCCCCGTGCTTCTCTGTGGCCGTAGCATCGATCGCGTCATCCCTGTAATAGGGGGACGCGATCGATGACGTCACACCTACAGCCACACCCCCCTACAGTTGTAAACACAACACATAGGTCACACATCCCCTACAGCGCCACCTGTGGTTAACTCCCAAACTGCAACTGTCATTTCCACAGTAAACAATGCAATTTAAATGCATTTTTTGCTGTGAAAATGACAATTGTCCCAAAAATGTGTCAAAATTGTCCGAAGTGTCCGCCATAATGTCGCAGTCACGGAAAAAATCGCTGATCACCGCCATTAGTAGTAAAAAAAAAAATTAATAAAAATGCAATAAAACTATCCCTTATTTTGTAAACGCTATACATTTTGCGAAAACCAACCGATACTTATTGCGATTTTTTTTACCAAAAATAGGTAGAAGAATATGTATCGGCCTAAACTGAGGAAAAAAAAATGTTTTTTTATATATTTTTGGGGGATATTTATTATAGCAAAAAGTAAAAAATATTGATTTTTTTTTAAAATTGTCGCTCTATTTTTGTTTATAGCGCAAAAAATAAAAACCGCAGAGGTGATCAAATACCACCAAAAGAAATCTCTATTTGTGGGGAAAAAAGGACGCCAATTTTGTTTGGGAGCCACGTCGCACGACCGCGCAATTGTCAGTTAAAACGATGCAGTGCCGAATCGCAAAAAGGGGCAAGGTCCTTTACCTGCATTTTGGTCCGGGTCTTAAGTGGTTAATACACAGCCACTACTTGACACTATAATCAGTTTTTCATGAAATTGTTTTGTACTGTATTTTTCTGCCTCCATGTCACATTCCCAAAACTTCACCTTTAGCCCTTCACTTCCATCTGCTTGGAACTTTTAGTACACATTAGTTTCCAGCGTTTATAGAGGGCGCAGGAGCGCCGCCCCCTCGTTCCTGCACCGCTCTATCACCAATAGATAGATTAATGCATTGCACTGAGCATGCCGGGTCTTGAATGGAAATATGCTGGAAGTGCCGGTTCCGCATGCATGCGCCGTAGACATCGGTGCCCGATTTTCTGCATGTAGGTTAAGGAGATATTGCTCACACCTACAGGTATGCCTTAATGTAGGCTTACCTGTAGGTGCAAGTAGTATCAGAGGGTATACAACCGCTTTACAGGCTGTAAACATTGATCCCAGATCATGGTTTCAGGCTTTCCATTATTTTGCACCGGTGATTTGATCAGTTTCACTGCCTGAGCCCAGGTTCACACTGGGTACGATTTAGTTCGTTTTGAGATGCGATTTCACATGTGAAATCGCATCTCAAATCAGCGGCATCTGCGGCGCTGCACCGATATCAAAAAATAGTTTGTGTACTACTTTTTGCGATTTCAGGACACGATTTACATTGACATCTGTGCAGAAACCTGCACAGATGTCTCCTAAATCGCGCCGAAATCGGGACTGCCAGAGGGAGTGAAATCGTGCGAGTTCAGCTGAAATCGCGCGATTTCACTCCCGCAGCCCAGTGTGAACCAGGGCTTAGTATTCACCACAGCCATTTCATGTGAGGGAAATCCTGAAAACTTGACCTGTTGGTGTGCCTTGAGGACTGGAGTTGAAAAACACTGATCTAAACTACCACATTCATGTTATTATTTCAGCATAGGGTTGACTCGTTTTGTACGGTTTTACATTTGACAGAGCAAGTCTAATATGGCAGAGTTATACTTAATGTACAGTCACCTATAGAAATTGTTCAGCAGCTTTCTGTTCTAAATTTTAGAAAGGTGAAAATAGTTTTTGTTGCTCTTGGTGAGACATCTAATATTCTGTCTACGTGGCACAATAATAAGAAAAGGCTAAATATGAACATCTACCAATGCTTTATTATTTATCAATTAACCACTTAAGTCCCGCTGCACGACTATCAGCTGCTGCCACAACTGAGATATCCATCTTTTCAGGTGGCGGTGCTCTAAACGATAATGGTGGTCTCCATGGCGAATTTGCAGAGAGCCCCCCTCCCACCACTTTTCTACGTCTCCACCACTTACCAGAGCCGCCGATAGTGGCGGAGGCGATCGGGTCCTTCTTCCTCTGTGGTATGGATACGAGTGAGGGCAAGATGGCCCCCACCCATCTCCATACCATAGCAGGTCAAAACGTCACTTCCGCCCATACGTCTTAAAGGCACATTTTTTTGTTGTCAATTTTTCAAATGACAAATTATTATTATTTTTTGGCATTTTAGTGTAAATATGAGATCTGAGGTCTTTTTGACCCCAGATCTCATATTTAAGAGGACCTGTCATGCCCTTTTCTATTACAAGGGATGTTTACATCCTTTGTAATAGGAATAAGGGCTCTTTCACACGGAGCGGTCCATTTTTCGGTCCGCTCGGTGTGTCCGTCGGCTCAGCGGGGGGTCTCCGCTGAGCTGTCGGGTGGAGAGGGCGGTCCCTGCACACTGTGCAGGGACCACCCTGTCTCTCCTCCGCTATCCCCTATGGGGAATCGGATGGAAACGGACCGTCTGTCTGTTTGCATCCGATCCGTTTGGCCGGACGGAAGAAAAATAGGACATTCTTCCGTCCGAAAAAACGGATGCGGATCTGGCGGACGTTAGCGGATGCATCATCCACTAACAGATCCGCTCCCATAGGGGCCCATTACAAGTCCGTTAACGGACTTGTAATTAGCGGACCGTTCCGTTCGTCCGCTAGTGTGAAAGGGCCCTAAAAGTGACGCATTTTTTTTTTTTTTTTAACAGTGTAAAAATAAATAAAGTCAAGTAAAATAAATAAGAAAACAAAAAAAAAATATTTTAAAGCACCCCGTTCCGACAAGCTCGTACGCAGAAGCAAACACATTCATGAGTAGTGCCCGCATAGGAAAACGGTTTTTAAACCACACACGTGAGGTATTGCCGCAATTGTTAGAGCGAGAGCAATAATTCTAGCCCTAGACCTCCTCTGTAACTCAAAAGATGCAACCTATACAGTTTTTTAAATGTCGCCTATGGAGATTTTTAAGGGTAAAAGTTTGACGCCATTCCACGAGCGGGGAGCAATTTTGAAGCATGACATGTTGGGTATCAATTTACTCGGCGTAACATTATCTTTCACACAATAAAAAATAAAATTGGCTAACTTTACTGTTGTCTTGTTTTTTCAATGAAAAAAAAGTGTTTTTTTTCCAGAAAAGTGCGCTTGAAAGACCGCTGCGCAAATATGGTGTGACAAAAAGTATTGCCATGACTGCCATTTTATTCTCTCGGTGTTAGAAAAAAAAAAAACAATATATAATGTTTGGTGGTTCTAAGTAATTTTCTAGCTGAAAAAAAATAGTCTGAAAAACAGGCTCGGGGCTTAAGTGGTTAAATGGGTTGTAAAGGTTTATTTTTTATTTTCTAAATAAGTTCCTTTAAGCTAGTGCATTGTTGGCTCACTTACCTTTTCCTATGATTTCCCTTCTAAATGTTTTTTTTCTTTGTTTGAATTTATCACTTCCAGTTCCTCCTCAGTAAGCTGTTCTGGCTGACAAACCCCAGCCACGTTTCTTTCAGGAGCGTCGCCCCCTAATTCATGCGCCCAGCCCCTAATCTACATGCAGGGCACCGGGTGCATAGATTCCAATGTTTTTTTTTTTTAAGCACATGATTAGAGCCTGAGGCTTTAATTGGCTTCAAAAATGGGTGGGCTCATGGCCATGGCCAGAGCACTGCGTCCGAAGCCCACCCATTTGTGTGAAAATAGCGAATTAATATTCAGTATTGTCTTCCTAAATTTTCCTCCTGGACAATCAGGAAGCAGCTCCTGAGACCCGATTGCCTAGGGAGTCTTAGGACTCCCAATTGTGTCTCAGGACACACTTCTTGTTGAGGACAAGAGGAGAACGGAGAGGAAAATGGCCCGGCTCTTCATTCCCCCTGCCACCTATGTTAAGGTTAGTTTCTGGCGCTGCCTTCTCGTCTGTCTAATGCCGGGGCATTCATTGGTATGCTTACAGCGATCGCCGCCTTCCCGTCTGCCTGGGAGGTGAATGGTGCTAGTTTGCCACCCCCAAATTATTTAGCACCAGGCGCCATTGTATGCCACCATTGGAGTAGTCCCCACTGATGGATAGTCAATATGAAGTGTCAGCGTCACCATGCATCAAAATGGTCACCTAAAAAAGAACCCCCTTCTGTAACCCTGAGAAGAGAAAACTTGGGAGCCAATGTGTCACATGATCTCAGATTTAGTTGAGTATTTGGGGCATTTAGATGATTTGTTTCTAATTTGCTGCAGTGATTAGCTAGGGGTGATGTCAAATAATATTTGTGGGGTGGGGGGCTGGTGAGAGTAGAGCTTCAATATTAATAATAAGCAGAGAGGTTGCAGGAAATAAGTGTACATTTCAGCAGTCCCAAAGCTCATTAATCACTTTACAAAACACTGGCCGTCAATCATGAATTGTCAACCTAACTAAATGTTAGTTGTACTAGGATCAAATGCTTTATTACATATCATTCAAAATATTTATATTGAGGTGCATCAAATTAGTGTGTCATTATATGTACAACACAAAATCAATGGCGAAGTACCAGGCAATTGCAATGTCAGAGTGCACATACTATACTTTTCTTTGGCTCACTGCCTAGCTACTGAGCATGGTCAGCAATTTGTTTTTGGCAGGCTTACATTGGGAAGATCCTTTTATACGTTAAGTGCAATGTGTCTCCTTATGTTTCTAGAACACCTGCCTGTTTTTCCTTTATCCTTTCTATGGTTTTAATGATTGCCTATGCTTCTCTTTAAGTTCAATCAAATTTCAATAAAAATAAATAAAAAAAAGTCTAAAAAAGTATGTGACACTAGGCAAAGCACTTCATTGTTCAGAGATGGCTAATCAATGCCAATCAAACATACAAATAATAATCACATTTTCTTTGCTGGGTAAGGCCCCTTTCACACGTGCGTATCCAGTGAGGATCCGTTTTTAAACATCCGCTTGTTCAGTGGGGATCGCTCCGTTGATCCCAGCTGAGCCGGTGCATGACTAGTCAATCTCTGCACACTGTGTAGAAACGGACCAGTCAGAGACCACTCTCCTCTATGGGGGGATCGGATGAAACGAACCATCTGTCTGTTTTCATCCAATCCGCCAGACGGATGCAAAATAGGTTTTGCATCCGTCACCGCTGACATCCAATGCTCCATAGAGGTACATGGAGCGCCCATTCAGGTCCTCCTGAAAAAACTGACAGGTGGATCTGAATGGTCTGCACGTGTGAAAGGGCCATAAAACAACAGGAAACATTAAAGGGTGACTAAAGGAAAACATTTTTTTTTGCTAAATAGCTTCCTTTACCTTACTGCAGTCCTGGTTTCATGTCCTCATTGTTTGTTTATGCTATGATGTTGCTGTAATACTTCTCTGTTCTGGACACTTCCTGGTTGTCTGTTTCCTGATGAAAAAAGTCATGGGAGCTTCTCTCTGTGGTCACTAATCAAGGAGGTGTGATTACTGTGTGTCTAAAACCCCTCAGAACCAATCAGTTTTGTTTTACAAACCATCACTGCCCTGTATTGGCTCTGTGGCTCTGTACATCACAGAAGCATGAAACAGCATGCAAAAACTAAACTGAAACTGCAGGCACATTATATGATTGATTTTTATCTATTTTTAATCATTTTTAAAAGTAATCAGTTAACTATTATGTCTCTATACCCTGTAAACCAGGGGTGGCCAACCAGTGGCCCGGGGGCCACATGTGGCCGCGGAGCTCTCTGATGTGGCCCGCGACCTCCTTCTCTGGAATGGAGGGTTGGCAAGACCAGATCGCAGGTTGCCGACCCACCATACCACAGCATCAGTGTTGTGAATGGGACCCTTAATTCACCTCTATAGAGCGACAGATGTCTGTTTATGCCCACCTACCTCCAATCCGAAAAACAGAAGAGAATTCACCCCCTTTCAGTGGGCGGATAGGAGGGCCTATAGAGTAGCCGTGACCTGTCTTCCGCCCACTCCGCTCATAGTGGCCCTCGAATGGTTACCAAGTTGCTTAAGTGGCCCTCGCTCTCCAAAAGGTTGGGCTGTAAACAGTCATTTCCGCAAAAAAAAAAAAAAATCCTTTACAAATCCTTTAAGTTTCATTTTAAAAAAATAAGATACTTTTCAAATGATGTCATGGTTTGTTGTTTTACTTGCTATGCCACATTGCTCTCATGAGTTCCTATCTTACTTTCTTAGCCTTTTATTGCTGTTTATTGTTATTATCCTGGGATATAACACAGTGCTTATCTTTGAATTAGATGTCATTTCATTTGGAGACTATTGTTAAACCCATGGCAACATTAACCACTTGCCAACAGCTTAACGCACTGTAGCAGAGCGTCCCAGAGAGAGCCTGGGAAAGTCCAGTTCGGGGTTTATACCTCTCCCAGGCTCCTCTCTTACACGTTCAGGGATCTCTGATCCCTGATCCAGGTCAGGTGTTGGCCCTCTCCCCCAGGCCAATTTAAGCTCACCTGAGCTAACAGCCATTGCTCTGTCCTGGGAAACAGATAGTGTGGATCTGTAGGAGCAAGGAGGTTGTTAAAAGACTGGTGAGCAGTTTGTATTTTGAGCTAACAAGCGGTAGGCTTGTTTAGCTTAGTAGTTAGGGCCTACATATCGTGTAGTTAGAGCCGAGACACGGCTAGGTGTTTGTTTAAACTACTTTTGTTTGTTTTGTTTTCTGCACACTGTACAGCACCTGTAAATAGACTTTGTATAGCACCAATAAAAATCCCACTGTTGTTCACTTATCCTATGGACTTTGGTATCTGTGCCTGCTCATCCCAGGGAGCTTTTGTACCCGCTACCTATCCCCAGCTTACATATGGTGGAGGCTGCGATCAGCAGTAGTAAGTTACTATTTTAAAAGGCCAGTACCTAAAGTGACAACATGGAGGAAATCCTCAAACAAATGATGTTATCCAATGCTGCACAACAGCAAACTAACGCTGCATTGCAGCAAGCCAATGCTATCGCACAGGAGCAAACCAAGGCGCTGTACAAACAGATTGGTGCTGCACAGGAGCAATCGCAGAGGCAGATTAGTGCTGTACAGGAGCAATCGCAGAGGCTGTTTGAACAGCTTGCCACTGCTGCAGAAGTGGATAGGAAAACCCTGACTAAGGTTGCAGAGACGCTAGCACAGTGGGCACCTGCGGAAATTAAGGATATGGGAGACAAGCCTTCAGCCATCCATGTGGCTCGCTTTCTGTCTAAAATGACTACGGATGATGATCCAGAGGCCTTCCTGTTAACGTTTGAACGGACCGCTGAGAGGGAATGTTGGCCTAAAACCAAGTGGGCAGGACTGATTGCCCCCTTACTTTCTGGTGAATCGCAGAAGGCCTACTATGATCTGGAGTCAGCAGAAGCAGAAGACTACGAAAAGGTCAAGCAGGAAATTCTGGCGCGACTCGGCGTCACCTTGGCCGTTCGAGCCCAACGGGTCCACAGCTGGTTCTTCAAAATCGAGAGGCCCCCAAGATCGCAGATGTTCGACCTAATCCACCTGGTGCGAAAATGGCTACAGCCTGAGTCCCTGTCTGCGCCACAAATAGTGGAGCGTGTGGTCATGGACCAATTCCTGAGGTCACTCCCAATTCCCCTGCAGAAGTGGGTGAGTCAAGGGGACCCCAAGTCGGCAGATAACCTGGTGGAACTCGTCGAAAGATACTTTGCTGCAGAGAACCTGGTCACCACCCCAACAACCGCACGGACTTTCCACCCAAAGCCACGGTCTCCCCAGGCAACCGGTAAGACTGTTCCAGGGGAAGTGGGTGGTAAGCATGGCAAGGAAATAGGGGGGAGGATTTTTGGTGCCAGGACTGAAGTTTGGCGTCCCAAGCAAGGGAAACCACTGCCTGTCAGCAAACCAACTTGGGGAAACATCAGGTGTTTTCGTTGCCAAGAGCTGGGACATGTTGCAGCAAACTGTCCATTGACTGATGAACCAATGCAGTGTGATCTGTCTATTAGAAGGCAGTCTATGTTTGCTGCTGTTTCATGCGCTGCAGCGCCAAATGTGGGGAAACACATGTGTCACATGACTGTTAATGATAAGCCTATTACGGCCTTACTGGACTCTGGAAGTCTGGTTACTTTGGTTACAGCTGAGATGGTTGAAACTGTGAATTTTCATGCTAAAAAAGTTGCTGTGATCTGTGTACATGGGGATACCCGGGAGTATCCTATAGCCACAGTTCAGTTTAAAACTGGCTTAGGTACGGTGTCCCATGCGGTCGGACTTGTGCCCCACTTGGTGCACGAGGCCATCATTGGTAGGGACTTCCCTAAGTTTTGGGAACTGTGGGATCGTCCCGACCCGGTCGCAGTACCTGACTCAGTCGCAGAGCCAGAGCTCCTGGCTACTTCCGATATTGTGGGTTCAGGGGACTCATCTCGGGGCTCTCCGAGTTTTCCTTTCTCGGTTATGGCAGGAGAGCTGGAGGAGCCTGAGGAAGTCCCCACAACCAGTAGAGCCGGACAGCCGTCTGCCGACTCGGAGCCTATGTTGGAGTTTACTGACCTTAATGTGCACAAGGAAAATTTTGGTACTGAGCAGAGAAAAGACCCTACCCTTGCCAGGGCCTGGGAAAATGTAATGGTGATTAATGATGTACCTGTTGAACCAGAGGATAGGCCCTGTTTTCCTTATTTCAGCAGCAATGATGATTTACTGTATCGTGTATGTAAAAAGAATGATGAAGTTACTGAACAGTTGGTGGTCCCCAAGCCTTACAGAAGGGTGGTGTTGGAACTTGCCCATGGGCACTTGCTAGGAGGCCATTTAGGGGTTGAGAAAACCACTGAAAGAGTGTTGCGCAGGTTTTACTGGCCTGGGATACAGAAAAATATTGAGAATTATTGTCAATCCTGTCCTGTGTGTCAGATGTCAGCCCCCCAGCCCCACTTCCGAAGTCCTTTAGTGCCCTTGCCCATTATTGAAGTGCCCTTCGAGAGGATTGCCATGGACCTTGTGGGGCCCCTCCCCAAATCCGCCCGTGGTCATCAGCATATCCTCGTGATTATGGACTACGCTACCCGTTACCCTGAGGCCGTTCCCTTACGCGCCGCATCTGCTAAAAATATTGCCAAAGAGCTGTTTATGGTGTTCAGTCGGGTGGGCATCCCTAAAGAAATCCTGACAGACCAGGGTACCCCATTTATGTCACGGATAACTAGGGAGCTGTGCAAGTTATTTAAGGTGACGCAGTTGCGAACCTCTGTGTATCATCCGCAAACGGATGGCTTGGTGGAACGTTTCAATAAGACGTTAAAGGGCATGTTAAAAAAGGTTGTTGACAAAGATGGGAAAGACTGGGACTTCCTGATACCGTACCTGATGTTTGCTATCAGGGAGGTTCCCCAGTCCTCTACAGGGTACTCTCCATTTGAGTTGCTTTATGGGAGACACCCTCGGGGACTCTTGGACATAGCCAAGGAAACTTGGGAGGGGGAACAGACACCCCACAAAAGTGTAATTGAGCATATCGCTCAAATGCAGGACAGGATTGCAGCCGTAATACCAGTGGTGAAAGAACATTTACTACAGGCTCAAGCAGCCCAACAGAGAATATACAACCGGGGGGCCCAACTCCGTGTTTTCTCACCGGGTGACAGGGTCCTCGTTTTAGTTCCTACTGTTGAGAGCAAGTTCCTGGCTAAGTGGCAGGGCCCCTTTGAAGTAATTGAAAGAGTTGGGGAAGTCAATTACAAGGTGTATCAACCAGGTAAAAGGAAGCCCGAACAGATTTACCACGTGAACCTGTTAAAGCCCTGGAAGGATAGACTGGCGTTAACTGTGAGGTCCCTACCGGTAACGCCTAAGGGTACTGAATCCCCTCTGATCCCTGAGGTCACGATTCCAGACACCCTGTCATATTCCCAAAAACAGGAAGCTAGAGAGTTCCTAATAAGGAATAGAGAGAAATTTTCAGAGTTGCCTGGCACGACTTCAGCGGTTCAGCATGATATTGTTACTGAACCTGGGGTCCGTGTCAAGCTCAAACCATACCGAATTCCTGAAGCGAGGAGAAAGGACATCAGTGATGAAGTTAGAAGGATGTTGGAACTAGATGTCATTGAGGAATCCAATAGTGACTGGTCTAGCCCCATCGTGTTGGTCCCAAAACCGGATGGCACTTGGAGGTTTTGTAACGACTTCAGAAAGCTCAATGCAGTAACAAAGTTTGACACGTACCCGATGCCCAGGGTAGATGAACTTATAGACCGACTGGGCAAGGCCCGTTATCTGACCACTTTGGACTTGACCAAAGGATATTGGCAAATACCCCTGACTAATAGTGCCAAAGAAAAGACTGCGTTTGTGACCCCGGAGGGATCATTCCAGTATAAGAAAATGCCTTTTGGGTTGCAAAATGCCCCTGCAACCTTTCAGAGGGCCATGGACAGGACCCTAAGACCGCACCAGCAGTATGCTGCAGCTTATTTAGATGACATAGTGGTGCATAGCACTGACTGGGAGTCTCACTTGCCCCGTGTCCAAGCTGTCCTTGATTCCCTCTTCAAGGAAGGTTTTACGGCAAATCCCAAAAAATGTGCCATTGGTTTGGAGGAAGCCAAGTATTTGGGCTACACTATTGGCCGTGGAGTTATTAAACCCCAAGTGAATAAAGTAGAAGCCATCCAGGAGTGGCCACGTCCTGCAAACAAGAAGCAGGTCAGGGCCTTTCTTGGCATTGCGGGATATTATAGAAGGTTTATTCCAAATTTTGCCACTATAGCTGCCCCACTGACAGACCTGACGAAAGGGAAAGACTCCGTAATGATAAAATGGTCCCCAGTAGCAGAAGAATCTTTCCAAGTCCTGAAGAAGGCTCTTTGTGCACAGCCAGTGCTATACTCCCCCGATTTCTCCAAAGATTTTTTGGTTCAGACAGATGCCTCTGATGTAGGTATCGGGGCAGTACTATCACAGGTATACAATGGGGAAGAACACCCTGTGGTCTACCTAAGCAGAAAGCTCAATGATCATGAGAAAAAATATGCAGTCATTGAAAAGGAATGTTTAGCCATAAAGTGGGCTGTGGACGCGCTCAGGTACTACCTGTTAGGGCGCCAGTTTGAGTTAATAACTGACCATGCTCCCCTGAAATGGATGGCCCAAAAGAAGGAGACTAATAGGCGGGTGAACCGGTGGTTTTTGGCCCTCCAGGATTATTCCTTTTCGGTAAAACACAGGCCAGGGGTTGAGATGGGTAATGTAGATGCCCTGTCCCGTGTTCACTCCTGTTGGGCTACAGGTGTTCCAACCCTGGGGTTGAAACAAGAGGGGAGGGTGTGTAGCAGAGCGTCCCAGAGAGAGCCTGGGAAAGTCCAGTTCGGGGTTTATACCTCTCCCAGGCTCCTCTCTTACACGTTCAGGGATCTCTGATCCCTGATCCAGGTCAGGTGTTGGCCCTCTCCCCCAGGCCAATTTAAGCTCACCTGAGCTAACAGCCATTGCTCTGTCCTGGGAAACAGATAGTGTGGATCTGTAGGAGCAAGGAGGTTGTTAAAAGACTGGTGAGCAGTTTGTATTTTGAGCTAACAAGCGGTAGGCTTGTTTAGCTTAGTAGTTAGGGCCTACATATCGTGTAGTTAGAGCCGAGACACGGCTAGGTGTTTGTTTAAACTACTTTTGTTTGTTTTGTTTTCTGCACACTGTACAGCACCTGTAAATAGACTTTGTATAGCACCAATAAAAATCCCACTGTTGTTCACTTATCCTATGGACTTTGGTATCTGTGCCTGCTCATCCCAGGGAGCTTTTGTACCCGCTACCTATCCCCAGCTTACAGCACATAAACGATAAACGTCGGTAGAATTGCTCCTGTGGGCAAAGCAACGTACCTGATCTGTCTCTCCTGTGATTGATCGGTGGGTCACAGCTACCGGACCTGCTGATTGTCTCTCGCTGCGTCCAATCACAGCAGGAGTGGCGAGTACCCCCTAAACCGCATGCATAAAATCACGTACAGGTATGTGATTTTGCACAGCTGGGCCGCCCTGCCGAAGTAAATGTACATGGGGCGGTCCGGAAGCGGTTAATAAATGTTGCATGACATTTAGCCTAGAGGCCTCTTATACCATTTATATTCCCGAGCATTTGAAATGTAAAATAAATGTTAAAACCCAGCCATTTATTTGACTAATTCCGGTATATTTTTGTTATTCATCATAAAATTTGCTAGGCTGATTTATGCTGACCTGCGGACCATTGCTTTAAACCAGGGAGACTTGGGGAATTCTATTTTTCACTGCTGTGAACATTTTGGTCACAAATCCCTTTGACAGTTTGATGAAAGCTCAGAATCTCTTCTGCAGATGATGCTCACACACACATTGGGTTTTACATGGACAGAATATATAAACAAGCTCTATTCCTCAAATTCATATTTTTTTTTTTAATAGAGAAAAAATATACATTTAAACTGTGTATATAGAAGGTAAAATAAACTTTGCAGGCAGAGGTAGGTAAGGAGACCTCCATCTTTCTTTTTTCCCTCTAAGTACACCACAACACACAGAAGGTTCCTATACACAGGTCAGTTGTAGTGTATTAGGAATCCCCATTGGGGTACCTTTCAAAATAAACAACTGGCACCTAAACTCACCTCCAGGCCCGTCGGAACCCGACAGGCAAAGCAAGCAATTGCCTGGGGCCCCGAGTTGGCCCCAGGCAATTGCTAGATCGTTAGTTGCAGCCCTAGAACCAGCCCTGTACAGTATGTGATTGGGTATTCTTTTTAAAGTGAAGCTTCACCTTATTTACTAGGCACTTCCAAAGTGCATAGTCTATTTGCCCTTCGTAAATCAACCCCATTGAGTAGCATTGTTCTTTGTATTTCAAAATAACACCAATGACATGAATCTGTTACAAAAAGTAACAATAGCATTTACATAAAATTATAGAAAATAAATACAATGAAATGAAAGCATACAGTTCCAAGAATACATGAAGGATTGCTTCTGCATTGTTTACCTCAGTGTAGCTCAGTGGTGGCCTGTCCATAGAGGGCTCACAGGCGCTGCCCCCCTATCCATGCATCCGGCCCCCTGATCTACATATCAGGATGCCGACTATGGATTTCAATGCAGGGTGGGTGTTTTTTTGAAGCACCTGATTAGAGCCAGAGGCTGTAATAGGCTTCAAAAAAGGTGGGCTCAGAGCGCAGGAAGCTTGAGGAGCGGACACCAGAGCTGCTCCATGAGAGGAGGAGAGAACACCACGGCCCCGTCACAAGAGCGGGTAAGTGCCGGACCGCACCCGCGCAACTGGGGGGGGGTGTTGTTTGTTTGCTATCCCCCCAAAAGAAGAACCTACCTGCCACCACTGGTGTAGATACAAATTTATAGAAACTTACATGTGCCTTGAAGAAAGTTGGCCAGTTCTTACAGATAATTCATAATTTTCTACCATTGATCCCAAGTTTTTTTTTATGACATTTTATCAATGAATGTGACAGGTTTTCCAGTATTTTGAACACGTTTGGTAATGACTGGATGAAATGATCAAAATGTAACTTTGTACTGTCTGTACTGAGTAAGGCATCTGGATCAACAGGAAAGTGTGTTAATATGATACAATTTGAAGTAATTTAGATGGTTAATGTATTAGTAGGGGAACATATCAAAATTACCTGTTCATATTGCACGTTCACTGGGGTTTGATTTACTAAAACTCAGCATAGAAACTAGGGTTGTCCCGATACCACTTTTTTAGGACCAAGTTCAAGTACCGATACTTTTTTTCAAGTAGTCGCCGATACCGAATACCGATACTTTTTTTAAACGTGTCCCCAAATGCAGCCATGTCCCCCTCATATTGCAGCCATGTCCCCCACATATTGCAACCATGTCCCCCACATATTGCAGCCATGTCCCCCTCATATTGCAGCCATGTCCCCCACATATTGCAGCCATGTCCCCCCACATATTGCAGCCATGTCCCCCACATAGTGCAGCCAGGTCCCCCATATACAGCCATGTCCCCCACATATGCAGCCATGTCCCCCACATATATGCAGTAATTCTCGGTCCCGCCACCCCCAGGGAGGTGTGTACCTGATCGGCTCCGAACGGAGTGATGTTGGCCTTGGCTGCGAGCCGACTCCCAGTGCTTCGACGATCAGTCCTACGAAGACGGGGACGGCACAGTAGTGGAGAAGTCCAGAGAACACGGACGGAGTAGACGATTCTTATCGTCCACCCAATAGTGGGCTCCGCTCTCCGGGCTCTTCCATGTCTGCGATCACCCACCCCGGCCCATACACACTTCTTCACCGAACTAGACTCAGCCCACCACACAGGAAGTATCCGCACTCTCCGCCCAGACACACCCACCTCACCTCCCTGCTCCAATCACAAGCGCCACAATTCACTACAGTACCGCCCTCACACCACGCCCACCCAGCACAACTCTCATCTGCCCCACCAATCAGGGAAGAGAGCTCCGCCAGGCTGCTGAGGTGGCTGTCATGTGACCGTGATCAGGCTGACTGAAAATACACAAGCTTCACGTGCGGCGGCTTTGTATATACGGCGGCAGGGTCGGATTAGCTTATACGGCGGTGGCGTTGGCGGCATTGGCGGCAAGTATTCTATTTAGGTATCGGGGGTATTTGCGGGAGTACAAGTACTCCCGCAAATACTCGGTATCGGTCCCGATACCGATACTAGTTTCGGTATCGGGACAACCCTAATAGAAACCAATCTTGCAGGTTTTATTGTCAAAGCTTAATTTAAAAAATCCCTTAATCTATATGTAAGACATTGGACGCATGGATTTCAATAGGGCTTTTTTTTAGAAGCACATCAATAAAAACGATTGAAAAGAAAAAAAGAGCAGGCTCCTGTTGCAGAGCACTGCGCCCAGTGCCTATTAGCAATATAGTGTGACATTAGCGAGTTAATATTACCCCCGCCCGATGACCCCCACAACCACCGGTCAAGGGTTGTGGGGATGAGGCCCTTGTCCCGATCAACATGGGGACATGGTGCTTTGAGGGGTCACAGACCCCCAAAGCATCCTCCCAATGTTGAGGGCATGTGACCTGGTACAGTTCAGGGGGGGCACTCTCTCGTCCTCCCTCTTTTCCTGCGGCCGGCCAGGTTGCATGTTAGGATAAGGGATCTGGTGTGGATTTTTGGGGGAACTCCACGCCATTTTTAAAAAAATTTGAGGTGAAGTTCCCCTTAAAATCCACACCAGACCTAAAGGGTCTGGAATGGATATTTGGGGGGAACCCCACGTAATTTTTTTTTAAATTGATGCTGGGGTTCCCCTTAATATCCGTACCAGACCTAAAGGGCCTGATAATTGAATTTGGGGGAACCCAACGCTTTTTTTTTTATGAATGACTTTTCTCTGAATTGCCGGGAGCCGTCAATTCATTATAGCTGCGAGTGATTTTTAATGACTTTTTTTCCTTCAGAAATTACACTTTGTGCAGAGACAGTTCTAGACACGGGAAAAATCACTTTTTATGTTTCACTTTAAGCATTATTAAAATCACTCCTCCTGAAAAAACTGCAGTTGTTAAAACTTTTTTTTGCATGGATACATGTCCCCTGGGGTAGGACCCAGGTCTCCAAACACTTTTTAGGACAATAACTTGCATATTAGCCTTTAATATTAGCACTTTAGATTTCAAACGTCCGAGTCCCATAACAGGGTTCTAAAGTTCACACAAACTTTTGGTCTGTTACATGGGGTACACACTGAGCATCCCTTCCTTGGGTCGTAAAGAACTTGTCCCTACTATTGTCACCGCTATGTGCCATAATACAAATTGCACTATGCATTTTAAATAAAGAATTGCTTCTAAAATATGTAATTTACCATAGCCATTACATTAAAAATTACAAAACATATCTCTACATCTGCCTTTGCTTCCAATTGCTAAGCAATTAAAAAAGACTTGTGTACCTAGTGTTAATCCCTTATTCTCCAAGGTGTTGTACTTCTTAATAAATGTGGCAGCATTAAACAATAATGATGGAAAGTGCAAGTGAAATCACTTTACCATGAAGTTAATGATTATAGGCATCTCATTTGGACTACAGTATTTGCTCTACTAATTACAGCTTAATTCCAGTCTCTAATAGAAGGACCTGTATTGAATTTTAGTAGAAAGAAAGTTTTCGATGTCACATTTGTTTGTGATGCTAACTACTGATATTGAAACTTTTTCATGTATAGTTTGGAAGCATACCATTCATATTGTCATCATTGTTTTAATCAGCTTAATTGGTAGCATTAAAGTCAGTTAAGGTGGATTTTACTTGACCAGCTGGTGTTTTGTTTTCTGGGAAATTAGCTTGTAAAAGACCTTTTTGCAGTATAACAGGTGGCACTCTCACAGCTGGTGGTTGCTTACCAGATGCGGATATTTTTAGGACAAGAAATTGTCTTAAATTGGCTTAAAGTGTATGTAAATATATGAAGGAATAATTTTTGGTTTTGTTTTGTTTCATTAGGGTGGGATTAGACCCTCTGATGGTCTAATGATAATATGCACTGAGATAGAAATGAGAAATCTAAGAGTAAATCTAAATCTAATGCTGCGTACCCATGACCGTTTTTCACAATGAGAAAAACGACGATGTGAAAAAGGACGAGAAAAAATAGAGCATGTTCTACATTTTAATTGGCCATTTTTCACGTCGAGAAAAATGCTCTGGAGCCTACACACGATCGTTTTTAATGACCAATTTAAAAAATGGAATTTTTCGTGTCATGAAAACCGGTCGTGTGTACGCGGCATAAGAGCAAATCTTCCAATAAGGACAAATGCTCTGATGACAACTGTCTGAGAAGGGAAATTCCATCAATTTGCAGAGATTTGCTCTCTTTTCTGGTTGCTTCTCTAGGACAAGACATGAAATCTACTTAATGGGACACAGACAGCAAAAAAAAAAAACGTTTCATAATATATATATATATACACTTTAACTGTTTGGAAACAACTTTTGGGATAACTGGATGAAGATTGAATGAAAAAACAAAGGCAAAATTAGTACAAGAAATAAAACAAAAGTGCCATTAGACACCAACTCAGGAAAATATATACGGTATAGGTGCCCAAATTGGTAAGAGAAATACCTCAGTCTTACCACATACCTTAATTTGAACTATCTTTGTACACCCCTAGGGGTGTGTGTTTCCTCAATGGGACTTTAATTTGGTAGGCTGGGTTGATTAAGTAACAACAAGTAATCATGTAATATATCAAAAATGTAGAAATGTATTGATTAGAAAAAAATATATTGGATAGAGAATCACTAAGATAACGGCCAAACATTTGACATATGAGCAGCATCCAAATGACCATAAGGAAATAGCACAGAAAATGCAATCTCTTAGCGGCAAAATTGTTAAATTTGGATATAATATCAAACCACATACAACAAAAAATTTAAATTGCAAAAAACCCAAGGAGCTGTCTATAGGGTAAAGACAGATATTCCAACGTTTCGAGGCTTCTTTATTTTGTGTGGCCTCTTCTTCAGGGAAGGGGTAATGCAACTTGTATTGGCAGCATAATCTAAAAATATCAAAAAGAAAATACAGACAGAAAAGAACAATGAAAAACCAGAGACAGTAGTCATACAATATACATAGATCCCTCACTATTGCTCTCAATGCCCATAGTGCGGTGTTGCAGGTGTATAGGAGAAAACAGCCCAAAGCAAATCCCAGCATATAGATAATAAATATATACCGTATTTTTCGCACTATAAGACGCATTTTTTCCTCCCTAAAAAATAGGGGAAAGTGTCCCTGCGTCTTATGGAGTGAATACTGCACAGGCTCCGCCCCCCCCGTCGCCGCCGATGTGTCAGAATACAGACACTCGGCTTCTGTGTAAGAGAGAAAAGACAGGATGTGAGACAGGGGCATACCAAGTGGAGCGGGGGGAGGTGGACTGCCCCAAGTGCCAAAACATGGGTGGTGTCAGCAGCGTTGCTATAATGGTGCGCTCCACACCCGGGTGAGTTGACACCTGCAAGATGTGACACCATCCTGCAAGTGACAAGAGCCCTGGCTGGCTTTTTGTTTTCAGCTGGAACACCCCCGGCGCTGTGGTCTGGTCCAGTATCACTTCCTGCCTCTTTCCACTGGCCGCTGCTGCTGCTGCAAAATATGTCCTCAGTCCTCCTTCTTAGCTGCTGCCTGGGTGTATCTGACGCTGAGAGACAGCCAGAGGGGGTTGTGCAAGGTGAGCTGGTGATAAGGGGGGTGGGAGGTGTGGGCTGGCATGGTATCCACTGTCCATCACCTGAGCTGTTGTGATAGAAGAGGCTGAAGGGGTGTTTGTGTCTGTCCTGCCACCCTGAGCTGATCTGGGAAGGGGGGGGGGGGGCGGGTGGCTGTGTGTCCACCACCACCACCCAGGTATAGTGTAACTGAGCTGATTTGATAGGGGAGCTGGTATTACTGTGTCCACCACCCACCTATAGTTGTAATATAATATTAAATATTTTAGTACATCATTTGGTTCAGAATACTTTTTTTCTTGTTTTTCTCCTCTAAAACCTGGGTGCGTCTTATGTTCAGGTGCGTCTTATGGAGCGAAAAATACGGTATATAGAAAATGCATAGCATCTCATCAGTCGTAAATACTAACCAGTTTGTGTGCTTATGGTTCTTCTCGGGAGAAGAGGGAAAGGTAATTTGCCGATGATAAAAGAGGTATCCAGATTCAAAAGGCTGTTTAAATAGAAGGGGAATATATCCTCTATTGGTTCATGTAGTCTGCAAAAAGGGGGAACAGAAAAGGGGCCGATTGAGCGGGAACTCGCATATAAAAGTCCATCGGGATGCTGGCACAGGGGGCGGCATGAATGTGTAACATACCTCTGTAAGTGTGAAGATGGATTAGAGCCACAGACTGTGTATATTAGTGCGTGATTCCCAAAAAGACAGGTAGCACCTACAAAATGTGGTAAAAAGACAGATGGAGGGTTTTGAAGATATTCCTTTTTAGGGATAGCTGGAAAAGTCCAGTTATCCATGAATCATTTTAGTAGTTATTAGTAAAAAGACATTATACCTATAATTATTTGGAGGGGGGAAGGAGAAGTGGGGAGGTCGATCGTCTAGGACCAAGATCTACTGCCCAGCAACTGGGACAACGTACCCGGCGTATCCTTGGATTTAAAACCATAAGTATATGGATAGCGCCACCTCCCTCAGTGAGAGGAGCCAGACACAAAGGCAATGTGTCCAGATCTCCCCTGCGCCGTGTGGCAGAAAACACCAATGGCAAAAAGCGAGAGTTCTCTGCACGCTCTACTTGATTATGCCAAAGTGAGGATACCTGGCAGTGTTGCAGATTGTTGCTGTTCTTGCATATAAGTGCAAATATAGTCTAAGGAAGTCTGGAAAAAGAAAACAAAATGCAGGGATTTAACTCTGGCTCGTCCCCCATATATGTACAAGCTAGGGTTGTCTCGATAGTAATTTTTTAAGACCGAGTACAAGTACCGATACTTTTTTCAAGTACTCGCCGATACCGAATACAGATACTTTTTTTTAATCTCATGTGTCAGTATGTTTTTTTTTTATCTTTAACAATTTGTTTTTAATTTTTTAATTTTTACATTTTTTTGTATTTTTAATGCTTTCTTTTTTTTTAAGGGGGGGTGTCAGTGTGTTTTTTCTTAATTTTTTTTATTTTCTACAATCATTTTTTTTATTCTTTTGTTTTTTTATTCTTGATTTTTTTTATTTATTATTTTCAGCCCTGTTGGGGGGGCTTTGGTGAGATATCAGGGGTCTTAACAGACCTCTGACATCTTCCCTTTGAGACAGAGAAAGGGACTAGGGACATATGTTCCCCTGTCCCTTTCTCAGCAGCATCAGCTGTGCTGAAAATGAATGGAGTGAAGACAGTGTCCTCTATTCATTCATAAACTGAAACATTTGTAATTACAGATTACAATGTTTCAGTTACTGTATGTGAATGGACAGTCAGTGATTACTGACTCTGTCGATTCTGAGCAGTAAGGAGCCAGATTTACCGACTCCTACCCCATTCTCCATCCTGACAATTCCAGGGGGTGGAGGAGAGGCACGGAAGGGGAGAGATACGGGATGCACGGGATACACGGCGGCATACACGGGATACACGGCGGCATACACGGGATACACGGCGGCATACACGGGATACACGGCGGCATACACAGTGGCATACACGGGATACACGGCGGGATGCACGGGATACACGGCGGCATACACGGGATACACGACGGCTTTCAGCTGCTTTAAAATCAGCGGTGATCGGTGCTTGGAACTTCCCCATGCACTGATCACCGCCGACAGTACAAGTATCGGGTGAAGCATCGGGAGCATTTGCCCGAGTACAAGTACTCGGGCAAATGCTTGGTATCGGTCCCGATACCGATACTAGTATCGGTATCGGGACAACCCTAGTACAAGCATATCTTACAGTGCAAATATATTGCTTACACATTGGTACATAGGGAGAGCAATGGCTAACAGTCTTTCAGTTTAAATAAATTGCAGCTCCCTACGTAGTAGAGGGTTGCAATGTCACTTTCTAGCAGATAAAACAAAGCAAATAGAAATAAGACAGGGACAAGAGGATATAATATTCCAATATGGAACACAATTTTTCCAAAGAAAATGTATTGAAAAGATGATATAAATAGTATGATAGTACAGGAATTGATTAACACCCATTATGGAGGAACCCATTCTGTGCCTCCAGAGGCAAAACCCTCTAAGAATGGTCTGTAGGATATACATCCATTGAGGCCCGGGGGTTTGGTGGCATTCAAAATGAATATCCATCTCTGTTCTAACTGTAGCAGAAACTTATTTATGTCACCTCCTCTTGGACTGGTGTGCACTTGGTCCAGGATGATAAATGATATTTTCGGGGGTATACCACCATGAAAGTTGGTTACATGTCGCCCCAATGGGAGGTCAGGGTTGCATGTCTTCATAGATAGAATTTGTCTTTATGCTCTTTTCCAAAAATGTTGGATAGTCTTACCCACGTAAAAACATTAGCATTCGCACAGGAGTAGATACACTACTCCCATGGTTTGGCAATTAGCATAATGTTTTGGAAGATATTTATCACCATTTGGTAGTGTATAATTGCGGGAAGTGTTCATAAATCTGCAGTATTTGCAGCCTCCACAGGTAAAGGTACCTGGATACTTGCAAGAGCAGCCTTTTCCGGATGTTTTAAATTCGCTAGAGGCTAAATGGTCTCTAAGGGAGCGTGCCCTTTTAAAAGTGAACGACGGGTCCTTTGTAACGTATGGACCTATTGTTGGATCCATTGTGAGGAAGTGCCAGTATCTTTTGGTTATTTGTTTTATGGCAGTATGTTGGTTAGAGAACTTCGTAATGATGGATATGGGGTTCTTTTTTGTTTCCTAGATGTTGGATTGAATAATAAATTGTTTCAAGTTTTTAGATTTGCCCTTTTGTATGCCCCTTTCAAAATACGTTTAGAATAGCCTCATCCAGACAGTCTTTCCCGTAATGCTTCTGCCTCCTTTTTGAATTTCCCATCATCCGTGCAGTTCCTTCAAATTCTTAAATATTAACTGTAGGGTATAGAGGAAATCAAGTTTTTTCGGATGGAAACTGCTTGCATGCAGAATTGTATTGCCTGCAGTTTGTTTCCTGAAAAGGCTGCTCCTTAAACCTCCCTTATCATCTTTGTGAATCGTGACATCGAAGAAGTTGATGGAGGATTTATCCCAGTTCATGGTGAACTTTAGAACTTTAGACACCAACTCAAGTGCGCAAAATGGACTGCTGGAAGGAGTTATTCGTACATATGAAGTGGCTGCTAAAAGACTGAGAGGAAAGAGAAATTGTCAACTCTAGAAATAGCAGTACAATGGTTGCAGAGGATTAGCAACTATCATAGAGTTTCTTAAAAATGGAAAACACAAGTTCCAGTGTATGATCTGTAGCTCTTGATATACAAGATCGGGGGAGGATCAAACAAGGCGCTGAACCATGAATTCTAAAAGTTTATTGATTAAGCATTAGCTAAAACTTACATGGATGTCTTGGAACACAGTGGAGGAGGTGATATGGAATCCACAGACTGTCACAGCACAGATTATTGAAAAAGAGGGGGATTAGGACAACCCTTCAACCTGCGCACCCTGGGTCACCTCAAACAACATGTTATAAATACATTTGTGATAAAGCAGCTCGTAATAAAGCTCGATAACATAAATAATACAAAGGAAACAACTGTGATTTCATATGGCGCTCAACACAAACATCAAATACAAACATATGATTAGGCAATAAAAATAATAATGAAAAAATGTATATACTATACAAAAAGTGTGCAATGTCCAAAAACTGCCACCAAAATAAGTCCAAAGATGTGATATTTTCTTAACAGTTGATCCAACAAGTGTGTAATCACAAGTTCCTTCTTCCACCAGCCCCTAGGCAAACATCCACAAGTGTGTAATCATGAGTGCCTTCTTCCACCAGCCCCTAGGCAAACATCCACAAGTGTGTAATCATGAGTTCCTTCTTCCACCAGCCCCTAGGCAAACATCCACAAGTGTGTAATCACAAGTTCCTTCTTCCACCAGCCTCCAGGCAAACATCCACAAGTGTGTAATAACGAGTGCCTTCTTCCACCAGCCCCTAGGCAAACATCCACAAGTGTGTAATCATGAGTTCCTTCTTCCACCAGACCCTAGGCAAACATCCACAAGTGTGTAATCACGAGTGCCTTCTTCCACCAGCCCCTAGGCAAACATCCACAAGTTTGTAATCAGGAGTGCCTTCTTCCACCAGCCCCTAGGCAAACATCCACAAGTGTGTAATCACAAGTTCATTCTTCCACCAGCCCCTAGGCAAACATCCACAAGTGTGTAATCACGAGTTCCTTCTTCCACCAGCCCCTAGGCAAACACCCACAAGTGTGTAATCACGAATGCCTTCTTCCAACAGCCCCTAGGCAAACATCCACAAGTTTGTAATCACGAGTTCCTTCTTCCACCAGCCTCTAGGCAAACATCCTACTCACCAGAGGTATATAACACAAATGACATGTAGTCATAATGCAGAAAATCTCCAGAGTACCAGTTCACATGTAATGTAAACAGTTCAAATTGTACGTACGATAAAGTAGCTCATAGAAAAAAAGCAGGGACACCAATCACGTTCCACCTGCACTCCAAGGAATGGCGGAAGTGATGTGGTGAGTATGTCCCCCCCTAATCTGTGCTGTGACAATCTGCGGATTCACACTCACATGTAATGAACGGCTTGATGGAATAACTTTTTGAGGTGCAACTAGAACTAAATGTGGTGGTTCTTTTGATTTTAACTCCCATCTTCCACATTTATAATAACCCGTCAAACCAGAGAAAAACATTGAATTAATACTGGGAGGGTTTAAAATATTCAAGGAAGGCACACCCCTAAAGACAACCTGAGGTTTATCCGATATATCGCAAAGAATTTTGTCACTTTTTAAAATGTGCCAGTGTTTACCAACTATATGTTTCACATTAGCATGTTGGCATGAGTAGTCTGTGACAAATGGGCTCCTAAATTTATTAGTAGTTCCTCTATCAGTTTTTTTTTTCAATAGATCAGCTCTATCTACATTGTTGACCAAATCCAAAGTGTCTGACAAAAATTCTGAGGAATAGCCCTTTTCTAAAAAACGCTCTGTCAAAACGCATGCCTGTTCCACAAAGTTTGCATGTTCACTGCAATTCCGTTTTAAACGGAGATACTGGCTCTTGGGCACTGACTTAAGCCACGATGCGTGATGACAACTATCCTTCGGTATTAAAGAATTTCTGTCTGTGGCTTTGAAAAAAGTAGATGTTATGAAACTGTCGCCACCCACAGAAATGGTCAGATCCAGGAAGTTAATCTTCTCTCGGCTAGCCTCATAGCTTAAATGGATCCCCCTGTTATTGACATTAAGGGAATCCATGAAGAGGGAGAAATCCCCCTCTGTGCCATTCCATAGGAGGAGGATGTCGTCTATGTACCTGGCCCACAGAATGATCTGAGGCCTAGTTTGGACACAGATGACATTCTCCTCCCATTTAGCCATGAACAGGTTTGCCAGGCTCAGGGCATATTTAGCCCCCATAGCGAATCCCCTGTCCTGCCTGCAAAAATGGCCATTGTACCAAAAAAAGTTGTGGGTGGCTGCATATTCCAAAAGCTCCATAATAAAAGCAACCTGCTTCTTTAGTAGTCCTGAATCTCTTTTTAAAAAATATGAAACTGCCTCCAAACCTAAATGGTGAGGAATTATTGTGTATAAGGAGGTGACATCTGCGGTCACCATCCATACATTAGCAGATGGTTTAAGAGTGGATAGCAGATTGATAATATGCCTAGTGTCTTTGACATATGATGGCATATTCTTTACCAAGGGCTTCAAATAGAAATCTATATACTTGCCCACCCGGGACGTGATGGAGTCAATCCCACTCACAATAGGTCGCCCCTGGGGGGGCAAGCAGGATCCTTATGCACCTTGGGAAGATAATATATAATGGTAATCATGGGGGATTTTGGAATCAAAAAGGATCTCTCCTTTTTATTAAGAATATTCAGACCAAAACCCTTAGAAATGATATGATATGATCTTTTCTAGATTTTTTTTTTTTATATATTTGTCCCCCGGGTTTAGGACCAAGGGGGTATAAGTATCCCTATCATCTAGGATCCGCTGCATTTCCTGCATGTAATCCTCTTTATTTAGGACAACTAGGGTTTAGGGTTATTCGCCCCTTATCCACGGGGCGAATAACCACATTTTTATTGGCACAGAGGGACTCAATACCCTCTTCAATGTTTAGCTTACTTCTAACCTGTTTAAAATTCATGGCATCCAAATCTTTTAGTGTTCGATCTCTAAAGACCCTCAGTGAAGGGGCAAATGGGCAGGCGGATTGTAAACGGGTTGGAAGCCATATAACGCTGAACGTTTAGTTTGCGGACATACTTGTGGATGTCCATGTATGTATTACATTTATTAATATTTTTTGGTGGGGCATATTTCAGTCCTCTATCCAAGACTGCCAAATCGGGTTCTGCAGGGTGTGCACGCTCAGGTTGAAGATGCCAGTGCCCCCTTTTGGTTCTGACACCCTTTTTATGCCTTGGCCGACTCGGGGAAATCCCCAATGTGGTTGGCCGTAACTTTCCATTTGGTTTGTCTCACGACCAAAACCATAATCAAAGTCATATTGTCCTCCACTTCTACACATTATAGTCCACTTCATAGTCTCCAGCATAATGGACCACCTCTGTGTCTCTATATGCATAAGGTGGACCATATGTTATGTATGAGAATGACCCCGGGTGTCTCCATATTGGTTGCCGGGGTTGTTGACATAACCACGAGCCTGAGGAGGTGGGGGGCATTCTGTCCACCTCGTCCCCGTGGTTTAGACGGGCCAGGACCACCTGACTGGAAATTACCCTGGCCTTGGGGACGGAAGATGGGTGGAGGGGCAGTGGACACACGATGGCCCCCTCCTCCCCTGCCATGTTCTACCATTGGGGTAGTCTACATGCTTCAGTGTCCGTGCGGCCTGCAGTGCAGTGCGGCCTTTAGTAGAACCAAAGGGGTTCTACTAAACATTCAGTGTCAAGGCATGTCATCTGACAGTACATGACAGAAATCCTAATAACACCATCTTCCTGGGCATAGATAAGTTTAGTGCACATTGGAGAAGGAGTGATTTGGTGCGTAGTATATCCATATCAGAAATGTCATGGGTGCACAAACTCAAATGCTACACACCCTTTGGCCTAAACATAGACGTTGACGTCAATTGTTTTATTGACAACTTTTAGGTTGTTTTACATCTAAATAAACTGTTTATGGCATTTTCCAATTCCCCCTTAACTGGGTCTTCTTGTGTTACCCATAGGCATAAGAAAGAATTATGAGGGTTGATTTTTTAGTCACAGCCTGTGAACTGGATGTGAGTCCTATTCAGCTGCCTAACTTATTTTTTTGTTTTTGTTTTTTATAATTTTTCAATTTTTTAACCATTTTTTTTTTTTTTATATTTTATTCATAGACTGATTCTGACGGTTTTTAAAAATCGCAGTAATAAGTTATATTGATATATCGATCCACAGATATTTTTTTATCGACCTTCATGCTTCTATTAAATATTTATATGAAAGTTTGTTTCGTATATAATCTCATTTTTTTATAAGGGATGGATGTGCGGGGCGATTTGTTTATTTTCCTGCCCTTCTATTGTCCATAGTTTTTTGCCCTTTGTTTGTATCAGAACGCCGCCTGTATCCGGTGACCACGTCCCCATCGAGACGAAACTTTGGGAGGCGACGTTCTGACGTCACCGCATCACGTGATCAGACCCGGAAGATACGGTTTGCACGTTCGAGAAGCCGGCCGGCTTGCTATTTCTACACGCTCTTTGCTTTTACCGTTGATGTAAGTGTACATCTTGTTTTTTTAATAATAAACACCCAAAGGTTTAATGCTATGCAAGCTTTATTTCTCTCTACATATACCGTTTACTGTGGCAATGTTTGAGGCAACTTATCAGTGCTAACATCTTGGGCTGCTGACACCCTCCAAAGGATATCATTTGTCTACGCTGTCTCTGATCTCCTATAATTTAGAGATCATTGAATTCTGGTAAGAATCAATGTGTGACCGTGGTGGAGGTTCTTTCTGTCATCACTCTTTCCAGGACCGCTTTGTGGATCAATTTCTCACTGGGAAGAACACTGAATGAAAACACTTTTTCATGTTGGACTTTACATAATATTGTGGTTCTTCCATAACTATTTTAGTTTGCTCACAGCACATTTACTGTATTAATGTAATTTTCCTAATTTGCACTAGTTTATTGGATCTCAGTGTTTATTTTAATTAGTGCAACTTTTTCTTTTTCTCTATTGTTGTTGATGTTGTATAACATTTTTTAGTCGCTGCTTTCACTTTTATAATTTTAGAGTATGCGCAGTTTATTTTTCTATTTCACCATTTATCATTGCAGGTAAAAGCACAGAAAATTCATATATTTTAAATGCTTACTTACTGTTTTTCCTTTCTGGAAATGATTTTGTATTCACTTGCAATGTGTGTCTGATCTTTGACCACTCCAGAAAGCCTGTCAATTTCCTAGCACAGCCACAATTTCCCCTTCCGCCTTGTATGTCATAGCCCTCTCCTTTTTTGGGGGTGCCTAATTGCTGTCTGTTCTGGCTGAACACCGCCGTCACCTTTGTAGCAGCAAGGAGAGGAATGAAGGGGAATACCAACCCCAGTTCTCAAGAGCACCCAGTTTTGTGAAATTCCCTTAGATAAAATATCTGTCATAAATACCAAACCCTTGACTGATTTAAAGCACCTGTACAAGGTGAATAAAATCTTGAATATATAACCTGTTGACACTTCAGGACTAAGGTGTGGAACTACTGCTATTCTGTCACTTGAGTGACAACTCTAAGTTTGCCAAGGCTTTTGACATCACGTTCAAGATAGCTGCAGTCTCAGGACTTTAACACAAGGGAGTTGTTTTACAGGTAATAACATGCATAAAAATAATCATTTCACATGTACTGTTATGGGGAGATTGTTGTAGGAATGAGTGGTCTAATGACAGAGGGTCTCTTATAAACTAGACAAAGCAGTACAGGTGATTGCTGTGGTGCTTAAGTTAGCACACTACACATTGTACTGTTATCACTACCTATTCAGCATTTAGATGAGAAGAGAAGGTGGGAGGATTTATATGAATATAATTTTTTTTTTTTTTTTCAGTTTTTAAAATGGAATTGTATACTAAATTCAAGTTGAATCACTTTGACTGATCTCTCATGATTTGCATATTGATTCTCCTCTGCCCAGGGTCTTAAAAACAAAAGAACAAATTGGAATATTCTAGTCATTGCAGGCAAAAAATCTGCTAGGATCATCCACATTTTACAATAAGGATTTTGGTATGTCTTAAGCCTCAAAGACATGGTCGGACTTCAAACTTTTCTGTGGATTTTTGTTTGAAGGGCGTTGGCCGTGAACTTGGTATGCATACACATGGCAGGACATTTTCAGCAAACTTTCCCCAAATCACATGTTTTTTGAGCTCTTTTCTGTTCTTTAAGTTTGTTCGTTTGCAGAGAGAACATTTGTCCAATGAAAACCGAAAAAGTTTGTCCGATGGAGCGTACACACAGTCGGATATTTTTGAAAACCTGCTAATTTTGAAGTTTGTTGTCAAAAAGTCTGATCTTGTGTATGGGGCTTTAGAATATTGCGAAAACAAGCTAATATAAAGTAAAAATAAGGATGACTGTATTTACACTGATAATGTGTAAAGTGTGCAGATGATAATTACTGTATGCTCATTTTAAAGCCTAATATGCGAGTTATTGTCGTAAAACGTCTTTGAGAATCCGGGTCTTGCCCCAGGGAACATGTATCAATAGAAAAAAAGTTTTAAAAATGGTCGTTTTTTTCAGGACTCCTGAAAAAAACGACAGTTTTTAAAACTTTTTTTCCATTGATACATGTTCACTCAGGCAAGACCCAGGTTCTCAAAGACGTTTTCATAGGCATACTATAGACACCCAGCAGGTACAATATTTAAAGGAATTTTTCTTTTATTTAAGCATCATTAAAATCACTTCTCCTGGAGCAGTGATTTTAATGATGCTTAAATAAAAAAAAATATGAAAAATTCCTTTAAATATTGTACCTGCTGGGTGTCTATAATATGCCTGTGAAAACGTCTTTAAATAGCACAATCACCTGCCTGCCAGTAAATTAGGAAGAACTGATCTAGCTAAACTATACAGTGTTTAAATATATGTACAACACATGGGATGTATATATATATATATGCCTGCCTGCTCTATCTACCTGCAAAAAATGACACTCTGTCTCTCTAACCACCGCCGCAACACACTACACATGGCCGACCTGGAGGTGGCCTTTTATAGTGTGGGGCGTGTACTAAACCCCCTGAGCCATAATTGGCCAAAGCCACCCTGGCTTTGGCCAATTATGGCTCTCCGTTTTTTGCGCGCTGTTATTGGCCAAGCACGCAAGTCATAGTGCATGTTTGGCCAATCATCAGCCAGCGATGCCGCAGTGAATTATGGGCTGTGGTGCGTCACTCGAATTTGGCACGAACGACCCGTTTTGTTCGTATTTCGACGAACGATCGAACATACCTAGTGGAGGCCTACTGAGGTTAACGAAAAATCCAGCCTCGAGAAAAACTGTTATATGCAAATGCACCTTTAAGGCACTATTTAAGCACTAGGGGCCAGATCCACAAAGCTGCTGCGCTTTCTGAGCCTAACCCATTTACTCTACGCCGCTGTAAGTTACAGCGGCGTATTACTTATCCTCAAAGAGATAGCGCTGTTACTTACGGCGGCGTAGAGTAAATGGGCCGGCGTTCGCGGGTGTTTTTTTTTAACTGCGCATGCGCCGGCCGTGGACGTATCCCAGTGCGCATGCGTGAAACACGTCGCAAATAGTCAATGAAAATTACGTGAACGTAACTTACGCCCAGGCCCATTCTGGATTGGCATATGCAAACGACGTAAACGACGTCCAATACGAGGCTGTCCTGATGTCCATACTTAACATTGGCTGCGCCTCCATATAGCAGGGGTAGCTTTACGCCAGAGATACGCTTACGCAAACGTCGTAAAGGGAAGGCGCCGGCCGCTCGTACGTTCGTGGATTTGCGTATCTCGCTCATTTGCATATTTTACGCTGGAAATAGGCGGAAGCGCCCCTAGCGTCCAGCGTAAATATGCTCCTAAGAGACGATGGTGTAATAACATTACACCAGTCGTTTCTTAGTGTAATTCCGGCGTAGCTTGTTTTGTGGATACAAAACAAAGATACGCCGGCGGGAAATTTAAATTATGTCGGCGTATCAGTAGATACGCCGCGTAATTTCTTTGTGGACCTGGCCCTAGGTGTTTTATTTACTGCATACTAGATCAGTGGTCTCCAAACTGTGGCCCTTTGCTTGCCTTTATCCGGCCCTTGGGGCACTATCCCTCCCACTGATACAAGACACTATTCTGCCATCTGACACCGACAATGGAGCACCATTTCTCCCACTGACACAACTAATAGAGCACTATTACTCTCTATGATACCAGCAATGGGTCACTATTCCTCCCCCTAATAACAGATGTTTACTAACAATGATGCCAGGAAAATGTCCACTCCCGCTGGCCAAAGTCCGGCCCTCGAAGAGTCTGAAGGACAATAAACCGGCCCTTTGTTTAGAATGTTTGGAGAACCCTGTACTAGATCATCTGTAACTAGGGCAAAGGCAGCTGCGTATGCTGTGAAAAAGAGAGGTTTGACAATGCCAGATAAAAAATCACCCCATGTTAATGATGTCTATCTGTGACGTAGCTCGTACTCAAGAGGAGTATGTTTGCCATATAAGCTTTCCTTGCCCTGTACAGCATGATCCAAGATCTCTTAGACCACCCAGTCACTAGCTGTAACTCACCCGCAGTAGGGTGGTAAGAAACATAAGACATCTACAAAGTTCTATACACTCTGGGACAATACCCCCCTTTGTTGTAAACTGCATTCAGTAACAAGAGACACAGGTACATTCAAACTTTTCAACAGTAGACAGTCTTATCAGCAGGCAGGGCTGTTGGAGAAATACCCCCAACCTCTAGCAACTAATAGCTGACAGTGATTTCAGTAACCCTTAAAGGGGTGTTCCAGCCACATTTAGTGTTTATTAAAAGTCAGCAGCTACAAAAAGTGTAGCTGCTGGCTTTTAATAAACACACACTCACCTGCTCCACGATCCAGCGACGTGCCGGCCGGGGGGTTCGCTCCTCTCCCCCCCTCCTTGGCCGGCGTCTTCATCCCAAGTGTGGGCACCCGACCGTGACAGCCTTCGCTTCACGGCCGGGCACCCACTGCGCATGCGCGAGCGGCACTGCGCATGCGCGAGCGGCGAGGCCCACCACTTATTGGACAGTCGATCGCATGGGACCTGTCAGTGTCCCACGCGATCACCTACAGGGAGGGGCTGCTGTAGGCGATTAAGCTTAATCGCCAAACCAGCTCCTCGGCGGAAGCAGGAAGTGGGACAGGAAGTCCCACTCCTTCTGAAACCCCCACTCCCCCCCCCCCAAAAAAAAATCACATGCCAAATGTGGCATGTAAAGGGGTGAGGAGTGGGATTAGTGGAAGTTCCGAATGTGGGTGGAACTCCGCTTTAAGCTAATCCACATAAGCATATACAGTCCCTAATAGTTTTCTCCCAAGAATGACAGAAACAATCAAACAATGGGATGCAGTCATTTAACAATAAACACATAACCCCCACCCCACCTCAAACTATATAGCAATGGTCTTTGAGACACTCCTACAATATTTTAGCAGTCTAAAAGGTGGAATTATTTATCTTCATATATTTCTTGAGGGAGATTGTTGATAAATATTACTGTCCCAAGTAAAATAGCCCCTTTAATTTCCAACACAAACCACACATAAGACCCAGGATAATGGGGGTAAAACGAAATGCTGAGTCCAATGTTGTTGTACTGGAAGTCTGGTTAGAGCAGACCAGACTGGCTGGGCCGATCCTAGGGTCACAGGCGCCTGGGTGCAGAAATATTTTTGGCGCCCCCATATGGGTGTGGTTATCTTTACTAACTCCTCCTCTTTACAAGTGTTTCTGTGGCAACGACTCACACAGAGATGCTCCCCAAAGGAGTCTTTGTTACCCTGGGATTCTCCCATGATCTTTTAACAATAAACAAAATACAGAAAGAGCAAGAAGTACGCTAATGGGACATGGAGGGTGGGGGCTCTCTAATGCACACAGAGAGGGCCTCTGTTAGAAACAACCCCCAGACATAATACAGGAGATGGTCAAAGACTACAGACATGACACAAAAGGTGGTCAGAGGCTGCAGACATATGACAGGAGATGGTCAGGGACTGCAGACATGATACAAGAAATGGTTAGAGACTGCAAAAATGATACAAGAGATCAATGTAGCCTTATCAGTGTCCACCAAATGCAGCTTAAATACCCCACTACATATACTTTGATAGCTATGCCACAAGCTGGGAGTCTCAGAGATACATATAAACCTCAACACAATAATTTAGAAAATACTTCAATACATCTGGTATGACCCCTTAGGGAGAGAGAGAGGGGAGAATCACTATGGCACATGGAAGAAAGGAAGGAGGGGACACTATGGCACATGGAAGAAAGGAAGGAGGGGACACTATGGCACATGGAAGAAAGGAAGGAGGGGACACTATGGCACATGGAAGAAAGGAAGGAGGGGACACTATAGCACATGGAAGAAAGGAAGGAGGGGACACTATGGCACATGGAAGAAAGGAAGGAGGGGACACTATGGCACATGGAAGAAAGGAAGGCGGGGACACTATGGCACATGGAAGAAAGGAAGGCGGGGACACTATGGCACATGGAAGAAAGGAAGGAGGGGACACTATAGCACATGGAAGAAAGGAAGGAGGGGACACTATGGCACATGGAAGAAAGGAAGGAGGGGACACTATGGCACATGGAAGAAAGGAAGGCGGGGACACTATGGCACATGGAAGAAAGGAAGGAGGGGACACTATAGCACATGGAAGAAAGGAAGGAGGGGGCACTATGGCACATGAAAGAAAGGAAGGAGGGGACACTATGGCAAATGGAAGAAAGGAAGGAGGGGACACTATGGCACATGGAAGAAAGGAAGGACGGGACACTATGGCACATGGAAGGACGGGACACTATGGCACATGGAAGAAAGGAAGGAGGGGACACTATGGCACATGGAAGAAAGGAAGGAGGGGTCAATATGGTACATGAAAGAAAGGAAGGATGGGTCAATATGGTACATGGAAGGAAGAACCACTATTGCACATCGAAGGCAGGAAGGATTAGTATGATACATGTAAGGCTGGAAGACTATGGTACATGGAAGGCTATGGCACATGGAACCCTGTAAGTCTAAGGCACATGGAAGACTGTGGCACATGGAAGTCTATGGCACATGGAAGGCTACGGCACATGGAAGGCCAGAAGGCTACGGCACATGGAAGGCCGGAAGGCTACGGCACATGGAAGGCTGGAAGGCTACGGCACATGGAAGGCTGGAAGGCTACGGCACATGGAAGGCTGGAAGGCTACGGCACATGGAAGGCTATGGCTCATGGGAGGCTGAGAGGCTATGGCGCGTGGAAGGCTAAGGCACATGGAAGGCTATGGCTCATGGGAGGCTGAGAGGCTATGGCGCGTGGAAGGCTAAGGCACATGGAAGGCTATGGCTCATGGGAGGCTGAGAGGCTATGGCGCGTGGAAGGCTAAGGCACATGGACGGATGGACAGCTATGACACATGGAAGGATGGACAGCTATGACACATGGAAGGATGGACAGCTATGGCACATGGAAGGATGGACAGCTATGGCACATGGAAGGATGGACAGCTATGACACATGGAAGGATGGACAGCTATGACACATGGAAGGATGGACAGCTATGACACATGGAAGGATGGACAGCTATGACACATGGAAGGATGGACAGCTATGACACATGGAAGGATGGACAGCTATGACACATGGAAGGATGGACAGCTATGACACATGGAAGGATGGACAGCTATGACACATGGAAGGATGGACAGCTATGACACATGGAAGGCTGGGCATCTATGACACATGGAAGGCTATGGCTCATGGGAGGCTATGGAACATGGAAGGCTAAGGCACACGGAAGGCTGGACAGCTATGGCACATTTAGAGAGGGGAGAGATCACTCACCCAGTCTGCATCATCTTCAGAGGCACAGTCACACGCACTCTGACTCAGGCAGTGACATGGCAGGATCACTGGCTTGTTTGAAATCTCCCGCCCACACATCTTCCTAGGCACAGATTGGCTGCACGAAGGGGTTGTGGGCGGGCACAGGCAGGACATGGGGAGGAGGTGGGGCAGACCTAGCCTACCTCCTCCTATGGAATATACAGGCACAGGCATTTTCCCCACCCCCGTCACTGTGTGCATATTGGCCGCCCGCTCGCATAAGCCGCATATTAGCCCGGCGCTGCTGCGGTCACTGTACCTAAAATGCAGCTATTCCCCGCTCCACGGCAACGTGCATATTGGACGCCCGCTCGCCCTCCCGCTGCATATGGTGATTCATCTGCCCGCTATTCCGTAGGAGGAGGTAGGCTAGATCTCCTCCACCTCCTCCCCATGTCCCGCCTGTGCCCGCCCACAACCCCTTCCTGCAGCCAATCTGTGCCTAGGAAGGGGGTAATACAGCGGGCGGTGGCGCCGGGTGGGGGGATGATTGGTATGTCTGTGCAGCACTGCAGGCAGCGACAACAGGCATGACAGGGAAGATCACTGGCCGGCTGTTTCTAAATCTCCCGCCCCCACCCCCTCCTAGGCACAGATTGGCTGCACGAAGGGGTTGTGGGCGGGCACAGGCGGGACATGGGGAGGAGGTGGGGGAGATCTAGCCTACCTCCTCCTACGGAATAGCGGGCAGATGAATCACCATATGCAGCGGGGAGGCGAGCGGGCATCCAATATGCACGTTGCCGTGGAGCGGGGAATAGCTGCATTTTAGGTACAGTGACTGCAGGAGCGCCGGGCTAATATGCGGCTTATATACTTGGCACACTGCCGCGGGCGCGAAGCAGTTCACATCAGGATACTCTGGCTCTTTGGCGCCTCCCAGCCTGCGGCGCCTGGGTGCAGTGCACCCCGTGCACCCGCCTAGGATCGGCCCTGCAGACTGGGCTTCTCAGGTAACCCTGTTTCCCTAATAGACACAGGGTGACTTACTCATAAGAGGGGCCTGGAGAGGTGGACAATGGGTTTCCTGAGTTCCCCCTGCCCCACCCAAAGTGACTCTCGTCACACTATCCATTTATGCACATGTCTAACAAATGGATTGGCCTTCTAAATTTGTATATCGGTGTTAGGTAATATAGCATCTAAAGGGGACATCTCATGGCTACAACATGACCGAAAATGAGTTTGGAGATCAAATGTTCAACTTGCTATTTATATATATTAAATTCCTGATTGTGCCCACTGCCCATGATAGATTTAAGTTCTGATAAATTGCTCATTGGAACTTGGTAAAACCTGTGAAACAACATACCGGTACTTGAGGAACTAAGTATAAACCCACGCTATACGGAATAAATGGAAGGAGAAAAATTATGGACAGCCGCACTCCAGCGGAATGTAAAAAAATATATATATGCCTTTTATTCTGGTAAATAAAAACACTACAAAAGCAAAAAACAGCAAACGGTAGGGTGACGAAGCTTCATCACCCCACCGTTTGCTGTTTTTTGCTTTTGTAGTGTTTTTATTTACCAGACTAAAAGGCATATATATTTTTTTTTACATTCCACTGGAGTGCGGCTGTCCATAATTTTTTCCACCGGGTTTTTGAGCCAATACCTACCACCGAAGTGCACTTATCTGGAGCGGCAGTTTCTCTTTTCTAACGCTATATGGAATACCTGAGACAGAGCTTATTTTTAATCTGACATCTTATTTGACTTTAAATTGTGTTTTAATCAATTTCTCAAAGGGATACAAGACAGGAGCTTGTGGGTTCATGCTGTGCTGTACACACACTCATTTCACCTTGTGTATTATGAAGGAGAAATATATTACCCTAAATTGCTGCTCTTAAAGGTCATAAGGTTTGCCTATGCAGACAATATAAATACAATTGCTGAGTTAATGACACTAAACTGTTCAATAACCAGATGCATTTATTCTGCCACCCCTTTGTGAACCAACAGATTAAAACAGTCTGGAGCCTAAGTGCTTGTAAAATGTTAGCATACAAGAATTGCCTTGGCCCGCTGATAACAGACCTCATGAGAAATTATTCATGATATACTGTGTTCTCACAAGTGTCCTATTAACTCACAATTTAAGTCTAAAATCAGGATCTAATCCATCTATATCTAAAAAACATTATGCTGAATGTGTTCAGTAATAAATAGTACTGTATCTGTATTTAACTGCATATATAGAATAAATATCGGAGCAGGCAGCAATTTAAACAACAATATAAAGAGCTCAATCACACCATGTACTTTGGGATACAATAGATCAATGCAGGCTCAGTGCAAAGGAAAATAGAAACAACTGTGTTCCCTTCACACCACATACACTATATTACCAAAAGTTTTGGGACACCTGCCTTTACACACATATGAACTTTAATGGCATCCCAGTCATAAAGATTGAGTTACGAAAACTGGAGAGTGCAAAATCTGATGCAGCTCTGTATAGAAACAAATCAGTTTCCAGGTTTTATTGCCAAAGCTTAATTGAACAAATTTAAGTTAGAATCTGATTTGCTGCCATGCACATCTACACCAGATTTTGCACTCTCCAGTTTTAGTAAATCAACCTCAGTTTCTGTAGGGTGCAATATTGAGTTGGCCCACCATTTGCAGCTAAAACAGCTTCAATTCTTCTGGGTAGACTGTCCACAAGGTTTAGGAGTTTGTCTATGGGAATGTTGGACCATTTTTCCAGAAGCACATTTGTAAAGGAAGGCACTGATGTGGACGAGAATGCCTTGCTCGTAGTCTCTGCTCTAATTTATCCCAAAAGTGTTTTATCGGGTTGAGGTCAGGGCTCTGCGCAGGCCAGTCAAAATCCTCCACGCCAAACTGGCTTACCCATATCTTTATGGACCTTGCTTCGTGCACTGATGCACAGTCATGTTGGAACAGGAAAGGGCCATCCCCAAACTGTTCCCACAAAGTTGGGAGCATGAATTGTCCAACATGTCTTAGTATGCTGATGCCTTAAGAGTTCCCTTCACTGGAATTAAGGAGTCAAGCCCAAACCTTGAAAAACAAGCATAATCCCCTTTCACCAAATGATTTGGACATGTGCACAAAGCAAGGTCCATAAAGACATGGATGAGCGAGTCTGGGGTGGAGGAACTCGACTGGCCTGCACAAAGTCTGACCTCAATCCGATAAAACACCTTTGGGATGAATTAAAGCGGAGGCTGCAAGCCAGGCTGTCTCATCCACATCAGTGCCTGACCTCACAAATGCACTTCTGGAAGAACGGTCAAACATTCCTATAGACAAACTTCTAAACCTTGTGGACAGCTTTCCAAGAAGAGCTGAAGCTGTTATAGCTGCAAAGGGTGGGCCAACTCAACACTGAACCCTATGGACTAAAACTGGGATACCATTAAATTTCATGTGCACCAAGTCCTCTCTTTTATATCAGGAGTCACCTCACTCCAAATTCCAAAAGACCCTCTCCTTCTAGTTTTAGAATTTTGGAATCCCTCTCCTTAGACACAACTTTTTGCTAGAATGACCCTCCATCACAAACCCTGGATTCTCAGCTGCCTCTTAATTGCCTGAAGAACCATCTTGAAACAATGGACTTCAACCTCTTACCTAACTATCACCAAACTCAAATGAGAACTATTTCTGCTCATGTAGAAAAAAAACTCTCTTGGTCGTTTCCTTGTCTCCCTCCAATAAATGCTTCCTTAGGAGATTACAAGCATTCATGTCAGCAACCCTCTCTTCAGATGACTACAGGTCCTTCTATAGCACTTTCACCTGCACCCATGGACTGCTGCAACTCTACGGCAAAGGCAATATCTTCTAGAATTTCCTCTTTTGGATCCAGTCTTTTGAATTTTTCTACTCTTACCTGCTTGGACAGCCCTGTTAACTCTTTCCCCACATGGCCTCATCCATTTCTGCCTAAATTGTATAGGCGACCAGCCGTCATCATCATTATCACCAGCATTACCATTATCATTATTGCAAATGGAATTTTCCACCACTACTCACCCTGTTAGCCCTATATTGTACATTTTATACTATGGCATTTGCTCTTAGTACCAGTGTTCTAACTTACACAATTGGACTAGGAAAAACATCTATATTGGTATTTTCCTTCTCTTGTCCTATCCCTCCATTTATACCCCCCCCCCCCCCACCCTACTCCATCCACCAACATCCCTCTCCTTTTCCCCATCCTTTCTCTTCCCTAGATTATATTCAGTTCTCAACTCTCCTGTTTGTTTTTGTCCCCTCGCCCCAAAAATTCTGCGATCAGATGAATGTTACGGTACTTATCTTCCATCATATTTTCGGTATATGGTTCATTACCACCAAAAATATTATATTGTGATTTTGCCTTAATCTATGAAACATTTCCCTTTTGTGTTGTTGGCATCTGTATTCTGTTTTAATCTCTTAAACATTTTTTACTTTAAGGGGTTGTTGTAAAGGTTCATTTTTTTATTTTCTAAATAGGTTCCTTTAACCTCCCTGGCGGTATGATTCTTTCAGATTTTAGGTGCCATTATTTGCAAGGAAATTTGGCGTTTTATACTGTAGGCCTGTAATTCTTAGGAATAACTCACTTAAATCTATCCAAACAAGAGTCTAATAGGCATCCCGGGTATGATTTTTTTTTTTTTTTTTTAATTATAATATAATAAATAATTATAAAAAATTATAACAAATAATAATATAATTATAGTAAAAATTATTCAATAGTGTAATCAAATCAAAATCACTGAAATTTGCTATTTTTTTTTTTATGACGTATTTCCCCACAAAGCGCTATCGCTAAATTCTGCAAGTGATTCTGATTTATTATCGCTGTTTTTTAGCTGCTCTAAAACAATTTTTGCCATAAAGGGACTTTTTTGGTTGCTATAGGCAATCTACAGTTTGCAGGGAGAAAGAACAGTTTTTATTATATAAAAGGACATGTAGTGCACAGGGCAGACCACTAGGGACATGGGGGGTGTGTATTTTTTACATACAATACTGTAATCTATAAGATTACAGTGTACTGTATGTATAGTGTTTGTTTACATTTTTGAATTTGGCGCCGTTCTCCGTCCCCGTGCGTCGTAACATCGCAGGGAACGGAGATCGGCGGCGCGCGGGGACGCTGTGTGAATCGAGAGAGCACCCGCTCGCTTACACAGCGCGGATGCATCGCTGGATCCACGGAGAAGGTAAGTAAACAGTCTCTGTGGATGCTGCGAGGCGAGCCCGAGTCTGACTCGGGGTTACCGATCGTAGCACAGAAATCTTACCCCGAGTCAGACTCGGGAACACCGCCAGGGAGGTTAACCGCTTGCTTACTGGGCACATAAGCCCCCTTCCTTCTCAGACCAATTTTCACACTTTGAATGACAATTGCGCAACACTACAATACAACACTGTATCCAAATAAAATTTGTATAATTTTTCCCACAAATAGAGCTTTCTTTTAGTGGTTTTTGATCACCTCTGCGTTTTTTATTGTTTGTTAAAAAAAATTAAATACAGAATTTAAAAAATATATATATATTTTTATATATATTTTTTAATTTTGGAAACAGGTAATTGTTCTCCTTCATTGATGTACGTGATGAGGCTGCACTGATGGGCATTGATGGGCTGCACTAATGGGCTTCACTGATAGGCACCGATGGACTGCACTGATGGGCACCGATAAGGTGGCACTGGTGGGCACTGATAGGCAGCACTTGGGACTACATGCCTGCGGGGAGACGCTATGAAATTCAGACAAAGAGAAAAAAAACATTTAGAAGGGAAATCGAAGAAAAAGGTAAGTAAACCAACAATGCACTAGCTTAATAGAACCAATTTAGAGAATACAAAACTAACCTTTACAACCGCATAAAAAAAAAAAAAAAGTTCATGTGCATGTAGGGGGCAGACGTCCCAATACTTTTGGTAATATAGTGTATAGGTGTTGCATGAAAATGTGTCATGTCTGTATTTTCACGCAAAGTATAAGGCCCCATGCACACTGGACGTTAAAAAAAACGTTATAAAAACGCCAGTCGTTTTTTCAATATTTTTGCAATAGCATTTTTAGCATCTATTCGTGTTTTTTAGCATTTTTCGCATTTTTTTTTTTTGGATTTTTTTTTTCAATGAATCCAAAACATTACAAAACGCTGGTGAGCGAAGTTTTGAGCGTTTATCAGTGTTAGAGCGTTTTTACAGCTGAAAAACGTCTCTCAGATCCCACTAGTTTTGGGTCTATTTTACTGCTCAAAAACACCACTGCCCAAAACGACTGATAACAGCCTATGTGTGCATGGACACATAGGATAACATGATGGAGAGTATAATGACTGTAGAAAAAAAAATGCCTACTGACAAAAAACAGCTGCTGTAAAAACGTCAAAAAACGTCCAATGTGCATGAGGCCTAAAAGTACATGCATGCAACATCATAATACCAAAAACATTATAATAATGCCGGAATATTTGCTATTGATGTGGCAGATGCAAGAAAAGACACAATTAAAACACAGCTTATTGAGATGTAAACACAGTGCAGTGCAATAAAAATCTGCATGCCGATGCTCCATGTTGTGGTGTGAACGAGCTCCCCCCCCCCCCCAAAATTTCTAAATGTAGTATTATATATAGCTAGTGTAAATAGCTGTCTATATAGTAGAATTCAGATGAAAGGGGTGGGGAGAAAACAACTTCTATGCTGTATCCCCATGTAAAACGACATCTATGCTGTATCCCCATGTAAAACGATATCTATGCTGTATCCCCATGTAAAACGACATCTATGCTGTATCCCCATGTAAAACAACATCTATGCTGTATCCCCATGTAAAACAACATCTATGCTGTATCACCATGTAAAACAACATCTAGGCTGTATCCCCATGTAAAACGACGTCTATGCTGTATCCCCATGTAAAACAACATCTATGCTGTATCCCCATGTAAAACAACATCTATGCTGTATCCCCATGTAAAACAACATCTATGCTGTATCCCCATGTAAAACGACATCTATGCTGTATCCCCATGTAAAACAACATCTATGCTGTATCCCCATGTAAAACAACATCTATGCTGTATCACCATGTAAAACAACATCTAGGCTGTATCCCCATGTAAAACGACGTCTATGCTGTATCCCCATGTAAAACAACATCTATGCTGTATCCCCATGTAAAACAACATCTATGCTGTATCCCCATGTAAAACAACATCTATGCTGTATCCCCATGTAAAACAACATCTATGCTGTATCCCCATGTAAAACAACATCTATGCTGTATCCCCATGTAAAACAACATCTATGCTGTATCCCCATGTAAAACAACATCTATGCTGTATCCCCATGTAAAACGACATCTATGCTGTATCCCCATGTAAAACGACATCTATGCTGTATCCCCATGTAAAACGACATCTATGCTGTATCCCCATGTAAAACTACATCTATGCTGTATCCCCATGTAAAACGACACCTATGCTGTATCCCCATGTAAAACGACATCTATGCTGTATCCCCATGTAAAACGACATTTATGCTGTATCCCCATGTAAAACGACATCTATGCTGTATCCCCATGTAAAACGACATCTATGCTGTATCCCCATGTGATAAATCAGAGGGATTAAAAGCATAAGCTCGTAAATTTGCAGGTGCTCCTTCATTGGCTATTTCAGATTCAGGGCAGGCAGCTGACCAAGCTGTATAGCAAACTCTGGCAGCCAACCAGGCTGTGCTGTCTGTCAGGACTGTGTACATCCCAGGACTAGATGGTCAGAAATATAAATTATTTGGCAAGTAAAATGGCTCCTATATATGTATTTAAACTGTGTATTTCTTTATTCGCCTGCAGTGCAGCCTCAATAATACCCGTGTGTATGGAGATGTGATTCTTTGGAAAGAAAAGATAAGATACACAATATCCTGTTCACTCCGCTATTATTACAGGCCGAGCAATATTCCCATTTTTATCTAAGGGACAAACATGAACTGAAAACCTTTTTTCTATGTAACTCTACTTTATGAAAAGCTATAGATGGAAAATCCGATGGTGTTTTCCAACCATGCAGAACTTTATAAACAAAGCACCTTGTGCAAAGCAGAATGAAATGTTACACAACTGATCACACCGTTGGACATTTTTTTCCCATGCATGGCCACTTTAAGAGATAAGTGATGTTTCCATAACTCTAATTAACTTTGCCCCCAACTAGCCCTTCATATAAGAGGTGTCTATAAAAGACGGCCTGAAATTCAGACATGGTTTTACTGCTGCCCCTGCTGGGCAGCGTGTTGGTAACCATGGCAGCGGCACATAATCACAGCACAAATGAAAATAATGGCCTACCTGTCAACATATGGACAAGAAAGCTATTATTTACATTGGTAGCTGAGTAGTAGTGAAATAAGAATGTTGGATTCCCCGCTGCTGCCATAGCTACCAGGATGCTGCCCAAACAGGGCAGTCAAGAACTTTGCTTACATCTACGGTCTATCTTGTTCTAACACTATTGTTGTGATCAGCTGTGAGTAAACACTAAAGTTAGTGTGAAACGCGTCAGTAGACCTAGGATTTGTTGCTGTGATTTGCAGTGCCTGATTCCAGTTTTTTTTTACAATAAAGCCACGTTGGATTGGAGTGTGGTTGTACTCATTTTTCTTTGTTACTATTGTTGTGATGGTAGTCAGGGGGCATATTTAATTTTACATATGCTCTTAGCATGCTCATTCATTTTATATTTGACTCATGTTACAGTAATGTAGCTTTCTCACATCTACCTTTTTTAATAGTTGCACTGAATGGCATATTTAACTACTTGCTGACCACCCTATAGCACTTTTACTGCTACAGAGCGTCAGCTGTGTGCAGGATCACGTGTGTATATATATATATATATATATATATATATGATCCTGCACTTCCACCTACAGGGGGGGGGGGGGCTAAGCCGCTGGTGGGCCAATTTTGCTGTGATAGTTTTCAGCAGAAGCCAATCTGTGAGTGTCAGGCACTCAATGTTTCTCCGGCACCCGTAGATCGTCCACAATAGAGGGAACTGAGTTATGTAAACAAGGCATATCTCAGTTCTGAAGCGGAAAAGGATTCGATCCTGTGTTCCTGCAAAGCAGGGAGTAGATTAGATCTCTTCCCATAGTAAAAGCAGCACACAGTTTACACAGAAACATTGGCTAGGCACCCAGTTAGTCCTTAGATCGCCATAGATGTTTAACCCCCTCCCTGGTGCACGCAAAGTGTCAAAAGTGTCAGCTAGCATGCGATTGACTGCCGCAATATCACAATCCTGCTATAAGTCGCTGATCGCTGCCATTATTAACAAAATACAAATTCCATAAATATATCCCATAGTTTGTAGACTCTGCAACGTTCGCATAAACCAATCAATATACGCTTATTGGGATTTTGTTCACCAAAAACACGTAGCAAAATAAAAATTGGCCTAAATTTATGAAAAATTTTGACTCTTAAAAAAAATATTATTGGATGTGTTTTATAGCAGAAAGTAAAACATTTTTTTTTTTCAAAACTGACTTTTTTTTGTTTATAGCGCATAAAAATAAATAAATGCAGAGGTGATCAAATACCACCAAAAGAAAGCTCTTTTTGTGGAAAGAGAAAGACATTTTATTTAGGTACAACGTTACATGACCGCACAATTGTCAGTTAAAGTAACAGTGCAGTATCGCAAAAATTTGCCTGTCATGAAGGGGGGTAAAGTAGTTATTATAAACATTACGTATACTGACTGAAAAATGCTTGTCTATTTTTGGACTTGGCATCATCTTGGTCCTGGATACAAATAGCATTAACTTACATTCTAAATGAACAAATTAGGTTGGCATAATGGGAATTTCTACAGCTAATATAGACAGTTGTGTACCAGGGGCATATTTATAAAGCCAAATATTCAAAGCAGGGCAAACTTCCAGATGCAAGTGTTTTGAATGTTAGCTGGTTATTCACCACCGGTGATTGTTTGGTAAAAGTCACTTTCAATGCTTTATAACTATGCAGGGTATATTCAGTACAAGCATGAATTGTGACAAATAAATTTCACACGGTATAGCAATCAACATAAAGTAGAACGTTTTGTCAATAAAAATTGGCACAGCAATAATCCACATTCATTTTTAGAGAAACAACAAAAGTAAAAAATGTTGATGCTCTCATAGAAGAGAAATGCACATTGAGAACTCGCTTATTTTTTATTTTTTTGTTTGCTGAAATTAATTCCAACTGCTATGTCATCCTCCTGTGTGTTCTCTTTAGATCGAAGCAAACATTAATGTGTAGGCTGTGGCAAACTCTTCGATCAGGAGCACAAGTGATCTTAGTACCTAAAACTGATTATACAAGCCATTAAAGAAAATGCATCACAAAATGTCAAAAACATGTTTCTGAACTCTCTAGGAACCTTTGAACCCTCCTTCACTATGTGTGAGAGGAAAACAGGTAAAGCCGTGTACACATGGCAGAGAACCTCGACGGGCAGAACACATCGTTCCGCCCGTCGAGGTTCTCTGCCGGCCGTCGAAATCGGCGACCCGCCCGTCGGGAATGGCAACCAGCCATTCATCCAGGCGGGCCGTCGAGCAAAAAGAGAGCGTGCTCTCTTTTCGCTCGACGGGATTCCCGACGGGCGGGGCGAGCGCTCTGTGTACACACGGCCGAGGTCCTCGCTGGAATGCAGCTTCCAGCGAGGTTCTCGCTGGTTTCCAGCGAGAACCTCGGTCGTGTGTACGCCGCCTAACAGACCTGAACTCCAATATAGAGCAAGTGTGGTATTTGCATATCTTGCACATGCTAGTTTTTCCTCCCAGGGTGCGCGGAAGTATATTTTTTATATGCTGAAGGCATGTATTTATTACCTTATCTGTGGTTTGTTTCATTTCGAATTGAAATTCAGACAAATTTTTGTTTTGTAAAATCAGATGTATCCGAAATCAGATGTGTCCGAATTTCCAAATTACAATAGTACCGAAATTTAAACTAATCTGAAATACTGCAAAATTCGATATAAAAAGCGTTTTATTCTAAAAGCAAGTTATACTTACAAAAATGCAGATAAATTGCGACATGTAAAAACAGCTCTAATATATACCGCAGTGATTTCCTTTCCCGAGACAGACAGTGTGCTGAATCGGCTTCTACAGGATCAGCGCAATAATCTAAAGATTTATCAATGTTGGAAAAAGTGGGTAGTTTTTGAAGGTCAATAAAAGCTCTCGCTGTGAGCCGCCATCCAGGAGAACGCACGTCTTCTGCCGAGTCTCTTATCTCCAGGACTGATCTCCCCCACAGGTCTCCATAGAGAACGGGGGAAGTTTGCTGAAAACCAAGCCTTGATTTACCACGTCTTTTGCGCTGATCCCGTAAAAGCCGACTCAGCACACTGTCTCTTTCTGGAAAGGAAATCACTGTGGTATATATCAGAGCTGTTGCCGGCCGGCATCTGTTTTTACATGTCGCAATTTATCTGCATTTTTGTAAGTATAACTTGCTTTTAGAATAAAAACGCTTTTTATATTGAATTATGCTATGGTGCCCCTTCTTTCTACATGTATCTGATTGTTGGATTGTAAAAGTATGGAGGGAGCCAAGCATCTGGAATCTTTACCCTGTGAGTCTACCTCAGCTGTTAAAGGCCACGGCTGGGTCATAGCCGATTGCTGAATCAAGCTTGCCCTCTGGTAAGGTGCTTTTATACTTGATGGTGGGCTTTTTTCACTTAAGTGTGGAATATCTGTGGATTCACTGCGGTGTACATTTTTGGGGCCAAGTTCTAAGCATCGATTGTCTGTGTGGTGATTCATCTGGAATGTTGTACACCTGGACTATATCCTATATAGCTTAATACTCCTGTCATCTGTGGACTTTGGGCTAGGATTTAATTGGCGCAGCTTTAACCTTTCTATAAATGGACCCTAACTGTTGATATAAGGGAAATCACTTTAAGATAACTCATTTTCCCCCTACATCAGTTTGCCAGATACTCTGCAGGAGTCACAAAGTTACCAATCATACTAATGTGATCATTTCCTTATCCAACAATAACCAGCTAGATTATGTGATATATGTGTCATGTCTATAGAACCATTACACTATACTTTAACTATGTGATATAGAATGGTGGGGTTGGTTTCATAAAGGAGTAGATGGTGTTCATCTAATAAAGTAATGTTTGTAAATAAGGCAAACCTGTGTACACTTTGAATATCCAATTGTATGCAAGGGAAATTAGAATTTTTTTTTTTTTGCTAGCACGTGATTGGTTAATGGAAAACAAACAAAGATTTACTTTGTTCAGGAAGTATTCACTTTGATAAGTGCGCGCAGGTCATTAAAATGATACGATATAATGATATAAAGGGATGTAATCTAGTCAATAGATTGGAGAAATCATCATGTCTATGGGCACTTCATGACAACTGCAGATAAAAGCTTACAGACTGCTTTTTTGGAGAAAAAAAATCTTAAATGTTTGCTAAAGTTGCTACAGTTGATTAGCTTAGTACCAATTGTGTTTGCCTAGCATGTATCCTTGGCTGGCCTGGACTGATAATACATATGCACGTCACAGTTGTCTCACAGAATGATCTTCTGATCATCTTCTCCTGTCCATGGGCAGCCTAAGTCTGCAAAACTAGAAAAAAAAAACAGTGTGCCGTTATGCTTTTGAAATGAGTGGACCATGATGTATAATTGTTTATGACTGTAGAGCTGTCAAGGTAAAGATGCAGATACCTGACAGCTTTAAGGCTGCAGCCCTCAAGCTGTTGTTGACAACACAAGCACTAGCATAGGTGGAAAAAGTAGTGATGTATGCTGACAAGGCTCATAAGTGAAGAAAAGTAAATCACAACGGCAGATATATTATTATTATTATTATGGAAAGTAAGCCATGGTTCAAGTAAAAGTAAAAAATAGCCCTAAATAATGTTTGATAGTGTCATACATATACAGGTCCAAATATTACATTTTTATTTACTTACAGTGCATCCGCAAAGTATTCACAGCCCTTCACCTTTTCCACATTTTGTTATGTTACAGCCTTATTCCAAAATGGATTAAATTCATTATTTTCCTCAAAACTCTACAAACAATACCCCATAATGACAACATTAAAGACATTTATTTAAAATCTTTGCAAATTTATTAAAAATACAAAATGAAAGAAATCCCATGTACATAAGTATTCACAGCCTTTGCTCAATATTTTGTTGAAGCACCTTTGGCACCAATTACAGCCTCAAGTCTTTTTAATGCTACAAGCTTGGTACACCTATTTTTGAGCAGTTTCTCCCATTCTTTTTTGCAGGACCTTTCAAGCTCCATCAGGTTGAATGAATAGCGTTGGTGCACAGCCATTTGCAGATCTCTCCAGAGATGTTCAATCGGGCTCCAGTCTGGGCTCTGGCTGGGCCACTTAAGGACATTCACAGAGTTGTCCCATAGCCACTCTTTTGCTATCTTGGCTGTGTGCTTAGGGTCGTTGTCCTGTTAGAATATGAACCGTTACTCCAGGTTATTCTTCTGGAGAGTTCTCCTCTCTCCACAGAGCAACGCTTGAGTTCTGTCAGAGTCACCATCGGGTTCTTGGTCACCTTACCCAACTAATGCCCTTCTTGCCCGATCGCTCAGTTTGGCCAGGCAACCTGCTCTAAGAAGAGTCCTGGTGGTTCCAAAATTCTTCTTTTTATAGATGATGGAGGCCACTGTGCTCATTGAGACCTTCAAAGTTTCCGAACTTTTTCTGTACCCTTCCGCAGATCTGTACCTCGATACGATCCAGTCTTGGAGGTCTACAAACAATTCCTTGGACTTCATGGCTTGCTTTGTCCTCTGACATGCACTGTTAACTGTGAGACCTTATATAGACAGGTGTGTGCCTTTTCCACCATCAAGTTGTAGAAACATCTCAAGGATCATCAGTGGAACCAGGATGCTACTGAGCTCAATTTTGAATGTCATGGCTAAGGCTGTGAATACATGGGATTTTTTCGTTTTTATTTTTAATAAATTTGAAAAGATTTCAAACAAACTTCTTTCACGTTGTCATTATGATGTATTGTATGTCGAATTTTGAGGAAAATAATGAATTTAATTCATTTTGGAAAAAGCCTGTAACATAACAAAATGTGGAAGAAGTGAATACTTTCCAGACTCCCTGTAATTATAATTTATGTTTCATGTTTGTACAATTCACAGTTTATCAAAACCTTGGCTGTTCTACTTACCTACCTCTCTTTGTCAGTGCCCCCACTAGCTTTCAGTTATTCAGTTTAAACTGTGCCTCTAACTTACAAAGTCTTCTGCAGTTGGATGCCTGTATACACAATTTTTTTCAAATACCACCCCAAATGTGGCCTCTACTGGGCACATGGCTTCTTCCTATATTCCACCTCCCACTTTTAAAAAAATTCCCTTTTTAATTTTCATTGTCATAACCATTGAAACCTTCAAATGCAACCCCCACGAGATTCTGTCATAAAAAAACAAACAAAAAAACTCCTGTACGTACCTAGAGGTACCTGCACTCACTGGCAGCAGACACTTATATCTTGCTTTAGGCTGGATTTACACAATTCTATATCCATGTTGTGTGCATAGTAATGCATGTGTGTAGGTCTGAATAGGCCCATAGTTTTCTTTAGTCTTTCTCACTAAACTTCAGTGCATAGATGTGAGCCAGCCACATTGGTAAGAATAAGATTTCTACTTCACATGTACTTTCATGCAGAAAAATGCAAGTCAGGACAAGTTTGATCATTGAAGCAGAGCAGGCTGAGTTCACAGCACAGCTAGAGAACTGACCATGGTGTGTTCTCCTGCTTAGTGTGGTCAGTTTTAATAGGAAAGCAGAGGGACTGGCAGGAACACCAGGGATTTCACATAAAGGAAGCAATACAAAGAGAACAGGATACTTTTTCATACAAGTACAACAGACACATATCAGGAATGTAAAGTGTTGGGGTAACAAACGCTTTAATGCAGACTTCTGGGGAAATCAGTGAGTCAATCACACAGGCAGAAAATTTAATTTTTGAGGGCATTCTGTACACTAGCAGTTCATGTTGCCATATAGATTTGACTTTTACAGAAAATTACAGTGGCTTCAGATTGAAAAGGAAAGGTAATTTCCCAAATGAAAAATTAAAACAAAGCTTGTGTAGCAATTGTATATGCTATATAATTCTTTCCATTTTCTATATTTTTTCTTTAAAAGTGAAGTCACCCTTTGATGTTGAATGTTGGAGCTGCTAAGGCTGCATTCACACCTGAGCGTTTTGTCACCTGAAGCGCGACGCTCAAAAACGCTAGAGGGGAAAAAATACATTATTCTCTATGGAGATGGTTCACATCTCCACTCCAAAACGCTTGACGCCGAACGCCTGAAGCTCAAACAAGTTCCGCACCCTTTTTTGTCGCGCGAATCGGGGGCTTGGGCGTTTTGCATTGGTAAAAACGACCCAATTTGTCGCGGTAAAAAACGCTGCAAATCGCTACGCTCAGGTGTAAATGCAGCCTTAGGCAGGAGGATTTCCAGCCTCGTGCACATTACTGGTTAGTGTGGCTGCTCATCATGGGTATGAGCCAATAGGAATGTGTTGGGTTAAAGGTAGTGGTGGCAAGCTCAGACCCTGTTATAACAGCTAGGAATTCAGACATAGCAGCAAATATTTGAGTCTGATTTTTTTTATTATTATTATTACATAGTTACATAGTAGGTATGGTTGAATAAAGACAATAGTCCATCCAGTTCAACCTGTGTAGGTGAACATGCGTCAGTGTCTATAATTATTTCCCAAATCCCTGTATGTTGTGCTCTTTAAGATCCAAGAGTCTCTTAAAAATATCCATACTTCCTGCAGCAAGCACCAGTTGGGGAAGAGAGTTCCACATCCTTATTGTCCTGACAGTGAAAAACCACCTGCGCAGTTTAAGGTTAATCCGCTTCTCCTCCAATCTCATTGTGTGTCCCCATGTCCTCTTACGCTCTTTGAGACTGAATCATTTTTTTCCTATGCTGGGATCACCATTGAGGTATTGTAAATCACTATCATCTCCCCTCTCAAGTATAGTTTCTCCAGTGAAAATAGATTTAGTGTTTGTTGTCGTTCCTCATAATTGAGGTCCTCCAGTCCTCTTATTAGTTTTGTTGCCCTTCTTTGAACTCTCTCCAGCTCCAGTACATCCCTTTGGAGGACTGGTGACCAGAACTGGGCGGAGAACTCCAGATGTGGCCTAACATTAAGCACTTATGGGGGACTGTATCAAATGCCTTTGCAAAATCCAGGTACACTAAGTCCAAGGGCCTTCCCCTATCTAGATGGCGGCTCACTTCCTCGTAGAATGTTAGCAGACTGGTCTGGCAGCAAGGACCTTTCGTAAACCCATGCTGATTACTACTAATGATATTTTTGGGGGATATATTCCCTTATCATCCCCTCCAATAATTTAATAATGATTGATGTTAGGCTGACTAGCCTGTAGTTTCCAGGGATTTATCTCTGTCCTTTTTTGAATATGTATACGACATTGGCTTTTCTCCTATCAGCTGATACCAATCTTGTGCGTATGCTGTCCACAACGATTTGGAACAATGTTCTGGCTATAACCTGACTGAGTTCTCTGAGGACTCTCGGGTGTAGGCCATCTGGTCCTGGAGATTTATTTGTATTAAGTTTATCTAGTCTTTCCTTCACTCCGGCCTCTGTTAGCCACGCTGTTTTACTCTCCTCCGCTATATGTTTCTCGTGGTCTTTTTTTGCTTCCCGTTTGCGTTCTTACACTTCTAATTGCATTCCTTGTATTGTTGGAATACTGATGGTGAACATTCCCTTTATATTGTTTAAAGGCCATTTTTTCTCTTTAACCACTTGCTCACTGGGCACATATACCCCCTTCCTGCCCAGGCGAAATTTTAGCTTTCGGCACTGTCACGCTTTGAATGACAATGGCGCGCTCGTGCGACGTGGTTTCCTAACAAAATTTAAGTCCTTTTTTCCCCACAAATAGAGCTTTCTTTTGGTGGTAGTTGATCACCTGTGCGGTTTTTATTTTTTGCACTATAAACAAAAATAGAGCGACAATTTTGAAAAAAACACAATATTTTTTTACTTTTTGCTATAATAAATATCCAATTTAAAAAAAAAAAAACTTTTTTTTTTTTTTTTTAGTTTAGTTTGATATGTATTCTTCTACATATTTTTGGTAAAAAAATCCCAATAAGCGTTTGGTAATTGGTTTGCGCAAACGCCTACAAAACGCATACAAAATAGGTGCTTTATTATTTTTTTTACTAGTAATGGCGGCGATCTTCGATTTTTGTCACGACTGCGATATTACGGTGGACACATCGGACACTTTAGACATATTTTTAGGACCATTCACATTTATATACTGCTATAAATATGCACTGATTACTGTATAAATGTGACTGGCAGGGAAGGGGTTAACACCAGGGGGCGAGGAAGAGGTTAAATGTGTATCCTGGGAGTGATTCTTACTGTGGGGGGAGGATACTGACTGGGGAGGTGACAGATGGTTGTCCCTATGTACAAGGGACACACCATCTGTCTCCTCTCCCTAACAGGACGTGGATCTCTGTGTTTATGCAGCAGGGCGGCGCGCGTGTGCCCTCCAGTGGCGCACGGCCGGAGGCCACATATAGATGGCCCCCCGGCAGATTAGAGCCACCCTGCGGCCGTAAATAGTAGGTGTCTAGTGGTTAATGAGACTTCTTACATTACAGTTTAGCCACCCAAGTTTCACCTTCACTCTTATATATTTATTGCCCATTGGAATGCACCGTGTGATACTTTTGTTTAATATTCTCCTAAAGCATTCACATTTTTCTTCCGTGTTTAATGTCTCTATGAGAGTATTTCTCAACTCAGTCCTCAAGGTGCAACAGGTCATGTTTTCAGGGTTTCCCTCAGATGAAATGGCTGTGGTAATTACTAGGGCAGTGAAACTGATCAATTCACCTGTGCAAAATAGGGGGGTTCTCCTTACAATCCATACCAGAACTAAGGGCCTGGTATGCTCCTGGGGGGAACCCACCCATGCCAGTTTGTTATTTAAAATTTGGCGTGGAGTTCCCCCTAATGATTCATACCAAACACGGCGTCTAGAATTGGCGGGAATCCAAGTCGTATCCCCGTCGCTTCTATGTCGCTCTCGCTGGAATGTGCTTTTCCTATTGCAGCGAGTGTGAGATGTCGGCACCCTGTTGCCGAGAACCAGCGCAATGCCGTCGTGCTGGAAACATATTCTCGCGGACAGGTACTGTATACTGGAATTTGTATTTATTTCTGAAAAAAAAATGATGCTACTAATGGCAGAAATCAGCGACTTATAATGCGTCTGTGATAGTGCCGCGGTCAATCTGACACTCTGGGGGGAACTGACTAACTGCTATGACATCACGAGTGACATTAATACAGTGATCAGTGTTAATTCTATACACTGTCAATGTACTACTGTCAATGACACTGGCTGTGAAGAAGTTGACATCTAGGGTGATCAATGTGTAAAATATGTAATGTATGTAAATTGTGCTACTTTTTAGTAACTGATCCTGCTTTGCAGGGATGAGAAACTGACAGATCACTCCATCTGTACAAGATAGTGCTCTGTATTGTTTATCAACAAAGAGTTCTGGGCTGTAATTGCACACAGCTGATCAGCTGGTCCCGGCCATAAATCATTGGCTGGGATTTGTTGACAGGCTCCTGCTGTGTACAATCACCTGGTAAAAAAAACAGAAAGTAGGCAGCAAAGTACAGGCACATTGCTTTGCCTACAGCCGCCCCTCACACACAGTACACTGTGAGCCGGAGGTCAGCAAGTGGTTAAAGAGGTTAAAGCAGGGTTGCCAACTTTCAGTAAATTTACAAACAGTTTGTAAAATCCATAATTGTTGCATCTGGTAATAAATGTCAGTTACAGACTTGCAGTCTACATGTCCGTAATGGACAATCAAGGACAGATGCAAAAAGTACAGATTTTACAAACTGTTTGTAAATTTGCTGAAAGTTGGCAACCCTGGGTTAAAGCCGAAACCAAAAGCTTAATATATTACAGCTTACCAATCATTAGATGTGGTGGCTGCATTCGTTTTCTTTTCTTAGGCTTTTACAATATTCGTTTTCTTTTGGGTTTAATGCCACTTTAATCCTTTTAAATTTGTCTTTACTATAATCATTTACTAAAATATTTTTCCAGGTCTGAAGCATCCCTTGTTAAAATGTTTATATATTCAGCTCACAGGTACAAATTGCACAATATACAGGAATCGTATAACCCCTATTACTAATGCACATATAAATCACATGCTTTTAAAAAATATTCAAGTTCTTTGTGTAAAATAAATCAAAAATTCAATGGCTTTTAAATCAAATTAAATTTAATAAAATAGAAATGGCAAACTCATCTTTATTGCAAAGAAGTACACTGGTAATGCAATCATGACATAATCTTTGGAATTGATTACTTTTCCAATATCTATTGAATATATTAAAGAAAACTGTGGATTGAAATTACAAGCATAATTATAGGACAAGTGAAAGGGTAGATTGCTCAAATCTTGGTTGTCTGTCTGTTTTTTTAATATATTATATAGATAAACCTATGAAGAGATCATTTTACCCTTTGTTGTTACATTTTACATGCTACCTTCATTCATCCATGGCCTTTAAGGGAATGAAAAAAGGGGTCTTTAGTTATTGGCACTATTTCTGTAGACTGCTTATAACAAGGGGGTACCCGTATTTTAGTCTTTGGTGTGCATTGTCAGAACTGTTTTTGGTGGCACAATTATATCTGTCAATCTTCTGGAAAGACTTTTTTTCATTCTTCATACTAGTGTCCCATGAGCTCTCATAAATATAGCAGCTTTTCATATTATCAAATCATTACATCAGGTCACAGTCTATTTGCAGCTTATATTTAAAAGACAACTGTGGGATTTTAAGGATGTATAGATTTGCTTTACAGGCTTTTTTTTTATATCAGGGGGTATGATGAATGTGCAGTGTTCTAAGACACGCTTCCTTTAAAAACTGTATGTTGGGTTCTGACAAAATTAATGTTCTCTGGTATTGAAGAACATCATAAATTAATTCCCAGATATATGAAATTGATTGTATAAAGACACACAGTTAACAAATGTTATCAAAAATATATTTTTTTCTTTTTATAAGCAAGACAGGAATTCAGGAGCTTTTTTTATGACATTTGTATGGCACTTTTAAGCCGCGTACACACGATCAGTTCAAACCGATGAAAACGGACTGAAGTTCGTTTTCATCGGTCCAAACCTATTGTGTGTAGGCCCCATCGGTCCGTTATCCTTCGGTCCAAAAACAGATGGCTTGCTTTAAAATCGAACCGATGGACGGCTAACCAATAGGTCAAAACCGATCGTTAGTACGCACAAGCATCGGTTAAAAGTCCACGCATTCTCAGAATCAAGTCGACGCAGGCTTGGAAGCATTCAACTTCGTTTTTTTCATCACGTTGTTGTGTTTTACGTCACGATCGGTTCATGAACCGATGGTGTTTAGGCACATCAGTCAGCTTCATCGGTGAACCGATGAAAACGGTCTGTCGGACCGTTCTCATCGGATGATCCAATCGTGTGTACAGGTCTTTACAGTCATTCCAAATATTTGTGGCTTTAAAGGGGTTGTAAAGGTAAAAAGAAAAATCCCTAAATAGCTTCCTTTACCTTAGTAAATTCCTCCTTCACTTACCTCATCCTTCGATTTTGCTTTTAAATTTCCTTATCTCTTCTGAGAAATCCTCACTTCCTGTTCTTCTGTCTGTAACTACACACAGTAATGCAAGGCTTTCTCACTGGTGTGGAGAAATCCTCTTGAGGGGGGAGGGGGCAAGCAGGAGAGTCAGGAAGCTCTCTACTTTGCAGATAGAGAAAGGAGCTGTGTGTTAGTGGGCGTACTGACACTCCTTCTTTGCCCCCTCCCCACTTTAAGAGGCTTTCTCCACACCAGGAAGAAACCCTCACATTACTGTGTGGAGGTACAGACAGAAGAACAGAGAGTGAGGATTTCTCAGAAGAAATAAGGACATTTAAAAGCAAAATCGAAGATTGAGGTAAGTAAAGGAGGACTGCACTAAGGTAAAGGTAGCTATTTAGGGAAAAAAAATTACCTTTACAACCCCTTTAAGTGGGGTAATATACATATATACAAGTATTTGATCCCCTGCTGATTGTGTACATTTGCCCACTGACAAAGAAATGATCAGTCTATAATTTTTATGGTAGGTTTATTTTAACAGTGAGAGATAAAATAACAACAACAAAAATACAGAAAAACACATTTTTCAAAACAGTTATAAATTGATTTGCATTTTAATGAGTGAAATAAGTATTTGACCCCTTCACAAAACATGACTTAGTACTTGGTGGCAAAACCCTTGGTGGCAATCACAGAGGTCAGATGTTTCTTGTAGTTGGTCACCAGGTTTGCACACATCTCAGAAGGGATTTTGTCCTACTCCTCTTTGCAGATCCTTTCCAAGTCATTAAGGTTTCAAGGCTGATGTTTGGTAACTCGAACCTTCAGCTCCCTACACATCTTTTCTATGGGATTAAGGTCTGGATATTGGCTAGAGCATGGGGACCTTACGGGCGGTGCAGAATGTCAGTCCTTCACAGTGTAGTGTGTTACCAATTGTTTTCTTGGTGACTATGGTCCCAGCTGCCTTGAGATCATTGACAATATTCTCCTGTGCAGTTCTGGGCTGGTTGCTCACCATTCTCATGATCATTGAAACTCCACGATGTGAGATCTTACATGGAGCCCAGAGGGAGATTGACAGGTATTTTGTGTATCTTCCGTTTGCGAATAATCACAGCAACTGTTGTCACCCTCTCATCAAGCTGCTTGGCAATGGTCTTGTAGTCCATTCCAGCCTTGTGTAGGTCTACAATCTTGTCCCTGACATCCTTGGACAGCTCTTTGGTCTCGGCCATGGTGGAGAGATTGGAATCTGATTGATTGATTGATTGCTTCTGTGGACAGGTGTCTTTTATACAGGTAACAAGCTGAGATTAGGAGCACTCCCTTTAGGAGAGTGCTCCCAATCTCATATTGTTACCTGTATAGAATACACCTGGGAGACAGAAATCTTGTTGATTGATAGAGGGTCAATTACTTTTTTTGCTCATTAAAATGCAAATCAATTTCTAACTTTTTTTAAATGCCTTTTTTGGTATATTTTAGTTGTTATTCTGTCTCTCACTATTAAAATAAACCTACCATTAAACTTATAGACTGATCCTTTCTTTGTCAGTGGACAACATACAAAATCAAAGAGGTTGAAAGAGGTTGATGCAGCTTTTAAGGTCAGGAGAAAGCCAACTGCAGGTACAATTTACATGTCAATGAACTAAATGATCTCAGAAACATCTCAAATTGATCTCAAGTGCAAACAATGTACCAGAAAGCAAGCTGCATTTGCCTCATCGACACAAGTCCAAAGGAACATATCTTCTGTTTTATGGTTGTTTACATAGGAAAGATGTATGTTAAAACAGTGACGCTGGGGGACGTGCAGTGCCTAAGGAGTTTTTCCACATTACAACTAAGCCTTGGCCTTGGGACAGCTTTATGTCTGTTAGTATTAATTTCTCTTATATCCTGAAGGGCACCTGCAAGGATAGAATTGTTGGAGCTGCCAATGTCAACCAACCTTTGAAAGATGCAGGCTTTCAACCACATCCTGGCTTCTACGAATCCACTGACCTAATTCACTGACCTAAACATGTAGAATTGAAGTACAGTAAGGCTGGTTATACATGGTTCCAATCTCAGCTGATTCAGCAGGAACCGGCCAAGATTCAAACCATTAAGAGGTCAATCAATCAACTTGGGTACAACCAGCCTGCCGAATTCGCTTCTGATCATTGCAAGCAGCTGTTATAGCCACTAGTGATAATGACTTCTCTTGGCAGGGACAACTTTGCCCACCCGTTCCCTCCCCCCCAGCCTGGAGAAGACATTTGTCGGCAGGAGGGATTCCCCTGTCAGCGTTGTCTGTGCTGGCGGGGGAATGGTGCAAATTTCTTTCCTGCAACCTGTGGCTGTAGGAAATAAGTTTGCATGGTCTATGACCAGCCTAAGTCCCCTACATACCCAGTGGGCTGCACAAAAATGACACATCGCCGTACCATTGTACCATTGTGCTGTGCTATTGTGTTCTGACAGGGGGACCGCCTACCTCCAGGACACACTGATTAGTATTGGAAACCTCTGTCTGCAAGCGCTGATCTTTATTGGACTTACGAATGAGCTCCTGGAACGGACTTACTGTACTGAATTTTCACATGCTACTGTTTATATCTGGTAAGTGATGTAAGGAGCATAGCAAATAAAAATAAATAAAAAACATGATGTCTCCCTAGGTGATGGGTCCATAACAGTCTGGGTTTACATGAAATTAGTTCAATTGCCATCTAATGGAGGAAAATACTTTTTTTTTTTTTTTTTACAGGAGAATGCAAAAATGAAGTTTTGGGACAACTATAGTTGCTTTTCTTAAAATGTAAAGTATTAAAAATTTTGCAAAATATGCTACAACCATAATAATTAATAATCATTACTACTACTAATAATAGTATTACCAACCAACCAAACCAACCAACATAACATTCTTTAAAAAATGAAAATTCTGAAAATTCTAAATCTCAATAAAGTATACAGCTACCATTCCAACTAGGAGTCTCTATAATCTAAATTGTTATTAAAGCAGCATTCAGGGCGGTTATCCAGACCAACCAACCAGACTTCATCTTCTATCTATCTAACTATAGTAAACCAAAATGCCATTGAGTGTTTATGGATTACAACATTTTGTGCATAATCATATGCATAACATTAGCACTTCATTGTAATGGCCATTTATGTGGTTTAATGACTAAAACTGCTAACATTGTGCCAAGATTGGTCATGAAAATGGGTCAGTATTTACCAGTCAATGCCAACATTGTTGTCAACATTTAGAGTCGGTTCACACAGGGGCGACCTAAGATCCGAATTGAAGTTTCCCCAAGTCGTCCCAAGTCGCGTGGTTGAGAAAATCAATGGAAGTGAATGGAGCCGTCTTAATACGTCTTAATACACACTACTGAAGTTGCTCCGACTTCATGTTCCTGTTCTACTACTTCAATCCCACTTCTAGGCAACTTGTACCCATTGATTTCAATGGAAGTTGCCTCAGAAGTCGAATCACTGTCTTAACTGAAGCAACAATACAGAAAGAGAACATACATTTCTCTGGCAAACCCCTCCCTTCCCCTCCCTCCCACAGAGCTGATTGTTGTTTGATTGGCCACTGAAAAGCCTCCTGTCCTGAAAGCGACTTGAAGTTGCTTTGTACTGTCCTGGAGGAGACTTGAAGTTGCCTTGTAAGTTGCCTGATGATTCATACTCAAGTCGTGTCCAGGTTGCCTCCCAAAGTTGTGCTGGAAGTCGTGTTGCCCCTGTGTGAACTGACTCTCAGGCCGCGTACACACGAGGAGACAAATCTGATGAAAACGGTCCGACAGACCGTTTTCATCGAACATGTCTCCTGGGATGATTTGGTTTGATCAGTGTACACACGATCAAACCAAAATCCCCGCGGACAGACAGCGCGGTGACGTGGCGGTGACGTTGACGCCGTCACGTCACGGAACCAGGAAGTAAAATACTTCCACACATGCGTCGAATCCATTCGACGCATGCGGGGGATTTATGTCCGCTGGTTAGGCGTACTAACCAGCGTACATGTCGGACAGACGGCTTTCCAGCAGACAAGTTTTAAAGCATGCTTTAAAATATTTGTCTGCTGGAAACCTGTCTGCTAGCCCTTACACACCATCGTATCTGTCCACTGAAACTGGTCTGCAGACCAGTTTCAGCAGATATATTCGATCGTGTGTACGCGGCCTAAGTGTTCTTTACACCAAAAACAGTAATAATAATAATGACTTACACATGTTTAAGAAAAAAAAAAAAAACAGTCTGTACTTTTTTATTTATTTTTTCTAAAAAGTGCACACATTGTCCATGACTTGTATAAATGTAGCTTATAAAACCAGTGAAAATCTACTGAATGAGGAAAAGCTAGTATGTAAACATTCCTGATTTAGTCAGCTTCAGCAAGAGATGAGATCTTCTTGCCAAACTATTTAGGTCTGCCTTTCAAAATTATTGAGAGTAAAAACAGCTTGAGCAGCTTGCTATGCATGTAGCTGATGGTGACTTGTTAATTAAAATGCAAGTGTGGAAAAAAAATGGTCTTTTAACAAAGCAAAATATGTTCTTTCAGAAAAAACAGAAATATCAGCAAGATTGTAAGAACAAAGCTTTTTGGTTGATGTAAAACCTGCCACATTTTTTTTCTACGAAGATACGTTAGCTAGCATCAATCCCCTGGTACACAAACACTCTATTTTTTAATTTTTTTTTAATACTGTAAGAATATTTTCTGCCCACTCTATGATAATATGCTTTCATTGTCATCATTCCCTCAACATTCAGTATATACTCCCACTACCCGTATTTTCACTTGCACAAGTGATATTAATGGCTGTGCATGCTTCCATTGAGCATGGTTATGGCATCAGTCAGCTCAATGGAAATAGCCAAATAAAATGAATCAAAATTCCCCAGAGCAACCTCAGCCAGGGTCATAGAAGTATCAACAAGCTTAAAAAAAATTCCTAGAGTCAGTCTTTTTTGGCTTGATTGGGTAGTAGCCTTGTTTAACTTTGTCCGGCGGCAGCCCTAGAGGTAAGTTAAAGTGATTATAAACTACTTGTTAAATAATCCATTCAGTTTAAAATAGAAAAGAAAGGGAAAACATTTGTGTAAGGATATAAAAAACATTTTAAATATATTTGTTCTATTTTTTATAAGTGATCGCACTCCCTCTGTTCTCAGCTGCATAAGAGCCGGGGAGGAGAAGCAGCAGAACACTGATCTTCCCAGTAAATGGCTGTAGGATGGTCTGATCATTGGAGGAAAAAACACTGAAGAACTGAGCACAGTGCTTTCTCCTGCTTAGTCTGGCCAGTTTACAGCAAGTGCATATCAGGAATATAAAATGTTGGAGTATTATACTCTTTAATCTAGGGCTTCACCCCATTACAGGGCGAGTGTTTGTGTTTTTTTTTTCTATTGAAACACCAGCCTCAGATGAAGTGTGGTGCCCCCACACTGCCCAGCTTTCTGCTGCACAGAGTAATGTGAATTTTAAGGCCCCTTTCAGACAGAGCGGAATCCATGAAGTGGTTCCACCTGCTCAGTGGGGGACCTCTCAGCTGAAGTGATCCCTGCTGAGCGGGTGAATGACAGGTTAGTGTCCGCTCCGCTATGCAGACACAGCCCGCTGTTCTCTATGGGGTAATCAGTTGGAAATGGACTGCCTGTCCTTCTCCATCTGAATGTCATCCGATCTACAGGATGGATGGCGAGTGTGTCCCCATCCGTCTTTTTTTTAGCCTACCAAATCAGATGCCGAATACATGTCCACTGACATCCGCTGCTCCATAGAGAACAATGGGTGGTGAATCAGGTCTGCCTGAAATACGGACAGGCGGACCCATCGGTCCACTGGTGGGAAAGAGGCCTTCCTTTTCCAGCTAATGTAGAGACATGTATACATCCTACATAGAGATGAATGGGAGGACATTGCCTAGATGCCACAGACAGAAGCTGGGGTATATGTTAAATGTGTGGTTGGAGTCGAACTAATAAGGGGACCTCCGACCCAGGCACTTTATGGCTTATCATAAATTCATCCCCGGAATGCAATATTTGCCATATCAGGTCCCTGGTTAACTCTTGTGTACTGCAATTTTACAGCACTGAAACCTTTGCGCCAAAAACTACTGACCTGGTCCTTCTCCCTACTTGCTGGTTACTGTGGGTAGCTGGGAAAGTGATCGGAAGCCAAAAAAGAAGCCCTCCACTGTCATAACTGCTCTGTGGGCAGCTGGATCCGAACCTAGTAACTCACAGCTTCTTGAAATAATCCAGTTACTATGAGGAGGCCCTTCCAAATTGCTACCAGAGTCTTAGTGAGGCTGCCCTGTGTGCTCGGGCCTTGGATCCCTCCAGCTGTTCACATGTGTTACCAGAGCTGAGCTACCCTGGACTTCCATGTGAGGGACACTGTTTATGAGGATAATTACAAGTAGTTGTGTTCTGAACTGTTTTACTGAAGAAGTGATTTTTAACTTGCCTCTCTGTTGTTATAGCATCTTGTAGAAACTAAGGTATGCAATCATGTTACCCTTAAAGAGTCACAGTGACATTGCTATGAAGAGTCCATGTTTTTGCAGCTTACATAATCAGAATCTGCATGATCTTTGCTATCCTGAACCACTTCCCAGCATTCTTCAGTTTGTTTTTTTATGCCAACTTGAACATACTATTGCTTGTAACTTTGCACCTGTTTAGTAAACTGCAAGTTACAGTTACTCCCTGTCTGATCGTTTGGCTAATTACCTATTCTGTTAAATAATCAGTGTTGCAGACTGAAGTCTGTTGTGTACATGAACAGAATTTCCAATGTGACAAGTCTCGACGTGCAAACCTTTTTTTAATAAATCACCATAACCATCAATTAGCTCATTTACATACTTGGAAAACATGTAATTTTAACCTAAAAATAATCAATGTCATGTAATCTGCTGCTTACATCTATGAGTCAGAGGGATATAACAACTGTATTTTTAATTTCATAGTTTGCAATGTTTCCTATAGATTTCAAGCTGCAGCATCACCTGTAAATATTGTTTTTATTATTTAAAGCAGAGGTCCACTCAAAAAAAAAGCCAGCAGCTACACATACTGCAGCTGCTGCCTTTTAATAATAATAGGACGCTTACCTGTCCTGGAGTCCAGCGATGTCGGCACCGCAGCCGCTGCCATTGCCATTGTGGGTAAGGGAACCCAGCAGTGTAGTCTTATGGAACCCTACTGCGCATGCGCGAGGCCCCACTCCTCTCTCCTACTGGCCCGGCGACAGAGAGGTGAGGAGGGAGGAGGAGGAGAGAGCCCTGCGGTGACGTCATGTGCCATGGCGTGGACTCCCGGAAGTGGGAACAGGATACCTGTCTTAGACCTGCAGTGACGTCATGTGCCGTGGCGTGGACTCCCGGAAGTGGGAACAGGATACCTGTCTTAGACATGTATCCTCCCCCCCGAAAAGTGCCAATTTTGGCAATTGTGGCACCAGAGGTGGAGAGGAGAAAAATATATGGAAGTCCCACTTTTGGGTGGAACTCTGCTTTAAAGCTTTTTTGTGTGAGACGATTTTTATTTTTGATCAGATGATTGATGGTAGTCTAATCTATATTTACCTACTTTTACATTCAGAGAAATCATAAATAATTTCTGGGTTAAATCAAAATTGTTAGTGTTTAGGCTTCATGCACACTGGAATAAAAAACGTTGGGCCAGATTCACAGAGCCATTACGCCGGCGTTACAGGAAATGCGCGGCGTAAGTCTAAATCTGCGCATCCCCAAAACGATATACGCATGAAATCTAATTTTTTTCGATCGGCGTAATTTCGATAGACCGGCGCATCCGTGCACGCAAAACTGCGCTAGACACACCATTGATTTGCTATTCAAATATGCAAATGAGGGAGTTACGGGGATCCACAAAAGTAAGTTGGTGCAGCACAGGCTACGCGCTGTGCGCAACAGCTGCACGTCCTGTCTAAAATTAGACCATATAAAAGGTGGAATAAAATTAGACAATCCGTCTACATGTCAGCTAAAGCAACACTGTTAGTGAGGAGCTGAGCAGTCACACTTGCTGCACAACAAACTGTATGCCAACATGCCAGGGGCATCCATGCTCATAGCTATACTAATGACTTTAGAGGAGCAAAGAAGGAGGAGGGCACGGTGGAGGGCACAGGGGAGGGCACGGGAGAGGTTTTTTTTTTCCTAAAACTTTTTGTTTGCTTTTATAAACATTAAAAAAAAATATATATACATACATATATACATCAATACATAACATACATACAAATTACAAACACGGTCTCACTATCTTTCAATAGCCCTTTAAAACCTTGATGGATATAATAATCTAATCTAATACAATATTCTTATCTGATACAAGCCCCTCACTCTTCACTTGATATATCACACACGCATAGACATCTTTGGCATGAGTGATTCTGAGGTGTCTCGCATCTTCAGATTCTACCCCTCATGCCATCCTGGAATTAACCACAACCCTGCAGGAGGACATCACCAGCCCAACACATGACACCACCCATGACACCCATGACAGCTACATATACAATCCTAGCCCCATCCCCACAGATTTCGAACAGAACATGTATGGGGACAGCTGGCTGGTTGGTGAGTGACATGGGAGGCAGGCATGACTGTCCCCCCCATGATGCACACATCACAAGGGGCACATGCACTACTAACATCCTCCCGTCTTATCCTTTCAGGGTGACTCTGCATATGCACTGGGACCCCATCTCATGACTCCTATACGGAACCCCCCATGGTACCCTGTTGTATTCCCCAAACTTTGTATGCCAGATCATCGGTGTATGTTGCATGCTGCACAACTTCGCAGTGAGAAAGGGCCTGGAGATTGACATAAGTGATGACCTGACCCCTGAACCAGACAATCCCCCCCCTAACCGAGGCTACCCCATCTTCTGAGGGAAGAGCAGCCAGGAGCCAGCTCACATTAGGCATCTTTGCACGTTAAACACACACATTAATCATGGCACAATGAGTATGCATGCATGCACACCACTGTGGTCCCTAGCACAGACACATCGCATCCTCATCAAATTGGATTAGCACAAGCCCACCATGCAGGACTTGTGAGCAGCAACGCCACGGCTCCAATTATGTCACTGTACATTCATACACCATTTACACGGACCTGGGGATCACTTCTCCACCACAAATGAAGGTGACACCCCTTTTCCGGCAGGAATGTCACCCCCACATTCCAAAATCATTCACAAACAGAACCAAAAAAAAAAATGACCAGCAAAAATATAATAAAAAAAAAAAAACATAACAAAGAAAACACAGAAAAGACAAAAATCACTCTGCAAAACAGTCCCCAAATATCCTAAAGACACGTCACAAACAAACAAACAAATGCTAATAAACAACAGAACAAAAGCACCTTGCTGTATAGGAAGGGATACAAATGGATGTACTTTTGCAAAAGAAGGGCGTTTGTGTCTGTCTATTTAAGCTCTCTGCATAGTTCACTAAGTTGCCCGGGTCCACTTCCAATTTCACTGATTGCACCGTTCCCGAGTTGTGAGCATGCGCAGAGAGGTGCTGACCATGGTCTGCTTCATGTGCGCATGCGTGATCCGGCCGGCCCTTCATTTGCATGGGGTCACGGCTCATTTCAATGAAACACGCCCACGTCCTTCCCAATTTGAATTATTCCGGCTTACGCCTCGGAATTTACGTTACACCGGCGCACATTTCTGCACAAATACTACGAGGATACGCTGATTTTTTAGAACAACGTTTAGAGGCAGAAAAAAAAACCCTTCTCATTTGCGTTTCGGATTGGGACTCACTGGCAGAAAAATGTAAAACTTTCCTAAACTCGTCTAAACTTTGGACAAAAAATGCTCTATATGAAAGTTTTTTACTCCAAAAAGAACAGACCTTTTTTTAAAGCGGAGGTTCACCCAAAAATCAACTTTCTGACATTAGATCCAGCATACTGCTAAGCCCCCTTTCACATTTGTACGACCTCAAAGTCGCGCGATTTTACCGCGATTTTGGCGCGATTCGTGGCCGCGATTTCAATTAATGCCTATGTAAGTGGCATCAAAATCGGACCAAAGTAGTGCAAGGACTACTTTGAAGTCGGCACTACTTAAAGTCGTGCCAGTATGAATGGTGTTCATTGAAAATAATGGAGAATGACTTGTCATACGATTTTGCAGTCCAAAATCGTGGGACAAGTCGTATAAGTGTGAAAGGGGCCTAACATCTGCAGTATGCTGTTTTTTTTTTTTTTTGTACTTATCGTTTTATGAGCCGTTGTTATCCGGCTCCGAGAGGGGAATCCTGCGGGGAATGGGCGTTCCTAATCAAGATGAGTTGATTGACGGGCTGCTAAAGCATGTCACGCCTTCCGAAAATACCCGAGTGTCACTTTGGGTATTTTCAGGAGGCGTGACACGCCTTAGCAGCCCGTCAATCAACTCATCTTGGCTTAGGAACGCCCATTCCCCGCAGGATTCCCCGCTCGGAGCCGGATAACAACGGCTCATAAAACGATAAGTACAAAAAAAAAAAAACAGCATACTGCAGATGTTAGCAGTATGCTGGATCTAATGTCAGAAAGTTGATTTTTGGGTGAACCTCCGCTTTAAGCCCAGTGTGCATGGAGCCTAAACGTGTATGTTCAACCACATTTTGTTTTATTTGTTTTGAATAGAGTTGGCAAGGATAACAATCCCTCTGTGGTTTATATTCTGGAGCTCTGTTAGCAGGATTTTCCCATACTCTGTGAAAACACTTTCACCAGATGGAAAGTGCTACATGCTAAAGATTTTATCTTACCTGCTTTTTGGTAAAACTGCTGTTAACAGGACAGTAAGCAAAATAAACTCCCTCTAATGTAAACAGTAAAAAACCTAAACATATTTAATCCTTCCCCAGTCTGTACAAAACTTAAAAAAAAAAAGGTTTGGCTGATCCCACTCTTTAACCCTTTGACTGCCAAGACATATGGACCTACAGAACCATTTCCAGCTGGTCAGGTCTTATGCCTTATGTTGGCTGCATTTCTCTCTGCTATAAGCGCACGGTCCCTTAGTGAGAGTGATTCTCCTGACTCTGCTAATTAAATGAATAGCTATGAGGGGTGGCTAATTCAACCTGAGAGTGTGTGTGTGTGGTTTTGTGTGTTTGTGTGACTACTGTTGTCCATATCCTTGTATATTTTTGTTGGCTAAGAAACACATCTAAAAGTTTTTGAACTTGTCTAAACTCCCCTCTGACAATACAAACCATGACAGAGAGTTCCACATCCTTACTATTCCAAAAGTAAAGAACCCTTTTAAATGGTTTAACCACTTCCATACAGGGCACTTATACACCTTCCCGCCCAGACCAATTTTTAGCTTTCAGCGCTGTTGCACTTTGAATGACAATTGCGCGGTCATGCTACACTGTACCCAAACCAAATTTGTATCATTTTGTACCCACAAATAGAGCTTTCTTTTGGTGGTATTTGATCACCTCTGCAATTTTTATTTTCTGCAAAAAAAAAAAAAAAAATGACCGAAAATTTAGAAAAAAAAAGTTTTTTTGTTTCCGTTATAAAACATTGTAAATAAGTACATTTTCTCCTTCACTGATGGGCACTGATGGGCGGCACGGATGGGCACTGATGGGTGGCACGGACAGGCGGCACGGATGGGCACAGATGGGCACTGATAGGTGGCACTAACATGTGTTGTACTAATGAATGCCAATCAGTGCCAAACAATGCCTGACAATCAGTGATGCCCATTGTGGGCACTGATTGGCATCTATTGCGGCACTGATTGGCATCCAATATTATTTGTGTCTGGTGGTCTAGGGGGGCATAACTTTGTTTTGTCTCCCTGGTGGTCCAGTGGGCATCCCTGGTGGTCCAGTGGGCATCCTCGTGGTGGCTGTGCTGATAATCGATCAGCACAAACCCCCCCTGTCAGAGGAGCAGCCGATCGGCTCTCCTCTACTCGCGTCTGACAGACGCGAGTGAGGAAAAGCCAATTACCGGCTTTTCCTGTTTACATCGTGATCAGCTGTGATTGGACACGGCTGATCACGTGGTAAAGTGTCTCCGTGAGAGACGCTTTACCTAGATCGGTGTTGCGGGGTGTCAGACTGACACCCTGCAACAACGGTTGCCGCGATGAGCGCCCCTCAATATCCTGAGGATGTCATATGACGTCCGCTCAGGATATTAAAACCACTTTGCCGCCGTCAATATGTCATTGGCGGGCGGCAAGTGGTTAAGACTGAACAATTTCTCTTCCAACTTCATTGTGTGACACCGCCAAGACCCGCCGCTCCTCAGACAATGATCCTTCCTGTTGGATGAAGGTAAAAAATAAAATGTATTACCTGCACAGCCTGGAGCTGTCTTTGCAGGGGAGAAGTGGCGGCCAGCGGCTGACCCCCCCCAGTGGCAAATAACTTCAATCTCCTCTAAGGTGCGCTTGCAGGACTAGAAAAAAAGTCCTGCAAGCAGCATCTTGGGGGCGGCAGAAGAGGCAGTTTTCAGGCGTTATTTTTAGCGCTAAAACGCCTGAAAACTGCCTCAGTGTGAAAGTACCTTTAGCAGTGGAGGCAGTTTTGCCCAAGAAGAGGATCCACCTTCAGGATGACCGGGCAGAGGATCAGTAAATTTGACATCTAATTTTTACTGATGCTATACCTGTCTCGATTTAACAGCAATTGATCAATGTTGATCATCTGATGTTTATTCACAAATACTGAGATAGTAAACATGAAAGGTCAATCATGTTTACTATCTCTGTCTTTGTTGAATGCAAGATATACAGAGCATTTCCTGTTCAATGTGCGAGTGCAGCTATACAGCTGCAAGAGAGAAGAGACTCAGGATTCCGTGTTCTTAAATCTATTCTTGCAGCTCAAAAGTGAACTATTGTTCAGACTGCTAATATTTCACCCACCTCCCCCCAGTAGTAAAAATAAATTAGTAATGCCTCCCGGCAAACCTAAACCTCTCAAAGGGCCCCTTCCCCAGTGTGTTTTTACCACAGCCACAAATGCTAGAGGGTTATTTTTCAAAGTGATTTCTCCACAAAATAAAGCATGAAAAAATGGATGGAAGGAGGAGTTTGCTTTGAATATTAAAATTGAATTGAATAATGTTTTTGGTTTGGGGTGTGCAGATGCAGTGAAGATCTCCTTTAAAACACACATTCGGACCTTTGTCCGACCAAATTCACATCGGAAGTCCGACAGAATTCCATCAGAGGAAAAGAGAACATGTTCTCTATCTAAACTCCGATGAAATTCTGTCTGACTTTTTTCATCGGAAATTCCGATTGTGTGTACGAGGAATTTCTGTGGACACAATTTTTTCATGCAATTGGTGAAAACTCCTTGTACTGTGTACCTGGCCATGTACAATAATCAAACACTGTCCATTTGTTCTGTTTGGAATCTGTAACTCCTTTATCGCTATATTCTCTACTTTAGTAAGACTTGGTCAGGGACCCTGATGAAGAATTTTTAGCAGTTGATTGGACACAAGATAATTTATTGATCAAACAAAGACTTGTAATAAAGCTTTACAGGAAAAAACTCATTAAATACAAGTTTCTTATTTGCTCAGGATGCTCATCACATACTTACTCTGATGCTATGTAAGTTCATGATGTAGGGGGTTCCTTGAAGATGTCAGTATCTGATGAAATGCTTAGGGACGTGGTCCAAGCGCAGTAACCTTATCATGTATGGCGAACTGATCTGATTAATGCTGAATGGCAACTAAGATATTTTCACATTATTCTTTTAACCACTTAAGGACCTTGGGTGTTTTTCAGTTTTGGTGTTTGCAAGACTGAAACAGTTTTTTCTGCTAGAAAATCACGTAAAACCCCCAAACATTATATATATTTTTTTTCTAACACCCTAGAGAATAAAATAGTGGTCATTGCAATACTTTTTGTCACACTGTATTTGCGCAGCGGTCTTACAAGCGCACTTTTTTTGGAAAAAATACACTTTTTTGAATTAAAAAATAAGACAACAATAAATTTGGTCCAATTTTTTTATATATTGTGAAAGATAATGTTACGCCGAGTAAAATGACACCCAACATGTCACGTTTAGAAATTGCGCCCGCTCGTAGCATGGCGTCAAACTTTTACCCTTAAAAATCTCCATAGGCGACGTTTAAAAAATTCTATAGGTTGCATTTTTTTAGATACAGAGGAGGTCTAGGGCTAGAATTATTGCTCTCGCTCTAACGATCGCGGCGATACCTCACTTGTGTGGTTTGAACACCGTTTTCATATGCGGGCGCTACTCGCGTATGCGTTCGCTTCTGCGCGCGAGCTCGTCGGGACGGGGCGCTTTAAAATTTTTTTTTTTGTTTTCCTATTTATTTGTATTTATTTTAACATTTTTTACACTGAAAAAAAAAATATATAATAATTGATCACTTTTATTCCTATTACAAGAAATGTAAACATCCCTTGTAATAGAAAAAAGCATGACAGGTCCTCTTAAATATGAGATCTGGGGTCAAAAAGACCTCAGATCTCATATTTAGGCTTAAAAAGAAAAAAAAAAAAAAAAAAAAAGGAAAATGACATTTTTTAAATAGCCTTAAAAAGAAAATGTCTCTTTAAGACAGTGGGCGGAAATGACGTTTTGACGTCACTTCCGCCCAGCGCTGCTATGGGGAACGGGTGGGGGCGATTTTTCCCTCACTCGTATCCCAGCAGAGGAGCCGCACAGACCCGATCGCCTCCGCCGCTACCGACGGCAACGGTAAGCGGCGGAGAGCACGGGAAAGCGGCAGGAGGGGGGGGGCACCTCTCCGGTCACCGATAACGGCGATCTCGCGGCGAATCCGCCGCGGAGACCGCCGTTATTGTACACAGGACCCTGCACTGAAGAGATGGATATCTCGGTTGTGGCAGCAGCTGCTGCCGTTACCGAGATATCCATCTTTAAAAAGAGGACGTATATATACAGTGCAGGGTCCTTAAGTGGTTAACTTGTAAGTGTATTTGTGAGTTTTAATAAACGTAGTTTTAATGATTTTACACTATTGTGGGCATATTTTTCTTTTATAGCTATGCATCTAGGCAACACTTTGGAGCAGAGCTGACCATAACTCCCGTTATATAGGAGGGGCAGAGCCGTTTGGGGTGTATGCACATAGTGACCAGGACCACTTAATTGTATTGTGTATTGGTAGTTTCATAAGCGTTTACACTTATTCGAGAATGGTGAATTTGAGATTTTCAATATCATCGCCTCACACTATCACATTTCACTGAAGGAAAAAAAGGGCGTACATTTAAAGGCACATGCACTACAGTGCATTTGCAATGTGATAAGAGGTTTGTGCAACTATTCCACAAAACGTTTTACTGATAACTTACACCAGATTATAATAGTGTTTAAAGACACATGCACTTTATCTCATGTGTTACTATTCTGTGTTATTGTTTTTGATTAATATGTTCACCGTTATGTTTTTAATTATATATATATATATATATATATATATATATATATATATATATATATATATATATATATATATAAATCACTGTTATTCTGACAAAGCAATTTAGCACTGCCTCTAGTTAAATATTTGTACCAGTTGCATTTAAATGCACATTTATTAGTTAAATAAAAAAATTAAAAAACATAACTCAAATAATGTACATGGTTTTGCCTTGAGTTCCATTTAAAAAAATGCATGACGTTCTTAATTTGTAATTTGTTTTTTCAAAAATGATAAATAGCAACTTTAAGTTTTCGGCTAAATAAAAATTGAAATACCACCTGTAAATGAAGCTTTACTCTAGAAAACATAAATTCAAATTCAAGGAAATGCTGTACTTTGGGTTTTATTTTTTTTGTTTTTTTCCTTTGATATAAAATTACAACTTAGGTTTGTGATTAGGGACTTACATTTCAGCAAGCGGCTTTCATAAGTAATTGTGAATTCTCACTTAGCCTTTTCTAGACTCCAGAAACTTAATGATTGATTAGATTCCCTTGTAACTAATGTCTCTAACCTCTGTCCAAATAAATATACTGCAGATCTTTCATCTTTACTTCTAACATTTTTATTCTTTTATTTGTGCTTGGTTTTAATGAAATTGTTTGTACATGAAAAATAATTTTATAACTGTTATTATTAAAATCTCAGTAGCTAATGGCACATTGGACTGCTTCCTGATAAAAAGCTGTATGCATAAATATGTATTATATGGAGTTCATCCAGGTTAAAAATGGTTCCAAAAATTCTTATTGCAAGATTTTTTTGATCATTGACATTGGGAGAAAGACATTCTGCATTATGTTCAGCTGGGTTAAATCTGCCGTGCTCTTTTATTTTGCCTTCTACACAATGATTTGTGGTTTGAAAAGTAAAATTTCACCTTCCGGTAATGGTAGCATTCGATCAAATATAATGAACAGTTGTAACCAGAATTGTATAGACATATAGATGGCTCACCTTGGCGTTTTGTAAATTCATGCTGTTCAGTTATATGCGTAAAGGTGGATATGCCCGACATTTAAATAATTCAAAATTGCACATAAAACATGAGGGATGGTGTTTGCTATTTCTATATCCCACTGCTTTTGCTACTCCAAATATTTTTCACAGTTGTTTCCCTTAGGACTAATGTTCAGGGATGACCGAGATGTATTCATCATGCCTTTTCCATGAATCCACACTGAAATCTATAAGGAAAAATTCTAGAGTCCTGTTTCAGTGGGTTTATAACAGTTTTACATTAAGACCCTCTTCACACTGGGACAGTTTTCAGGCGCTTTAGCTCTAGAAATAGCCTATACTAAGTGCCTGAAAACCGCCTCCCATTCATTCAAATATGACTTTTCACACTCGGGGCGGTGCACTTGTGGGTCGTTGCAAAAAGTCCTGCTAGCGGCATCTTTGGGACAGGTTAGAAGCGCTGTATTAAGCAATCCCAAAACGCCCTGCCCATTGGAATGAATGGGAAGCACCACAACTCTGGAGTTCTTTACCCCTTCTGTGTGGTTAAAAGCACCCTGCTAGGGGCCAAAAAGTGCTGCTTAACCACTTAAGGACCGCCTACTGCACATTTACGTCGGCAGAATGGCACGGCTGGGCACATCAACGTATATATACGTTGATTTTAGTACCCAGCCGTGGGTCGCGGGCGCGTGCCCGCGACCCGGTCCGAAGCTCCGGGACCGCGGGATTCGCGGACCCGATCGCCGCTGCAGTGCGGCGATCCGTCCCTGGAGCGGAAGAACGGGGAGAGCCGTGTGTACACACGGCTTCCCCGTGCTTCTCTGTGGCCGTAGCATCGATCGCGTCATCCCTGTAATAGGGGGATGCGATCGATGACGTCACACCTACAGCCACACCCCCCTACAGTTGTAAACAAAGCACATAGCCACACATCCCCTACAGCGCCACCTGTGGTTAACTCCCAAACTGCAACTGTCATTTCCAAAGTAAACAATGCAAATTTAAATGCATTTTTTGCTGTGAAAATGACAATTGTCCCAAAAATGTGTCAAAATTGTCTGAAGTGTCCGCCATATTGTCGCAGTCACGAAAAAAATCGCTGATCGCCGCTATTAGTAGTAAAAAAAAAAATAATTAATAAAAATGCAATAAAACTATTCCTTATTTTGTAAACGCTATAAATTTTGCGAAAACCAACCGATAAACACTTATTGCGATTTTTTTTACCAAAAATAGGTAGAAGAATACGTATCGGCCTAAACTGAGGAAAAAAAAAGTTTTTTTATATATTTTTGGGGGATTTTTATTATAGCAAAAAGTAAAAAATATTGCATTTTTTTAAAAATTGTGGCTCTATTTTTGTTTATAGCGCAAAAAATAAAAACCGCAGAGGTGATCAAATACCACCAAAAGAAAGCTCTATTTGTGGGGAAAAAAGGACGCCAATTTTGTTTGGGAGCCACGTCGCACGACCGCGCAATTGTCAGTTAAAGCGACGCAGTGCCGAATCGCAAAAAGGGGCAAGGTCCTTTACCTGCATTTTGGTCCGGGTCTTAAGTGGTTAAATAGCAGTAAAGCACCACTAAAACAAGCATCACTTTACCGTGAACGCAGCCATAGCCCCAGTGTGAAAGGGGTCTTTGATACCTTTTACACTGAGGCACTTAAAAACTGCCTATAAAATTGCAATCGATTTTGCGTCACTTTTCAGGCACTTTTGAGGAGTTAGTGGTGGGCATTTTTGAAGGTCACGCGACTCAAAAACTGCTGCAAGAACCATTCTAAGGTGCTTTTGAAGCGCTTTTCAGGCACTTCCCATTAATTTCAATTGAAAGGGGCACTTTTGAGATTTTTTTTTAGCTCTCCAAACATGCTCCAAAGATGCTGCTTGCAGAAGTTTTTTCACTTTCCCGCTAGTGCACTGGCACACTGTGAAAGCATTGATTGATTTTAATGGGAAGCAGTTTTCGGGAGCTTTTTTTAAACCCATAACTTTAGAAAACTCCTTATTGCGAAAGGGGTTTAAAGGCTGGCAGCCTTCAAAGATTGTACCTTCCCAAAAAACAGACTCCCTGTGTTGTGAACCTTAAAAAAACCAATTGATTTCAATTAGAAAAATGTGTGAATCTTGGATAAAATTTGTATAAATCTTGTGTGAAAACAATTGTAAATACACTCGCTGGCCACTTTATTAGGTACACCGTGCTAGTATCGGGTCGGACCCCCTTTTTCCTTCCGTTCTTTGTGGCATAGATTTAACAAGGTGTGTTGGAAACATTTGGTCCATATTAACATGATAGCATTACGCAGTTTCTGCAGATTTGTCAGCTGCACATCCATGATACGAATCTCCCGTTCCACTAGATTCCAATGGTGCTCTATTGGATTGAGATCTGGTGACTGTGGAGACCATTGGAGTACAATTAACTCTTTGTCATGTTCAGGAAACCAGTGTTGAGATGATTTGAGCTTTGTGACATGGTGCATTACCATGCTGGAAGTAGGCATCAGAAGATGGGTACACTGTAGTCATAAATGGATGGACGTGGTCATCAACAATACTCAGGTAGGCTGTGGCATTTAAAACTTTAAAAAATGCTCAATTGGTACTCAGGGGCCCAAACTGTGCCAATAAATTATCCCTCACACCATTACACCACCACCACCAGCCTGAACCATTGATACAAGGCAGGCTGAAACCATGCTTTCATGTTAACTCCTAATTTCGACCCTACCATTTGAATGTCGCTGCAGAAATTGAGACTCATCAGAACCTGCAACGTTTTTCCAACCTTCTATTTTTTTTTTTTTTAACCACATCAGACCCAACCAAAAGGTGTTATAACTTGAGAAGAGTTCATTTTTATTCCGTCCTTCAAATTACCTCTCCGGTTTTGCATCACTTGTGGTTTTCTTATTTATTTATTTTATGTTGTTTTCCATATCTTAATTTTTTTTTTATTTTTTTTTTTTCCTTTTTCTTTCTTTTCTATCCTTGTATTTTTCTATCAATCTCTTTTTTTTTCCCTTTCCTTTCCTTAATATTAACCAAGGGAAAGGAATACGACTAGAAAAGTATAGACTGAACATACTAGATGCGGAAATTAGAGAACAAAAAAAAAAAAGAAGGAAAGGGAATCATTCCCCATTACCCCTCTCCATCCCTCTGTCTCCTGATTCATTGTTCCTCTCTTTTTTCTTTTTTTTTTTCCCCCCTTCCTCTCCCCCCTCCCCCCCTGTTAATACCCCACCCCACCCAACTTTTAAGTCGTTTACTTTATAGGGTCAGTCCACTTTTCCCTTACTTCGGGTTTTGAGGGATTACCTGTCTGTTTCTGTTATGACCTGAACAAATTTTCCAGATGTTTTAAAAGATCTCTATTGGTCCCAGGTCGTCTCGCCCCCTCCCCTCTCCCCCTCACCCAAGTCGACCCTTCTCAAATACTCCATCTCCACGAAATGGTCGACCCGGTATATCAATTATTTTAAAGGAGGCTTCTGAGGATGTAGCCAAAATTTCGGGATTAAACCCTTTGCTGCGTTTAACAACACCGGGACCAATGTCGAACCATATTTTTTTTTCCCTATTACTGACCCTTGTCTATGAAACAAACAGGTCCAAGGATCTAAAGGGATCCTTTCTTTTGTGATTTCTTCTATTAGGTCTATTACCTCTTTCCAGTATTCCTGGACTCTCGGGCAGTCCCACCAAACATGAAATGCAGTCCCCTCTTGGTTACAGTTCCTCCAACATAAGGGTGAATTAGTTGGGTGTATTTTGTATAATTTCGCCGGGGTCAAATGCCATCGCATCATACATTTATAATTAGCTTCAACTGTTATGATGTCTTTTGCATAGTTAAACGCAGCCTTAATCATATGTGTATCTTGGATCCTTTCCCCGATATCTTTCCCCTATTCCTCTACACTTCGTATTCTTCCTTTTGTCCCTAGTTTTGTCAGTTTCTTATAAATCACTGCATTTCCATGCTGTAATGGTTTTCCATAGGAACAGAGTTTTTCTATTGGGTTCTTATCGGTGCTGGTAGTGAATTAACAAAGTGCTTCAATTGTAGGTATTCCCAATCGGTTATCTGTTGGGCCCCTTCTGGTATGTGTATATCCTCTTTTTTTTTTTTTTTCCCTTGCGTGACTATATCCCCTAACCTTTTACTACCTAATTTATTCCCCATTCTAGTCCTATTTCCAGGTGCAAAAAATTCTGTGTTTGCTAATAAGATTAATGGAGAATTATATTCCCATTTTTCATGTTTACATAACGAATCCCATGTCTTAAACACCTTGCTTTGTGATGCTATGTGTGTCAGTGTTGATTATTCTAAATTTTGGTGGAATCCAGATATTTGTGTTAAGTTGTGACTTACTTATTTTCCTTTCCATCTGTGCCCATTTTTTTAAAGTGTTCTTATTGGTCCATTCCACTAGTCTCGCTAGGATTATGGCTTGATTGTATCTTTTTATGTCTGGAAGGGCAAGTCCTCCCCTTTTTTTTTCCCGAGTAAGGATTGCGTAGCTTATTCTTGCTTTTTTGTCCTGCCAGATGTATTTTAGAATTATAGTTTTTAATACCTTAAAAAAACTTTGTGGGACATTAATTGGGACCATTTGGAATTTGTATATTATCTTTGGTAACACCATCATTTTGAATACATTAATCCTCCCCATCCAGGAGATCTGTCTTTTACTTAGATTTTTTACGTCTCGTCTTATTTCATTAAGTAGGGGAATATAATTCGCCTCATAGAGGCCATCTGTTTTGGGAGTTATTTATTCCTAGATAGGTGAGTGATTTTTGTTCCCACGTAAAGGGAAATGCTTTCTGTAAAGCCCCCTATTCCTTTTTCTCTATTCTTATGTTCATGATTACGTTTTTTACTGGGTTTATTTTAAAATTAGAGAGTTTCCCGTATCTTCCTATTTCCTCTAATATGTTGGGTATAGATATTCTTGGTTTGGTCACATAAAGGAGTACATCGTCGGCGTATGCTGCCACCTTATGTTCCTCCTCTCCTACTCTCACCCCCCCTATATCTGGATTGTTTCTAATCTTGCACAGCAATGGCTCCAGAGCTATTACATACAGGAGGGGTGAGAGCGGGCAGCCCTGTCTTGTGCCATTCATCATTTCTATCACCGACGATAGGCTCCCATTAACCTTTACTCTTGCCGTCGGTGATTTATATAGGTTTCCCACCCATTTCATGTATCTGGGGCCCACCCCTACACTTCTCAACGTATCCATCATGAACCCCCAGTCGACTCTGTCAAATGCTTTTTCTGCATCTAATGACATGAGTATGACTGGGGGTTTCTTCTTTTTATCATCTTGTAATAATAAAATTGTTCTTAAACTATTGTCTCGCCCTTCCCTGCCTTGTACGAATCCCGTCTGATCGGAACTTACTAGGTCGGGCATGTGCAGCTTTATCCTTGTTGCCAATATCTTAGCGAAGATTTTTATATCAGCATTCAACAATGCGATTGGTCGATAATTGGAGCAAAGGGTATTATCTTTTCCTGTCTTAGCTATGATTGAGATATTGGCAAGCAATGATTCTTTCCTAACTTCTTCTGTCTCACCGAGTTTATTAAAATAAGTGCACATCTCTGGGATTAGGAGCTCTTTAAATTTTTTATAATATTTTATTGGCAAGCCGTCCGGGCCTGGGCTTTTTCCACCAGGTGTATCTCTAATCGCTTGGCTAATTTCCCCTTGTGTGATTGGGGCTTCAAGGATTTCTACTGTTTCTTGCACCAGTTTTGGTATATTTGCTTCTATTAGGTACTCCCTAATTTTCTTTTCTCTGTTAACCTTCTCCTCTTGCGTCTCCCCCTTTCTAATGGTATACAGTGCGGAATAGAACGTCCGAAAGGACTCGGCGATCTCGGACGTCCTGTACCTCATCTGTCCCTGCTGGTCTTTTATTTTTTCTACATAGTTTATGTTTCTTTTTTCTTTTGAAATCCTAGCCAAATACTTCCCCGGTTTATTGCCCCATAGGTACCTTTCTTTCGAGACATTTTTAAAAATGTTCCTAGTTTCCCTTTTCATTAGATCTCTTCCTAGTTTCCCTTTCCATTGGGTCCTCTTTATTACAATTTCCTGATAAACTTCATTGTCTTTTTGGTTTTTATGTTTAACTTCCAAATCTTGGAGTTCTCTAATTATCCTATTTCTATTTGCTTCTCTTGTCTTCTTTTTGCCTGCCCCGAGGGAAATACATTTTCCTCGGATAAAAGCTTTGTGAGCTTCCCATATGGTGGCTTTACTTACATCCGGTGTATTATTTGCAGCAAAATATTCCTCTATTTCAGTTCTTATTATATCACAGACTTCTGTATCATCTATTAATTCCTCGTTTAGATTCCAGGTCCCCCTCCTCTCTTCAACCTCTGGGAGTTGCATTCTCACCGAGACAGGGGCGTGGTCTGAGATTGACATCACCCCTATCGCGGCATCGTTTACATACTCCAGAATTTCCTGATCCATCATTATATAATCTAATCTCGAGTACATTTTGTGCACTGTAGAATAGAATGTGTAGTCCCTTTTATTTGGGTTCATAACTCTCCAGGAATCAATTAAGTGGTTCTTATACAGTTTTTTTTTCACTATTTGTTGTTGCTTACTATTTCCCACACTTACAGTCGAAGCTCTATCTAGATGTAGATCTAAGGTGAAATTAAAATCCCCCGCTAAGACTAAACTACCCTGTTTAAAATCCATTAACATGTTCAAAATCTTCTTTAAGTACCTCTGGGGATGTTTATTAGGACAGTATACGTTAACCAATGTGTACCGTTTACCGTGTAAGGTCCCTCTAAGGAACAAGTATCGGCCATCTGGGTCCACTTTCCTATCTTCTACTTTAAAGCTTACATTTTTCCATATGCCTATGGCGACCCCTCTAGATCCTTTCTGACGGGAATCGCCATAGAACCAGATTGGGACTGCCCGAGAGTAGAGCCTAACTCTTGAGTCAAGCGTAATATGTGTCTCCTGGAGGAAAACTATATCTGCAGAAAGTCTTTCGATCTCCTTTAGGATCATATGCCTTTTCTGTGGGGAACTAAGTCCTCTCACATTATAAGTAATAAAATTTACATTAGACATATGTATATATATATATGTTTTTGTTTTTTTTTCTTTCCCCTTTTTTGTTTCCTTTTTCTCTTTCGTTTTCCTCATTCCTTTGTTCTCTCATCTCCCTGTCTTCAGGTACTCGGCCAATTCTATATATCTGTGTCTCCCTTTCTTCCCCCCCCCCTTCTACAACCCCCCCCCCCCATTCCCCTCCTCCCTTCCCTTCTTGACCTCCCTCCCCTAGCCCTTGATGGAATCTTGACCCTAAGGTCTACTATAGGAGCATCTACCCTAGCACTCCCTGTGCTATGGTGCTCCCCGCCTTGAGGCGGAGCACAAATCGACACCTCCTCCTTCCCCCTGTTGCCTGGGGGATATCGACAGGGTGGTCGAGGGCCCCTGTTCCCCGGTCTCCCCCTTGCATTTAGCCATATTGCTTAGTGTCTTTCAACTCGCGTTGAGATCTCCCCCCCGCTCCCCTCTCCTCAATGGTTTCAGGTTTTTTCTTCGTCTGAGCGTTTCTTGGGATAGGTCCTGATAGATTTGAATGTTATGTTCCTCATATTTGATTGGGGACTTCCCTCTCAGATTTTTCCATAGTTGATTTTTTTCTTCCCAGCTTTCAAATCTTATTATTATGTCTCTGGGGTTCTCCTGGGAGATTTCTCTGGGCCTCCTTATCCGGTGTGCTCGTTCGATCCTTAATGGTGTAGTTATTTCTCTTTCAAGTAAAGGGTTACACATTTTTCGAATAATTTCAGGGAGATTTTCTGACTGTGCGGAATCTGGGACACCGCGTATCCTAATATTTTTCCTTCTGTCTCTATTTTCCTGATCTTCTACTTTATACGCTTGTTCCCTTTGATCTCTTTTAATCGCTTTAATTTTTTGATGGTATTGAAATTATGGTCTGTTTTCTTTTCAGCTTCCTCTAATCGTTCTAGGATGAATCCCATGTTCCTCTCGATTCTCTCTATTTGTGCTGTTAGTGATTTTTCTAGGGCAGCGAACATTCCCTGCATCTCCATTTTTGTTGGCAATAGAGATCCTGATTGCTGTCCTTCAGTTACACTTTGATCATGTGTCCAGTCTGTTTCTTGATCTATCCCGGTCTCTATTTGTAATTCTAGATTAGTTGAACTATTTGGGTTGCTTAGGGTCTGTTTCATCTTCTCCTTTTTTTTTTCCTTATCTACCTGAGGGTTTCTTCCTCCTTGTTGCTTATCTGCTACATCTTTATCCCCATGGGCCCCTTGGATTACATATTTGTTCATTGGACCTGGGCTTTGACTTAGCCGAGAAGCCGAGGCTGCACCAGAGGCTGCACCACCCCTTGCCCCTCTTGCCCTGGTACTCATCCCAGAACAATGTTTTTTTTTTTTTGAAAAGCCCATGGCGTGTGAAACACACTCAAAAAACTCCACCCGGTGCAGAAAAAATGTGCACACACATAAAGAGTGTTCACAAAAACGTGCAGACGGGTGCAACATCAAGTGGTCCTCCTGTGCAGGAGGGACCCAAACCCTGATCCCCCGGGGCTTTAGGCTCCAGACGGGGACTGAGGTACTGTGGTCCGAGCAACCGAAGCCGACACGGACCCAACTTCCTTGGAGGGACTGCCGAAACAGAACCCTCCAAGTACTAGGCGGGACTCCCCCAAAGGGAGACCCCATGAGAGCAGGTGAACTAAGCCAAAAGGCCATGTCCACCCACTCCCAAGATGTTCAGGGCTGGCCCGAGGACCGGCACCCTACTAATCACACTGTGTACAAAACGTGCACAAACAAAAAAAGACAAAAATGTGACAAACATAGGTAATAAATTAAATAAAGTGGGGGTAAGGGATAGTGGAGAGAAGAGTGAAAGAAGTAGTCATTGTGTTCAACAATGACCAGGCCCTCCGGCCAGGAATAAAAAAATTCCTCCGGTCCTGGCCAAAAGGCCCGGCCCAGGAGGCAGGTGCTAAAAAAGCGTGTAGCTGGTGCAGTGACCGTGGTGTCGTTAAATCAAAGTGACCCTCACTCACAGTGATTCTCAGACACCCCTGGACTGCCACTCCAGGGGCACATGCACCATAGGCTTTTCCGTTCCAAATCTAACCCCCCGACCGGCCAGTGCAGCCCTCCACCCCTGCCAGAAAGAGAGCCCTTCAAGGTTTTCTTGGGAAGAAGCTGCCCCCATCTAGCAGCCTCCACCAATACTAACCCTTCCAGACTCCCTGTCAACCCAGGAGGATTTGCATGGCCCTACCCCGTCTTTCCACCAGGGCAGTTCCAGCTCCTCCTACCAGATCTCTGACAGGGACAGCACTTACACCAGCCAGCCAGAAGGCCAGACTAGAACCCGGCAAAAAGACCAGACCAGGCGCAGCCACCCATCCTCACCAGAAGCACCCTTCCAGGTGGCTCAGACGCAACCATTGGCAGGCCCTCAGTATCTGTCGGGCAGCACGGCGTAATCCCTGCTGAAACCACCCTTCCAGGTGCAATGACGTTATTGGATTGCATCCACCTTTCACATATAGGAGGTGCTTCAGCGCTCCGCTAACAACTGATAAGGACAGATACCACACCCGATCTTAGCCAAAAGGCCGAGCAGTGGCAGGGATGACACCACGATCAGCCCAGCCGGAGTGCAATGGCCGAGCCTCGCCCTGGGAGAACCACCTTCATGATCATGGTGTCTCCCCTGCCAGGTAAGTATCCCAGAACAATGTTATTCTCTCTTGTGGGAGAGAAGTTTCCGCCAACTTAGTTTGGCTGGGAATTCCCACTAGTGTCCCCAGCCTCTTCTCTGTCTATTAGTGTTGTGTTGGGGTTGGTGATATTAATTAATGTTCCCATCCGCCTTGGCTCACCTCAATTCCCCTTGTTACTAATAATGACCTTATAGATGTTGGTCCCTATATAACTAAGGGGGTAGGGCCGAGATTTGGATGGAAATACCAGAAGGGAAAAAAGAAGACAACAGATTCTTTCTACACAAGATCTGACCCCTTCATAAACTTCTTTTCTATCTTACGGCACTAATCCCAGAGCCTCGTAGTAGTAGGTTTTAACATAATTTCTATGAAAGAGGGAAAGAAAAAAAAAAAGAAAAGTGATCCAAACTGCTCTTCAGAGCTCTCCCGAGCATAGATTGATTGGTATCATCCAGTAGATTTAATCACACAATACAGGGAGTGCAGAATTATTAGGCAAGTTGTATTTTTGAGGATTAATTTTATTATTGAACAACAACCATGTTCTCAATGAACCCAAAAAACTCATTAATATCATAGCTGAATATTTTTGGAAGTAGTTTTTAGTTTGTTTTTAGTTTTAGCTATTTTAGGGGGATATCTGTGTATGCAGGTGACTATTACTGTGCATAATTATTAGGCAACTTAACAAAAAACAAATATATACCCATTTCAATTATTTATTTTTACCAGTGAAACCAATATAACATCTCAACATTCACAAATATACATTTCTGACATTCAAAAACAAAACAAAAACAAATCAGTGACCAATATAGCCACCTTTCTTTGCAAGGACACTCATAAGCCTGCCATCCATGGATTCTGTCAGTGTTTTGATCTGTTCACCATCAACATTGCGTGCAGCAGCAACCACAGCCTCCCAGACACTGTTCAGAGAGTTGTACTGTTTTCCCATCTTGTAAATCTCACATTTGATGATGGACCACAGGTTCTCAATGGGGTTCAGATCAGGTGAACAAGGAGGCCATGTCATTAGTTTTTCTTCTTTTATACCCTTTCTTGCCAGCCACGCTGTGGAGTACTTGGACGCGTGTGATGGAGCATTGTCCTGCATGAAAATCATGTTTTTCTTGAAGGATGCAGACTTCTTCCTGTACCACTGCTTGAAGAAGGTGTCTTCCAGAAACTGGCAGTAGGACTGGGAGTTGAGCTTGACTCCATCCTCAACCCGAAAAGGCCCCACAAGCTCATCTTTGATGATACCAGCCCAAACCAGTACTCCACCTCCACCTTGCTGGCGTCTGAGTCGGACTGGAGCTCTCTGCCCTTTACCAATCCAGCCATCTGGCCCATCAAGACTCACTCTCATTTCATCAGTCCATAAAACCTTAGAAAAATCAGTCTTGAGATATTTCTTGGCCCAGTCTTGACGTTTCAGCTTGTGTGTCTTGTTCAGTGGTGGTCGTCTTTCAGCCTTTCTTACCTTGGCCATGTCTCTGAGTATTGCACACCTTGTGCTTTTGGGCACTCCAGTGATGTTGCAGCTCTAAAATATGGCCAAACTGGTGGCAAGTGGCATCTTGGCAGCTGCACGCTTGACTTTTCTCAGTTCATGGGCAGTTATTTTGCGCCTTGGTTTTTCCACACGCTTCTTGCGACCCTGTTGACTATTTTGAATGAAATGCTTGATTGTTCGATGATCACGCTTCAGAAGCTTTGCAATTTTAAGAGTGCTGCATCCCTCTGCAAGATATCTCACTATTTTTGACTTTTCTGAGCCTGTCAAGTCCTTCTTTTGACCCATTTTGCCAAAGGAAAGGAAGTTGCCTAATAATTATGCACACCTGATATAGGGTGTTGATGTCATTAGACCACACCCCTTCTCATTACAGAGATGCACATCACCTAATATGCTTAATTGGTAGTAGGCTTTCGAGCCTATACAGCTTGGAGTAAGACAACATGCATAAAGAGGATGATGTGGTCAAAATACTAATTTGCCTAATAATTCTGCACTCCCTGTATGTTAAAAACACACTCTAAATGAACCTGCAATCTCGTGTTCAGTTTTTTTGCTCTATATTTCCTCTGTTTTCTTCTGCGTATAGATTTCTCTTCTGGTTTGCTGTTATTACCCCTTAACTGTTTACCTTCGGAGTCTTCAAGAGGAAAATAAAAAATTCAACTCCAACTTCAAATGTAGTGCCAGCAAATTCATAACCATTCATAGCATATCACGTAGCATTTCATGTAGGATATCATGGAGCGTTGTATTTAACAGAGGGTTAGAGGTTACTTACAGTTGTGGCTGCAGTCAGCGATATCGCTTCATTAGTTGAGCGGGTCCACATCAAAGGACCTATTTCGGTGTCTACTTACAGTGACTGCTACTGCTGCTGCGATATTGCTGTGTTGCCCTGTAGGTAGTTGAGACCCGTTTCTCACTGCTGCTGCTGTGCTTCGGGGGGGGGGGGATCTCCCTCCACTCCTTGTGGCTTCAAACAGGAGGACCTCCGCGCCCTCCGCACCCCTCCTATTTGGGGGGGGAGCCTCTCCGTGAGCACCCCCCTACTGTCTCCGCCGCCAATCCCTCTGTATCCCTCTCCAGGCAGGTTCAAGTCAGCACACCACTCTCCTTACAATCAGCTGACCTGACCGTCACGGAGGACGTCTCGGCAGCGGCACGCCTCACCCCGATGCAGACCGCCGCCTCGCTGGCTCGTCTCCCGTCTAACAGCTGCGGCTGCGGGGAAGGTGTGCGCAAGGGTAAGGGGGTAAAGGAGTGAGAAGGGGGATCTCAGCTCAAATGGGGAGGGGGTAAGCGGGGCCAAACCGAGTGCCGTGTTCGGCCATTGTAGCACTGAGGGACCGGCCGGAACCGCTGGAGCTCTCTCTAACCACCCCACCTCGAGGACTGCGCCATCTTAGACTCCTCCCTTTTTCCAACCTTCTATTGTCCAATTTTGGTGAGCCTGCAAATTTTAGCCTCAGTTTCCTGTTCTTAGCTGACAGGACTGCCACCGGATGTTGTCCATCTGCTTCAAGGTTCGATGTTTTGTGTGTTCAGAGATGGTATTTTGCATACCTTGGTTGTAACGAGTTATTTGAGTTACTGTTGCCTTTCATCTCGAACCAGTCTGCCCATTCTCCTCTGACCTCTGACATCAATGCATTTTTGTCAACACAACTGCAGCTCACTGGATATTTTATCTTTTTCAGACCATTCTCTGTAAACCCTAGAGATGGTTCTGCGTGAAAATACCAGTAGATCAGTAGTTTTTGAAATACTTAGACCAGGACTTAACAAATTTGCTTGGAATCTGGGAGTCAGCTAAAAAAGTTAGGATCCAGATACGCGTCCCGTCCCGCCGAGCTCGCGCACAGAAGCAAACGCATACGTGAGTAGCGCCAAAATATAAAAGCGTTGTTCAAACCACACATGCGAGGTATCGCCGCGATTGGTAGAGCAAGAGAAACAATTCTAGACCTCCTCTGTAACTTAAAACATGCAACCTGTAGAATTTTTTAAATGTTGCCTATGGAGATTTTAAAGGGTAAAAGTTTGTCGCCATTCCACGAGCGGACGCAATTTTGAAGCGTGACATGTTGGGTATCAATTTACTCCGCGTAACATTATCTTTCACAATATAAAAAAAAATGTGCTAACTTTACAGTTGTCTTATTTTTTGTATTAAAAAAAGTGTATTTTTTCCCCAAAAAGTGCATTTGTAAGACCGTTGCGCAACTACGGTGTGCCATTTTATTCTCTAGGGTGTTAGAATAAAAAATATATATAATGTTTGGGGGTTCTAATTAGAGGGAAGGAGATGGCAGTGAAAACACAGGGGAAGCTCCATTAATCTTGTTATGCCAACGAACACCACAAGATGGCGCCGTATTCCCCCGATGCGCAGGCCGGTAATTGATGGCGTGGCTTTGCGGGCTTCTACAGGCCTATGCTTCCTTCCCCAGGGACCAGGTCGCTAATTTTGTCGCAATTGCGACCTGGCACCCGGATTTCGTTGAGCCCTGACTTAGACCAGCCCGTCTGGCACCAACAACCATGTCACGTACAAAGTCACTTAAATCATATTTCTTCCCCATTCTGATGCTTGGTTTGAACTTCAGCAAGTTGTCTTCATGTCTAAATGTTGCGTTGCTGCCATGTGTGTGGCTGATTAACAATTTGTTGTGTAACCAAGCAATGGAACAGTTGTATCTATTAAAGTGGCCATATACATAAATATATATATACTTCCATAGGACACTCTGCTCTCAGTGCAAATTTGCTTCCTCCCCGCCAATGCATCTGTCAGACAATGCATCTACAGGGAGTTTTGTACTCGGGGAAACTGATGGGGATTTACAGACAATGGTTCCCCATCAGGTCTTCTCCCCTTGTGATTGACAGCAGTCGGTGAGTGGATCCTTAGCCAGTAGACAGCCTGCTTGTTAGCTAAAGATTCTGCCCACTGCCTGCTGTCAATCACCAGGTGGGAATGGGCCTGATTGGAAATTAGTGTCTCAGGCCCCGTACACACGACCGGTTTCCTCGGCAGAATTCAGCAAGAAACTCGATGGAAGACGTATTCTGCCGAGGAAAACGGTCGTGTGTACACTTTTCGCCGAGAAAACTGTTGAGGAACTCGTCGAGCCAAAAAGAGAGCATGTTCTCTATTTCCTCCATAGGTAATTGGAAAATTTGGCTCGACAAGTTTTTTGACAGCCGAACAAGGAACTCGACGGGGAGAACAATGTGTGGTTGCTAGAAGACTGTGGGCTATGAAGCCGACTTTATTCTTAACAATCAGTGACAGGGAGAGAGAAGCCCCGGCAACTCTGTTGCTTTGCTACACTGCATACAGGGGCGGGCACTCTGCCTGTCTCTGTACTCCAACTTAGAGTTAATCTTAAAGGGTCACTAAAGGAAAAAAAATGTTTTTCTGAAATGACTGTTTACAGGGTATAGAGACATAATAGTTAACTGATTCCTTTTAAAAATGATTAAAAATAGATAAAAATCAATCATATAATGTGCCTACAGTTTTAGTTTCACTTTTAAACTGGTTTCATGTTTCTGTGAAGTAAAGAGACAAACAAAACAAAAACAAACAAATACAGGGCAATGTTTGTTTTTAAAATGAATCTGATTGGTTCTGAGAAGTTTTAGACACATAGTAATCACACCTCTTTGATCATGGACCACAGTGAAAAGCTAGCATGAGTTTTTTCATAAGGAGCCAGACAAGCAGGAAGTGTGGAGATCAGAGAGGTATTGCAGAAACTTCAAAGCAAAAAACAAACAATGAGGACATGAAACCAGGACTGCAGTAAGATAAAGGAAGCTGTTTAGCTAAAAAAAAATATTGTGATCCTTTAAGTTCTAGGAACTAGAGGTAATTATTTTTTAAATTGGTGCTTTAATAGTGCCGCTTTGTTAAAGTGGCACTATTAAGAACAACCTGAACCTTAGACACATTACTGAAACCTTAGGGCCAGAGTTTTTATTTTTTTATTTGGCCATTTTAAAGGGTCATAGCACCAGAAAACTGTTGGTAGTGCTGTATTGAATTCCCCCAAATACTATTATTTATAGTATATTGATGGCATATACATAGATACCAGGAAAACCTTCTAGTGTGTCATTTTGTTTTACTTTTACTAATGTAGATGATAGATCTGTGATTGTGCAAGGCAAGTTTAAACTCACTCATTACATTTGTTACAGTTTGTTCTGAGCATCTACCACTGATCTGGTTAATTTCAACTGTTAAATATTGCATCTAAATTTTTTCCCTGATAGCTTTAGACAGTAGCACCTGTTAAGCAGTGTACTGCAGTTTAAGGCTGCATTCACACCTTGGCGTTTTTACGCCCTACGCCCAACGCTATTGCAGCTTAAAATACGCTGAAACGCTGTACGCCTGAAGCTCAAAACAAGTGCCAGACCTTTTTTTTCAGGCGGCTTCGGCGTTTCGGCATTGCAGACAATGTAAAATCACCCCTCCCAGCGAAAACAAGGCAAAAAACGACGCGTTTTGTCACGGCAAATCGCGGGACAAATTGCCGCAATTTGTCGCGGCAAATCGCGCTACAATACGCCGCGTTATAGTGTGAATGCAGTCTAAAACCTTAAAGTTGAAGTCAGGGGCTTCGTACTAATTGTCATCCATACTTCCTGAGCCTATATAGGGTACATGTTAAAAATTACCTATTTTTATTGTAAAAAAACAATTTCCTAAAAAATCTAATTTGCAAAGGGGGGGGGGGGGTAAACAGCATTTTTGCTTGCACATGATTGGATAAGAAAAGTCAGCAGAGCTTCACCTCAGTAAACTCTGGGGGACATCTCTTGCATAGACAGTGCAACGTCTCTTGCAAAGTGAACAAACAGCCTATATGCCTTTAGTAAATCAACTCCCCCCACTACAGCCAGCAGTTATGCAATTATGTCACTTGTCACTTACTACTGAGCTGTTACAAGGCCAGTGGCCACTGAAAGGGCAGTCATTGGGGGCACTGGTCTTATAAATTAGATATAAAGGAGTATGACCCCTTTTTATGCTGACCTCAAGTGGGGAATTATTACTGACTGGATTTCTGCACCGAATAACACAAAGATATTGCATGAAGGTAATAATTGAATTATCTATATACAGTATTGGATAATATTTCTGCCCAGGGTTCAGCTTTCAGCTGGAACATTGTCATGTCTTTCTGAGAAAGCCAGGTTCTAGTATTTCTCAGTGATAAAACTTACATTCTTATTTTCAATTCAAACACACTCTTTGATGTACGTTTGGCAAATAAAAATGATCGGTTTAAAATACTGTCATAAAAACCATGAAATTGGGTTCCTTGTACATTTTATTGCATCTTGTATCAGTTTTGTATTTATTTGGTTGTTAAAGGTAAATTGTTGATTTTCATAGACGTATTGTTCTTTTGCATACCTCTAAAACTCTGCTGATGTAAATTGATAGATTAGATACATAGTTTAATTTTGGATAAATAATTGATCGATATTTTAATGTGCCCTTATCATGTATATAACCCCAAGAACAAAAATGTAATATATTCCATATCAGCAGTCCTTAGATGTGGTGGCTGCATTTGCTTTGCTCCTTTATTTTCTCATTGTGATTCTGCCAGTAGTACACTTCTTTGTCTAGTCTAGGGTGATGGGAAATCACTCTTTGCACTGTAATCTATGGAGGAGCAGTGTTGTCGCCCTAGGATAGGCAGTGTTTTAGGACTACAGACCTAAAATCTTATGCCGCGTACACACGATCATTTTTCGGCATGAAAAAAAAAATGTTGTTTTTCAGCATGTCCAAAAAAATGAAGTTTTTCCAACTTCATCATTAAAAACGATGTTGCCCACACACCATCGTTTTTGAAAAATTATGAACAAAGCGCGGTGACGTACAATGGCACTCTAAAGGGGAAGTTCTATTCTCCTTGGGGCTGCTTTTAGCCGATTCCTTGTTAGTAAAAGACGATTTGCGCTTTTTTGTCTGTTACAGAGTGATGAAGGTGCTTACTCCATTATGAACGGTAATTTTACTAGAACGAGCACTCCTGTCTTATAACTTGCTTCTGAGCATGCGCGGGTTTAAAATTTTGTTTTAGAACACACACGATCATTTTTTACAACCCGAAAAAATATATTTTTTAAAACGACGTGAAAAAATGCAGCATGCTCAATTTTTTTTTTTTTGTCATTTTTCAGAAGGTGAAAAACGATGTGTAGCACACACACAATCATTTTAAATGACGTTTTTAAAAACTACATTTTTTTTTCATGCCGAAAAATGATCGTGTGTACGCGGCATCATATTCATTAACAGGGGCAGAAGATAGCTAAGTAAACAAATAATATTTTTGAGCTTTCAGTTCAGTGCATAAAAAGTTACAAGGACACTACATTTCTGGCAGGATAAACAGGCATATTTATTTTCCAATCATTTTTTTTTAAGTTTTAGGCAAACAAATTACAAAATAGTACAAGTACATATTAAACCATGGTGTTACAGCAAAAATGATCGAAATCAACACATTTTTGTTGCGATAAAAGTATACCATATCGTAACTACCGTCTACAGCCGTCTGCGTCCAAGGGGAATAGGTAAAAACATATAAATGCACAGTCAAGATGATCTGTACACTATAGGCAAATTATGTTAAGTATCAACATATATGTCAATTTAGAAATAGGGACGAGCTTTATGTTTAAGTCGAACATGAGTTCAACTTCAACATTGGATGTTCGCCCGTTCGCCGAACAGCGAACAATTCATGGTGTTCGCGACAAAGTCGAAAAGCTGTGGAACACCCTTTAAAAGTCTATGGGAGAAATCTAAAGTGCTAATTTAAAAGGTTAATATGCAAGTTATTGTCATAAAAAGTGTTTGGGGATCTGGGTCCTGCCCCAGGGGAAAGGTATCAATGCAAGTCAAATACTTAGGGTATATAGGATATATACTTAAATATTCCTACCTGGTGCCTGTATCTGTCCGACAAACACCACATTTCCAAACATGGGCCAGGATAACAGCAACCTTAAAGCCGTTTCATGCAGGAAAAAAATAAGAGCAGGTCAAAATTGTAACTCATGATAGAAATTGAATGAAAGAGAAGGATGAAAAAGAGGAGAAGAGAGATTTACCACCGATCCCCATCAGAGGCGTATCTAGTGAAAATAGCGCCTATGGCAAGCACTGAAACTGCACCCCTGTCAAAACATTTGAAACCCATCTTTCAGATAACCTTAACAAAAAAAAAAACAGCTAACAAAACTAGAGATATTTATCATCCCTTGTGATACCTTTGGTAGTGACATATCCTCTTTATAGAGAAATCTGGGGTTTATTAGACCCCTGATCCCTCCTCTGCCCTCCAAGGCCAGGTAAATGCAGAACCAATACTGGAAGTGATGAAATCTTCATCACTTAAGGCCTCAGTTTTCACAGAGGAGAGGGAGAAACTGATGTTCCTCCTTCTTTGTGCGCTGCCAAACATTCGATCAGATGGAATGGGAGAGCCTGGGAGAACAGGGGAGGGCTGTGGCTGAACGCAGCAGGGATAGCGCTGCCATTTTCCATTAGCAAAGGTGCTGAAAAGGAGATCCTGTATATGCTCGGGAGGAGGGAAGAAGAGACCCTCAAACCCTGGTAAGTGCCTTGCTGCCCAGCCACTCAACAGCGCCCCCTTCATAAGGCGCCCATGGCACTTGCCATGGCTGCCATACCCTAGATACGCCACTGATCCCCACACAACATTTTGGCTTCTATGCACTTTAAGATTTTTGTAGCTGAATAAATACAGAAAATCCCTTTATTTAAGTGATGTAAGTTACTGTGAATCTTTTCTATGTAAAATTGTTCAATCCATGAGCAATAGCCATTACAGTGTTAGGGATAGATGTGTTTTCTACAAGGAATAATAGACTAGGTTGTTTGTATGTTGTGCTCTGTAAGTGTGTCCTAGTTTAGTGCTGCAAACTGCTGTTATTTTAACAATCAGTGAAAAACATTGCAAGTCATTTGTGCTACCACTACTGTCCCTTAAAATCAATTTCTGCTTAGAATTGTCCATTCACTATAAAAGAGCAGAAAATGGGCACTGGTACTTTTCAGGTGCCACTTCGGTCACACACAGCATTTAAAATCTGAAGATTTTATTGTGGTACAAAATCTATAAATATGTATCTTGTCCTTATAGTTAATCTTGGACTGATTACCTCCACATATATAATACCCTGATAGGTTCCTCCAGTCAGCTGATCCCAAATATTGCGTAGAAAAACAATGACTTCACATGATCTGATTGCTGAGCTATGTGATAGGTTAGGGGTGAGACTTGATGTGTTTTCAGATGCAATTCACTGAAATGTGGAAGGTTTAGCTGCCTATGCTATGATTGTTTTAACGCAGGGGTGCCCAACCTTTTGAAGAGCGAGGGCCACTTAAGCACCTTGGTAACCAGTCGCGGGCCAAAATGAGCGGAGTGGACGGATAACAGGTCACGGCTACTCTATAGGCCTTCCGATCCGCCCAGATGGAAGGGAACAAATGTTTTTCGGATTGGAGGTAGGACGGCGTAAATGGACATGTGCCGCTCTGTAGAGGTGAATTGAGGGTCCCATTTGGTCGGACTGATGGCGTGAAAAGAGCCTAAGACTGCTTTCACACTGATGTGCTGCGGTTTACCCAGCTGTGTCTATCCTGAGGGTTAGCTGAACTTAGAAGAAGACTCTGCCTGTGGCAAAAGCCGGCGCTGTAGAGAAAACATCGGCTTATGGGGCTCTTCTCCGCAGCCAACCCGCCATTCCAGAGCAGGAGGTCGCGGGCCACATCAGAGGGCTCCGCGGGCCACATGTGGCCCCCGGGCCACCCCCGTTTTAACGGGTTTCCACTATTATTTTGATCGTTAACCACTTTGCGCCCGTAGGGCATCATATGGTGTCCTTAAGTTAAAGTGGTGATATCTGGATGATGCCTGCAGCTACAGGCATCATTAATTAGATATCTTTGTTGTCAGCCGGCAATTCCCTCTAATGTAAAAGCCATCCTAGTGGCTGTTTAGCTGCTGGATGGTTTTTACAGGCAGTGGGAACGGACGTCCCCCCTCCCTCTCGTGCAACTGGGAGACCAAACAGCTGGCCGAAGACGGGATGGTTCCCGGCTATCTCTATGACCTTGGGAGGCCAGAAGCGACATCATGATGTCACTATTGGCTCTGGCAGATGTAAACACTACCATTTTTTTTCCCCTGGAAAGCAGAGATCAATGTTTTGTTTCACTTGATCTCATGCCTTATTCCTATTACAAGGGATGTTAACATTTCTTGTAATAGTAATAAAAGGGATAAAAAAAAATTAAAGGGACAGTGTAAAAAACAAAACAAAAAACATTTTTAAAGCGCTCCTTTCCCTCGTTTTCACATACAGAAGTGAACACATATGTAAACGGCATTCACACCACACATGTTAGGTATCAATGCAATGCATTAGAGCATTCGTTCCGCAGTGACTTCAATGGCATGCAATACCGCATGCGGCCAGAGGCAGGGGGCGCCAGAGAGCCAGGGCACCAGAGAGCCTCGAAAACGGTCGGAAAGGCCCGAGGACAGTTCGCTGACCTCACCAAATCTCGGAAAGACTCCGTTCACGAGCCTTTCCGGCCATTTCAGAACGGTGGTGATCGGCTCCAGCTCAGGCCAAACGCGGTACTGCACACCACTTTGGCCTGAATCCTGCTCGTGTTGCAAGACAACACTCGCAAGCCGAGTTAGGATTTTAGGAAATGCAGTGCTCGTATTGCGAAACGCTCGTTAACCGCGTTAGTCGCAATCCGAGTTTCCACTATATAATGTTCGGGGGTTCTGAGTAATTTTCTAGCAAAAGGAGAGGAGAGAAATGTCAGAACTGGCCTGGGTGGAAAGTGGTTGAACAACCCTAAAATGTATAGGGCAAAAAAGTTAGATCTAATGACTGTTCAGCATTGGGACAGTAGAGCAGCTTGCGATATGGAGTGATCGACGCTGGCAGAATCAAGTGGATGCTGTCAGGAGCAGTATAAATAGCTGACTGTTATCTTACCTGCTTCAGCATCTTTATTATAGTTTACTTACCAATAAGCAATATGTTATCTGTTTCAAATAAGCAATGTCAGTCTTTGCATCCGGAAGGTTTATACTTAGCAAAAGCATCCAGTTTTTAATGTATTTCTAAGCCACATCCCAGCAATTAAAGATAAACTCCAGGTAAACACCTAAATAGATTCCTAAAATACACTTTTGAGAGCTGTCGTACCTGAAGGACTTGTACTTGCTCTGCTACAGTTTCGCAAAACATAGCTACATCTCTATCCTGACCCCAATCCTGTGATTGGACAGTAAAGGAGCAGAAACAGAAGAATGAAATTGTGTCTCTGATTCCTGCTCTTGTATGCATGTTCTTTGTCAGCAGATGTGCCCCTTACTTCAAATCTTATGCTAGGTACACACCGGGAGTTTTCCCCCCAACCTGACATGTTACTGTACTAACATAAGCAGTGTTAGTACAGCAATCTCCCACTCTAACCTTTTGTGTTCTAACACATGGGACATACAACCCCCCCTGGCCAGAACCAAATGATTAGCGCTCGCAGCTTTTGGCTGAAAACGTTGGTCGGATGCTGGTTTTCCACTCGATAAAAATTGATCCTTGGATCGGCTTCTGTCGGACAGGCTGCTATTCACACGGGCGAAATGTTGGCTGGTTTCTGTTGAACTGACTAGACAATATTTGACTTGTGTGTACCAGCCTTTAGTGTTGCTGTAAAGTAAATAGCAAGAGGCTGAAATCATACCAAATTTGGGTATTTAGATTAGTTGCTATTTTTTCTTTTTTATTATTAGATGACTTCAGTCATTGTTTTTTTTTTTTTTTGTTCAATACCTGTCCGGAGTTCAACTTTAAATGATTACACTGATCGTGAAGAGAATCTAATGTAATGTAAGACTAATGGGCAATCGGAAATGGCTATGTGTGTAAAGAACCTGACCCCCTGCTGCACACCGTGGTTCCTTCCATTGGCTGTTAAATCATTACAGGACAAAGTTGGCTGTGGGAGGAACCACGGCGTGTGACAGGGGAACAAGTACTCAACACATCCAGAAGTGCTAGATACCTGAATTGGCTAGAGACCTTAAACACGGTGGATTATTAAGACACAGGCTGCTGGAAAGGCAATAATACATCTGCTTCTTTAATTTTTGTTGCTTTGAGGCATATTATTATTATTACCATTATTATTCAGGATTTATATAGCACCAACAGTTTGCGCAGAGCTTAACAACAAGGTAATAACTGCGAGGGATGAGCTAATGGATAAAGTAGAAATGCAGTTGTTAGGTAGAGATAGGATAGGCTTCTGTGAAGAGAGGGGTTTTCTGGGATTTCCTAAAAGTTGAAAAGAAAGAAGCAAGCCAGACAGATTGGGATGGGGAGTTCCATAGGATGGGAGATGCTTGGGAAAAGTTCCGGAGGCAAGCATGGGAGGAGATGACAACAACATAAAGACATGTTCGCTTTAAGGTTTATGTAGGATTTGCAGTTTTTTTTTTTGTCTGCAGGTCTGGACAACGGACTGCAGCATATTCCCAATGCCATCGAATGGATTGGAAGGTTGACAGTGGTGCTCTGAAATATGGGAAAAGTAAACCTAGTGTATGGGTAGTAAGATCCCGAGACTTGCAATATCACAAAAAATACTATACTATGCACAGATACAATTGGTGTGTGTAAAGGGTGTTTGCACTTTATTGGTCAGCTGGTAATCTCTAAAATATTTTGAAAACTTTAACCACTTAAGGCCTGGACCATTTTGTTGCTAAAGGACCAGGCCCCTTTTTGCGATTCGGCACTGCTTCGCTTTAACTGACAATTGTGAGGTCGTGCAATGTGGCTCCCAAACAAAATTGGCGTCCTTTTTTTCGTCCTTTTTCCCCCACAAATAGAGCTTTCTTTTGGTGGTATTTGATCACCTCTGCAGTTTTTATTTTTTGCGCTATAAACAAAAATAGAGCGACAATTTTGAAAAAAATTCAATTTTTTTCTTTTTTTTTTTAAGTACATGATTAGAGCCTGAGGCTCTAATTGGCATAAACAAAGAGTGGACTTAGGGCGCAGAGCACTGCACCCTGAGCCCACTCAGTTGTATGACAGTGAATTAATATTTGTATATGTCTCCCTGCTTCTCCTCTCAGCTAATCAGGAAGCGGTTCTTCAGACCCAATTGGCCATGGAGTCTTAGGACTTCCAGCCAATCGAGTCTCAGGACTCACTTCCTGTTCGGCTGGGGGAGAAGCAATCCCTGTAACAAGAGTTGCCCAGGAGGGAAGAGACGGAGCAAGCAGCTTGCCCTGATTGCAGATGGGAGGATGAGCAGGGAGCAGTGTGAGTACCGCATTTCAAGTTATTAATATACCTTAGGTTGAGACTGAATTTTGCTTGTTCATGAGGTTGGCAAACAGCCAAACTAAGTGGCTCTAGCTACAATGAGAAATGAACTACCGTATTTAGCAATAATATTACTACCTATGCTAAATTTGGCAGCTTCCTGTTTGGGCTGGTTGTTAAGGAGCCAGCAGCCACCAGCATCCAAACAACCAATGATGGCTGACAGGTGATTGCAAACAAAGGGGCAAGGATGATGTAATAAAGCTGCTTAGGTCACGCCCCCAAAAAAATTAAAACAATTAAATGATGTATTCTTCTAACCTTTGTTTCCATCATTAAGCCATGGTTTAAATGTTTCATAACAAGAGCACCTTAGTCTTTTACTGACTTCTGTTTGGGTCCTATTGGCAATTTTTTTCATAGTTTACCCCAATGCTGTCCCAGACTTTTACTTACAAACTGTTTTATTCAGTTTTGTAGTAGAAAACATCAAACGGTACAGTAGACAAAGCACTGACGGATCACGGAAAAAGAACAAAACAGGAAAATCATTACAGTAGACATCTACTTGCAACCAAAGTTCTGCTAAAAATAGAATCATCACAATTCTTGACTCGATTGACTGCGATTTTATAGGATCGGTATGATCTCGGCATCTCAGCCATTGTCCCAGACATTTTAACCACTTTAAGACTGCCCACAGTAAAACTGCCCACAGAACTTTTACTGTGGGCGGGTGGCACTGACCTGCTCGCTCCTGTAACTACTGTATCCACTGGACACAACGGATTATGGTTTCTGTTACCTGGCCCCATTGAGCAGCAGAGGGATCACGTGATTGCTATGCAAACAAATGATCACAATGTATACACAACTGTTATAAGCTTCAATCATGAGGCTGGGTTCACACTATACTACACAACAGCAGTACAACTTTCATCCTACTTTGCTCTGCGACATTTGTCCTACATTCATCCTACATCGGTCCTACATACATCCGACTTTCATGAACAGGATACTACTTTGAACCGACTTTGTGATAGTCTGACTTGTTCTTTGACCAATCAAAACCATCCCAGAGTGAGATAAATTCCTTTTACTGCTGCTGTAATCACATGTCGGATGTCTGATAAGGACAAGGCTCCTACTTTGGTCCGACTTCAATGATATTCAATGGGCTGAAGTAGGATGAATGTCGGAGCAAAGTAGTACAGGGAGTGTTTTCAAAGTCGGACAGACTTCGGTCGGATCAGTTAAGACGGCTCTCATAGGGAAACATTGATTTTCACACGTCATGCGACATGAGCTCCTAATGTCGGAGCGTTTGTAGGACAAGTGTGAACCCAGCCTAAAAGGTGTCCTTTCTGTAGTTATGCTGTGATTGGCACACGGCTACCACATGGTACCTGGGCCAATCACAGCACCCTGTACCATGTAATAAGCTGTATGTGATTAGCTAATCACAGCATGTCAACAGAAAGCAAGCTGTCATGAATGGAAACCCATTCATTACAGTTCAAACAGTTGCTTTTATTTTTTTGTTTCAATGTTTTAATTAATAATTAATTATGTACACAAAAAAAAATAGTAAATACAATAATATACATCAGAATATACATATTAATAGTATATGGTATTTAGCATTCTAAGCAAAAGGAATATAAAGTAAATGCATATTATATTCATTTTATTCAAGTAAAATATCTAGTATGCTCAAATATATAAACAAAAACATCACCATAACAGCAAATACAGTGTAATAAAAAAAAAAAAAAAACTATCACTTCCCCAGAGTAGTACAGTGTTACTATGGTGACACCGAACTACTCTGATGAAAGTATGTAGAAAAAAAATTGTAACAAAAGAAAAAAATGTTTAAAAATGTTTTAAAAAATTGTATCATACAGTCAGTAAGCCTGATCATCACCATACCAGTCATATGATGATTCTGTACTGCACTGGTATCAGTATGTAAAAAATGTATTTAATTTTTTCATTTTCCAAAATATTGTGACAAATAATTACAACTTCACTAAACTTGCCATGCCTCTTACTAAATGCTTTCTATCTACTTTCCAAAAAGGGGTAAATTGGGGGATAATTATACCGTCCTGGCATTTTAAGAGCCTCACAAAATGAGATGGACCATTAGTACATTAGGTTCGATCAATTTTCAATATATACCATAGTTTGTAGATGCTATAACTTAAATGCACAGCAATTAATATTTACTCATTGGAATATTTTTTTTTTAACAAAGACATGTAGCAGAATACAGTTTGGCCTAAATTTATGAAGAAATGTGATTTTATTGGAAATGTTTTTTGGGAGATTTTTTTGCATGTTGGGTTCTATACCTTCACAAAGTTTGTATTATTTTGATAATTAATAAAGCACTAATAGCCCATTCACAGTTCCAGTTTTCTCTGCATTCGCGAAGCATGGACAGTAGTTTGTATGGGTTCCAATGGCATAGTACACACCAGTACAATGTGTTCTAATGTGTTCCAGTGCAGTCAAAAAAATTAAAACATGCTGCAATTTTTTATTTTTTTAACTGTACTGGAAAACGGTAGAATGCATCAGCGAAAAACTCTTTATTGATAATAATTATTACAGCGATAACTAATTTTAATAGTTAATTTAGGAAATGCTAAAATGCCAATTACTGTTTTAGCCTAGGTTCACACTGGATGTGGTGCGATGCAGTGCGATTTTCATGCGGTTTGGCATGTGAATTTGTGGAGCAATTTGCACTTGACAGCTGCAATTGTAATGCAATTTTAATAGTCTATGGAGCTTAAAATCGCACCACACCACGCTAAACATGCACATGACCCTTTTTTTAACCGCATCAGAATCACACAGCATAGATACGAACGATCTTCATAGAAAACAATGTTATTTCACTTGACATGCAAATCTATGAGTTGTGTAACACATCTGAACGGCATTAGATTTGCATCATTGTAAACCAGAGCTCTATATATCTTGCTAATCTGTCATGATATAAAGTGATAACAATGTTGATAGCATAGCAAATAGAAGTGTGCTGGGAAAGCTTACAGAGAATAAGAGATCACAGGAAAAAAATGGAATAGTGGAATAGTGGAATATTCGTATATAATGTACTATTGCAAATGTATTTCTGGAGGATTTATTAGTAATATGTTGAATCTTTTTTTTTAGGAAAAGAAAGTCCAATTTCTTGGCAATGCTAATCATTGTTCGTAAAATATAGTTTACAAGATCACAAGGGAAAAACATATACTTCTACTACTGGTGGAATACAAAAAGAAGAGTAACCTTTGACCAAAACTCATCTTTACTATATGTACAATACACAGTCCTGTTTTTTCTAAATTTCTCTTACATATGATTGGGTATTCAAAGGTATCACAGCTTAAAGTGGATGTAAGCCCAACAATTTTTTTTTTTTTGCTGTCACAATGTAGAGTTTAAGATTTTCTCTCATCTGTGCCCAGTCTTGCCACACAGAGTTAATCCAGCTTTGAGCAATCCTCTTTTATTGTTCAGTGAAATAAAACAGACTTCCAGATAAAAACCTGTCTAATTAAAAAGTCCTTACCACCCCCTTGCTTCGAGTGACAGGTTATTTACATATCTCGTGCACATTCCTGGATGTTTATCATAATATGAGGTGATACATCCTGGTCACTTTTCTATGAACTGTGCATCACCTCATATTATGATAAACATCCAGGAATGTGCACGAGATATGTAAATAACCTGTCACCCGAAGCAAGGGGGTGGTAAGGACTTTTTAATTAGACAGGTTTTTATCTGGAAGTCTGTTTTATTTCATTGAACAATAAAACAGGATTGCTCAGAGCTGGATTAACTCTGTGTGGCAAGACTGGGCACAGATGATAGGAAATCTTATACTCTACATTGTGACAGCAAAAAAAATAAAGATAAAAATTTGGGTTTACACAACTTTATTCACTAGTAGAAATTAGCTCAGTGTTCGGTCTGAACGTAAATCACCCAGCCCATTAACTTACCTGGCCAGGAATTCCCAGCAATTTAGGCATATGGGAGGAGATCAGAAGGGTTGCATCATTCCATTAATATGGCCATGGTCATTTTAGAGCAATGATGTCATCACTATCTCCGCCTCTTCACTTATTTTGCCAATGACAGCTTGTGGGGCGTAAATGAGTAGGGGTGCAATGTACACCATACTCATTCACATGATGGGGGTCAGTATCTGGATGCCCCCTTATTGTTGAAGGGGGCTTCCAGATTACGATAAGCCCACAGTAAGCCCCCCCCCCCACATTCACTGGACCAGGTTTGTGGGGAAGAGGCCCTTGTGATCCTTGTGATTATCAACATGGGGACATGGTGTCTTGCAAGAGGGGTCCCCCAAGTTGCCAGGGCATGTGGCCAGGCATGGTTCAAGAGGGGGGTGCATGCTTGCGGAGGAGTTCACACATTTTTTTTGTTTTTGTGTAGGGTACTACCTTAAAATTCATACCAGACTCAAGGGGTCTGGTATGCATTTTGCAGTCTTGCTGTAGAACATTCTACAGCAAAAGTGACATCTACAAAGAAAAAAATGGTCCCGATAAAATAGCTGGCAAATAAAATTTTGATGCTGGCTTCTTAAAAAAACAAAAGGCACACAGACCCCCTCCAAATGTATCAAACCATGTTCCTTAGGGCTTTTTCACAGAGGTGCAGTAAAAACAAGCAGCTGAGCCATGGTTTTGTCGTCACAGGAACTCTAACATTACAACCTGACAGACTGCAGAATTTCTAATTTGGACTGCAGAATTTCATAGGCAGCACTGCTTGTCAAACAAGCCAATTGAGATCAATGAGATCAATGAGGCCGCACAAAAACCATGATCCAAACACTGGCTTGCAGTCTCAGCCCAGTCCCGCAATTTTAAATTACCTTCTAGCACTTAAAAAGAAAGAAAAAAAGATACACCCCCCCCACATTTCCTTACCATATTTTTTACAACCCGGAAATTGGGCATTTTTGATTTTCGAGATTAGACTCCCAATGACTTCAGTGGGGTTTGGGTACAGCCTCCTTTGAAGTTTGTGGAACCCTGCTTGAACCAAACCCAGGGTAGATCAGCTCATGCCTAATTACTAAGTGAACTGATAATTAAAAAGTAAACATTGTAAACACTTAAAGCAAGGTTCATAAAGACTTGGATGAGTGAGTTTGGGGTGGAAGAACTCTTCTGGACTGCACAACAGAGACTGCGAGCCAGGACGTCTCGTCCACATCAATGCCTGACCTCACAAATGTGCTTCTGGACGAATGGTCAAACATTCCCATAGACACACTCCTAAACCTTGTGGACAGCCTTCCCAGAAGAGTTGAAGCTCTTATAGCTGCAAATGGTAGGCCAACTCAATATTGAACCCTACGTACTAAGACTGGGATGCCATTAATGTTCATGTGCATGTAAAGGCAGGGATCCCAATACTTTTAGTAATATAGTGTATATGGCCTGGCCACAGTTCTACTTTAACAGTGTTAGTCATTTAGGTCCCTTAGACCCCTTTCACACGTGCAGTCTGTTTTTGTCAGTTTTTCATCCATCCGTCGATGGATAAAAAACAGACATTAGTGCATCTCAATGGAAAAACAGATGTAAATTCATGTCAGCGCCGTGATGTACAGTTACATAGGTCTGAGCCTTTTGTTGAAGCAGCATCCCAGGAACTGGTGAGAGGAATATCTGCCCATTATTGAGACTGCTAGCAGAGACTGAGCCACTGAGAGCAGGACACAAAGTGTACCCAATCCATACTGCACCCATACTGTACGCTACACCACGCTTATTTCAATCCTAGACTGTACCTATAGCAAACCTATACCACATTATACTGAGGCTGTACTGAGCCCTACTGCATCTGAACCACATCTACCTATACCACATCCAGACTATACTATACTGTACTTATACTACATACACAGGGCCGGATTAACATAGGGGCTATTGGAGCTGCAGCTCCAGGTCCCTTCCTCAAGATAGTCCCATTTGTCCAAAAAGAAAAAAAAATCGACTTCGGGGATCACAGAGACTACACATTTGGGTAGTAGATAGCTGAAGACCCACCCCATGGGGCTGCTATCATTTATGTTCCCGGAGATACAGGGCTGCTTGTGCAGCCTGTCAGAAGCTACATACAAAGCGGTCAGTTTAAATACAAGCTGACACACTCTGCAGCAGACTGAGAGGATGAGATCAAAGTGCTTATAATAATTATTTGTATATTACTGGTGTGTCATACCCTCCACACTCCTCTCCTATACATAGTGCCCACTGTCATACCCTCCACACTTCTCTCCTATACATAATGCCCACCGTCATACTCTCCACACTCCTCTCCTGTGCATACTGTTCACTGTCATACCCTCCACACTTCTCTCCTATACATAGTGCCCACCATCATACCCTCCACACTCCTCTCCTGTAAATACTGTTCACTGTCATACCCTCCAAACTTCTCTCCTATACATAGTGCCCACTGTCATACCCTCTACACTTCTCTTCTATACATAGGGCCCACTGTCATACCCTCCACACTTCTCTCCTTTACATAGTGCCCACCATCATACCCTCCACACTCCTCTCCTGTAAATACTGTTCACTGTCATACCCTCCAAACTTCTCTCCTATACATAATGCCCACTGTCATACCCTCTACACTTCTCTTCTATACATAGGGCCCACTGTCATACCCTCCACACGTCTCTCCTGTACATACAGCCCACTCCCATATCCTCCCCACTCTTCTTCTGTACATAATGCTCACTGTCTTACCCTCCACACTCATTTAATGTACATATTGCTTAGTATCATACCATCCACAATTCTCTCCTGTACATACTGCTCACTCTCATACCCTCCACATTCCTCTCCTGTACATACTGCCTATTGTCATACCCGCCACACTCCTCTCCTGTATCTCCACACTCATTTAATGTATATACTGCTCAGTATCATACCATCTGCACTCCTCTTCTATACATACTGTTCACTGTCATAACCTCCACACTCCTCTCCTGTGAATATAGCCCACTATAATACCCTCTACACTCCTCTCCTGTGCATACTGCCTGTAGATAGAAATTGTGAAAAAAAGTTCATATTATCGATCCAAGACTTTTCAATCACCCCAAGTAGTGACTCAGTAAATAACAAGGTGAGTGTTTTGAGGATCCGCCACCAGTGTAGTGAAACATAAGAGGCTTACCGGAAGACAAGGATCTGAATAAGCATATACTCATCAGATCAATTAAGGCTTCAAACGATATCCGAAAATCAGGATATAGTTATAGATGAAACTCCTGGAATATCCTTATAGATGGTACGTTGAATCCACGGAAACCATTGAATTGGTTATGGACGTGTAAACTCAGGTAAAGTGATTACCATGAATGGTAATGATTCAAATTGTCAAAAAAAATAAAATAAAAAGTGCACATAGCGTGAATCTGTATAGCAAAGTTCTCCAATTTTAATAAAAAATAATTGCACTTACATTTATGTAGGATACAACAAGCGCTTAGAATAATATAGCAGTGGGGTCAGTGGGGTCTCCCATTCTGATTTGAACAAAAGTCTGTTATCACATACCTTTAAAAGTGTTAGCCAGAGTTAGGCTCAGTGGTGTATTTAGGTTTTGTGCTGCCCTAGGCCTGACTAAACTCGTGCACCCTCCAATTTAAATATGATCCACCCCTTCATGTCAAGGTCACACCCCTTCCTGTTTAAGACCTGCCCTGTAATTTTCCAGCAGAGATTTCCTCTCACTTCCTGTTTGGCTATGGGGCAGGAACTGAAGGGAAATGAATGGATGGAACCATTTTTTTTTAACAGGGGCTATAACCATCCCTTACTCTATCCAAAATTAAAAAAAAAAGTGTTGCCTATAGTTCTACTTTAAGCACAAATCTCTGCTAAATTTATGGAGGACTAAGAGGATATAACCATGCTAGATGTGCAGCAGAAAACATGTAGCTCAGTGATGAAGTTTTATGGTCCAGGCAGTGAGCAGGAAGGATTGGGCGCAGGAACAAATAAACCCATCTGTTTATTTTTCTCATCAGCAATCAACAGAAATAAAATGAACATACCTTAATATGCACAACTGACACAAACAAAGGATTGCAGGAGAGTCTTACTACCTACCTGACAGGCATAGGTGACCTTGTCAGTGTCCCTTGTGTCTGCACCATCCCTATCATACCGGCAGCAGTGCAGCCACTTTATGGGGACGCCAGATCAATTTGTCTTGCGGCCCAGTCCACCTCATAAGACTGGCGCTACACTAAAAGTGTGGCGCAAGCCAGCGGGGACTCTTTTCATGCTCCCCCCCTGCAAAGGGCTGCCCTAGGGCTGAGCCAGTATTTGTTATAAGTTATTTGTTATAAGGACTATAGTAATTATTAGCCTTTTTTAATTTTAATTCTAGCGCTACACTTATTCTTTGTTTTTATGTTTTCAAAATTGATCTATTTTGTAGTGTTGGCTGCTTACATCTGTGACATTTGAACAGCGCGGTGATATATATACCACGGTATATACCTTTTTTCCTGTTCAAATCAGAATGGCATCTCTTCCAATGCACGTCAATAGCAATGCAAAAGCAGAAGGAGGTCAAACGTAGGTAAGAAGGAGGTTAAATGCACCAGTCAATGAGCAGCAAATAATCTTGAAAGCATCTCAAATTGGTGTCGGATTGGTGATCATCAGCACAACTTCTGACAGTTACAGCTAAAGTATTTTTTTTTAAAGTTTAACCCACATGCATATTAGCTGACCATTGCAAGCATCCCTGTTAGTGTTGGTGGCTCCAACCTTGGTATCTGTCACTTTAGCTGATCTACATGTAAATATGGAGAAAAATATAAATAAAGGTACGTGAAATTTAAAAGCTATATACAGTTTTCCTTGGAGTACTATATTGCTATTTATAGTGGGACATAAAATGGGCAACCTATGCATACTTAATTTGCCCTATATAGTTCTAAATGTGTCCTGTATTAGTGTCGCAGCAGCCAGTCAGGTTCACACTCTTATTTTTTAACCATTGCTTTTCTAGGTAGATATGTATTGTTATGAATTAAAGGGGTTGTAAAGGCTAGTGCATTGTTGGTTCACTTACCTTTTCCTTCGATTTTCCTTCTAAATGTTGTTTTTCTTTGTTTGAATTTCTCACTTCCTGTTTCTCCTTAGTAAGCTTTCCACCATCATCCGAGCAGTGGAAAGTCATTTAGAACAGCTTGCTGAACAGCTTACTGAGGAGAAACAGGAAGTGAGAAATTCAAACAAAGAAAACAAAGAAAAAAACATTTAGAAGGGAAATTGAAGGGAAAGGTAAGTGAACCAACAATCCACTAGCTTAAAGCAACCTATTTAGAAAATAAAAAAACAAACCTTTACAACCCCTTTAATGCAGACAGTTCTTAGAAGGGTAATTGATAAATAGGGCCCACAGTCATTGTCATTGTTGTAAACAGTTAGTGTGATATGAAATGTGTATTTCATCTTTACTAAGGAATTTATGGCTTTCATCTGTCACAGTTTGTTGGCTGTAAGATGTCTAGATTTCAGGCTTTGGAGCCAAACATGCTTTTTGCTAATGGAAGTTTTTCCTTTTTTCTGTCTTTAAAGCTAAGTGTCTGTGTCATAAAAACATGCAATGAAAATAACACTTTGAAGCTAGCTTCCCCTCAAATTTCCAGAAATAACATCATTAGTATCAAGGACTTCCCGTATACATATAGCTGGCAGAAGTTAAAATAAATTGATCCTAAACACCTTGATTTTTCAGTAGAGTTGATTGCAGAGAGATGTGAACAAAGAGCTCACAAAAATTCGAACTACTATCAAAATATTAGCTTGCCTTACTGCCAAGTGTAGAGGTACAACAAGATGAATATGGGGGGGGGAAGGGGGGGACGTCTGCCCCCACCCCTTCATCTACCTTTTTTTTGTTCTGTCCCTTTTTATCCTTCTGCTTTCTCTCTGGTCTTCTTCTCCCCTGGTCCTTCGTTAAAGTGGAGTTCTCACCTGAAAAAAATGTTTCCACCAAAAAATTTTTTTACTCACCCTAAATAGCTGTTGCTATGCGGAAGTGCCGAATCTGCCTCTTCATCCTCCGCGGTGGATTCTCTTCCTCCTCCTACACTCGGTGTCTTGTTGTGAATGGGGCGCGCTGCATTCTGGGAACTGTGTGTGTCCCAGAAAGCAGCCTGACCATTCACAAAGTGCCGCGCCGTTCGCACATGCGCAGTAGGAAAAGGGCCGTGAAGCCGTCTCGTTGCTGGGAACACCGTGCACGTGCCCGGCGGTCGCGATGTCCGCCGGGCACTCGCGATGTCCGCCGGGCACTCGCGATTGCCCAGTAACTAAGCAGGGACGTGGAGCTCTATGTGTAAACACAGAGCTCCACGTCCCTGTCAGGGAGAGAGGAGACCGATCTGTGTCCCTTGTACAGTACATAGGGACACAATCGGTCACCTCCCCCAGTCACCCCCCCTCTCCCCGTACAGTTAGAACACTACTTAGGACACATATTTAACCCCTTCCCTGTCCCCTAGTGTTAACCCCTTCCCTGCCAGTTACATTTATACAGTAACCAGTGCATATTTATAGCATTGTTTACTGTATAAATGTGATTGGTCCAAAAAATGTGTCAAAAGTGTCTGATGTGTCCGCTATAATGTCGCAATCCCGAAAAAAACGCAGATCGCCGCCATTTAGTAAAAAAATAAAAAAATAAATCATAATTATGTCCCCTATTTTGTAGGTAATATAACTTTTGCGCAAACCAGTCACTATACGGTTATTGCGATTTTTATTTTATTTTTTAACCAAAAATATGTAGAAGAATACATATCGGCCTAAACTGAGATAAATGTATTTATTTATTTTTTAAAATTGGATATTTATTATAGCAAAAAGCAAAAAATATTGTTTTTTTTTTTAAATGTACGCTCTTTTTTTGTTTATAGCCCAAAAAATAAAAACCGCAGAGGCGATAAAATACCACCAAAAGAAAGCTCTATTTGTGGGGAAAAAATGACGCCAATTTTGTTTGGGAGCCGCGTCGCACGACCGCGCAGATGTCAGTTAAAGCGACGCAGTGCCGGAAGCTAAAATTTCGTCTGGGCAGGAAGGGGGTGTAGGTGCACAGTAGGCAAGTGGTTAAGATGACTAAAATAACATCGTATAATGTGAAGGGTTTAAACCTACCAGAAAAACGTAGCAAGTTAAATGCAGAATCCAGGAGACTCGGATCGCATATTTTATTTCTCCAAGAGACACATTTAAAAAAAAAAAAAATCCAAAGTTGGGAAATCATAGATATCCCATTGTGTACTCGGGTTTGCACCCTTTTCTTTTTCACCACATGCTCGAGTTCTGCTGCTACATCTAGTTTCTCTAGCTCTTCTTTTCTTCTTTTCTTTTCTTTTCTCTTCTCTTCATCTTCCTCTCCTTTCTTTTCTTCCCTTTTTCCTTTCCTAATATTACTCTAGTCTCTGTCCATTTCTTCTTATTCTCCATGTTTGGAGACTATATACAAGACATTTACTTTGTCTAGAGGTTAATAGAAGGACGAGACATGACACAGATTAAATATGTACAAATACAGTACACTATTCAGTGTCACTAGTCAATCACATGGTGAAATTCTTTTAAGGTTCATGATATTATACCAAATACTTTTCTTTTTAACTTTAGTTCAATATGAGCATATACAAATGCTCATTTGATGAAATACATCGCTTCCTTTTTTTAATATGGTTATTTCCGCTTTTTAATATGGTCATTCCGTTTTTTGGTCAGAACACACTTAGTATGCTGTTCATATATGTTTGCCTGGGCTACGATATTATGTAATTGCATTTTGTTTATGTCATGACATTTTGTTTATGTCATGAAAGTGTACGTATATGGTTTCTTTATCTCGGATTTTCCTATGTCTATTTTATAGTATATAACTGTACATAATTGTTATATGTTGGACTTATTAGCCACAACTTCATGTGCGGCATGTGGTCCGACAGAAAGTATTATAGCACTATAGGGTTTGTCAATACACAAGACTGAGTTATGCTTCCAATGCATCATCAGCAAATTAACCCCCTACACGCTATTAACCTATTATGTTCTATGATACTCCATTTAAACCAGACTAGGAAACACGTACACAAATAAACCAATCTGTATTGCCTTTTTGGCTACAATTAACCATTTATGTTTTACTTCATTCAAGTTCCACAACAGCATTCAAATTTTAAACATAAATCTCTTTGTGCACATCAATCTCTCTGTGCACTTCTTCACATGTCCATGGCACATTCACAACACATACTAATAATTTATACATCAAAATACATATAAAAAAAGTTTAAAATAACCTTTAAAATAAGAATACGATAAACTTAAAACCAGAAACGGTATTACGGTGTATCTACCAAGCAAATATCATGATACATTTACACACTATTTTTTTACATTATTCACGGGCCACTTCCATGTAGGTTTTTTGTAGGGTTTCTGTATTCACAATTTTATAATAATAATAATTTTGTACTATTATGTGCACACATTCTGCAGTGTATATCTAGGAAAACTTTTTTTACAAGTGATCTTCCTATACTAACACCCGGCACAATAATGTATCTTCTGCCATAATACCCCCACATCTGCATATGCCCCCCCCTCTCCCCACATCTTTACATTCATATATATTGGGTCCAAGGTCAATACACTAGCTATCTACACCTTTAATCCCTATTTCTTGCCCATCCATACATTCACATACTCACCACACCTATGCTCTTTCCATTTTCATCACCACTACTCACACATATTATCATTTTTTCATCACTTATTCATACCCCACACATTCATTCATCCATCCATCCATTCACTCACTCACTCAGCACACCACATAGCACACAGTTTAACACATTAGGGACCTCCTAGGGTTTGCAGATGAAAGGGTTTTTTGGTTGCAGGTGTATGGGAAGCGTGTTCAGTCACATGTGTTAGACACACCTGTGTTCACAGGTAATCCTGATCAATCAGTCTTCCTCATTTCCTATCCTATCAATAGGCTTGATAGGATATTTGAATTGAATTATGTACCCTTGGTACGACAGATTTAATTAATTTACAGAAATGGGATAAGGAGGCGTTTACATGGTTCGGCAGAATCAATATAATCAAAATGAATGTAATGCCAAGATTGTTATACCTATTACAGACCGTGCCTATTAAGATCCCGGTGGGATACCTGAGAGAGTTGAGAGCAAGATTGGCAAGGTTTGTATGGGCCGGAAAACCTGCTAGAATTTGTAGATATATTCTGACCTTATCAAAAGACCAAGGAGGTGTAGGGCTACCAGACCCAGAGGGATATTATGAGGCAATACATTTAGCAAGAGTGTTGGATTGGTGTGCACTTCAAAAAGAAAAACCATGGGTACACATGGAACAAGCAATTTCGGAGGTACCCCTGGAGGGGTTAATTTGGCAAAAAAAATTGGTTATACCACAAGTAGCAAAGCAACATCCGACAGTAGGTGCGACACTTAGCGTAGTCAAAAGAACATTTAAAAAAGTTAAGACATCGACCCTGCTAAATCCTATGACTCCTATCCTAGGTAACCCAGAATTTGAAATGGGCCTAAAGGATAAAAGCTTTATGACTTTAAAACGACAGGGTAAAAATAGACTTATACATTTCACAGTAGACAATCAAGTAATGTCTAGAGAAGAGTTGGACGGTGAGTTTAGAGAAAACTTAGACTTTTTCAGGAGAATGCAGTTAAATGCATTTCTTAGATCAATCTCTATGCGTACAAGAGAAATAGCCACACGTCTAAGTTTGAAAAGCTATGTTTTAAAGGAGAGTCAGTAAAACATGCAATATCGACATTATACACTATGGTGATCGAGTTGAAGGCCCCACAGAACCTTGGTTTCGTACAGACATGGGAGAGAGAGATGGGGGTCACTTTCCCAGAAGCACAAAAAAATAAGATATTTAGGTTTACACACAAGGTATCAATAGCAACCAGGTATCAGGAAGGAAGCTATAAGATTCTGAGTAGGTGGTATAGAACTTCAGAAGTATTGAAGTGTATATATCCACAGACTTCGAATCTCTGCTGGCGGTGTCAAGAGACTGTTGGCACTATGGTACACATTTTCTGGGAATGTTCAAAAATAAAGAATTTCTGGCAAATGGTTTCAGAAACAATAGAAGAAATGATTGATGTGTCACTTGGAGATAATCCAGCAGCCTTCCTGCTTTTTGATATACCTCTGTCGGTTGAAAAATATAAAAATTCATTGCTGAGACATCTGTTGTCGACTGCAAAAGCCTGCATTCCTGCTCTTTGGAAAAGTAATGTTTCTCCAAGCAAAACACATTGGATGGCGAAATGATCAGAAGTCCAATTAATGGACAACTTGACTTTGGGTTTAAAAAAGCAGGAAGATAAGTATCGGCAGATCTGGGCTCCCTACGTCACATATAGGGAGCAGACGGGGTAGGAGAGTAGACAGGGCGGAGGGAGGAACCAACAGCAGGGGAGAATTGAAGGAGGGGAGAAGAGGGAGAGGAGGGGGAATCAAATTTTTTTTCTTCTAAGGCCGCGTACACACGATCAAATCCGATCGTGTGTATGGGCTAGCGGACATGTCTGACCGGCGGACAAATTTTAAAGCATGCTTTAAAATTTGTCCGCCAGAGACATGTCCGTCGGATATGTCCGCTGGTTAGTACTCTAACCAGCGGACATATCTGCCAGCACATGCTTCGACGCATGCGTAGTTGTTTTTACTTCCTGGTGCGGTGACGTGGCGGCATCAATGTCACCGCCACGTCACCGCGCTGTCTGCCGGCGGGGATTTTGATCCGATGGTGTGTACGTGCCGTCGGATGAAAATCCAGAGGAGACATGTCTGCTGGAAACGGTCCGTCGGACAGTTTCAGCGGACATGTCCCTCCGTGTGTACGCGGCCTAAGATTAAACCAACATTGTTCGGTTTAGTTTTTTCGTTTTTTTTTTCTCTTTTGTCTTCCCTTTTTTTGGGGGGGGGGGAGGGAAGTATGTAGTGGAAGGGTTAGAAGGATAGCTAAATCACAAGGATATAATTAAGGTTAGAGCTAAAATAATATTATAAATTTGAATTTGGGAGTGATTCAGTCCATTCACATGAAAGAAAACAAAGTTGCCAGGATAAGTAAAAGGTGTACACATACAGTATATTGGTGAAAAATAATTCTCACATCTGGACAAACTGTATACAGCTGTAAGTGCAGATAAGGATCATGCAAGTACTGACAGGAGTACCAAGACCAGTAGATCACTAATCCTCTATGTCAGCATCGGATCTGTCCGAGGGGATCCAGTGCTCCTATGGAGGCTTATTGATCCAGCAATCTTGGTTCTCTTGGCTGCTCCTGAATTCTTGATATATGCTCATGAATGTGTTGCTTTTCTTGTGGGAAGTGCTTAAAGGGGAAGTGATGTAGAGGAAATTATCTACTTTGAGGCATGGTTGAGTTGTGGTGTAATAGCAGACATTTTTGTGACACTTGGCTTGGTCCAGCTCAACTATGCTAAAACAGAAAGCTTTGCCACTGGCAATGCTTAAAACCTCTGCTCATACCTGACAGTGGCAGTAATGCTGTCTGGTTGATGCTTTTGCCCACACACAAAATTAAATGGAGTTACCACACGGTTGCTCTGTACAAACAGAAAGTGTCTGGAGCTTCTCTGTCTTAGACCTGTGTTATTTGCCAGTGCAGATGTTGAAGGGCATTTTTGAGTCATTAAAAATGCTGAATACAGATACAATTGGATGAAGTGGTGCAGCAGGATTTTCTTGGTATCATCAAAGGACATTACAAGGTTTGTTAAAATCAATACATTTTATTTGCATACAAGTTACAATATATAAAAACAGTCCATCAGCAAAAGAGATGGCTGTGGACACACGTGGACTGACCCTTCCCTCCTAGGCTGTGGCTCTGGATGGGATTAGTGTTATGTCTCCAACTATCATGATACTCTACTAGCCATTCCCAGGCTGGACAGGCTTCAGGGTATGCTGTACTATCGAATAACTCTGCCTATATATTGTAACCCATCCCATAATTTATGCACCTTGGGATGGGACCACTCTACTCCAATCTATTGAGGTCCAACACTGTTCTACTTACTCCACTATTGCCAGAACTAGAACCAATTTAGGTTCCTAATATTACTGTGCTGAGGAGTTAGACCAGTGGCTCTGGTCGATCTGTTCCCACCCTTGCCCCGGATACTCTTCCTGGATGCTGCTCTGCGGCTATGTGCCAGCTATGCTTGAACCTTGGGTATCTATCCCCTCTATATTCTCCTGAAGAAGTGTGTAACCGCGAATATTGTTGAGAGCCTGACAGCTTACACCAAACAAAACCCCTGGAGCAATTTTCCAGGTTTTCCCTCAGTGGGAGTGTAGGAACCATCAAGAGGGATCTGTTTGTCCTCATATATTGTAACTTGTATGCAAATAACATTTATTGATTTTTAACAAACATTGTAATGTCCTTTTATAGTACCAAGAAATGTTGTCTTGATGCTATTTATGATGTGCATACCTACATTTTAGAAATCAATTTCCATTCTGAGCAGTTACTTCTAAAAAATGCTGAATATACGCAGCATATATTGATGCATGTGTGACCGAGCCCTAAGATAGGAAATAGGTTACTGGTAGAATTAACAGGTAAAAATGAAGGAAACAAAGCTTAGTAAGAGAAAACTAATTTTCACTACTGTATATCATTTTTACACCTAGATTTTTATAGAGTAGACAAGAATGTAAACCCAGGTGCTTTTTCATGTGTCTACTTTATGCAAATCAAGTAAGAACACTGCAGGAAACCTATTGATGTGCATGTATACACAATATCATCAACATTGTGCTTTTCTGCTTTTTTGACAGCAAAGCAGCTATTAGAACCCAGTAATACCTCCTATTTATGTGTTAGATGTTGTACACGATGCATGTATTTTCAAATTATCTGTATTGCTTCCCAATCAGAGCTTAGAGAGGCTGCATTCCTGTTGAGAATGTGCTGCACACAGCAGAGTAATGGCTCTGCTCAGTTCTTTTTTTGCCTGGGATGTCAGCGGTGCAATTGTCAGGCATGAAGAATGCATACTGTGCACCTACTTTTACGAATATTATTAACCTAGGGTATCCAATCACATTTACACAGCCAATAGGGCTGTGTTGTAAATGCACAATATGACTATTATAAAGTTCCTAATGATATTTATCAAGTTCCTGTCCCTGTAACTATTGCGGAAACAGTGCTCATTTCAGGTTGTTGCTGTGGGTATGAAATGATATGAAATGGGATGCATGCTGTAAGAAAGAAAACTCATTGACATTTCCCTTTACATTTTTACACCTCTATATAAACTAAAGTCTATTCATCACTGAGCCCTTTGACAACTGAAAATTTTCTCCCAGTATGTCCTTGGGTAAGAAGGTGTAGTGCAAAAGGTAATTACCACATAATTTAGTTGTTCCTGTGCATTTGCTGCCTCTACATAATGAGGGTCTTTTGGTATGGCAAGCCCACTATTATTCATTTTCAACCTAAAAGGCAGCACATGGCACAGTATGGAATCTCTTTATTGATTGTTCCTATTCCAATGTTACAGCAGTCCCTCCCTGCACAACTTTTTATCCTGATAATTGTAGCAGCTCTCTTCTTCCTGTGCCATTCGAACCAGAATTGTGCAGTTTGCGATGATCACAAAGAGAAATTGAACACAGCTGAACCTTTCTGATTCCAAAGGTTTTCTTGACAATAGCTGCAGCCACATGTTGACTTTAGGTCTCCTGCTTTGTGTTGAACCATTCTTTACATACATTTATTTAGCTTTTCGCTTACTTCCTATGAATGTACTATGTAATGAAAGTCAATGGTAGATAATAAACATGCTTCCTTTTCCAGGGTAGAGATGAAAATGCTCTAAATATCAAATATCTGCTAGATAAAAAAAACAACAACAAAAGCCTATTGTTATTGAAAACCATGGTTATAAATCCATATCCATTCATATCTATAGATAGATAGATAGATAGATAGATAGATAGATAGATAGATAGATAGCTCAGCATAAAGTACTCCCCAACAGATTTATCTTTACTTTCAGAATAAACATTTTCTATGGGACACTATACTACTCCCACAAATGCAGGCTGTTTGAAACCAAGATTTGCTAATTTGCACACACAAATTCATTCAAGACCATGTTGCAAAAATAAATACACCACAATAAATGTCTTAGGCTCCTTTCACACTGGACAGTGGAGGTGCGGTGGTGGTATAGCTATACCGTCGGAATTGCTGTGGGATTCAGCCGCTAGCGGTACGGTAATAACCCCCGCTAGCGGCCGAAAAAGGGTTAATACCGCCCGCAATGCACCTCTGCCCGAAGCGCATTGCCGGCGGTATAACCACGATTTCCCATTGTTTTAAATGGGAAGGAGCGGTGAATGAGCGGTATACACACCGCTCCAAAGATGCTTCTTGTAGGAGATTTTTTTTCTCTTCTGCCAGGGCATCGCCTCAGTGTGAAAGCCCTCAGGCTTTCACATTGAGAATGTTGGGCATGAGTTTTTCAGGCGGTATTTAGGCACTATTTTTAGCGCTGTACCGCCTGAAAACCTCCTCAGTGTGAAAGGGGCCTAAGGAGCAAAGCTAAATTTTAAACAAAATCCTAATTAACAAGAATTTAATTGAGAGGTTGACCCCTACACCTATGGAGTTTACGCCCCCTATGCTTCCTATTCCATGTAACGTCCGGCCCTATTAAAGCCTACAGGAGGAGTATTATACCACACTTACTTAACGCAGCAAAATTATTAATCCCTAGATTTGGAAACAGATCGCCTGTCCAACTCTAGTAGATTGGAAAAAGGAGGTCAATCGCATTATGGAAGCCGAAAGGTGGATTCAAGTAGTGAAGGACAAAAAGGGGGAATTTGAGACGACATGGGCAGGCAGGATACAGTATGCACCTTAAATGGGCTAAGGATAAGAGAAATGGAATTGGAAAGCAGGGGGCGTAACAGATCCATGAGTTCCCCAGTGTAGTCGCATATGGTTCTAGCTACGGAAGAATAAGGAGCTAGAACATGAACGTTGACCAGAGTTGATTAATTTTATGTTTTTTTTCTTCACTCTCTTCCTTACTGATCTCCCTTGGAGTCCTTTTTTTACAGCCTTGATAGCATGGAGTGGGAGGTCTGCCCTAGGAGAGAGAGAGAGAGAGAGGGGGAGTCTAGTCATGTTAAAATAGGGATGGTAGGGAGGGGTGGGGGGGGATAAATAGGAGTAGGGTAAATATAGGAGAGGAGGGACTTAAAGTAGAATTAGGAATAGAGGTTGAACACTGTCTCTAAGAGGATATTATGTTCTTTTTTTCATGGAGATGGGCATGTCACTTAAAGTGGGAGGGGAAGTCGATCAGAAGGACCGTCAGAAGGTAAACACGGTTGAAGATATTTTCATCATAAGGTATAAATACATAAATCTTTAACACCAAGGCCATTAGTGGCCTCTTATGAGGTTTTGGTAGAGGGGGGAAGGACAAATAATCCACATGAAAGTAGGTAAGGGGACCTTCCTCTCCCCTCTTTCTTTTTGGGGATTTTTTTTTCTCTTAAATTTGCGTGTCGTAATTCTAGTTCAGGAAATAGGCCACGAGAGCCAACGCACATAATCACGGGCGATCAATAGTCAAATACAAGGCACAATTTTAATATCACTATTAATATTCAATTATTATTTTAATATTGTCAAATTTCCTAACTCTAAATTATTTATTTATTTATTTTTCTTCTCTAAATTTGCGCGTTGTAATTCCAGTTCAGGAAATAGGCCAACAGGGCCGACACATATAATCACTGGAGATTAATAGTCAAACACGAGACACAATTTCAATTATTATTATTAAATTATTATCTTAATATTGTTAATTTTCTATATTCTAAATTAATTTTATTTTATTTTATTTTTATCTATTTTTTCCACATAAAAAGAATAGACACAATGGCCACTAGTGGCCTCTTTGAAAGAAGGACGGTGGGTTATTTTTTATTTTTATTTTTCCTCCCTCTCTCTTTCCTTTCTCCTTTTTTCTCGGGGTATAGAAGGACACAGTTGGAGAACACATGACTCAAGTTTAAGGAATGGAGTGTGTAGGGACAGAGCAGACATACTCCACCGTAGCTAGGGGTGAAGTGGAAGAGGGGAGGTGAATTATAATCTACTTTTTCAACCTTTTCTCAATTTTTTTTTTGTTTCGTAACTGATAAGCTTTTGATAGGACAATTTTGTCTAGTTTTTTCCTGCAATGTTCGTTTGTGTCTATTATGTAAACATAAGAAAGTACAATGTTGTATGTAATGTTGTTAATAATTATAAAAAATAAAATAAAAATCAGCTTCAGGTGAGTCTAATTATTCATCAAACAGGTGTCCAGCCGACAGTTTATTATAACAACGAAAGCCCATTCTTATTTCATGCTGTCAGCAATGGCACCACATGGTAGAGAAGTGTCACAAGGCCTGAGAAAGAAAATAATTTCTTTACTCAAGAAAGGTAAAGACTACAAGAAGATCAGCAAAGCTTTACTTAGTCAGAAGTGATAATATTTTTATCAAAGATGGTACTGCAACCATCTCACATAGACATCTAGTCCATCCACGAAAGTTAACACCTCGACAGGAGCTTTTCTGATAAGAAGGGTTTAGGAAAATCAACATGTAATTTCAGTGCAGTTAGCTAAAGAAGTAGAATGCCAAACTGGGGTAATTGTTTCCAGTGACACCATACGGCGTACACTGCAGAGGAATGGCATGCAAAGGGGTCGTCTATGAAAAAAGACTCTCCTAAAGCCCATGCACAAAAAAGACAGACTGGGACTCTGTAATCCAGAGTGATGAAACCAAGATAGATGTTTTTGGAACTAATGTCTTCAAAACTGTATGGCGTCGCAAAAAGGTGAGGAGTACAAAGAAAACTGCATGGTGTTCTGCTGTGGGGCTGCATGAGTTCTATTGGTGTCAGGGAGCTGCATAGATGTACTGCTCTATATTGAAAAAGAAGATCACTCTGCGCCCTTATTCGTCCTGCACTTTTCCAACATGACAATGATCCAAAACACACATCTAAGGTCACTGTTGCATTTCTGAAGAAGAACAGGGTGAAAGTGATTCAGTGGCCAAGTATGTCTGCTGATCAGAACCCAATCGAACACCTATGGGGAGTTCTGAAGAGACAACTCTCCATCCAGCATCCAGGCTCTAAACAAGGTCGTTCTTGAAGAATGGAAAAAGATAGATGTTGCAATATACTAGATGTAGTAGTTTTTGTTACAGGGTGTATTCATTTTTGCATCAACTAATTTGTATAAAACTGAAGATTTTGTAATCTAAGTTATATTATTAACCTTACTTTCATGTAATGAGTTAAACTAATGTTCTATAAAACTCAATTGTTCTTGTGTTCATTGAGATATTGATGGATATATTACAGTAGCTGTGATATATGTATGCGTGAGCACTCTTTTATGCTGCAGCCACTCTGAAATGTATATATATATATATATATATATATATATATATATATATATATATATATATATACACATGTATATGGATAATTTCAAAGGCTTTCTTGACAATAGCGGCAGCCACATGTTGACTTTAGGTCTCCAGCAGTGTGTTGAACAAATCTTTGCATACATATATTTAGCTTTTCACTTACATCTTATGAATGTACTATGTAATGAACCATGTCAATGGTAGATAATAATCTTAATTCCGTTTACAGGGTAGAGATGAAAATGCTCC